>JBAIZL010000010.1:36656591-36686591 GCA_036971475.1 Prosapia bicincta | reverse complement strand
TTGAGTAACACAACCTACGTGTTGAAACAGCTGTTCTATAACATAACCTATAACATACAGTCAGCTGTTTAATGTAATCATATGTTATCACTTATTTAAGTTAAAATATGAAGAGCGTCTCGTGAGCGTAACGGCATAAACGGGATGACAAATGGGTCCAGTTTTCGCTTATAATGTTATTTTCGATAACGAAATTCGTCAAAAGTTAATTCGGGTTTATTGTTATTTTGTATTCGTAATTTTTGAACGTTCAACATTCATGTTGAATCTCTCTGTACCTCCATTACACCGAGATATACTGACATTATTTGTTTAAATATAATAGATGATCCAAATATATGAATAGATGATGATATAAATATATAGATGATAGATAATTATTCATCTAAAAATATAGTTTTAGATATCTAACAATAGGTGGTTTAAAAAATAATCGTTCTTTAGGTTATGTTAAATAATAGTTTATTTAACCTACAACTTATTATTATTGTACTTTTTAATAGATTTTGTTTTTTCTCCACAATTTCGACTATACTATTCGTTTATTGTTATTTTTAAGTTTCCATATCAAATAATTACTTGAAAATTCCCTGAGTATGATGGTAATGTCAGCTGGTTAGAGAGTCTTGGAAAACCCGACAAACATTAAACAATCCGTGACCTAGTATAATGTTTCATCAACATTTCAAGAAATGCGGATAAAGAAGTGGAAAGTGAATGCTAGAATTGTTAGGATGCGAAAGATGATTGTTTGACATTTTCACCACACAGTGCGTTCTTTGCTCACAGTTGCCGCTAAACACGGAATAAGTTCAGCTCTGTCGGTTCTGGTGGATTGTTGAGAAATTGACAATGAAAAGAGTTTTTTCTCATTTTTTCACACTCTCAAGTCTTTAGTGGTGGATGGACCTCTGTTATTTAGTAGCAAAATGTGTATGTCTTTTGTCACGTGGGAACATTTCCGTCTTTAAATTTCTTCTATTACCTCACACACTTCTGATGTATATATATATATATATATATATATATATATATATATATATATATATATATCTTGTACAAATTTTCAATCGTTAACAAAATACGTTTTTATTCATCCAATCTAGTTCAAATACATTTATTTTAACCAATAGCAGATCACAATTGATACTGATACAGGTTTTTCAAATATTTATTCAATAATTAAATTATAAAATTTGTGGGGTCTAGCCAGAATCGAACTAAGGACCTTTATGTTCTATGTCAAGCGCGCATTGGCACTGCGCTAACCTTCCAATATCTATAAATATATTTTCTCAAAGATGTATATGAATTTTTTTCCCCCAACTGGTTGTTTAAATCTCCATTGTACAACCTTAAACTGTTGCTATGGTTACCACGCAACATCATAAATAGTGCTCCAGGACAACTACAATAACATTTTTCTTTGTTAACCTCTGTAGGTATTTTTTTATAATACTTGTTAACATGGAAAAAATGTAAAACTTGAATACAATTTTTTTGTTTCAAAATAGTTTTATAGTGCTGTTTTATAAAATATAAACACTTCAAATCAAAGTATAGGGACTTATTAGTTCTAAATCAACTTAATCTCCCACTTTTATTTTATTTTATATTTATAAATGATATTTTTAATTTAAATAAAACGTAGATGGCTTTTCTTTGTAAAGACTGCGCAATAATACATCCTGACTACTCCTGACCTATTAAACGTCGTGTCCCAAACCCCCAAAGTTTTTTTCCTTGCGTATCCCCAAAATATTCTGGAATACTCTCTGTCATCCCTTAAATATTTCAGGACTACTTTACTACACAATATTTATTCTTCATTGTTCTTTATAACTCCGAAAACAAATTCACAGCTCAACATACTATACTCAAATGTGAGTACATATAAGGTTATGCATCTAGTTCAGGAAAGCTTATTTAGACAAAAAGAACACAATAATAACCAACACATCGATTACATAAAGACGGTTTCCTTTAGTAACTGATTTCACGAATTTGAAATGATTATTCGGAAGTGCCAAGTAGCTTTTAGTAAGTTCACACTTGGGAATAACTATTTTTCGTCACACATATCTATTCTCTGTTGTCAAACTAAAACCTTAATAAGTAAGAAAAGGGAGAAATTTAATTATGGCAGCCTACAAATATCACTTACATCTTTGTACAAATTTATGATAAGATTTTTTTATACTTAATAATTGTTTGGTGGAGTTGTAAGTCATTATGCCCAATATCTTCCTCTATGGCAACTTGCAGCGGTTTGACGATCGAATCAGACCAGGTGGGTTGTGTAGGTGGCAAAATAGATGGGTTAGGAAGAGGAGGAAAGGACGCCTTAAGGTTAGTGGAGAGGAAGTGACTGAAGGGATGGAACAGAGAATGAGTATTGGTATGATCGAAAAGACGGACGAGAGAAGGGATACAGTGGCAAATATAAAGGCCCTTCAGTGTATTACTTGTAATTGATACAAACGTTATAAAGGTACCCTTCTTGCACCATAAAATGTGGCTTAAAATATTTTCCGTCATCTGGAAAATCCCCTGTCATCTTGAACGCCCCCCGTCATATAGAACGTCCCCCCTCATATAGAATGTACCCCGTCATATGTTACGTCCCCTGTTATATGGAACTTCCTCCGTCATATAGAACGTTCCTCGTCATATGAAACATACCCTGTCATATGGAACATCCCTCGTCATATAGAACTTATCCTCTCATATGAAACATCCCCCATCATATGGTACGTCTCCTGTCATATGGAACATCCCTTGTCATATGGAACATCCCTTGTCATATAGAAAATCCCCGTCATTTGAGCTTGGTGAGAATCATCCATCATGATAGCGTTATAAAATATTTTTATACTTATTCGCTTAGAGATATATAGATGGCTAAAATATTTCACACCATTTCAGTGCCAACGAAATCAGTTGTGGTTCAAGTTAATCGGAAGCATCTCCGAAGCGGTGATTTTCGTTCAAATCGAATGCTTCCTTGGCCAAATGGCTCTATACCTGTGTTTTAAAATGTACCCTATTTTAACAGTTCAAGTTGAAGATTAAAATTAATTTTTGTTATGTCTTGTGTCAAACAAATTTCTTTCACTTATAATAATACAAATAATATCATATAATAATATCTATAATAATTTATAATAATTTATGAGCGTTGAGACCACTTCAATATTGTTTAATCTTTTATTCTGGCACCAACTAAAAAAAACGATAGTTAGAGTTAGTTGGTTGTTTTCTCAATAATATTTTAAAATATTAGAAAAACCTCCAGGTTCTGAGTACCTCGAAATAAAAATTCAGTTCTGGAAACCTTTGGATTTATCTTTGCATAGCTTCCAGTTACAACTTAAGACAGCTTTTGTACGATTCAAATCATCACCACGTTTTTATCTTGTTCTAACACATAAAAACTACTTCAGAAGAGCTAGCCACCCAAACCATGATTATATCCTTATACTTACAGAAAGATTTACATCACATTAATCTCGATCTATTACATGACTATTCTTCCACACTCATATCCCTATGGACGTAATGAGCAGAATCCTTCCCCTATCCCCGATACAGAGTTACCTTGCACACGTCAACGTCACGCTATTGCAGATACTACATAACAGTTAATCACACTGAATGTTACCCTTAAGCAAGAAAAACTCCCCTTTCAGTCGTCTCAAACTGAGGGGATTTTATGTCCCTACTATAATCGTTACTAATAAAGTCCCGTTGGCAATAATAATTTTATAGCTCTGTTTTCCTGTAAAAAACGTCGTTAATTTTTTTTAATGACTTACATGTTCAGATATTTCTCAAATCAACTTAGGACACAATTTTAAATTATGCGATGAGAGAGAGAGATAGAGAGAGCGAGGGGGAGAGAGAGAGAGGATAGAGAGGGAGAGAGAGCAAGAAGAAAGGGAACTTTTGAGAGTAATATATTACTAACAAACTTGTCCTGTTGTAACTGTTACTAAAGAGAATAAAACACCCATCCAGCAAATAACAACTTGAAGCAGAGAAAGTGATATTGGCCTTAGTATGACAGCTGTTCCATTTTAATTACGAGTAAGTTTCATATTTAGCTCTAATTGAGTACAATAATAACAGCGAACCAGAGTGTGGTCGCGACCCGTATTGTTCGGGCCAGGACTAAATGCCGGTATCATAGAGCAAGTGCAAAGCAAACGTCTTGTAAGGAAACTTGATTTATCCTTTCGCTATGCTCTTTAGGACTTCCGGAAGCAGATTAACTCTTTGCTTCCTCACTCTGAAGATTTCCCATTGTCATATCGGATTTAACAGTGGTAAATAAATGAAAGTTTAACAAATCGATATCTTCAAATTATCATGCATTCACTCAATTACAACAGCACTATAGAATAGGAACTAGTTATTGCTAAAGGTAAATCGAATCACAGATTGGCCTCTATGTACTCACAGATTGCATTCAACTTAGACACAGATTGTATACGAATATTTCATTTGGGAGGTGTAGTCTCTGTATGGCATCTAAAAAGATTGGTTCTCCCATGTAAATAATTTTACCATTTTCAAACGTCCTTATTGTCTGATGTTTCATATCACTAGAATGTTTTTTATTACAAGTTCTTGTAAGTAAAGTGATACATTTTAGATCTAAAGTTTTGGTCAAAAGAGTGAAAGAAAGGTGAAGAATTATAGATGGTTTAAATATTTACTTAAAACTATTAATTAATTGGAATAAAAATGTATTGGTTTTATACAGAAGTTACACATTCATAAAAAAGAGACGTAAACGTATAATATAACCTGCATCTGACGTGTACAAAATAAATTTTGTTCTGCTTCAAATATTTGTTGTTGCTACGTATTGATTGTGAAAATCATTATATCATGCAGCTTGTTTTTATCTTTACGACCATCTCAACACTGTTCGTAGATCATATCCTACATGCTTTCGTTTGGCTCTTTCTCTCCGATCTAAAGTGTTCTATCCGGTTTCTCCCACAGCATTCTTACGTTTTCTACTTCTAGCATTATTTCACTGGTGAAATTAATTTTCAAACCAAAGAACTGTCCTTCTCTTTAGATCTTTAACTTTTTTGTATCACACTGGCAAATCCTTGCACTGTACCACAACAATGACAGAAAACCATGGAGACAAAGAAACGACAGAGTAACACCCATGAAAATCACAACTTTATACTTCAATATATATATATATATATATATATATATATATATATATATATATATATATATATATATATATATATATATATATACAGTATATACAAGTTACAGAAGTAATACACGTTACACAAGTTATGAAGTAAACTGGTGCAGGTCTTTATAAAAACTTCATTGTAATTGCAGCAACATTGTTTTCTTTTATTCACTCCAACACTTACACAATACTAAATGTATCACCCATAGCCAGGAAATGTATTTCTTAATTTTTTTCTGGCGAACTTACTGTAGGCTTCTGGGCGCATTAAGGAGATAACGTTTGTGAGAAAGTTACTATATTCGTATTAGTTCGTCTACTTAGGTAAATTTTCTCCTTACTTTTTGGTATATTTACAGAGTGGAAACAAAAAGGGATTGTCTCCTTTCTTGTAATTGTGTTACATAATTGTTGAGATTTTAACCTGTAATCCGATTTTTTGATCGCACTTCAGACTATTCAATTATATTTGTTATTATTCTATTTCATTGTTTTCAAGGACATTCGAAGTAAAGTAGCTAGCTAGCATTGTAGCGTGTAGCGTTACGATCGGGATGATAAAATAATAGAACCAAATATTATACCCACACACGCAAGCTACAAAGTTGTGTTCAAAATTATCAGCTACAAGTTACGCGTGCTCTTTCATTGGGATATGCTGATGTGAGTTGGGCCTAGTGCAAACCGGTTTTTATATACTTTTTATACCAACAACATTTAGATAAAATATAACATTGTATCTATATATAATGCTCCGGAAAACTGGTCCTGTATTTGTAACCAATTGATCTATCACAATGCATTGTAGGTTGCGCCTGGAAAACAGGAGGCGCTTTGTAAGCAGTATTTGTAAATAAGTATTTTTTTTTAGTGAAGCAATTTACAAATAAATTGTCTTTGTGACAGGACTTACAAAACGTCACCTTATTTGCAGACAGCTTCCTACAGCATCGTTAGAACAAGATAAATCTGTACACGAGGTTCTCAAATCCTACACTGTATCTCAAACCAGGCACATTTTATGTAACTCTCTTCACATAACCTGTTATTATTTACAAAACGTCTTGCAAATTCACCTTGTGTTTCTACATACTGAAACATTACAATAGTGTGAACTATTCTTTGTCCTGAAACAAGAAAAATACAAAATAAGTATATGCAGTAGAGTCTCGATAATTCGAGTTAGATGGGACCGAGACCCCCTCGGATTACCGAAAACTCGAATAACACGGAAGTACGTTCCTGTGCATGAAAAAAATAGGATTTTTAATAAACCCTAACACTATAATAAAGAATGCACTGAATACGTTTATAGAACTTTATTGATTACAGTACTTATATAAATTTAATGTTGCTTTGGAATACATTGTTTATCACGGTTGCTACATTTTTTGGAGAAAGCTACGTGTGTTTTAGTTTGCTTATCAGAACGTTTTTGTTCGTCGTCCTGTAGACGTCTTAGCAGAAGCACATCTTTTGGCGTAGTGTCTATTATTCCATTTAGGATAGTGCAGTTTAAAAGTCGTTCCTTCGCCATGATTAATTTTCCCTTCTTGTACCGTCTCGTTCGAACCTTCATCATAACACTCGTCCTCACTGCCTTCAGTAGTTTCTTGTACCATTTCAAGTCGTAACATGTGTTATTGTTACTTACTTACTTTCGTCCTTACTCATCCTTTGATGTTCGTCCGTATCATAGACATTTTACCAACCCGGAAGTTTCTTGATAAGAAATGTCAAATCTGTTTCTTCTTGTGGATCAGTGACACAGCCACAACAGTTTTATTATGAATCGGGACTTCATTCCATGACTTACTTGACGATTATTTTTTTAGCTCGTTCCTTAATTCGGATATACAGTACACAACTTCCTTAGCTGTATTTTTCTTTGTACAATGATGTGCTTTCAGTCATTTCTAAGAGAGATTGTGTAACGGTGCTTTGTCTAACAGTAAATGATTTGAATTTCCTTTTAAATAGATCAAATCGTATGAAATAGAATTAGTCTCGAATTTAAGAGAAGCTCGAAAAAATTGGGACTCTGGTTTTCGAATATACTGTACATACATTCTTTCGTAATTAAAAACATAAATCAATTTTGTCACATAACGCATCAGTTGATTATTCATTATCGATCGTTTAAGGCACAAAATACATCAATAATTGCCACCGGAGTATGTTTGCATTATTAAAATTAAAGTGTCGCATGATCCTGTATACAAACTTTTTAACATAAACCCAAGAGTAAACGTAGTATATATCCAGGCTTCTAGTTTAGCAAATATGCGACTTGGGCGATGAGACCTGAGGCTGGGAAAAGTGCCCATCTTGCAAACACATTCGGTGAATACAGGGCTGATGGCTGCGAGGATTAACGTCTTAAACAGGCCTGTCGTATCAGGATTGCTAACCTAAGTCCTATTAATTGCAACCGATTTATTACAATGCTCAACCAGCCAAGGAAATGTTTTTGACCAAGGCTAGTACAGTTTTCCTACCAACCGCTGAAATGCTGAATAACGTGGGACCAGCAGTAAATACGTTATTTACCGTTCCATGATTCAGTTTTTAAACCTAGGTGTTGTCTGTTAGGTGAAGTAGCTGGGTGGATTTTAGTATTTGTTGAAGAACACGATTAACGACTTGAAATACAAGAATCAAGATAATAGATGCGTCAGAGGTAGAATGAAATGAGTAACTGGATCGATTTGAAATGAAAGCAGAGTTAACAGGTAATTCTAAAGCAGGTTGTTAAACTTGGCTTTAGTATTTCGTATTCCTTAACGCCGTTTTAAGCTTGGTTTGCTTTAACAAGGACATCCATAATTCTCTGACATTTTCCAGTCTCGCCTCCAATACAACGGCTAGTTCACCCAAACCAGATCTATGTTCATCCTATCTAGATGTTCGTTTAGTATTAAATGTGTTTGAATAAATGATAAACCGGTTGAATATCGAGTCAAAAGTTTATTTATTTATTGCAACGTTTCAGCGACTGATTTGCTGCCCTTATCAAGCCTGCAGTGTTTTGAAAAACAAAGTTCCTACATTTAGACTTCAATTGAGTAATGCGAGGAAGCAAAACATCACCTACTACACTTTACCAAGAACTTTCTTTGATCTATAGCTCTGCGAATTCGTCTTTCATCACCCCGCATTATTATCATTTATTTTATTATAACCTCGCGTGCTCAAACAAACATAAATATTAATTGTGGTTATTATTGTTTCCCAGCCTCATGAGAATCCTAACGAACGTTGGCTTCACCCTTATCCTTATAAATGTTTGTTACATTTATTTCTCCCTAAGCGGTTGCTTGTAAATATCTCACTCGTTACAGTGTCTTCATAGTGGCGTTTTTTGGGGAGAGAGACTGAGAGAGAGAGAGAGAGAGAGAGAGAGAGAGAGAGAGAAAGAGAAAGAGAGAGAGAGAGAGAAAGAGAAAGAGAGAGAGTAGGTGCTGATTAGAATAAGTGAAAGCAGAAACCAAACAAATAAAATTGTTACATAGTATTCCGAGTAATATTAATGTTAAAAGCTTCAGAGAGGGTAAGTACTCATATCGGGCCATCTTTGCCTTGTACAAGATTTGGCAAGCCTCTTCTAGGCAAGACGTCCATCGAGTGACACCTCTCCCGTTACGCTCTGCGTGACGTAGTTTTCGTGAGTTAGATGCAAGACTCTGACATGAGCAAATATCTCCCGTTACGTTCGGCGTGGCGCAGTTTTACATTAATGTAAATGCATTTACCATTAACTTTACTAAGAAAAGTACTTAACAAAAATATTTTCCAATTTAACGGAATAATTTAGGAACAAAGTTGACGGAATCATAATTGAAAGTCTAGCTTAAATACTTTGGTTGTCGATTTCAACACAATTAAACGTATTAAAAATATGTCAAGGTAAATGAGGGCAGAGGAAGAGAAATTGGTTTTAGGTTTTTCTGAATTCTGATTCTGACGGAGCAACATCTATTAACCCCAGTATTAGAAGCTCCTGCGTTGGCTTTATTAGTTGGTACTAGCTGGAGGTGGGTACACGTCCATGTACGTCAATGTAATTAAAAGCAAAGACCTGTTCACAACAGCTTCAAGATCGCCATTAGCTGCCCTTGTGCTTGGGTTAAATCTATCAGCTGTCCGCTCCAAAGCGTTTCTCTCGTCATCACTTTACAAGGACATTATCGTTAGCATATGGATATAGTAAAGGTATCTGTAACATTGTTGCATCGATTCATGTTACGGCGAGGCTAAACATCTAGTATGCAATCTTCTTGTTTAAGTCCTTTTCTTTATTAAAAGTCTTCATATACATCAAGAGACGTATTAATTATGTGATTGGTTTGATCAGACGCACGAATTGCACGGAAGCTCAATAATACTCTCAGCTGACGTAATGCGTGTAAATACAGCGTATCCGCGATATTTCCTTCTAACAGAACCGATAGTATAGGTAAAACTTTAGAAGCTGGCACTAGGGGACTGCGGACCTTGGCGAGAGGCCGAGGACGAGGGAGGGTGGAGGTACTTGCAGGTCATTTTCAAAAACATCGACCCTTGGACTTCCGCTGACTCATTACTTTGTTACTTATTAATACGTTTTAATGTAGGCTATATTAAAAATAACAAATGTAAATAGGGCGTTCGCGGAAGCGTGCTAAAGGATTGTCTAAGGGTTAGGACGGGTAGGCCGCGATTTATGGTCCCGATGAGGGAAGACGACAGTGTCTGATGTTTTATAGACGGCGAATACACAATTACTACCTAAGAACCAAATGCCAGCTTATACTTGACCCATAGGTTCGTAGTTTATCTTCTTTTCTAGTCCTCACTGATGTAGACCAGTTTTTGTTTATTAAATCTTTTTATGTAGATTAAGTAATAAAAGTCTACAGGCACAGAATAGAAAAAAAATATTGCAGTTTCCAGTATTCCAAAACGCCACAGATTCAGTGGATAAGGTATTACTAGTTTGCACTATTAATATAGCATTGGTGTTATATTAATACAAATCGAATGGCATTTCATCTGTGGATTTTCATCGCACATTGATTAAAACTAGTTCTCTATTCGAGTTTTAATACTTGACTAATTAACGCTTCGTGTTGATGGAGTAGGTGTAGGAGTCTAACTCGTGGAAAACATTGTTTTGACATTTACCAAGCTGTGTAATTCTTTCAGATATTACAGATACAATATTCACGACACTATGGGGGAAGAATGTGTTGGGAATCGCAACGTAAACTGTAACCAGGCGGTTTCTCAGAGACAGCGCACAGATTGATGGCTGCACAGGTTGACCCAGATATCGGATCGAAAGTGTAATACTTGCGTTTTCCGCTCATTAATTTTTTTAACGGGAGAGCGAGCATTCCGCCGATGCCCGGGGCTGTGGCTAGGTTTCGCTGAACATTACTTTCCCCGCTTGTTTCTATTTCTGAAGAAAATATTTATAACGATTAATGTTATAAAAACTGAAAATATAATCGGCTCTCGTGTCATTAATTAAATTATTAATTTTTATTTACTTAAAACCACAGTAAACATTTTTTTATAAAAGTAATACAGTCCGTTCGGTTTATAAAAGTGTTGCGTGACTTTCTATTTTAAAAATAATGTGCTAAAATTAATATAATATATCTACTGAATCCATCTAAATATTTATTTAATAATGTATCGATCAGCGATTATTTAGTCTAAGATATACAATGTATAGGCCTACAAACGTGTAATTTTTGTAGCCAGTGTTATAACTATCGCCATTTTTACTACTATCGCCAGTTTCATCACTACCGCCAGTTTCATTACTATCACTAGTTGATTACTATCGCCAGTTTCATTACTATCGCGAGTTTATTACTATCGCCATTTTCATTGCTATCGCCAGTTTCATTACTATCACTAGTTGATTACTATCGCCAGTTTCATTACTATCGCGAGTTTATTACTATCGCCATTTTCATTGCTATCGCCAGTTTCATTACTATCGCCAGTTTTATTACTATCGCCAGTTTCATTACTATCACCAGTTTCATTACTATCGCCAGTTTCTTTACTATCGCCAGTTTATTACTATCGCCATTTTCATTGCTATCGCCAGTTTCATTACTATCGCCAGTTTTATTACTATCGCCAGTTTCATTACTATCGCCAGTTTCATTACTATCGTCAGTTTTATTACTATCGCCAGTTTCATTACTATCGCCAGTTTCATTACTATCGCCAGTTTCTTTACTATCGCGAGTTTATTACTATCGCCATTTTCATTGCTATCGCCAGTTTCATTACTATCGCCAGTTTTATTACTATCGCCATTTTCATTGCTATCGCCAGTTTCATTACTATCGCCAGTTTTATTATTATCGCCAGTTTCATTACTATCGCCAGTTTCATTACTATCGGCAGTTTCTTTACTATCGCGAGTTTATTACTATCGCCATTTTCATTGCTATCGCCAGTTTCATTACTATCGCCAGTTTTATTACTATCGCCAGTTTCATGACTACCGCCAGCTTCATTACTATCGCGAGTTTATTTCTATCGCCAGTTTATTATTATCGCCATTTTCATTGCTATCGCCAGTTTCATTACTATCGCCAGTTTCATTACTATCGCCAGTTTCATGACTACCGCCAGCTTCATTACTATCGCGAGTTTATTTCTATCGCCAGTTTATTACTATCGCCAGTTTCATTACTATTGCGATTTTATTACTATCCCCAGTTAATTACTATCACCAGTTTCATTACTATCGCGAGTTTATTTCTTTCGCCAGTTTCATTTCTATCGCCAGTTTATTACTATCGCCAGTTTCATTACTATCGCGATTTTATTACTGTCGCCAGTTTCATTATTATCGCCAGTTTATTACTATCGCCAGTTTCATTACTATCGCCAGTTTCATTTCTATCGCCAGTTTATTAATATCGCCAGTTTCATTACTATCGCGAATTTATTACTATCGCCAGTTTCATTACTATCGCCAGTTTCATTACTATCGCCAGTTTCATTACTATCACGAGTTTATTACTATCGCCAGTTTTATTACTATCGCCAGTTTCATTACTATCGCCAATTTATTACTATCGCCAGTTTCATTACTATCGCCAGTTTATTACTATCGCCAGTTTCATTACTATCGCCAGTTTCATTACTATCGCCAGTTTATTACTATCGTCAGTTTCATTACTATCGCGAGTTTATTACTATCGCCAGTTTCATTATTATCGCCAGTTTCATTTCTATCGCCAGTTTATTACTATTGCCAGTTTCATTACTATCGCGAGTTTATTACTATCGCCAGTTTCATTACTATCGCCAGTTTCATTTCTATCGCCAGTTTATTACTATCGCCAGTTTTATTACTATCGCCAGTTTCATTACTATCGCGAGTTTATTACTATCGCCAGTTTCATTACTATCGCCAGTTTCATTTCTATCGCCAGTTTATTACTATTGCCAGTTTCATTACTATCGCGAGTTTATTACTATCGCCAGTTTCATTACTATCGCCAGTTTCATTTCTATCGCCAGTTTATTACTATCGCCAGTTTTATTACGTTCACTAACGAACAAAATAGGATTATTAATGTAGTAGGGATTAAGATAATTGCTTAAAACCCTTGTTTCAGCATTCAGGAGATGTTATAATGCAACGTGTCAGGGTAGACTAGTTGGAGTAGATGTGCACTCTGCTGTGATCATAGAACGTGTAACAAGTTTTACCCGCTTGAAATATGAACGTTGAAAATGTCCTTTCTTCTCTTGGAGGAATTAGATAGCAGAAAGGGGAGGAGATAATGGTCCTCTGCAACTGGGAATAGGGGAGAGTATGACATATATTGGGTAGGGACGCTTACAAGGCGTGTGGAAAAGTGGCTATCAGTTTTCTAAAAGTAAGGATCATAGACCGGATTCAATTTATCAGGTATATTTAAATAAAATCAATTACATTTTACACTTAAAATAATGCCCTATAAATTTTAGTATGGTTTTATTATAACGGGCAACAGAAATCCAGACGTTCGCCAACTCTTTGACGAAGCGTTTCCAGACCAATGTTTATAGCAAAATAACAAGCCTTGAAAGTTTTCCTTTTTCCTTCTGAGACGTCTTGTACATTCAAATTTTGTACAATATGAAACTTTAAAAAACATTTCAACTTTCATCCTTTGTAAACTATTTTAGCTTGCAAATAATCCTTTAAAAACCATTCCAGTTTTTATATATTCCTTCAAAAACAATTTCAGTTTTCATATAACCCTTCAAAACTATTTCTTTATATTACAAAATACTCTAAAAGCAATAACAAATCAATTTATGTCGCTTTCTAACATGTCGATATTTTCTTAATGTCGATTTCACATTTTACTGACATTTCTTCTTGTATAAAAGCAGGAGGGCGGTCACACTTGTCAAGTTGGAAACGGTTAGTGCAGTTAAAACTTATCTATGAGTCTACTGCCAGCCTAGAGGCAGCTATCCTTCGAAACGTAATTACAAACCACGCACAACAAATGTCAATTACACATTTGCGGTTTTCCTCGTTCAAGCCTCGGGCAGTTTATTTCCCGAAGGAAAGCGTTAATCTGATAGTTGGACAAACCCAAGCGTGACGGACAATAAGGCCAGACTCTCGGCGATACAAACACTTCCTCAGTGTTTCGAATTTAGTGGTCAGCGTCAGCCCCCCAATTACCCGTCTGGTGTGGTTCCAACACACGAACAGCAACAGACAAATTCGTGCGCTAAGCGGGCTCCTAATTTCACGGGAGAAAGGCTTTCATTAGAGGCAGGATTCCTGTAAAGAAATCGTCATCGATACGTGTTTGGCAGGACGTGTTTAAACGGTACAGACTCTGGAATTGTATCAGATTTCGCCAACGGCCGGTGACAATCGGTAAGCCTTGACACCCAAGGCAGTTATTTATTAACTGTGAAATTATCTATTAGGACCTCTTTCACTATTTCTTCAGGGGGGGGGGAGACAGGAAAGCTTTTGTTTGGACTTGGGAGTTCATGGGTGACTAACAAGAAATAAAATATACGTTTCATAAATGTTATCTTTGCTATACCTGATGGTTTAGCAGAACTAAGTGAAACAAAGAAATAATTAATTACAGCTTTACTTGTAATTCCACGCTTCTATATTTGTTTACAAAGAATTAAGCACATATATTCTCTCTCTCTCTCTCTCTCTCTCTCTCTATATATATATATATATATATATATATATATATATATATATATATATATATATATATATATATATATATAAGGAAAAGTTGGTAAATCCTTACTTTAAAAAAAATTCAGATAGATAGTAGCACTGAAACTCATTGAACCCTTGTCAGGTAGTACATGGGCAATCGATCTCGTTTCCTTCACTCACGATAGGGATACTAATCACATCCGCATGTGAGACGGAGACAGGCGCTAGAGGGTGACTGTTACGAGAGCTGAGAGGGTTATGATGGCTTAGACCCGGGGGACGAATGGACCAGAAGACATGTATTAATCTGATACATTTTGCTACTTTTAGCACCAACATAAGACCCCACTTTTATAGGGATTCCCCATTCTGGCTCTAAACGTACAACTAACGTAACAATTTTCAAGCGGGCGCGTATACAAGGGGGGGGGCGATCAAGAACTTTGGGTTAAAAATCGACAATAATTATTAGGACTTTTTTTCGATAATTAAGTTATTATATATTCTCAAATATAAAATCCAAACTCAATTAGACTTAAAATCCGCAAGAGACATGATTGAAGACACTTTGGTTAAATTAACTAGGCGGCGAGAAAAGTGTGAAAAAGTATTTAATTCCATTTTGGAAGAAGTTTGTCAACTCGCAGAGGAATTAGACGTCGAAATTAAAATACCCAGAAAAGCAAAGAAACAAATTAATAGAGAAAATTATCCTGCAATCGAGAAAAAAACATTGATAAATTGATCTTTACGCAAGAAAACGCAAACATCGACTAGAGTTTATTATTTAAAATCGAACTATTAATTTTAGTATGAATTTAGTTTTTATTTGATATTTGATTCTATTGTTAAATAAATAATACTTATAAAAATTAAAATCATTAAATATTTTCAAATTTTAAGCATTTTTGTTACATGTTTTTACATACACGCACGCGCGCGTACACACACACACACACACACACACACACACACACACACATACATATTTTATATATATATATATATATATATATATATATATATATATATATATATATATGTATGTATATAAATATTATATATATATATATATATATATATATATATATCGCAATATGTATTCTTGTGTATTAATAAAGAACGAAGTCAAAATACAAATACAAGAATTATAATTGAATTTACAATTCAAAGCTTTTCGTTGGCTAACAGTACCAACATCATCAGGAATATAAAACAATTAAAATTAACATATGTGCAAACTAGATCAAATAAATAGCTATGCCAAATTAATTACAATGTTGTTAAACTTTTATTTTGCTGCCCTAACATTAAAAACACTGAATATAGTATCAAATTTAGATTTTACTTGTATTTGTTCATTTATCAACTCATTATTAGTATTATATTTATGTATTTCTAAAGCTTCATAAATATTCATTCTCAGGTCTTTGTTAATTTCTTTTACAAGTATCATATTAATCACTTAAACAATAGTCTATGACTATCCGAACTCAAAGTTCGGATAGTCATAAACTATTGTTTAAGTGATTAATAAGATTCAACCGAACGTAATGGACTACAAAATTCAAGAAGTATCATATTATCTATATTAGGAAATATGTGATTATTATTAATACAATGACTAGCAAAATTTGATTCATAAATTTCTGGCTTTATATATATATATATATAATGCATCGATCGCCCCCCTTAAATCAAGTCGCTGGATACGCGCCTGTCAAGAGCACACTAGGTTATTTTCTATAAGGTTATTTCACTAGGTATTATTCTATAACCCAGCTAACCTCAACGGTTCCCACCTAATCAGTCACGTGGTATTTCCTGACAAGGTTCTCTACTTGTCGGGTTTTCTCGTCCTGCTGTTATCGCTCTTCTTCCATTCACTATTCCACCAGCCATGTAGATAACATTGAAGGTATATTAAGGGGAAAACTTTCGCTTGCGGTTAGGAGACCAGCACGCACGCACATGACTATGTTCGATCCCCACTAAGAAGGCAGCGTGTTGTGGAAGAACCCGGGTGTACCAAGAAAATACCATGTATAGATAAACAAAAAAAAACAACATTGTTCCATTATGAATTATTATTTTTTTTTTTTTAATTTAAAAACTAAAACATAATATTTTAAAATATTTAATAAATATAATACTAACTTTAATACTAAATAAAAACACGGTTTATGCATGAGTCAAAGAAATCGATTTATTAGTAATTTGGCAACGTTTCGACGACTAAATTGTCGTCCTCATTCAGGCCCACAAGTATAATAGACAGAATTAACATCTATGTCATACAAATTCACAACAAAATTAACATAAAATAAAAAGCATTACAATAAGTTTTTAATACTAATAAATTAACAAAAAACAACACAAATAAATTAAATAATTAAAAAACACACTATAAAACGTGATAGTCCATGATAATAAAAACTAAAAACAATTAATTAAAATGTGCCAAAAAATTTCCAAACTGTAATACAACATGTAAAAATAAATCATTACTAAACATCTTGTGCATCAACAACTAGAATGAGGACGACAATTTAGTCGTCGAAACGTTGTCAAATTTCTAATAAATCGATTTCTTTACGTCACTCATAACAGTTTTTTATCTAGCAAAATATTGTGATTATACACCTCATAACTTTAATACTAATAAACGAATTATCTCTCGTAAGCATAACAATGTACGAGAATGTTGGTATGAGTAGTAATAATAATAATAATAAACGTTACAACGAGAAGGTAGTAATTTCAATGAGAGGTTATAACTAAAGAATCTAATTACCATTCGACACCTAAATAACTAAAGCTACAAACAAAACAAGTAATAAATTTGTAACATCATTTTATTCAATAAAATAATATTATTATTACTTACCAGCATCAAAAACAAGTCAGAACAGTTACTTACAAATAAAAAAGTTGTGAATCTGTTCATTAAAAATATATGTAAAGAAAATTGTAAAGACATCAGATGTCTACAAGCTTTGAAATATGTATGAAAACGAAGGATGCGCGGTACGTAAATAGTAGCCGTGCAACTATAATTATCGCAGCACTTAACCATGAGCTTCTGGAGAGAGATGTTCTTGCTAAAATGTATTAAATTAAAGGGCGAGGGGATTATGCAAATATGATCCATAGAAGTTTCTTTTAAAACAGATGTAATGTTTAGTTAAGATTTTTCTATACAAATTAATTAAAATGAGTTCTGAAAGAAGTATTTTTATTTTTGGATTAATTACCTAATTAACTACATCTCTCAATGCGACATTCAAGCCGATCTTTACAGGAACATTACGGAAATAACAGGCAAAAATATACAACTCTACATTTGTTTTCCATAAACGTGATACAATCTTCTACTTTAAAAATGAATTCAAATAAATTAGGTTTAATGTAGTTAAGAGTTTTAGCCGGTCGAATCGTGAAAATTCTAAATTAGGTGATTTTGAAAATTCCAAGTGTTTTAAATAAGTGATTAGGTCACGTGATGTTAAAGTTCTATTTTTCAAATACCAATTTTTAGAATCATAGTAGGCCTATGCCTAATACATTTCATTAAAAAAACAATTTTGCGACTGGATTCTCATATCTATACCACAATTTATTTAACTGTATAGTTATTGAACAATGTTAACTTCCGAATCAACGAGAATAAATATTATTACACGAGTGCAATTACAATATAATTCCCATTTGTTCAATTTTTGTTTACTTTAGAACTCAAAATTAATTAAATCCTTGGTTAGTATTATTCCTTAAATGTGTCTTTTTGAAACATATCACTTATTAATCTAATTAGAATGCACATAAGCTTTACAGGTTAACTATAAATTATGTAATATAAACTGCAATATTACACATCTATCATAATAATAGTGTTACAAATTGCCTTTGATTAAACCACTTCAATTTTTAAAATGAATAACAATATAATCTTAAAAACCCTTGTCTAACTCCAGAACCACTTGTCGGTTTAGCATAAAGAAAATTTATAGTTTCGAGGGGCATTTAATGTACATTTTTATAGCGACGCCACGGTTACATCACGAGTTGCAGTTCTTGCCCATAAAAATATCTCGACAAATCGGTTTTACAATTTGCATTCGAATATTACTCAAGTAAAACAAGACCCATAAACTATTTTCACAACCCCGACACGGAGATTTCAACGCTCAGTTCACCGGGTATGGAAATATCAACTGTTACACGCAGACCTAAAGGACGAGTTAAACCAGTTTAGAGGACGTCGGTCGGACTCCCGACTGCATTTCGCGCTCTGTATTTGCTTTAGATTTGTGGCTCAGACCAGAAAATATTTTAATTATTTTAACAGAAATATGTTATGCAAGCTGTTTATAACAGGAACTTATGAAATGGATAATTATTTAGTCAACTTTAAATATGTTTTAGAAAACATTAAAACAGTCATACAAATTGCAGTATCCAAATTTATATTTCACGTATAGGAACTAAAGATAAGTACAATCTAGAAAACAATCCTCAAATTCAAATTTAATTCCTATTGATTACTAGTTTGCTTCTATAGTAATCTGAAGTAAATCGGATGAAAGGCGTAGTAATACATGAAGAACAGACAGACAAACATTTACTATTTAATACACACACACACACACACACACACACACACACACACACACACACACACACACACACACACACACACACACACACACACACACACACACACACACACACACACACACACACACACACACACACACACACACACACACACACACATACACACACACACACACACACACACACTCACACACACACACACACACACACACACACACACACACACACACACACTTACACACACACACTTACACACACACACACACACACACACACACACACACACACACACACTCACACGCACACACACACACACACACACACACACACACACACACACACTCACACACACACACACACACACACACACACACACACACACACACACACACACACACACACACACACACACACACACACACACACACACACACACACACACACACACACACACACACACACACACACACACACACACACACACACACACACACACACACACACACATATATATATATATATATATATATATATATATATATATATATATATATATATATATATATATATATATATATATATATGATCATACAATATTAATTTCAAAATACAGTAAAACCCCTCTTATCCGAAATAATATGGGCGGAACCATTTCGGATAAGCCGAAATATCGGATAAGCAATGGTAAGTATTTTAAAGTATACTAGCATCAAGTAAAGTACATAAAGCCTTCTTTACTTTAAATATTACAGTAGTTGTATGTTTTAACAAAACAACCACAATCCCCCCTCTCCCCTCCGCGTAGGATGTTTACCGTGTTAGCCTGTGAATCACGGGACGGGCCGATATACCCGGCCGAATCACCGATGCACCTTGCGGCGCGTGCTTCTAACGTATTTAAGCAAATTTTCCATGCTCTTCCGAGCGTTTCGGTTAACCCGGGTTTCGGTTAAGCGAAGATCGGATAAGAGGGGTTTTACTGTATCTCATATTAACCTTTTAGTTACTAGGTCACTATTCTTAGAGGTTTCTGAACAATTATTTCTCGTTATGAGAGTGTTACAGAAGGTTTTTTTACTAAAACACATTTGTTTTATTTTCAAGGTTAGCGTTGGCCATCTAGTTACTGTCTATACTATCTGATTTTAAATTGTTATGATTCCGATTTCGATCCCCGATAGGGACAAATATTTTGGGAGATTTTAAGCCACTAGGTCAAAAACTTGAGATAATGTTCCTGTTGAAAGTAGAGATAATCTCATTACTTTCTCTGTAATACCACCGTACCCCACTAAAGAGAAATATCTGTCCTCGAGTCTTCGTAATAAATAAAACTGTAGAAACGAACATAGCGACGAATTTGGCTTACCAAGCACTGATAAAGGCGATATTGTCGTCGAAACTAGTTTGTTTTAATAAAGCAACGTGTAGTGAGATTTAGAGTAAAATGTTTTAATAAAGCAACGTGTAGTGAGATTTAGAGTAAAATGTTTTAATAAAGCAACGTGTAGTGAGATTTAGAGTAAAATGTTTTAATAAAGCAACGTGTAGTGAGATTTAGAGTAAAATGTTTTAATAAAGCAACGTGTAGTGAGATTTAGAGTAAAATGTTTTAATAAAGCAACGTGTAGTGAGATTTAGAGTAAAATGTTTTAATAAAGCAACGTGTAGTGAGATTTAGAGTAAAATGTTTTAATAAAGCAACGTGTAGTGAGATTTAGAGTAAAATGTTTTAATGTTTACCGTTGAGAATAGTTTATATTAAAAAACAATTGTTTGAAAAAATATATCACAAAAAAATTGTTTTTAGAAAATAATTACAGGTTGTTTATTTATTCAGTTATATTGTTAAATTTTCTGAAATTATTTATTTGTAACATATAAACAGTAACACAAAGTACCTTCCAATCACAATATTTTTTTATTAAATGTATGTACGTTTTGGTTGCAAATTAGCCATCTTCAGAGGCAACCAAAAATAAGATGATTTGATGTTTGCTTTGACAACTAAATAAGCATAAGTTTGATTAGAAACATATTGTGTTTAGAGGGTGTTTTTGTTGTTTATTATAAATTAGTCCCAGGCTTTCCAAAAAAATATCATTAAATTCAAATTATATTATACAGTTTTTGTATTACAAAATATATAGAAACATTGTGAATATTTATGTACTTTTAGCTAAAGTATTGTTTGTGTTTTAGGAGATCATTTTATAAACTAACATAATTTATTCTTAAATCCAAACAATTTTCAACCACTATGAAAAACAAACCGAAATATAAATTTCCTAAAAAAACTAATGGAGATAGAACGTTTAGCGTTTGTGCGACGCGGATTGCAAGAGACGGTTTGTAACGTAACAGACAGCGGAGGAACCGTTACTACTAATTGAGGCTTTAGAGTTACGTAATGTCCACTGCGAAGGAAAGTACTCTGTTATAACTGTTTCGATCATTTGTCCGTTTTTGCCCGCTTTGCGTGGCTATAAATTGTTTGAAAGGAACTGACAAGGACGTTGAAACGATGGCAATCTCTGCTTGCGATTTAAATACCTTCACTGGCAATAAAAGTAAGCTTTCGGACGGGCGACTGGGCTCTGTTTGGATAACGGTTCTCCGTCCATGGCCGCCGGCTATGCAGGCACTCTATCACAGTTTTATTTCATTTTGTTCCGTTCAAGTTCGTTAAACCTTTTGGGGCCGTCATACAGCAGCAGCCAGGAGTAAGCAGAATAGCTTTCCCTTATACTATTTGAAGGCATTACTTTGATTAAATATAAACATTATCTTGTATGTAACCACAAATGTGGTCTTTAAAATTAATTACTTGTTCTCTGAAATTTGCGATAAAAGTAAATAAAATTAGCATAACCAATAAAACAATTAGATTATAGTTTATACTTTATTAGTCCACACTACTGTACTTTCCTTGATCATGATTAACGTTGTCAGAGGTTAGCGAATTAACAAAAATATATTGATAAAAATAGAAATACAAATTATTATCTATAAAAAAATATGTTTTCAAATAAAAATTATTTCACATGTTTATTGCTTTACAAATATTTACTCTGTCATAAAAGTGTTCAATTCAAGATTTTAACGTTTTATAAATGGTGCTTCACCTTTATTTGAGCTCTTTTTTAATAAAAAGGTCTATGTTCAAGATTTTTGCTTTAATATCTCAATTCATTCTAATCTTTATGAAATGATAATATATGCTATATTTTAAAAAATTCCTTCTATTAGCTCACACTCTCCTGACATATATCTTGTACAAATTTTCAGTATTTAATAAAATGGGTTTTTATTCATTCAATCAAGTTAAAATATTATTTTTTTTTTAACCTATAGTGGATGGCAATTGATGTTAATGAACGTTTTTCATATATTGATTCTGTAATTAAATAAAAATATGGGAGTCCATCCAGATTCGAACTATGAATTTTCATGTTTAAATTCTAGCGCGCTTTGGCACAGCGCGAACTCTCCAATACCAAGAAATGAATTTCTCAAAGACGTATAGGAATTTGTTTCCCCTATCTGGTGTCATCGAAACCTCCACTGTACAACCTTAAACTGTTGCCATAGTTAACACAAAATATCATAAATAGTGCTGTAGGGTTAAAAATGAATGAAACGTATAAAATGAACAAACAAACTGGAAATAAGCAAACAGTGATACCAGTTTTATTTCTTAAGTAAAGTAAGTAAGTACTTAAAAAAAAATCAAAAATACAAAATAATCAAGACTCTAACGGATCAAACAAGGCAACTGAAGAACTAGTTATATCGATGTCAACTGAAGTTTCTGTTATTACGTTTACCATGGCCAAGACTGTATCATATCAATATTATAAAACACAGATTATTTTTATAATAGTAATTTCCTATTAGTCTCGATAATATTCTATTTAGATTGTATATATTGAAGCATCGACTGAAATACATTACACTCTTTTCCAATTGTGTTCTTGTGCTATGACCCAGGGATCTGGTCATTTATTAATACACACAACACATCTGAATTATTGTATTAACATAGTAGCAAATACAATAGCTTTATATATTTGCTTCTACTTGGGTTTACGAGAGGATTAATTATAAAATGATCCTAAAAAATAAAGTAGAAACTATATTAAACAAAATTCGAGTGATACTGATAACGTCGTTAGTAAATGAATTTACTTGAAACTTAGTAAAATATAATGTTTAGGGTTTTAAATTCATGAATATTGGTTTAAAATATAATGTTTTATTCGAGCGATCGAAAATTACTATGTTAATTTTTAATTTCAAATGTCACTTGCTAAGCGCCATTGGCGTTACTTTCTAAAAATTGTAGACAATTATTTTTTCTATTTGAAGGTAGCAAATTTAAAAAATAATAATAATTTAGATTTTCACTATTTCCATGAATGTATGTTTGCAAAAAAACAATCATTTCTATCAAGTCAATTGGAGCTCAAGTGGTGAGAACAATTCCCGACGGTATAAACTAGAACAGTTCACTCAAAATATCACTACACACTAGGTTATTAAAACAAACAGAGTAGTTTCGACAATGATGCCGCCTTCCTCAGTGATTGCCTACTACTAACCAAATCACTGTTTGGTTCAAATTTTGAGTAAACTGTTTTAATTTTTACCATTGTAAATATTTCTGTTTTAAAGTTCTTTTGAAAAATATCCATTTTTTTATTGGGAAATAAAAAAAAGTTAAAACTTCACAAAATTAATAAATAAATCAATTATATCTCATGACCGCCAGTATTTTATTATAGTTACTTTGTTCTTCTTCAGAAATAAACATTTCTACTATAATAATTCTTTTTTATAATAACATTATTATCCAAAACAATATTAATTTTGTTTTATTACTATCATCGTAATACGTTTTGTTTTATCTCTGGACGTGTTTTATTAAACTATTATGCCAACATACCAGTTGCCTACATTTTCTGTATCGCCTTTTTCCTGTCCATAAAAGAAAAAAGCCTTTTAACGTCCTTTTGTCGATTCCAGGTCATCAACGCTTACCTCTGAACTCATTTCGTCTTACGAAGTTGCCTAGAAATTGCAGAACTTATTCCCTATTACATGTTCTGCGCCGTGTGGACCTCCAATTTACTCGTGGCGCTACAATCACCAAGACTAAAGCTGCACAGATACAAAGCAATTTAAATAAAATAGACTGTTACCGTATTTGAGACGCAATCATATTTTGGAATTGGAGAAAACTCAATTATATCGTAACAAATTATGCTGCTGGTAATTTCTGTAAAGGAAAAGAAAAGTTACAATACATCGCCCTACATTTATTTTTGACTTTATTAATAGCTCAAGATTTTTTTACAGCGCGTCTTCTACAAGATTTTTGTACCTTCTAAATAGGGCAGGGGCTTAAGGCATTTGCAACCCTTAGGTGTTATTCTGTATAATTTCTACACATGGACTATAATTTTGATCGATTATGTGTCTTATTGAACATTTTTTTTAGAGGATAAGTCAGTCTGGCATATTATTGGCAGGAAAAATGTGAAACGGTATTGAACACAAAAAGAGTTAAGGTAAGGGGATGAAACACTTGTTTTAGGGATGTAGAGGAAAGTTGCCGGTCACGTGTGTATGTCGTACAATCTCTACAAGAAACCTAGAGATCTGTGCGTCCGTTACACTATGATGTATGAAGAAAGATAGTTATAAAGATTGCACTAAAGATGGCGCATAGTAACGCTCAGTTCAGGTAGTGGGAATTGTGGATTGAGTGGGAAGTGTTGCTTACCAGAGATAGACGCACTTTGACTCTCTTCTGGAGTCAAAGAGATGCCTTTTTAATGAATGTATAGGATGCTTGATAGTTGAATCTGTGTTATTACATCTGTATATTTCTAGTTTGGGTGATATTTCACTGGTAAGACATACGTCTAACCCCTCTCTGGTGAAGACACACTGAACTCTAAGCGCAAACCTATTGCCCTATTCTCTATTACTATATTCTTGATTATTATGGTCAAATTTTATTAACCTTGAACAGTAAATTAGTTTGAAATCTGTCTCTTTTCTACGGCAACGTTTATTTTACCCGTTTAACTTCAGCATTATAACAGTATAAAACTAGTTTCTCAAGGTTTATACAAAAGGGCAAACCATTACCCAATCACTTTAATTGCAAAAAATGTTTTTTTAAGATTTTGAGTAACTGGATATAAAATAATCAATTTCAACAGGATCTGAAAACCATTATAAAATAAGCGGAACTGAAAACCAATTTCTTTTACAGAACATATCATTTGACTACATATTAACAACGTCTACTGAAGTTTCGCTAATGTGAGATTTATTGAACAGCTGGACACTTATTGAAGAACGTGTATTGGTGTGCAGAAGAAGTAGGAATGGCGGCCTATACATGGCCAATTCTCCACACTCTTCTTGCCCGTCGGTCAATGCCATCTCCGTTGCCCAGTTACTTCGAATATATCACACAGGTCTGAATATTGGAAAGGTGTGACGCGTGAATGATGAGAAAAAATTGTGCGCTTTTGGGCCTTTAGAGTAGCGCTTCGCAATATCAGAAAAGATTCTTTACACACATTCCTTAGAGAGGTTCTGAATATATTTGGTTCAAATTTACAATTATTATTTTGAATTTAAAAATCAAGGTTTTTGAAGCTTTAAAGCTTAAAGACTTTGATAAACACAGTTTCAGTAAGCAAAGTTTCAAATTCTTTCTATTTACTGCAATTAAATCGAAAATATTTTTAAAAATATTTCCTTCTTGAGTAAATATTTCAAAAATTAATATTTTATATCTACTTAAATTTTAGGCTTTTTAAAGTTTATATAGCACTAATAGCCCTCCAAATATTAAAAAAACTTCCGTTAACAATCCCATTTTCATGGTTTTTTTTTATTTGACTAGGGTATCAGAGTACAAGCTACCTTAATGGTAGAGCCCAAAGTTTTCTTGTTAATTGCAATCTTTCGCAAAGTGGAGATTTTATTCTGCTGTATTCTGAAATACAAAGATCTGCGTTATTTTAATCCTAATATCAGATTATGTTGAAACAGTTTTGTTAAAATTAAATATTGTATACAATAACAATGATTAAGTGGCAATTATTTTCTTCTCGATAAGTAGGGAAATAACTTGAAAGGCGTATAACTATTATAAAAATACTTTCTTCTCCAGCCATTAACGTCACTGATACGAACTATGAAGGATAATCCTTGCGATGACGTATTTATTATTACAGATGGAGATATAAAGATGGACGTCCAAGTAGCTTATCATGAGTAAAGTGCAGTTTTTAAATTGGATGGATCAGGCAGAAACATTCAACGATATTGCAGTGCTCAATATCCTTCACCTTACAAGATGATTCTTACTTCGAATCCGGTTGGACCACACAAATTTTATAATTTAATTATCGAATAAGTATTTTAAAAACTGTATAAACATCAATTTTCATCCACTATTGGTTAAACAAAATTTATTTGAACCTGATTGGATGAACAAAAACGTATATTATAAACGATTGAAAATTTGTGCAAGACTTATCAGGAGAGTGTGAGTTAATAGAAGAAATTTTAAAAAAGCCAATTAAACAAGTAGTTTTAACAAATTTCTAAATTATTATTCAGCTCTTACGGCTGTAAAGAATTTCAGTAAGTAAATTATATTATCAGAAAAACGTGTATCTGATATATAATTAATTGCAAAATATTCTTGTTCAGAAGTTGGTAGAGTGTCGGCGTAGATAACCAGTTTATGAGCGATGTTTACAAGTGGCCTAGTAACAACTCGCTTTACATATATTAGCTGGCAACGCTATTTGAATAGCTCTGCTCCGCTGATCTGGTATTACAGTTATATAGGGTAATATAAATGTCCAGATATTGGTAACACTGCAACGATAGAAACGAATGTCTTAATAAATACGAGAGATACTAAATCTTTATAATTATTAGAACCTTAAAAGATTTATAGCAATATAATATTTCGGGTATAATGATCTACCATTCTAGAGTTGTATTACATGGCAATTGTGTTTTATACGTATGTATATATACGTTAATTAAAATACGAAATATATAACAGTGTTAAAATAATTGTATATCTGAGTGTTAGCAACACAGTTGTTTGTTGCTTAAATATAATTTGTCGAGAGAATTATCTATTACCTATTCGTATTGTGTTCTGTACAGTTTCCAATGAATTTGTGTTTGGAAGAGGAAGTCATTTTATAACAGAATGAATAATTTCAAGCTAAAACGTTTGTAAGCTAGGCTGCGTCCTTTGTAAGAGCACGAATGTTTTGTCATTGAAGGGACATTCATATAGCATTGGCGATGTTATCAGTGTGTGGAGAGAATCTCTGCCTCCGAGATCCGCATTCAAGGAACAAGGACACCTGACTATGTTACAGTCAATGTTACCGCTTACTAGTTCTAGTTTTACACAAGAATTAATATAGTATTACAAAAAAATACCCTTCGTACAGACTAAGATTTAATCAGAATAGTTCACATATTTCTTGTTACGTGTTATTTTATAATCGGAACGTTTCTTCAGGAAATTCTTACAATTTTTTATAGCGGTAATTTGTTTTTAATGTTAAAATTACAGACCTGGTTAAACACGCTGTTTTATTTAAAGTATTTATCGTATAAAGTATTTACCGGCAATGAAAATACACTTGTCAATCTCGACAAAAGGAAGTAGGCCCTTAGAATGTCAGTTAAGGAACAGAGATGGTTACGCCTTTCCTTATGAAGGCTGTACCATCATTATATGCAATAGTTTATAAACAAATGTTTGTTTTAAACTAAAAACCTGACTATGTTACAGTCAATGTTACCGCTTACTAGTTCTAGTTTTACACAAGAATTAATATAGTATTACAAAAAAATACCCTTCGTACAGACTAAGATTTAATCAGAATAGTTCACATATTTCTTGTTACGTGTTATTTTATAATCGGAACGTTTCTTCAGGAAATTCTTACAATTTTTTATAGCGGTAATT
The DNA here is from genome assembly GCA_036971475.1 of Prosapia bicincta. Taxonomy (NCBI): domain Eukaryota; kingdom Metazoa; phylum Arthropoda; class Insecta; order Hemiptera; family Cercopidae; genus Prosapia; species Prosapia bicincta. Next base: position 36,658,502 of record JBAIZL010000010.1, on the reverse strand, counting down.
TGTTTTTAATGTTAAAATTACAGACCTGGTTAAACACGCTGTTTTATTTAAAGTATTTATCGTATAAAGTATTTACCGGCAATGAAAATACACTTGTCAATCTCGACAAAAGGAAGTAGGCCCTTAGAATGTCAGTTAAGGAACAGAGATGGTTACGCCTTTCCTTATGAAGGCTGTACCATCATTATATGCAATAGTTTATAAACAAATGTTTGTTTTAAACTAAAAACCTGACTATGTTACAGTCAATGTTACCGCTTACTAGTTCTAGTTTTACACAAGAATTAATATAGTATTACAAAAAAATACCCTTCGTACAGACTAAGATTTAATCAGAATAGTTCACATATTTCTTGTTACGTGTTATTTTATAATCGGAACGTTTCTTCAGGAAATTCTTACAATTTTTTATAGCGGTAATTTGTTTTTAATGTTAAAATTACAGACCTGGTTAAACACGCTGTTTTATTTAAAGTATTTATCGTATAAAGTATTTACCGGCAATGAAAATACACTTGTCAATCTCGACAAAAGGAAGTAGGCCCTTAGAATGTCAGTTAAGGAACAGAGATGGTTACGCCTTTCCTTATGAAGGCTGTACCATCATTATATGCAATAGTTTATAAACAAATGTTTGTTTTAAACTAAAAAAATTTAAAATTTAAAATATTTAGAGTAAAATTTTATAACTTTCTTAACTGTTAACTGTTCTAAATAATATTCTATAAAGACATTCAAGAAAGGCGTCTAAAAAACAATAACCGACTTACGCAGATTTTATTCTGAAGCTGAAAATAAAGCTATTGAAGTTTAAATACAGCTATTGAAGTTGGAAATAAAGCTATTGAAATTGGAAATAAAGTTATTGAAGTTGGAATTAAAGCTATTGAAGTAGGAAATAAAGCTATTTGAGTTGGAAATAAAGCTATTGAAGTTGAAATAAACTGCTGAAAAGATTTAGGTATTTTTATTTAGTAACAATTGTGTTTTTCATCCTCAAACAAGTATAAAAAGGATTTTATGTAAAGTAGTTTTATAAAAAAATATTTTCAAACTCTGCCTTGAATTGCCTGTAAAATACAGGTTGCGAATTAAGTAGATAAACGTATGAAATAGCAGTGAAACTTTATTAAATTTAAGAATATGTTTATCATTTTTTGACTAGCAAATAATTTATTCAAAATTGTCTGAAGATTAAGCAATAAAATACTTAAGGCCAAATATTGGAATTAATTTTGATAACCGGTGAAATTCTCCAACGATTTCAATACAATATTTCAACAGTTTATTGAAAATAACCTTACTTTACAATACACACAAAACTTTATGGATTCAAGGTCTCTTTATAAAACAAAACACAATGCTTTATACTACACTAAAATGTACCTACAGAGTATCCGGCTAAAATAGATTAGGCTATAGAATCTCAATAACGCTTCGTAATATTCTAACAGTTAGAACAGAAATTGTCCTAAATTTTGGCAAACGTTACTGCTGTCAAAATTAAACTGTGCCTTATGGTGTGGAAAACATATCTTGGGGGCTACAGAAAAAAGTTATAAAACTTGGCGGTGGTGACCTTGAAATTAAAAAATAAATGCAAATGGAAACTCACATTTCAGCAGATACGAAATTTTATAAAATTAAAGTTTTTAAAAAACAAAAAAACACTAATTTGTATTACTTTACGACTTAACGTAAAGGGCAAAATATATTGGGTTATGCATAGAATAACCCTAGACGTTCTTGTTCCGTACGACGACGGAATTATCTTGTATCAATATAGAGACCTCTTCACTTGTCCACAAGTTAGCTTAGGAAATTATTTTATATGTTTTCAATAATAAACTCTACCTCTATTGAATACTTTGTTTGCTATATTGCATTGTTGTATATCATAGTGATCTGTAT
>JBAIZL010000010.1:36621591-36651591 GCA_036971475.1 Prosapia bicincta | reverse complement strand
CAGTCCAAAGAAAGGCAAATGCAACAATGGACCATGTCGGGACTGTTTCGCGGATGATTGAAAATTGATAAAACTGAAGTCTTTTGAATTGCAAAAGCACTGTGAGGACGGATGTTATCATGGATGAGCTCAGCAAAGACTGACATTTTGAAGTCAGGGAGTGTGGTGGGTAGATGCAAAATCTTCTCCGTAAACAGCAACAGCTTGCCGCTTTTGTGGGAAACGAGGGGCATTTTGAATTATGTACTTTTTTATAACAACGCTCATGATTAGAGTGACTGTGTTACTCGAGTATTTTCGATCACGCACTAATACATTCTCGACTTATTACCGAGTGACTATCCTTCCTCCCAAACAAGAAGTGAGTAAGTTGTCGGTTCCCAACTAAAGAGCCCAGAAAAACGTCAATACTCATGAGTTAACAAGATTTCATGAAAGAGGTGTAGGAATTCTTAACACAGGTTGACATGATGCATATCTCGTCAATTCACCATAAGTGTACATACCTCTCTCTAATACAATAGTTTTTTTTTTCTGACCCGTAATATTTATAGGGGCTGGAGGAGGTTAAAAACAACAACCCACATAAAATCTACTTGTGTATAAAATAATAAAAACAATAATATGGTGCGATATAAAAGATAAATAGCCATGTAGTAAGTGAGATGAGATAAAAACAATAATATAGTGCGATATAAAAGATAAATAGCCATGTAGTAAGTGAGATGAGATAAAAACAATAATATGGTGCGATATAAAAGATAAATAGCCATGTAGTAAGTGAGATGAGATAAAAACAATAATATGGTGCGATATAAAAGATAAATAGCCATGTAGTAAGTGAGATGAGATAAAAACAATAATATGGTGCGATATAAAAGATAAATAGCCATGTAGTAATTGAGATGAGAAAAAAACAAACACCAATGGGTCTCTGAAATAAGCAAATAATATTAATTACAAACAAAAGACGGTAGGCCTACTATACCAAACAGAAATACCTTTCTCAAACCACAACGTTACGAATAATAATGCACTCACTCTCAACATTTCACTGTTGAGCGTGACACCAGTCAATGATTCTTCGTAAATCTTAGTTTCGGGCAAATATTTTTGTCTATTCGGACTTTTGTTTTTTACAAACGAAAGCATAATTTTATCAACAAGTATGTCTAAATTTTTAAAAAAAGCATCAACTTTATTTATTAAATAAAATACTTTGCCATTAAAACTTTTTTTATTCTTCTTTTGTTTCCTTACAGTGCCAACACACAGATGGACAATGACGTGACTCCAGTGTATCTCGCGGCACAAGAAGGTCACTTGGAGGTGCTCAAGTTCCTTGTACTGGAGGCAGGAGGATCCTTGTACGTGCGTGCTAAGGATGGCATGGCGCCTGTGCACGCAGCCTCACAGATGGGATGCCTTAGCTGCCTCAAGTGGATGGTAAGTGCAATCTATGATTTTATTGTAGGCTACTTGTTTTGAAATAGCTCTACTGCTTTAAACTTTCGAAGTTTGAAAAAAGTCGCTTTTAAAATAAATATGAATGTGACTGTACTAACAAATGAACGATAACTGACAATATAACATAACCTCAAACTCCTTAAAACGAGACGAAACCACAACGCAGAAGTTTTGCCACTTTTTTACAGTTTGTTTGATATCAAAAAGTATCGAACTGCAAGTATTCGATACTTTGTCATATCAAACTAGAAGACTATCCGTGCAGATTTTCCCTTGGTCGATTTCGTAAGTATTTCATACTAAATGGGAAATATTCCTGTATTAAGAAATTAATTAACGAAGAAAACAGACAATGATACGATATAATGTTTAACGTATATGTAAAAAACCCCATATCTGTTGATTCAAATTATATCGAAACCTTGCCGTTTCAATGTGCGAAGCCAATACCACTGATGTTATATTCATTTTAGTAATTTTAGCATGATAATAATGTAAGTGGAATGACATCCAGTGAAGACGATGTGTATATCACTCCTCATTAGGAATGACAGCTTACTTATATATAACACCTATACGCGTTAACGAATCCCCTCTACTTACCACGTAGTCTCGTCCACGTATTATGTATAGCAGAACAAAAATCGGAATCACCACTTTAATCGATGGAGAATCAAGTATCGTTGATTACTCGATACATTAGAATCAAGAATCGAAATCTGCCCATTATTAATAATTATAAATATAAGAATAAATATAAATAAGTGAATATATATATATATATATATATATATATATATATATATATATATGTGTGTGTGTGTGTGTGTGTGTGTGTGTGTGTGTGTGTGTGTGTGTGTGTGTATTAGGCTTTTTTGTAGTCCTTTTGTTTCATTATATAACACACTGATAAAGCATATTGTAAAATTTTATTTTAAATGTAAAAAATCGAATGTTTTCTAAGAAATTGTACACTTTACTAAAACAAATGCATAACCTCTGTATAAAAAACACAATATCTAGATCGACACATAAAATTTATAAACTATATTTATTTATGAAATTCTTAGTTATATACAAAATAAATATATGATTTATGAAACATATGGATAGTAAGTACACACACACACACACACACAAATATATATATATATATATATATATATATATATATATATATATATATATATATATATATATATATATATTAGAATAATGCTACGTTAAGCCATGTAGATTCCTACCATAACATGCTAATCCCTTAATAACACTCGTATTTATCCTAAACAATCTGATGATGTTTTTTCTAAGTTTAAATATTATGTAATATCGAATAATTTAAACAGATTTATTAAATGTGTGTATTTACACTTGTGGTTGATAAAGAATTCAACTATATATTAGTTAAACAGTACTTAACTATTTGTTGAAACGTAATTAAATCGATAAAAAAAATAACTGTATTCATCAAAAAACTAACAAGATAGATATTTTTAAAATAAATATTTCCTCAATAATCGAATGTCTGATGGTTGCATTAGCATTAGACTGGACATTCAGTGAACACTTATAACAAGGGAAAGTTTTGTGGTGTTGGACAATATCCGAGATAGAATGTTAGATCTGTAGATTACACGGTGAATAAAATGTTTTCATAAATTACCATGACTTCACTCGTCTGTCTGTCTTCTCAATCTTGTTTCCTGAAACTCAGACCAAGGAAAGGTGCATCATCACTTTTACGCTTTCCTTATTGGAAGTTAAACATTGTATGCGGATTTGTGAATTCATTTCAAATTTAGAAAAGTTCATCTTAATTTTTGTAAATAAAAGCGCAAATTTGATAAATAATAAACACAACTTTCGAAGCAAATTAATTTGTAACTATACATAGACATCAACTTCGTTAACCTGTAAATTAGGACGAGTTGCCAGACAAGCAGTCAACCAGAGAAGGAGGGGGTTTACCTAATGAGATGGAAGTTTAGTTGCCAGGCCGGCGACAAGTCCACATCGTATAGTGACAGTAAGATTAACCCAGAGAAGGAGGGGGTTACCTAAAGAAGCTAACTAAAAGCTAATGAGATGGAAGTTTAGTTGCCAGGCCGGCGACAAGTCCACATCGTATAGTGACAGTAAGATTAACCCAGAGAAGGAGGGGGGTTACCTAAAGAAGCTAACTAAAAGCTAATGAGATGGAAGTTTAGTTGTCAGGCCGGCGACAAGTCCACATCGTATGGTGACAGTAAGATTAACCCAGAGAAGGAGGGGGTTTACCTAAGGAAGCTAACTAAAAGCTAATGAGATGGAAGTTTAGTTGTCAGGCCGGCGACAAGTCCACATCGTATAGTGACAGTAAGATTAACCCAGAGAAGAAGGGGGTTTACCTAAGGAAGCTAACTAAAAGCTAATGAGATGGAAGTTTAGTTGTCAGGCCGGCGACAAGTCCACATCGAATAGTGACAGTAAGATTAACCCAGAGAAGGAGGGGGTTACCTAAAGAAGCTAACTAAAAGCTAATGAGATGGAAGTTTAGTTGTCAGGCCGGCGACAAGTCCACATCGTATAGTGACAGTAAGATTAACCCAGAGAAGGAGGGGGTTTACCTAAGGAAGCTAACTAAAAGCTAATGAGATGGAAGTTTAGTTGTCAGGCCGGCGACAAGTCCACGTCGTATAGTGACAGTAAGATTAACCCAGAGAAGGAGGGGGTTTATCTAAGGAAGCTAACTAAAAGCTAATGAGATGGAAGTTTAGTTGTCAGGCCGGCGACAAGTCCACATCGTATAGTGACAGTAAGATTAACCCAGAGAAGGAGGGGGTTTACCTAAGGAAGCTAACTAAAAGCTAATGAGATGGAAGTTTAGTTGTCAGGCCGGCGACAAGTCCACATCGAATAGTGACAGTAAGATTAACCCAGAGAAGGAGGGGGTTACCTAAAGAAGCTAACTAAAAGCTAATGAGATGGAAGTTTAGTTGTCAGGCCGGCGACAAGTCCACATCGTATAGTGACAGTAAGATTAACCCAGAGAAGGAGGGGGTTTACCTAAGGAAGCTAACTAAAAGCTAATGAGATGGAAGTTTAGTTGCCAGGCCGGCGACAAGTCCACATCGTATAGTGACAGTAAGATTAACCCAGAGAAGGAGGGGGTTACCTAAGGAAGCTAACTAAAAGCTAATGAGATGGAAGTTTAGTTGTCAGGCCGGCGACAAGTCCACATCGTATAGTGACAGTAAGATTAACCCAGAGAAGGAGGGGGTTTACCTAAGGAAGCTAACTAAAAGCTAATGAGATGGAAGTTTAGTTGTCAGGCCGGCGACAAGTCCACATCGTATAGTAGCAGTAAGATTAACCCAGAGAAGGAGGGGGTTACCTAAGGAAGCTAACTAAAAGCTAATGAGATGGAAGTTTAGTTGTCAGGCCGGCGACAAGTCCACATCGTATAGTGGCAGTAAGATTAACCCAGAGAAGGAGGGGGTTACCTAAGGAAGCTAACTAAAAGCTAATGAGATGGAAGTTTAGTTGTCAGGCCGGCGACAAGTCCACATCGTATAGTGACAGTAAGATTAACCCAGAGACGGAGGGGGTTTACCTAAGGAAGCTAACTAAAAGCTAATGAGATGGAAGTTTAGTTGCCAGGCCGGCGACAAGTCCACATCGTATAGTGACAGTAAGATTAACCCAGAGAAGGAGGGGGTTACCTAAGGAAGCTAACTAAAAGCTAATGAGATGGAAGTTTAGTTGTCAGGCCGGCGACAAGTCCACATCGTATAGTGACAGTAAGATTAACCCAGAGAAGGAGGGGGTTACCTAAGGAAGCTAACTAAAAGCTAATGAGATGGAAGTTTAGTTGTCAGGCCGGCGACAAGTCCACATCGTTTAGTGACAGTAAGATTAACCCAGAGAAGAACATAGAAGTAAGGCTTTACGAATCAAGAGAGGCTTCTTAGCGTGGACCCAGTTTTCGAATAGGTGTTTCAAATGCTTAGGAACCATCCTCTGAAGCACCATACCTTATTCGCTAATTAAACATACACAGCTCTTGCTTTTTTACATTAATAATTGTCTAAAAGTGTTCACGTTATGGTAAGGTAAATTTATAAAGGAACGTATTGTATGGTTTAACAGACTTTATGTCTTGTTTTGTTAAGGCCTATAATTAAGTTTTATTTTTAATTACTTATGGTTAACGTAGAATGAATGTATACGACGAATATTTTAGGATTTATAATTTTGACTGAAATTTTGCTTAAATTAGTAGATTAAGTATTGTTACGTATGATGCATTTGGCCCCATTTATTTTAATAACTAAGTTAGTTTTTATTGTTACAATACTTTCCGGCTAATTTATAGTTTGTTTAAAGTGTTAAATTCAATAATAGACTAGTCTTCAATTTTATTCAATTTTCATAACATTAATTTTGATATGTATTATAATTTTTATTTCTTTCAGTTATTCGGTTTCTATATGTTGTTGTTAGATAGTATATTAACGGACTAGCGGACTATCACACAACTAAACATTTAATATCATATTGTTTTAAAGTCAACTACTATTTAAATTTAAAAAAAAATGTATTTTAGTTTCTTTTTAGTTTATAATTACAATTAATATAAATATGTATAATAATATGTCAAAATATCAATATTAAGTGAGAAATAGAAATCGAATTTTTTTGTTTCCTTGCAATTTTCCATTTTCCTTTCTACGTATAGCGTTGGACTATTATTTTTGTTTGTTACTATTTACACGTTTTTTCGTCGCTTGCGTTGTGTTATATTTTCTCTTCGCTTTCTTTTCACACTGTCCGTTTGTGTAGCAAGGTTCGATAACGTTAATCCTGTTAGTATATTTTATTCTTTTTATTCATTTTTAGTTCTAGAGATTTAACAATTATTATATTGTGTGGTAACCATGGCAACAGTATAAAGTTGTACAATGAAGGTTTCCACGACAACCAGGTGGAGCAAAAGAAAAACGCATATAACACTTTGAGAAGTACATTTCTAGCTATGGGAAAGTTCGTTCAGTGCCAAATCGACGAACTTTGAACATGAAGATACTCAGTTCGAATCCGACCTATACCCTCCCGAATGTTTATAATTGAATTATTGATTAAATATTTGAAAACACTGTATCAACATCAATTGTCATCCACTGTAGGTTTAAAATAATACATTTGAACTTGATTGGATGAATAAAACGTATTTTACAACTATTGAAATGTTGTAAGATATATATCAGGAGAGCGTGAGCTAATAAAAGGAATTGAAGAAAGAAAACATTCATTTTGAAAATCAGTCAAATATTTTTAGAATAATAATTTTAAAATAGTAAATACACACGCACACACACACACATACACACACACACACTTCAACGTCCCTCCCCTTTTAATTGATTTCCCTTCTCGCAGAATACCAAAATTTTGTTGTTTAAAAAAAACTTATTTATAAACAAAACAAACATCTGCCAATCACCCCGCTTGTTCAACCGTGCTAAAATCCCTGAGTTACGTGTATATTTCCCGCTCATAGGGCCAGGCCCAAAACAAGCCTATTCCCGCTGACTACTATTTAAAATAAGTATAAACTCCCCAAAATTGGTTTATCAATTATGTATGGTCTAGATATAATCACACATGTCATTTCAATAGTCAGCTGGAAAGAAACACATTTAAAATAATACACAAAATATTCACAGAGTCTTACCACCTGATGATGATCTGCAGAGACAGCAAGGGGACGTGCAAAATATGATCGTGTTTAAATTACCTATTTTAAAAGGCTCCTGTGTCCTTTTAAACACAATCTGCCAGTAGATAAATCTCTGGACTTTTATACAAAAACAACTAATCTTTAGGCTAGCTCAATGAAGTTAGTTGAGAGAAACTCTTTAAAAACATTAGGCTTTAACTATTATCAATTAATGAAATTTAATTAAACTTGTTTACTGATTTAATGATCATTTTCATATTAGTTGGAAAAAGCTAAACAGTTTTTATTGATTATTCGACACAGGATGAAATGCAAATACTGTTGATTTTTATAACATATTTAATTTTATTTATTTAAATAAAAAAGAAAATTTATCCTTTCAAATAGAACACAATTATATTGACAAAAACAATTCACTAAATAACTTGTTGTTTTTCATACTTTAAAATCTTATAATTTCCATATATATCCATTACATTTACATAAACACAAAATTATTTCCCAAATTGCACATAATAAAAATTTATCTTCTATACTAAATTGGTAAATTCATATTTATGACACATAATTTTTAAATTTATAATATTCAAAAAATTCTTATTTCCTTGAAAATAAATGGCTCATGGCCAAAAACCCTTTGTAAGTTTAATATTTATCATTTGAAATATTCTGATCACATAAATTCATTTTATTAGGCATAATTTATTTAATTTTTATAAAGAGTAAAGTCATTGTTTAAACTTGAATATTTGTTTGAATTTAATAAAATTAACTGACTAAATTTGACGTAATTGGTATCGAATAGAGAAAATGACTTGCCAAAGATGTTCCTGCCGGTCCTAGAGTCCCTCGTCGCTGGTGGTTCGCCAGCCATCCCTGGTTCGTCGGTGGTGGTTTTCCTCCATTCCCGCGTCCTTGAGGCTGAGTCTGGAGCCTTCATCCCTTGGTAGTCCTAGACGTCGGAAGCGTTGAGGTTTGGTCCATCTGGCCTGATGGCAGTCTTACTCGCGGTCCAGCATAGCTTTCTGCGGCACCTCGTATTAAAAATTTATTTCAGACTGTCTCTAAGGTCTTAGAGACCTAGTATATATAGCGGTGAAGTTACCCTACCTCACCCCGCCTGCAACACTTGCTATCTTTGGATTTATTCCTTGTACAGGCAAGTCGGGCAACGAATCCGTTTTAGCTTGCAGAGTTTGATTATCATTTTTGGAACACTGGAAAATGTCTATTTTATTAAAACTGCTGTAACTTTTTTGTTTTTTAAGTTTTTCAAATTTTGTTTTCACTAATGTTTATTCTGGCTTATTCTGGTTCTTCTAAAATGTCGATGAAAGTTCTACGTGGTTTTGTTCTTGTTAGCTTTTTTAAGCACTTAGAAAATTTTCGCCTCCCTCCCGATGGTCAAATTTAGCTAGTTATTACAAATTTATTTTCTAATACTTCTTAATTTAGCTTAATTATTCTATTTATGATTTTATTTAATTCTTCACTCTTTATTATTTTTATAACACCAAACTTGATTAATTTAAAAATCAACTTTATTACTTAAAAACAGGAAATTTTTTATCCAAGTATATTTACATTCATTTTGCTAAATAAAATCTCATAAGTCAGAACAAGAATTAAAAGTCTTGCACAATACAAATATTGACCTAAATTTTAAATGGAACTTGACGCCTTTATCTCGACGTAACTGATCACTTTTCGTGAGTTACAGTCTCTGTGTCAAGAGAGGCTGAGAATCGATTTTTATCTCGAGTAATACAAGGGCAACTACTTTTAATACGTCGATTATTTGTCTACCTGTTTTACCAGTCATACGTTTTGCTTTTACAGAGCTGCCACGTTTTCTTATCATGTGCATTATGACTCAGACATATCTTTTATTCTCACGTGGCTAAATGTGTCAGCTGTAGTACTGACGCAACAATGCAGTTTTTAATCATCTAGTTTTGAAGTCTATTATAAAGAAAATCTGTTGATTCCGATCGATGGAGCAATGGTTAAGATTCATTTTTCTTTGTTGAGAGCTTGATTATAACCGTTAAAAACAAGGATTAAATTAAAACCAGAAATATATTTTTCTTACTTTCATTCAGAGCCTCAGCAACTAATAGTCTGTGGGCTAAACAACCTTCCCAGAATTACACAGTTTTTTTTTAACCTTTTATGGGCAAAAAGTTTACTTTATATTGGCCAGATTTGTTAAACAAACATTATATTGATTTCAAACTCTCATAAGGAAATTGAAAATTTTAACTTGGATATAGTTTTCATATAAAATAAGTTAACACTATTTCAAGTATAAAGTTATTCTTTATATGTCAGTTTTAACTACGACGCTGAATGTAAATTCATTTGTGCCTGTTTCTTAAACTCCTGATTTTGAATTTAATTCAAGTACTTCTATTTGCTCTCTCTCTCTCTCTCTCTCTCTATATATATATATATATATATATATATATATATATATATATATATATATATATATATATAATTAATAAATTAAAAATATTTCAAAAACAAGAATACTTTTAATGAATATATTTATTCAAAGCTTTTCGCCGATAAAATAGTACCAGCATCTTCGGGAAAATATTTATCTAATAAAATATTTTTACAAAATTAAATCATATGTGCTACAAACGACCATATCCCGTTATATGGTCGTTTGTAGCTCATATGATTCAATTTTGTAAAAATATTTTATTAGATAATTATTTTCCTGAAGATGCTGGTACTATTTTATCGGCGAAAAGCTTTGAATAAATATATTCATTAAAAGTATTCTTGTTTTTGAAATATTTTTAATTTATTAACTATATTACAAGAAAACATATCACCATATTTAATATATATAGGCCTATATATTGTATAAATTTTCAATCATTAATAAAATATTTTTATTTATCCAACTAAGTTCAAATTCATTTTTTTAACCAATAGAGGATGACAATTGATGTTCATATAGTTTTTTACCAAATATTTAATCAAGATTTAAATTATAAAATTTTGAGGGGAGGTATAGGTTGGATTCGAACTGAGTATCTTCATGTTCGAAGTCTAGCGATTTTCAATGAACCAACTTTCAAATGAACTTCTCAAAGTGGTATATGCGTTTTTCTTTTGCAACATCTGGTTGTCGTGGAAACCTTCTTTGTACAACCTAAAACTGTTGCTATAGTTACCATACAATATAATAATTGTTAAATCTCTATGACTAAAAATGAATGGAAAGAATAAAATAAACAAACTGGATTCCAGCATTTTGGCACTGAGCCAACTTTCCCATACTTAGAAATTAATTACTTAAAGATGTATAAGAAATTATACATCTCTTGCAATAATAAAGCATTATAAGAGATGGATAGAATGTGAAATTATAAACCACCATCAGATTCATAAATTAGAAATGAAAAAAAATAAAGCGAATAAGTAGTAACAAACAAAAATAATAAGTCAACATCATATATTGTATAATGAAGAAAATGGAAAATTGCTAGGAAATTAACTTTCTATTTTGCCACGTAATACTGTTATTCTGACATATGTATATTTATATTTATATTAATTGTAAAATAAAAAGAAACTAAAATTTTTAACAAAATATCACGCCAGTAGGAATTGGCTTAATTTTTTTTTTTAAATTGCTTTCTTTGTTAATAGTTTCTTCAAAGAACATTTTGTTTTTTTATAATTAATATTTTCCTGTATTTGTATTGATCTTGAAAATTTATATATAACTATATATACAAACGTGGGTATTTCTTCATCATAATTGTGGATATTAGAGAGGAAATTAGTTTTGACGTCAGTTAATATATTGGTTATATGGCCTTTAAAACAATCATAATGGTATCCGAAACAGTTTCGGCAAATGACTTGACAGTTTACTGCCCTAATTTATCAGACAAGTCTTTTATTTCTCTTGCCATTGATGGGTTCATAAAAACTGTTAATGGAACTTTCAATTAGACCTAAACATCGTTCGTTAGAGAAGGTTCCTCGGTTACAAATAGAGTTATGAAAAGAATTTTACTGAATTTATAAACAGTCTAATTTAAAAAAAATCTGTGTATTTTTTTAAACAAATTTTTAAAATAATTTCTGAATTACAAATAAATGAATTTAGGTTCTAATGGTAAGTAAATTGGTTAAGAACGAGCACTTTTCATTACATTTCTTACGACTATGCAGGTGCAAGAGCAAGGCGTGGACCCAAACTTGAGAGACGGCGATGGGGCTACTCCTCTACACTTCGCCGCAAGTAGAGGTCATGTGGACTGTGTGCAGTGGCTTCTGCGTCACGGAGCCAAGTTAGTTATTGACAAATACGGCAAAAGCCCAATCAATGATGCAGCGGAAAACCAACAGATGGAAGTGAGTTAAACATTTTTATTGAAGTTTGGAACAGTTAGGTCAGTAAAAAGTTACTTATTATTCATATATTTTTTATAATTATTATTTATATTTAAACCATTATTTATAACATATATTATAGCATAAGAGGCATATAGTATAAATTTAGTTAGTATTCAAAATAATAATAATCAGTAGAAATATTAGGAAGGAGCGACCAAGAGTAGCTTACTAAAGTACCGACAAATAGGGCTTAAACATTGATATATTTCGGTTGTAGTCATAAACCAGCGTGAGAAACCTATTAACAAAAGAAAAATCCAGAGTATTCTAAGATTTAAGTATTTCGGGAAAACCAAGAATAGCATGGGGAAAGTAACACTGTTACCATGTGAAAAACAATTTGCAAAGATGCTTGAGAACTACTGAAATAACTGAAGCACGAAAGGGGGGGTATTAGGCTTGTTCTTAAAAACTAAAATCATTGGAAAAAGAGAGGACCTTTTGGGGGAACTTCGAGGAGTGCAGAACTATTGGGGGGGCGTGAGGGGAAAGGTTGTAAGATATGTTTTAAAAGGTTAAATTTGTTTAGGAGAATTAAGGGAATTGTAAGTTTTTGTTAGTTATTTATTGTGAAATTTAAAATTTATTTCTGTATGGCTCATTTAAATTAAATAAATTAAATTTGGTGGATTTTAAAATTGTAAATGAAATTTATACTGTATAGCTCTATGAAAATAACACTTTTGAAAATTTTGGATTTTCTACCTCAAAGATTTTCTTTCTCTTCCTTTATCTCGTTTGACTAAGTAGTTCCTACAGCTACATAAGTTGGAGCTACTACGAAGTCAGATGTGATATAGATGATGGGAAATTCGAAAGTTTTTACTAACAGCCCTTTTCTTTACGTATTTCATTACATTCGATGGCTATATCCTTAGCTTACATTCGTATAATGTGAACAATTTGAATAAGTAAAGAAAGATCGTGAACAAGGAGAATGGGGACTCGGAGTTCCTATCTTATGACTCTATCTCCTATTCAGAGAACACTAAGGTATTGGTAAATGTGGATAACCTCTGGCCAAGCATATGAGACCAATTGTATCCCGCCCAGGTGATTCAAGTCAGGCCCGAGACAGGAGGCTCGGTGCCACAGCCCTGGATACTAGTCTGTAAGATCTCGAGATCTACACTGGAGGTTTCCGACACTCCGACTAGACACTACGGTTTCGACCGCTTTTCCAGAACTATTCAGGACCAGCAATACCTTGCTAACGGCCAAAATTCCCTTACCTTCAAAGCCCCATCTAATTCTCCGCTCTAGGTGGTGCAATCGGCCCTTTATCCATTCTCGATTGCCTTGTCTAAAAGCCAGACCCTCAGATTAGGGACTTGGTCTTAGGCGGGCATATAACCGATTCCGTTTTAGACATTCTTTGCTTACTCTATTTTCGACGTAGCCTTAAGATCTTTTACCTTTCGTTGCCCAAACTAAAAAAAAACAGTATATTGAATACTATACACAGTATATTGTCCCAGAATTATTTTAAACAATTACGTTCCATAATTCCAACAGTGTATATATTGCAAAGTATAGTGCGGACCACGTAACCGTGCACTTGGCCTTGAGAGGTCGCAGTAGGCGTGAAGTGAGGTAGAGGGTCAGTATAAATACTTTCCTACAAACATGAAAAGGACTGTCAAAACACTGACGCATGAGAGGGTCGATATTAGATAAATTAGCTTCGGTATGAAATAATAAACAATATTGAAATATGTATAGATATATCGGATGCAGAAGCTGTTTAAGTATCGAACATTCTCAGTATGTAACATATTTTCAGACGTGGTAGTACACGCAAGGCCGAGTGGTCGGTTACGTGGTCCGCACTGTACAGACATTAAACTGCATTTGACCAATACAGAGTTTAATTCACCATCAGTTGCACTAAAATATATCTATCTAGCCTAAATATTCACCAATTCCGAACTTCTATCCGAACTCAGAACTACGCTAAGCGTTTCTTGTGATATAAACATAAGAAATTACCTAATTCCATGTAAGATGCAATGGTGTTCCTTTTTGTAACGTTAGAGTTTTCGTTGTAATATACAGTAAAACCCATTCAATATGCTTTTCAAGGGACTGCATAGAACCCTCGTGTTAAATACGTAAGGTATTAGAATTGAGTTATGAAGTCATTTTCACACTCACACGAATGAAACACAGTATTATTATTATTAAAATATATTAAAATTGATCAATAGGTTTTTGTAAAGAGCTATAATTGTAGTACAGTAATGTACTTTATTGGGAACTGTACTACAGTACATACTAATTAAAGTTATATTAATATAATCGATTTTATTCTTACATAAACTATTACATAATTGTAAATTTATTCTTTAGCCTATAATTTTTAAAAAAAGTCGTTCGTAGCTGTATACTGTATTATTCTTCACAATCATCATTCAGGAATTTGAGGATTCGTTATCTATGACAGGAGAAAAACTTTTGATTTCTTCAATAACAAAAGTTATATAAAGAGGGAATTCTTTTCATTGGTTGTTTGGTATTCCAGAGCCAAACTATCTGCACATATCTACTCACTCTTGTACATAATAATGTGTCAGCTAATATGCTAGCTGCACCGTACCCTTCTGCCGTTTGTGAATAAAATCTTTGTAATGACCTTGATTTTACTTTTATAAAAACAAAATTTCCACCAAAGCCTCTGCCTTATGCGGGACTTTGATCGTAATAACGAATTAGTTTGTAAAGTTCTAATGGGTCACGTTCCGGGTGCAATACAGGGAGGCCGTTCTACGCCAGAGAGAATAATAATTAACAGAAGCTTTTTCATGGTTTCACTTTATATAATGTTTTCTTTTTTTTAATTCCGTCTATAACTCACACTCTCCTGATATATTTCTTGTACAAATTTTCAATTGTTAACAAAATAAGTTTTTGTTCATGCAATCAAGTTCAAATACATTTTCCCCCTAAAGTGGATGACAATTGATATTAATACAGTTTTTGCAAATATTTATTCAATACTTAAGTTATAAATTTTTTGGGGTCCAGCCGGATTCGAAGTGAGAATCTTCATGTTCGAAGCCTAGTGCGCCTTGGCACTACGCCAATTTTCCAAATCCTAGAAATATTTCTCAAAGATGTGTATGCATCTCACACCCCCCCATCTGGTTACTGTCGAATTCTCCACTGTACAACCTTAAACTGTTGCCATGGTTACCACATAATATAATTAATAATTTTTTTTTTAACCTCAGTAGTAATTTACTTTAAATTTTTTTTTTGTTTTTATTTACCATATTTACACTGTCTACATTTACAAGAAAAATATTAATTACAGACTTTCAAAGGTTTTCATTCTTAAGTGCTTCAAGAAAGGCGAAAATGCTATGAGCATTCATATATCTCTTACAAGGCATGTGGGCGAGCCGAGCACAAACGTTCACAGGATTGTTTCACTAACACTAAATGCGAGCAAGAGGAAAATGTTCGCAATCAATGAGAAAAGAAAGCGTTTTATCTAATTAATAATGTGTAGCTAATGTTACACAACCATGATCCTTTTGCAATCGAAAAATATCAGTCCTCGACAGTTACGTAAACATAGCTCCACGATTATACAATAATTACATTCTGTTGAGTGCTATTTTACTATAATTATTGCAGTTATCAATGCGCTAATGGAATTAATCCTGATGGATTGCTAGGATTAGACTAGGCGCCTGAATCGGGAACTTTCACTAGCCACAGTCAGGATTACGCTGAGTAACTTGAGTCTGGGTGAGTTCGTCCTGAGTATTCTAGTCGTACAACCATTAACTCCTTTGAAATGTAAACATGTAGGAGAACGTTTAAATCCTACAGAATGTGTAATGATCCACATGAACAAACGAAGTGAAATCACTAATACCGTTTGACAAAGGGAACTTGAATACAGTAGAGTCTCGAAATTCCGAGGCCCGATAATTCGAGCTTCCGTTAAATTCGAGCTTCTATTTGAGCCTATTTTATCTATTTGAAAGAAAATTATGAATCGGACTTTCAGAAATGTTTATAGCTATACAGTATGCAAAGAAAATGAGTCGGGCTTCCAAGAAATGTTTATAGCTATACAGTATGCAAAGGAAATGAGTCGAGCTTCCAAGAAATGTTTATAGCTATATAGTATGCAAAGGAAATGAGTCGGGCTTCCAAGAAATGTTTATAGCTATACATTTTGCAAAGGAAAGGAGTCGGTCTTCCAAGATGTGTTTATATAAAATTCTATAAATGTATTTAGTGCAATTTTACTATTAGGATTCAATAAAACTCCTATTTTTTCTAATGTACAGAAACGTATTTCAGTGTAATCCAAGTTTTCAGTAATTCGAGAGGTCTCGGTGGCATCTACCTCGAATTATCGAGACTACTGCATTTCGGTCACGTTATGCGAAAATATTCACCTTTTGCAGACAACGATTCAAGTCAAGTTTAAGGGTAACCGAGAAGAACGCTGTGACTCAAAAACTTACCATAGCGTTATAGAGTCGGGCAGCTGCATAGCGTTATAGAGTCAGCTACGGGTCGGGCAGCTGCATAGCGTTATAGAGGTAGCTACGGGTCGGGCAGCTGCATAGCGTTATAGAGTCAGCTACGGGTCGGGCAGCTGCATAGCGTTATAGAGTCAGCTACGGGTCGGGCAGCTACATAGCGTTATAGAGTCGGGCAGCTGCATAGCGTTATAGAGTCGGGCAGCTGCATAGCGTTATAGAGTCGGGCAGCTGCATAGCGTTATAGAGTCAGCTACGGGTCGGGCAGCTGCATAGCGTTATAGAGTCAGCTACGTGTCGGGCAGCTGCATAGCGTTATAGAGTCAGCTGCGGGTCGGGCAGCTGCATAGCGTTATAGAGTCAGCTACGGGTCGGGCAGCTGCATAGAATTATAGTCAGCTACGGGTCGGGCAGCTGCATAGCGTTATAGAGTCAGCTACGGGTCGGGCAGCTGCATAGCGTTATATAGGTAGCTACGGGTCGGGCAGCTGCATAGCGTTATAGAGTCAGCTACGGGTCGGGCAGCTGCATAGCGTTATAGA
Source organism: Prosapia bicincta (assembly GCA_036971475.1). NCBI lineage: Eukaryota > Metazoa > Arthropoda > Insecta > Hemiptera > Cercopidae > Prosapia > Prosapia bicincta. Next base: position 36,634,936 of record JBAIZL010000010.1, on the reverse strand, counting down.
GTCAGCTACGGGTCGGGCAGCTGCATAGCGTTATAGAGTCGGGCAGCTGCATAGCGTTATAGAGTCGGGCAGCTGCATAGCGTTATAGAGTCGGGCAGCTGCATAGCGTTATAGAGTCGGGCAGCTGCATAGCGTTATAGAGTCAGCTACGGGTCGGGCAGCTGCATAGAATTATAGTCAGCTACGGGTCGGGCAGCTGCATAGCGTTATAGAGTCAGCTACGGGTCGGGCAGCTGCATAGCGTTATAGAGTCAGCTACGGGTCGGGCAGCTGCATAGCGTTATAGAGTCAGCTACGGGTCGGGCAGCTGCATAGCGTTATAGAGTCGGGCAGTTGCATAGCGTTATAGAGTCAGCTACGGGTCGGGCAGCTGCATAGCGTTATAGAGTCAGCTACGGGTCGGGCAGCTGCATAGCGTTATAGAGCAGCTACGGGTCGGGCAGCTGCATAGCGTTATAGTGTCAGCTACGGGTCGGGCAGCTGCATAGCGTTATAGAGTCAGCTACGGGTCGGGCAGCTGCATAGCGTTATAGAGTCGGGCAGCTGCATAGCGTTATAGAGTCGGGCAGCTGCATAGCGTTATAGAGTCAGCTACGGGTCGGGCAGCTGCATAGCGATATAGAGTCAGCTACGGGTCGGGCAGCTGCATAGCGTTATAGAGTCAGCTACGGGTCGGGCAGCTGCATAGCGTTATAGAGTCGGGCAGCTGCATAGCGATATAGAGTCAGCTACGGGCGGGCAGCTGCATAGCGTTATAGATTCGGGCAGCTGCATAGCGTTATAGAGGCGGGCAGCTGCATAGCGTTATAGAGTAAGTTACGGGTCGGGCAGCTGCATAGCGTTATAGAGTCAGCTACGTGTCGGGCAGCTGCATAGCGTTATAGAGTCAGCTACGGGTCGGGCAGCTGCATAGCGTTATAGAGTCAGCTACGGGTCGGGCAGCTGCATAGCATTATAGAGTCAGCTACGGGTCGGGCAGCTGCATAGCGTTATAGAGTCAGCTACGGGTCGGGCAGCTTCATAGCGTTATAGAGTCAGCTACGGGTCGGGCAGCTGCATAGCGTTATAGAGTCAGCTACGGGTCGGGCAGCTGCATAGCGTTATAGAGTCAGCTACGGGTCGGGCAGCTGCATAGCGTTATAGAGTCAGCTACGGGTCGGGCAGCTGCATAGCGTTATAGAGTCGGGCAGTTGCATAGCGTTATAGAGTCAGCTACGGGTCGGGCAGCTGCATAGCGTTATAGAGTCAGCTACGGGTCGGGCAGCTGCATAGCAATATAGAGTCAGCTACGGGTCGGGCAGCTGCATAGCGTTATAGAGTCAGCTACGGGTCGGGCAGCTGACCCGTGCATGTGAGGATCGTGCAGATGTTGTAAACGTTCCAGGACAAAAGATTTGAAGCAGACAATATGTTTACTTTTCCGGTATAACACAATACAATCTTTCTGCCGGGTTTTGTCACCTACTTTAAGTAACTAACAGAATACAGTAGTCGAAGTATTCACGGTTGGTAAAAGTGACAGGATATTCCGCTAATATGTATCGTATTAAAAAAAAAAAAGACATACAGTATAGTTACTGTGCAGGTTGTAGGCTATGTTCTCGTCTTATTTATTTTGTACAGTGATCCCTCGTTATTGGATTGTGAGAATGTCGACAGTCTTTTGAATACTGCGAACCCAGATTTGACGGAAGTACTACTTACCGAACTTGTGCCTATCTCAGATAGCTAAGACGAAGAAATCGGGAAAAATTTATCGCCTAAATTGACATTAAATTCTGTCGGTGATGTGTATGTTTAGGGAAGCAGATAGTTCCAGCTGTTACTAAAATTGCTCCTCTTTAGAGTGGGGATTAAAGTTTAATCGAGAGCTTGAAGAAGCACTATCGCCATATTATAAAGAAAAGTGTAAAAACCTAGAAAAAACTCGCGCACAAAGTAATATTATAAGTTTTAAAAATCAAATTAGCATTGTTTAAACGAATATTGGTCTAAAAATCAAGTGTTCAAAAATTTAGTGGATATTTAGTGTTTAGCAATAAAGTGTACGTGTGCCTGTGTGTGTGTGTGTGAATGCGCATGTTTAATAGAATTTTCGTGATTTCGGATTGTAGCAAAATGTAAATAAATAATAAAATTATGTATGAAATTATGTAGTTCGTAAATATACCATAATGTATTATAATTGTACAATATATTTGTATTTGTTAACATTTTTTATGTGGAACTTGAGCTTGCCCTTTCCATATACAGTTTGTTTCAGTATTCGCAGTTTCACTATTCGTGGTAAGGTCGGGGAACATATCCATCGCGAATAACGAGGGATCACTGTACTAAAAATGTAGAGATTAAACGAAATCAATGAGCTGCCATGCTTCTATGAAACCTTTATAAATAGTGAACATCTTAAATTAGATTAAAGGATTAGTGAAATTCAAATAAAATTCAAGATCGTATTGACGAAAAATGTAACAATTTTTCTTATAATGTGTTTACGTGTGATTGTAACACGGTTCAGTTATTTCTTTTTTTAAAGTTTAGGTTTATATAGAACATCAGTGAGAAGAAAGCTCTCATGTTAGTTTTTACAAGTCTCTCAGGAAAGTGAATTTAGTTTCAATACGAATAGGCCTCTTATATTTCCATTTTTAAGGAAATAAATCATGGCTGACATTTCGGTGGTCGTGAGTGAAATCTCCAGCACAGAGACTCACTAGCTATGTTTCTAAGAAAAGTTTGTATAGAACTATTTCCCTTTTAGTTAATGAGATAAATATAGTGGCTCGTGGAGAAAGTTTCAGAAAGTGTTGCGGTGGTGGAAATAATGTAAAATATTGGTTTTACAAATTTGTTGGCAAGTTTACTATTAACTGGATGAGTTACGGCTTCCGAATTAACTCATCCTCATGAAACCTTTAAGAAACAAAACGAAAGTTGAATTTAATTGATTTTTGTGACTTTAATAGTAAAGTAAATAATCAGAATAAAAAAATGTAACAAATTTCGTAGATGAATCAGAATTTTGGTGTAGAAAAACCCTCATTGGTTTGAGACAGATTCATTTTGTTAAATGACCAATAAAAGTTTTGAAACAAACCTATACATAATTTAACTATGTTTTTAATAACTAAATAAAATCTATGAAATGAATATGTTTCTTACAGCGTTGAGTTTTCACAAAACCTGAAATTTCCTCTAACGCGTTACTGACGCTTTCTATAGAGCATCCGTTTTTATAAATTTCCCCTACATTTTCACTGACTTGACCTGAACGTGTTTTCGTTTCGCCACATACCATTACTAAAGAAGTTCTAAACCTGTAATAGAATTGACTCCAGCTCTGCAATGGGGTTTGGTGCATTGGATAATGAATTGTGAAATAACCGCACCTCAATTCAATTCGACACATACTATCGCTCATAAATCTATTCTGTTTTGGTGGTGTGAAATTTGCACTCCACAATACATTGTAAATATTCTATCTCCATGTCAGATGTTTGTTTTTCATTGAGAAAGGATGCCTAAGTACTTTCTCGAGGCACGGCTAGGTGAATGTATGGTAGTGTGGTTGAGGCTATGAGTGAAAGTGTTATTTATTGGGGCAGAACACTGTACACCACTCAAGGTCACGTGGCTTTGTCACGTGATTTTGTGGTCATTCTGTAAGTTAAGTTTTCTTTCACAATAAAAGTGAATGAATAATTTTAAATCTTCAACACTTTTGGTTTTATTTATATAAAAACGTTTAATACGCTAGACTAAAATATAAACACCAAATAAAAGATTTAAAAAATTAAACATATACAAATTAAAAATGTGAGATTGTTCTCTTGTAGTGAGCGAGAACAATTCAACAAAAAAATAATAAATATTATTTTATTAATTTAAAAAAATATTGTTGTTTATTGTTAATATATTAACTGTTACTACACTTTATTGCAAATTTAATATTGGCGCGAGTTTTTTTTCAATATATAAATTGTGTAAATATAAGAATAATAACTTCTTACAGCTTCGCGTAATAAACTGTAAAACTACGTAATAAATTGGGTTTATAAAATTTTTGAAATATTTTCATTTTAAAATGGTTATACCATTAAGAAAATTTTGCTACTGGTGGTATGGTATACTCTTGTAATTTTTTGCCGTCCAATAAAATCTAAAAATGTCCTTCATGGTAATACATATTCGTATGTGTTACAAAGTTTTAAATTTGTTTTTATAAATTTAATGAATTACGAAACTGTAAGTTTTATAATTATACAAAACCAGAGTATTTTCCTTAAAAACATGCTTACCTCTAATGTTTTGAATTCGCCCAAAGTTTTCTAATTATAACAGAAAATGTAGGCAATGGTAACTTCGAAGAGTTTTGGAGAACCCTCTTGGGGATTTTGATGAATAGATTGACAATCAATAAAAAATGCCCATTTCCAAATCCCAAGTCTCTTCTTCTCCAGGAGGCAAGATTTAAATCGAAAATAAATCCTCAAATTAGTCTTTTTTTGTGTAAAACCGCCTTTAAAAGTACGATTGATCTGGAAGGTTCGGTCTGAATAAGGGGCGACGAGTAATGGGTTCTTTGAATCTGCAAGAGCATTAAATACTCTTGATGTGGTCGGAAACCTAAATATGTAACTTATAATTTCTAAACAGTTTCATATGTCACAGATTTTTAAAAAATCTGAAATTATTGAAAAACACATTAAAGAAATAAAATAATCATGGAATACATCTCTGCATTTGCCCAGAGTTTCAGGCCGTTCTTACTTATGGTTGCGGGCAACCTGTGGCAAGTAGCATCGATAGCCCGATGTCAACGATACGCCACTGAAGCCTGAGTTAATAGGTTTCTATAGTTATGAGGATGTCGAGCAAACGACTAGCCTTTGAAGGGTTTCCCTCGCCAGATTTAAAACTTAAATTGCAGAGATGTAACCCAGAGGTGGTATCTTTAGAGTATGTATGTAATTGTTGCTTCCTGAGAGCATTTCTGACGAGTTGGCCAATCAGAACCTCTCTGACAAGATCTCCGCCAATTGAAATGTTGTACTGCCCTGTGATTATGTACCCCAATCGTAATCTGGCAATGAACGTTGGTGTTACCCTGGGTATGCCTTCGTACATTTCACTTCTCTTTGGGTGCGACATAGGCTGCTTCGTGTCTCACCTGTTTGCCATTTACTCATCCATAACTCGTTTTTACTCTTTTGGCCAGATTTTTACCAGAGTTTGAATATGGGTATTTACAACCGGTAGACTGGGTTTAAATCTCGATACTTGTTTTTCAGCCATCTCATTCCCAGGCATTTCACTATGCCCAGGACCTAACAAACCAGAGGTACTCAAAGCGGGGGACGCGCCTCCCTAGGGGAGCGTGGGCAAGAACTATGATTTTGCCTAAAAACGAAAAGTATTGCGTCCTTAATTGGGAGTACTAGCGGGAAGATTGTAATTTTCTACCTAATGTGAATAGGAGAGGTGAGACCTCATGTCAGTGTTATAAAGGGGGTAGGCAAAGCCTGGAAGGTTGAGAGCCCCAGCTCTAGGAATGATTCTTTTCTCTGTATCTGCTTCCATCAGATGTTTCACTACTGAAACCCCAAATCAACAGTATCCAGTTGTTCTATGTATTTAATCATTTGTATGGCAGAATTAGGGTCAGTAAAAATGCACATACATTTCTCCTACTGACCTAGACGTCACTAATGGCAGTAATTCGGACTCCATGCTGGAAGTGGAACTCGCTTGTATATAGTTGCTTCCCCAGTACCACTGCTATAGCACTGCGATCCTGATGCACGTTCCTCTAAACTCACTGACCCCTCATTGTATATATTTACACACCCTGGATATTTCCAATGCACCCTGTTTCAAACCATAAACAAAAAACAAAACCAATACATGAGCCTCATGAATGGTAAACGTTAGGCTTGATGCTGCTGTGTCCCCAATCTGATGTGAGGGTTATATTTATCCCTTAGTCCTACTATAGTTTCACGTAACTCTCCTCTGTCCCTTTTTGTGCGGGTAGTCACGTAACCCCGATAGAGGCTGTGAAGGTGGACATACACATGTAATTACCCACTTTATCGCAGACAAGAAGATCTCTATGCTCCTATCCTAAGTCCATGCATTATTGACCTTTCTTCCCATATCGATCTTGGGTAATGAAGAAATGAGTAATAACTTTAGTTCTTATACATAAACGTGTTACCATTTGTAAAACAGAGAGAACCAAACAATTTCGTAAAAAGATAAAACACTTTACAAAATTGTTAATTTTAATTATTAACTAAAGTTAATAACTTTGTATTTTTTATTCTGCGAATTTTTTTAATTCATGGTCAAATGAAAAGTGTTTGTGATATATCTTACATTAAAATCGACCGTAAAATATTTTTCAAAAGTAATATTTATCCATTTAGATCAGTGATTATTACCCTTTGGAATATTATTTCATATTCACTCTCGTTTTAGTGTGGATTTAAAATTGCAAAAGCTTTTTTCCATAACGAGAAACATCCTACGCAAGGGACACGTTTTTGCTCACTTAGCACCAAGTACCTAATGAACCTGGGAAATTTTTAAAAAAATCTTGGGTCAAATCAAGCAGATGCACCTTCAAACAGTATCTAAACCTAAACATAACACACTTTTATTACCAAAAGTACTTCATTTATGGGATACGCTGCCGCCAGTTTTATTGGCACAATACAGTTACCGGCAAGAATGTGACAGCCCGTTACAGAAGCAACGCACGCCCTGTCCTCAGTGAGGGCAGCCAAATCAACCAAACCTAGGCAGGGCAACCTGTCCTACGTTGCAACCAAATCAACGAAAACGGTCTCTCATCTTTAATTATGAGTGTGCAGTAATCACTAGCTTAGATATCAATGCCTATTCTTTTGAAAAAGTAAAAAGTGTCACATATTTGGGCTCAAAAGTGAATGATGAAAATAAAACAATAAATGAAGTGAATAATGACAGCTAATAGAGTCTACTTCAAAAATATAAAGCTTTTTAAAAGTTGTCTCAAGCCACTAAGATACGACTCTATAAACCCTTAATTCGGCCAGTCCTAACGTATGTAGCGGAGACGTGGACTGTAACCGCCTTGATGAAATATCAGTTGACATTGTATGAACGTAAACTTTTAACGAAAATATATGGTCATGTCCAAAATGTACAAACAAATGCGTGGAAGCTTCAATCTAATGCCGAGTTGTATTCCTTATACAAAGATGCAAATATGGTCCATTTTTTTAAAACGCGACGTCTAGAATGGTTGGTTCACATAAGAATGGCCACCAATAGAGTGCCGAACAAACTTTTACATGGCACTATGATTAGCAAAAGAAGAGTTGGCCGACCAAGAAGACGATGGCTACAGGACCTTGAGGAAGATGTAAGTATACTCGGCGTTACAGCATGGAAACAGAAGGCTAGACAGAAGTACATGGCAGAACATTTTTAAGGAAGCCAAGGTCCAACCTGTCTGTAACGCTACGTAGTAAGTAGTCGCTAGCTATTGGCGTTGGGTCCTTTATAAAGATCGACGGAAAATGAATACCATTCTTCTAGCAAACAGCCAAATGTTACATCACGGCTTAACATTTGCAGTAAGTTTTTATTTATTGTCGACATTGACGGTATATAGAATAATAGACGACCTTGCATTTCAACTTTCAGAATAACAAATAACATTGCTGATTTCTAAGGGCAATATGCACCTTATTGTTGTATTATGTATTGCAATTAATGCGTAAACCATTACCTAAAAACCAATATCTTAAACACTTGCATCAAGACATATTCACTACATAATAATAATAATACAATAATATATTATAAGTATTATATATATAATACTTCATCTAATATTATTAGTTGCATCACTTTACTTAATATACTATTATAATATTGTTATTATTATGATATTTTTGAGTTACTATTATTAAACACACACACACACACACACACACACACACACACACACACACACACACACACACACACACACACACACACACACACACACACACACACACACACACACACACACACACACACACATATATATATATATATATATATATATATATATATATATATATATATATATATATATATATATATATATAAAGAACCAAGTCAAAATACAAATACAAGAATTATAATTGAATTTACAATTCAAAGCTTTTCGTTGGCTAACAGTACCAACATCATCAGGAATATTAAGCAATTCCTTTAATCAGGATTGTTTAATATTCCTGATGATGTTGGTACTGTTAGCCAACGAAAAGCTTTGAATTGTAAATTCAATTATAACTCTTGTATTTGTATTTGACTTGGTTCTTTATTAATACACAAGAATACATATTGCGAAATATATATATATATATATATATATATATATATATATATATATATGAACTTTGGAACACTGTTTGGTTGTATTCACTTTCACATAAACTTTATTGTACTTAAACAAGAATCTTACTTGGTATGTAAGTCGAGTAGACTTTCGAGAACTATAATTACGTATCCTCATTCTCGAGCATCATCCGAGACGTACAGCTTTTTGTAGTTGCCAGGCGTGTGGGATTTCCAGTATCACATGGTATACAGGTACTGATCTTTTTCCGTTTTACTGGACTGTGGGAAAGTTTTAGTTTGTCTTTGGGTTAGTTTTGTCTGTTAAGTTAAATAATTTATAGTTGTTTTATTTTATTTGTATTTGTTCGTTTATTATTTTATTTTTCTGTTCAAATAGCCAAAAATAATGGACACAATAAAAAATATTGGATAAATTAGAATTTAAAACATTAACTAAATTAAAACAACCTTAAAATGAACCACAAACAACAGTAAAACTGGGCCGCATTCACATACACAGGATACAACAAAAAAGTAATACTAAAATACTAAAAAATAACAATATTAACATAACTTACGAAAATACAGGAAGCATAATCAATAAAATAAAACACTGGAAAAAATCATGTCCCATGCATAAAAATGGATTATATAAAATCGAATGCCCAGACTAACAAATTATACATTGGCCAAACAAAAAAGAAATTAAAAGACAGATATAAAGTGCACCTCAAACCAAATACTTACATTTAAAAATGAGGCAACCACGTCATTAAAACAACCAGGCATTCCCCACATTAGAAAACATTGAAAATCGTCTAATGAAAAAAAAAATACAAAAAGGCCTCACAATGACAATTTCGAAACAGCTACAAATTTATAAAGTTGGCTCGCGTATATAGGCCTACTAAGTAAGATTCTTGTTTAAGTTCAATATAAAATAAGTTCAAATACCAAATAAGTGATAAATGAATACAAGGAAACAGTGTTGCTAAGTTTATATATATATTATATGCTGATGAGTATTCCTTCACGGATGGACAAATATGATGAATAGTTATTATCTGGAGTACATCCGTTCATTCTGCAGTGCATAAATTCGCAGTTCCGACGTTTCGCTAGAATCTCATCCAGCACTGACTAGGTGAACCCAACAACTGTAGAAGAGCGAGTCAACTGTTGTTCTTCTACTCGTTCTACTCGCTCTTCTACTGTTGTTGGGTTCACCCCGTGTACTCCAGATAATAACTATTCATCATATATATATATATATATATATATATATATATATATATATATTAATAAATACCTTTAAAAAAACTCTAGTTATATCTTCAAGAAATATTGCAAAAACGTCATTATTACGGTGAACAACTTGAAGAGATTTCTATTCCTTTCCTATTCAAACTTAGGAATACGTTTTACTCTGTGAATGTTTGATGGAAAAGCTATTTAAGTACGCTGTATGAGATCTGCATATATCGAATGCAATGGGAAAGTCGTGGAGCAGCCACTTTGCTCCTGTTTGCGCTGAGATGACCGGAGCGCGATCTGTGTTTCCCGTTACGCAGTGAAGTCTCGTAGAGAGCGGATATCCAACTAGGACCATCTCGCTATGTACAACCGGTCCGTTCACTTGGACACTGCTTTTAATCGTAGTCAGAATAAATGAGTCGAATCGTTGTCATGATTGAATTTAGACTTTGCTGACCAGTCTTTTCAAGGATTGTTGACTGAAGCGTTAAATTAGAACGAGGTTCAGGAACTAGAATTGATTTAAAGGGCGGATTCTTTATAAATATTGTATAAAAATAATTATACCTTTTCCTTAAGGTGGTACTATTTATTTCTGGACCGGAGTTGTCGCTCTTCGTCATAACTATTGACGTTAATAAATATGTCTCTTAATACTATTTATTTAATAGTATTAAATAATTCTTTATTTAATAGTATTAATACTTAAGGGTGATTCATATAAATCTCATTATTTTCATTTTATGATTACTTTAAGAAGAAACATACAAAAAACGTGTTTTTGTGTCTTACATGTACAGAATATCTGGGAGAATAATTGGTCGTTGAATATTGTGTTGAAAATGTCTTCCGTCCGCCTCTAGGCCTAGCTGAACTCGTCGTTCCATGTTTTTGGTAGTTTGATGGAGTATTACATTGTCAGTAGTGTTGCTTGTGTGTGTAATATTGTTTATCAGATCATACAAAACCAGAGGGCGTGTAGTCCTTATTCTTTTTAGATAACCCCACAGGAAGACGTCTGGTGTGGTCAAGTGCGGTGATCTCGGGGCCACAAATTAGTGTAAACAACGCGGAAAAAATGCAAACTCACGTGACGTATGACACGTAGCGCCGTCGTGTTGAAAGTACCCTTGATCCAGCTCAGTTGCATCCAATTGCTCAACGAATTCGCTGAAAATGCGTCGGTACTCTTTATGAGTTCACTGTACCGTGGAAAGAAATAAGCCCACGATTCTCTCTGCTGATAATGCTCACCGAACTCTGTATCAGCAACTTCTCTCTATTGACAAATGTGAGACTTTCAATCAAAACTCCAAGACCTGCATCACTTGATAGGCAAATAAAACTTTTCGCCCTATTCCTACTGAAGTAATGGACAAATGAAATCATGAGTTTTGTGTGAATCACTCTATATAATACCTACACATACATACCTCGTATGTCTTTGTAAAAACAAAATTTTTCTTTGTTGATTTAAATAGGAATTGACTTTTTTATATTTTGCATTACTTGTTTATAATTTCCTTGATAATTTGATACTATGCAGAATATCTTTTGTGTATTTTTGTCTACAATTTTGCCCTCTATGTTTAAGACCTCAGGGTAATAGCTCAGTATCACTAGTACCTCTAAGCAAATTAGGTCTGTCAAAAATATGACCGTTTTAATTCTTATTCCAACCTAACACAAAGTTCTTTCTTTAGAAAACTACCTTTCACGAACAAAAATGAAGCAAAATCCTAATCCTCCATGTTTGGCTGTTATATTTAACACAAACCAGGAGGATGTTATGAAATAAATGGAATGGAGAGAGAGCCGAACTCAGCATATTGTTAAAGTAAAATATTAAACATTTTCAAAATATCAAATTTTAATTCTTTAGAATAATTTCATGGCTATGAAACGCCTTGTACTCCCTCGTTCCGTACACAAGCTACGGTAGAGTGCTTTGAACTGTTCTCATTAGGTGTGTAGATCGATAGACGTTCCTTTGTGACTATAAAATAAGTTTCCGATTGGAGGAAGCGAACGTTCACACAACACACAACGAAAGGAAAAGTTGAATTCGTGTGAATTTATTATTCTCCACACCGCAATATAATATTGAAAACACAATATGGCCCAACCACATCTCGATGGACAATGGTGTCCTAAAGAAAGTCAAGTGAAAGCATAATTAAATATCGCAACTTTCTGTACTAAAACTCTGTATTGTTGACAGAAATGAGTAAATAACTTTATGTAAGACATTTTTGTACTGTTCGCAGTACTATCATCTAGTTACATTGTCACTATAAACGCGAGTGGTAAAATTACCAAGTATAATGATAAAGTTACCGAACATGTAATTGCTTTAAAAACAATGCTTATTTAAGAGAATATGTTTGCAGTATTGAAACAGTATAATGGTCTACTTAAATATAATTATATATAAATCCTACAAAACAATATGAATATTTTATACTGTATTTTTCTTGTGTGAAACATTAGGCAGTCAGTTTAACCTCATCATTATAGAAAATAAACAATACGAAAACCCATTGATTTTATCTATGAGTCGACTTGTTTTAGAAACAGTACGTATCATTTATTAACTTAGATAATAATAACTATCAATAATCAGTGTGATTAACAGACACAACTTTACCATAAAACAATTTTCAATTCGCTCATATTTTTTAGGGGCACTTTTCAGACATAGTTAGCATCTTCGGAACAACAGTATATTTCTTCAAGTTAACTAAGCGCGTTAACAAAATGTGCGTTAACAATGTTTTAAGTGGGTGTAAATTTTGGTGTGGCAAAGGATAGTTTATTATATTTCATTTACAATGAAGATCAAAATTTCGTATGAAACAAATTCTCGTATTCGGTACAGAAATCCCCGTATTCGGTACAGGAATACCTGTTTTCACTATACACATTCATTTTTTCTCTACAGGAATACGTGTTTTCAGTAAACTTACTACTTTATTCAGTACAGGGGTTCCTCTTTTCAAATTTCTCTATTCAGTGCAGGGGTTCTTGTTTTTAGTAAAAAAAAAACTCCTCTATTCAGTGCAAGGGTTCTTGTTTTTAGTACACAAATTCCTTCATTCAGTGCAGGGGTTCCTATTTTCAGTACACATATTCCTTCATTCAGTACAGGGGTTCCTGTTTTCAGTATATAAATTTCTCTATTCAGTACAGGGGTTCCTGTTTTCAGTACACATATTCCTCTATTCAGTATAGGAAGTTCTGTTTTCGGTACACATATTCCTCTATTCAAAACAGGGGTTCCTGTTTTCAGTACACAAATCCCTTTAATCAGTACTGAGGTTCCTGTTTTCAGTACAAAAATCCCTTTATTCAGTACAGAGGTTCCTATTTTCAGTACACAAATCCCTTTATTCAGTACAAAGGTTCCTATTTTCAGTACACAAATCCCTCTATTCGGTACAGAGGTTCCTATTTTCAGTACACAAATCCCTCTATTCGGTACAGAGGTTCCTATTTTCAGTACACAAATCCCTCTATTCGGTACAGAGGTTCCTATTTTCAGTACACAAATCCCTTTATTCAGTACAGAGGTTCCTATTTTCAGTACACAAATCCCTTTATTCAGTACAAAGGTTCCTATTTTCAGTACACAAAAACCCTCTATTCGGTACAGAGGTTCCTATTTTCAGTACACAAATCCCTCTATTCAGTACAGAGGTTCCTATTTTCAGTA
>JBAIZL010000010.1:36616591-36619091 GCA_036971475.1 Prosapia bicincta | reverse complement strand
TAATTAACCAAAGATGCAGAACCAAAGAGTTGCAATATATTTCACATTAAAGATATTTATACATAAGTCAAGTAAATAAGTTTTTATAAATTAAAGTGATTATATTAATGTGTATGAAAAACAGTTAAACTAAAAAAATAATACTCAGTAACACGTTATAAATAATGGTATAACAATGTAAATATATTATCATGGTACATAATAGTTTTAGCTTATTTATAATGAATTCTCTTATGTAAGAGATGTTTTCTCGTCTCCAACACAAATCTGCATACCGCCGAATAGAAATTCCAAATACGACATACAAATTTAAATAAATAAATAATATTATTATTTCATTTGTTAACTACAAGTGTATTTTAGATACAGTCTTTTATATAGCAAAAATAATATAAAGTAGACATAAAATTCCCCGTTGGGCCTCTATCCAAATTCCACAACACCGCGTGAAAGTATAGCACACCATGTATCTACTCTTTCATCATTAATGTTTCATTAATAAATTTACAAGTGGTTTCTGGTAGAGTTTCAAAGTATGTAAATATTTAATAATAATGACAAAATTTAATTTTTGTAAGGAATAAAAATTGCATTAATTTTAACAAGTTATAAGTCGAACCCCATCTTAAAAGGATGATTTGAATTTAACGTTTGTATTCCATTATATACAATTTTCAATACATAATAAGACGCTCACATAAAATTATAATAGCTATTTATATCAATACTGCCTCCGGAACCATTTTTATTTAATATTAATTATTAAGAAAACAAGTACTTACTATCGATTTATGGTTTTGTACTAAACATATTACATTGATCGAAATATCTGTTTGTTACTACAGTTCCGGCATCCTTTGTGCCATTATAAAAACGTACAACTATCGATATTTGTTTAAATATTATCGTTTACTGCTCTTTACGATTTTTACGTTCTACAAATGGATCTAAAGATGGATCATATAATGTCGAAACTGTAATAGTCAAAATTAATTGCAGCAATTTTGGGTGAATAATTTATTGTAATTAGAGTTAATTCACTCCACGAAATATAATTTAATAATGTGAACCTATTAGCATGAGATATTGATTGTTTAACAGTTTATTAAATTTTTATCACAAATAAAAATGACAAATTAAAAATTCGTATTAAGCATCAAAAAATATTAATTTAATTAATTATTAAACGTATAGAAATATTTCAAACGCAATGTTATTTTGATAGTATTTAAATTTTTGTTGTTTAGTTCTTATTTGATTTTGATTGTTTTCCAGTGTTCTTACGCTGACTGTGTGAACTTTAGTTTCCGGGAACCGTTCTACTTACACCCGCCCTCCACTATCGGCACCGTCACCAAAGATTCAGCCCCTCTGTGCAAGGACGGGCTTTACATCAACCCCATGCAGAGCAACGGCTACCATTCTGCCAGTTCTCTCTCCCCAAGCGACCCTTTCTACCTGCACAACCCTAGCGAGGTACCTTACCACAGAGTCAAAGACTTATTCAACCCAAATAAGTCGGCTACTCCGACGAAATCAACGCCTCCACTACCAGTGACCGGACTTACAGGTAATATCTTCACAACTTTTACTCGATTCTATCAATTTAGTCATTTTTAAATTATATTATTCAATTCTTTACATATACACATTTTCTGCATATGGGGTTTATACGTACTTCCTCAGTATAATACCTAAAGTACATTAGTATATAATATAAATATATTATAATATACATTATAATAGGTTGTAATATCTATTAATAGGTAGTGCCTGTTATTTATTACAAACTTCAAATTAGTGACTGACATGTATGACTATAGAAAGACATACCTTTCCCGCTATTAATTTGCAAGTCAGAAGGACCATCTTCTCGGGTGGTCACACACAAAACATTCGCTTCTATACGCGATGAATGCTGGCCAATTTCTTTGCCGTCTGTGCAAGGCAGTTGGCTTAGAATTGACTTGTATAGGACTTTCTGAAACTATTCATCGCTGCCCGGGCGGTCATTCTACCGCATTGCCTTCAGCGCAGGCATGTGTGGGCTCTCGTAGCAACCGTACTCATAATAGTTTCAATTATACTTCGTTTTGTTTGTGCTGATTCGTTTTATTCGTCTTTAAAACAATGATTCTTGTAGAGCTTGGAAACAATTTCATGCGTAATACACGATCATTCAGGCAGTGAAGTGTCTCACATTTATATGGGTTTCAAAGTGGTACATTGTGGCTATAATCGGAGGTTTACCTTAATGCTTAGATGTTTCCATATTCAAGCTGATCTCTTAATTTACTCTTATAGCTTTCAACATACAATAATATGTAAATATACCCTTATACTAGCAATTAATTTTCGTCTAAATGAGGATGGCCTTTTTGTGAGATGTGTCTCATTTAGATAAAACTGAAGTCATCATTTAGACAAAAATTAAGAGCTACTCTAGGCAAATATTTACATATAATATATGTATGTAGTATAAAATATATATATATATATA
>JBAIZL010000010.1:36444091-36611591 GCA_036971475.1 Prosapia bicincta | reverse complement strand
AGGAATAATACAGTGTTTCTGTTATCCGTCTATTCGCTCAACCGTTATGGCCACGGTTCCGACGGTGACGGTTAATCGAGTTTTTACTGTACTTTCTTGTATTTTGTTCTGACATTTAGTGAGAGAGAGAGAGAGAGAGAGAGAGAGAGAGAGAGAGAGAGACGAGCGATGTCAAACGACCAGAAATGGTTACGATCTTGATTGCTGTTGATTCATAAATAATAATATTTTCGTTTACTTTAATCATTTAATTAATTCAAATCAACTAATACATAAATAAGACATAGTTGGTAATTAATTATTTTTCCACACAAATATAATAAATTTTGGTAATAAATTTTGTTTGGTAATAAATTACTCCACACGCATATTTTAATGGTTAACAAAATAGGAATCGGAATCGACGCTTTTATGAATGAAGAATCGAGTATCGACGATTCCTCGATACCACCTAGAATCGACGATTCCTGGAATCGAGAATCGGAATCGGCCCATCCTAACTAAAAATCATTCTATATATTCTACCTTTGTTTTGATATGTATTGTAAAAATTTGGAACTGCTATTTGCTCCGGTCTAATGTCTCTATAAATCAGTAATAAAACTAAGGACCCCCCCCCCCCCCCCGAGAAACTAGGTTATTATATAAAACGCAGTAACGTACAGTTCAAACCGCTGTTTATGTTGACTCTGTCAATGAACAGAGCTTTAGGTTATTGGGTAATAATTTTAAGGTGAATAACATAATTTAGATCTTTATTAAGAATAATGAATAATAGATAAAATGTAGGTAGGGAAAATACCACTGTGAAAGAAAATGTTCTTCACTTTTATGTAATTCAACAATATTCCAAAAATTATTAAAATAAAAGAAAAGTTTGAACTTTAGTTGATTAGAGTAAAATGTTTACCGTTCCATGCTCCGTTCCAGTGTGAATGTATGTGTGGGTGTGACTGTGTGTGTGTGTGTGTGTGTGTGTGTGTGTGTGTGTGTGTGTATGTGTGTGTGTGTGTGTGTGTGTGTGTGTGTGTGTGTGTGTGTGTGTGGTGTATATATATATATATATATGTGTGTGTGTGTGTGTGTGTGTGTGTATGTGGTGTGTATATATATATATATATATATATATATATATATATATATATATATATATATATATATTTGTGTGTGTGTGTGTGTGTGTTTGTGAGAGAGATAAGGAGAGTATGTGTGGTTTTTATACGACTATAAAATTCGAGCTACAACTTTCTTTTCCGATAACTTATATGTCCGTGAGAAACGTCTTTTCGTCGACAATCTCACGTCAAGCAACCAACATCTCATCGCAGACAATTTCAATGTTCTTGAGCAAAACCTTTCCTGTAGTCCATTAACAAGAACGAAATCATCGTCTCACTGCACTAAAATTATCTGAAAACATATTAAACTAAAAGTTTCAAAGTTTATAGACGGAAATGTTTAATTCATTTCCTACAACCTTGACTATGAGTTTATCAAGTGAAATAATCTTGGTCAACAACAAATGTGTTTTTAAAAAGTAGTTTCAGCTATTTCTAATTATTTCCAAGACGTAATACACTCAGTTTAATGTGTGACGTTTGGTGAAAGGTAGCAAGCTTCAAGATTTACGTTGTAGTTTCTCACGCATCAAAAGTTCAACGTAGAACAACGTTAACTTGCGTTAACACCTCGTAAAGGAAGAACTCACATAAATTATTTTTTAAATATTTAAAAAATTTCATCGTTCAATCAGCAATAGCTTTTTACCACGATATCAAACCGTGATGGTACTATATTTACCTATATTTTTAACAATTTTATTTGTCAATTAATTTGAGTTTTTTTTAAATTATATAATGATTTTAACCTAAACATGTTTTTTTAAAAATATTTTTCAAAAAAGATATAATACGAATAAAAAGTATATTTCTAATCATTTCGTCCCAAACTTTAAATTAAAAGAATATTATTTGTTGTGAGTTGAGAAATTAGTTCATTTAGTTCCTAAGAAGAATAGATTCCACGCTGCTCACGTTATCGTGTGAACCTTGTTACTGTAGCCTTCATGGAGTCTTGTTTGACAGATCGCTGCCTATTTATTGGAGAAAATATTTTCGCAGAACATTTTCTCTGGTTTTCTCAGTAGTTACGATTTCTTACCCAAGTAGCTTTTCCCTACAACCTTACAGTTTACAATCTACACACTGAAAAGTAAACTGCTGTTAGCTGTCCAGCGAGCTATAAAAAATTCACTGTTCGCTAAAACAACATTTGTTAAAAATTAAAGCAAAACAAAACCGATGAAGTTAATATTTTTATTATCATTAACCTTTAACAAGAAATCTCGAGTCTTCATATAACACCGAGTTTAAAGTGACAAAATAAAAGATTGTTATAGTGTTTAATTCAAACTGTTACATACTCTACATATAAACAAGTAGTATAACATTTTCTTTTTTAAAGTAAACTCCTACTAAAATCGACAAAGAAAAATTTTCATTTTTTTTTTAAATTTTATAATTACAATAATTATAAATATGTATATTTGTATGTCAGAATAACAATATTAAGTGGCGAAATAGAAAACGAACTTTCTTGTAATTTTCCATTTTTCCTCCTATGTATGGTGTTGGACTAATTTTTTTGTTTGTTACTATTTATACTATTTCGTTGCTTACATTGTTTTGTAGTTTCTTTTGGCTTTCCTTTCACATTGTCCGCTTGTGAAGAGCAAGGTTCGATACCGTTAATCCAGTTTGTTTATTTTATTCTTTTCATTCATTTTTCATCCTAAATCATTGTTTATGATATTGTGTGGTAACCATTGCAACAATTTAAGATTTTGCAATGCAGGTTTCGACGACAACCAAAAGGGAACAAATGAAAAATTTGTATATATCTTTGAGAAGTAGGTAAATTCAATGCCACAGCGCTAGACACTGGAAATAAAGATACTCGGTTCGAATCCGACCTAAACTTAGCAAATTTTTATAATTTAATTATTGATTAAATATTTGAAAAACTGAATCAACATCAATTGCCATCCACTATAGGTTAAAATATATGTATCTGAACTTGATTAGATGATTAAAAAAGTATTTTATTAACGATTGAAAATGTGTACAAGATATATATATATATATATATATATATATATATATATGGAGAGAGTAAGCTAATAGAAGGAATTGAATAAAATGTTTAGTCAATTTTTTGGTTTTAAATTTACATAAAACGCAATTTTCCTATATTAAAATATAGACTTCAAACAATGCTTCTTTGTATGATATTTCTATGTAAGTAGTAGGCACAAAACTCACAACTTAGCCTTCAAAATAATTTTTTTCAAAACAATCGAAACATTCAAGTCCGATAAATCTTATCATTTCATTGACTAATTAAAATACAGCCTTGTGTTATTTTTAAATATAGATTCAGTGGATTTGACGTAATCGTCAACATGATGGAAATACTAGAAAGCGATTCCAAAGACTTGTCTTGTTCGTTTCTGACATTGTTGGCAAATGTTTTAAATGTTCCATCATTAATATACTCTGAGGAACTTGGCGCTGTAACATTATAACCATGAAATAATTATCTGGCATGTTTATCGTGTCAATAGATAAGTGGCTGTCATTTAAAAGTGGACTTTTATTACAGTGCACAGTGTTCTCTAAACTTTTCTATCTGGGAAACAATATCTACCTTGTGAACATGCTTTTTTCGGTTCTGTTACATTTTTAAAACGTTTAATTAAAACTTAAAACAACTTTAATTAAAAAATTTTAATCTACCTGTATGCTGGTAGATTTTAATAAGAAATTAACATTAGGCATCTTTTTGCCAACAATAAACTCATGTTTCTAAGTATGAATGGTGAATACTTTCATTAATACAAGCTCATTCAAAGCTTCTAATTACTTAGTACTTGGCAACAATGTAAAACGGTACTGGTAACATATTAAATTAATTCCACTATACTTTCAGAGAATTATAATAATTTCATAAATATTCTTATTAAAATAATAATGGAAAAATCTCTTACCATGTAGCCTGTATCGTTATTTGGAATAAAACTGTGCTACATTTAAACTAAATAAAAAAGAACACGCTGTAATCATAATTAGGTTTATTATTTTTATTCTTACGTGTTTCTGTAAAACGAACAATTAAACTATAATGAAATAATAATTAACTAAGTGAATACACAGGGCTTACTTGCTGAAGCGTTTCGAAACAATCGTTCCTTTTACGAAGCAAAACCTCTACTGGCGGCATACGCGTTAGGTACAAAGGATGTCGGAATGGATTTATGACTGTGGAAGGGGTGGGTTATTTTGGTTGTGTGCTATGTAATGGAAAAGGGAGTTATCTTCAAAGTGTGTGTGGTCATATGTTTTCTTTATCTGTTGCGTAATGTTTGTATATCTTGTACTTTTCTAAGGTTGTTAGATTTTACTTTGTTTACATCAAGCAACTTGAACAATTATAACTTTTTGACTTTTTTTTCAAATTGTATAGTAAAAAGTTATTTTACCGAGAGTATAAAATCTTGTATATGTTATTACCAGTCTCGTAGTTGCAAAGTGTTTACATTCCCTATACACATTTGATTTCAAAACAACATTCCTTGAAAGTATCTAAAATACACAGTAAGGAAGTTGGCCATTTTGAAGCTGAAACTTATATTCCATATTTTTAATAACAGAAAAAAAGTATGGTTTTAGAATAAACTTATTTATTTAACTCTGTGTATACTTTCTCTGTAAGTGTTCTGAATAAAATGGTCGAGACTTTGAAACGTTTACAAGTTTTTCTGCTCTCTGATAGTAAAAACTGTTTTTTATACAACTAAAAACACTAAGTCATACAGTTATAGATATTCGTTTTAGAGATAAACAATAGAGAAAGTAAGATAACCTATAAAAAAGCTTTTACGGCCAACCTTGGACCCAAGTTGCATTTATAATCTCGACTAAGTACGTCATTTATGTCTCTTCTTCACAGATTAAAATAAAGTATCGAACTGTGGGTCAAAATTTTCTCGTAATCTAGAAACAGTATTTGTTATAATAAATACCTGTCATATATGAATTACAAATGTTTTGTTGACAGCTGAATGTATTATTATATAAATTCATAAACATGTTTATTCTCTTGTATCCAAACTTTCTGCTATTAAATTATTAGTCTAAGCTAAAAATATAAATTTTACCAGTTTTTAGGATTATGATTTTAATGAAAACGGCCATTAAGGTAACAATGCTTAATTGTCAGAAGTGGCAAGTCTACATTTAGACAGCCCCAAGCCTAATTTAAACAATAATATTCGAATAAAATTAAATACAGATTTTTTAAAAAAATAACACCAGATTAATTAGATTGTTCCAAAAAATAATCAAAGCCAATGATTTCGCCGAAAATAATTAAGTAATATAATTAAAATATTGGAAACGTCCCCAATAGCAAATAATAATCCATAATAACTAATAATACAAGTTTCTTAAGATTAAACCCTTATGTACATTTCGATGACCATGTCATCACCATCAGAGGGTCTTATTACAAAATTACTATCTAGCAAACAAGAAGTTACAAACTAGAGTGACGTATAGTTGTCACTCTAGTTTGTAACTTCTTGTTTGCTAGGTAGTAATTTTTTTTGACCCTCTGATTATGATGACATGGTCATTGATATGTACATAAGGGTTTAATCTTAAGTAACTTGTTTTATTTGTTATTTTTGTGTTATTGATGTAGTTTTCAATATTATAATTGCAATATATTGTACCACTGTGCTCTTGATATTGTATATAATTAAGTAGTGTTTATAATTTAAAACATTTTACAATCATTGCTTTAGCAATTTGAAATCTAAATAGACTAGAAATAAGTGTTTACCGTGTATGTGAAGGAATTATCAAAATTAGTATGAAACTATTGCAAGACCTGATGAAATGTCATTTGTCATAGTAACTTATAGACTAACCTTTCAGCGTAGATTGACTCCGCCGCTGTCCTGGATGGTGTGACAGTTTCTTTTTGAAACAGTCTGCTTGTTTCTGGCTGGCTACGTCATAAAGTCTAGAACCACTGAAAAAAAATATAACAAAGCTTTATTACTTTTTATTGTTGCCAACGCATTACCTAAACATTAATTAATTAAATCCAATCAGTGTGGTATTATTGTTATCTATCAACATTAATCCACTCCTATATTCCTTTAGATCTGATAAGGATTTGATAACAAAGCTTGCGAAAAATCTATGTTTATTCCATTGGATAAAGTAGTTTTTCGAACATCGAGGTGCGGTAAAGTTATCGTCGGTAACATCGGAGTAACAAGATTGTTTTGTGTTATTGTGGTTTGTGTTGCATATTTTGTGCGCATCTTTGCAGAAAAATAGCATTTAAAAATAATAGGAAACCGTTTTGGCCGTTCGAATAAGCTAAAGCTTAGATACCGATTCCCCAAAAATCTAACCTAGTCTCCTGTATAACACGAGATATGGAAATTTATTTTCTGTCCAAAACTTATTACTACAAAAATAACTATTACTATTTCTTTCAAATTCTAAAATTAACATTTTAAAAATAATTTTATACTACTATTTAAATTTCTTAGGCAAATATTATTTTTTACTTTTAACTATATACTTGGACAAACCAGTAACGTAACAAGTTATGTACGGAACCCTTCTCCAAGTCGTGCATTGCTATAAGTTAAAAGCTCGGTTATAGTTCGTTTAGGCTTTTCATAAACAAAATGTAAATAGTATCAGGTTTTTAAATAATAAAAAGCCAGATTAAGAGATCTAAGCCACCATAAATTTAGAATTAGTTCAGATATGTTTTCTAAATTTGTTATTACTTTTAAATATAACGTCTGTACTAGAGATTAATCAAGATTTTTATTCATAGTGTGTGTGTGTGTGTGTGTACGGATGTCTTGTGCAATGTTTTTACAATATATCAGGTCGAGTGCTTACATCCAGCTAACAATAGTTTGCTTAACGTCAGTAAAATTCACTTTCACGTATTGTTCAGATTTATTTGCATAATCTCTTGCATACTAATAACTCGCTCTTAATCTAGTTTTTAAAATTACTTTCATGTGTAAATTATGTTCCACAAAGAACAATTATGTTAGTTTTGTATCTATGTCTGTCTGACTATTTGACTCTCTCTCTCTCTCTCTCTCTCTCTCTCTCTCTCTCTCTCTGTCGCTCTGATCTTCTGTTCGTTTGTCTGTTTATCCGTTTTTTTGTCTCTCTTTCACTTTGTCCTCCCTGTCTCTCTCTTCCTCTTGTTCGCTCCTCCTTCTAACTCTCGCTAGCTTTCAGTCTCTGATTCTTTCTCTTCACACTCCTTCTCTGTATGTCTTTATGTTTATCTGTATGTATCTCTCTCTCTCTCTCTTTTCCGCATGTATATAACTTTCTCTCTATTTGTTTGTCTGTTTCTCTGCCTTTCGCTCTGTCTGTATGTCTAAATCTAAAAGCAGCAGTTCAAGTAGGCCTACCTATTGCTTATCAACGTTAGAAAGAGACGTGATATTTTAAAGGAATGTAGTGATGTTCATTTCATATTGTAAGAGCTCACAAACAAAGGATTTTTCTAAATTACAATTTTAATACTTTTCGCTTTACCTCAATACACCCAGAAAACAAATCTGTATTTTCCGATATAAATATCATTGGGCAAAACGGGTAAACATTTGCAGGTTTTGTCTCAAGCGCTAAAGTTTCCGTAGATACGAGTGTATCCCCATTCCCAGTACGCGAGGCAATGTCCGTTAATAGAAGATAGTATAGAGGCGCGTCCAGAATTGATTTTGTATTCAATTTCACTCTGATAATAATAATAAAAGCTTTCACTTCTTTTGTAGTATTTTTAATGCCATAAACTTCAAATAAAATGTTCGATTTACACAGGCTTCGTATTTGTTTTCGTGTTTTTCTTTAATGGTATACAAGAACGTGCTATAAGTATATCGAGGGCGAAGCCATGAAGAGTAAAGCGCTGACACGATCATATTCAGAAACTAAACTATGGGTTAAACTTGGCTCTTATCTTTAAATACGATACTTTCAGCTCTAAACGTAATCCGTGCTATAAATTATAGATTTATGGTATTTTAAATAACCCATGTTCTTAACTAAAATATCACTTTAAAATTTGGAACTATTTTCACACGAGAAGAGTTTTAAGTAAATAAAACTTCTTAACCATTATTAAAACTTTTTATTTTAACTCTTAAGTTCATTTCGATTGCAAAATAATCAACTTCAAAGTAAATTACTACAAAAATTACTTCATGTTTAATCTAAAACAATTATAAAATAATGTTAATTTATTCTAATCTAATATATAAGAATTATGCTTGTTTTAATTTGCTCTGAAGATGATTGCTTTGCAATCGAAATGTACATAAAGTTAAAATACATGTTTTATTTGTGATTAGGTGGTTATTTGTGGTTAGGAGGTTTTATTTGGGGTTAGGAAGTTGTATTTGTAGTTAGGAGTTTTTATTTATGGTTAGGAAGTTCTTATTTGTGGTTAGGAAGTTTTATTTGTGGTTAGGAGATTTCATTTGGCGTTAGGAGGTTTATTTGTGGTTAGGAAGTTTTATTTGTAGTTATAATGTTTTATTTGTGGCTAGGAGGTTTTAGTTATGGTTAGGAAGTTTTAATTGTGGTTAGGAGGTTTCATTTGTGGTTATGAGGTTTTATTTGTGGTTAGGAGGTTTTAGTTATGGTTAGGAAGTTTTAATTGTGGTTAGGAGGTTTCATTTGTGGTTATGAGGTTTTATTTGTGGTTAGGAGGTTTTAGTTATGGTTAGGAAGTTTTAATTGTGGTTAGGAGGTTTCATATGTGGTTATGAGGTTTTATTTGTGGTTATGAGGTTTTATTTGTGGTTAAGAGCTTTTATTTGTGGTTAGGTTTTATTTCGTTTAAAATTAAAGCCACAGATGCACGTAATTACATATGTTATGAGTAGAGTTTGTTATAAATAATACCATATACTTATAAAACAAAACTACAAACAAAATAAATGTTGTCCTATCTGTTGGTTTTCTTAAAAATTACAAAAAAAATAATATTTGTAATAATATAAATTCCTATATTATTTTCTTATGTTCATTGTGATTTTAAATGTTAAGTTAGTTACTGGGGAAAGTAACACTTTTTTTAAAGTCGTTTACAATTTTTAACCAATTTCATTTACAATAAATAACTTTATTATAATGTTTATATTTAGTAACTGAACTTCAACCAAAATACAATCTTCAATGTCGGCACATGTTCCCCCTCGTGCTGGTGTTATCTTGAGGTTACTCTTGTCAGGAAATTGCGCGTTCTCGCAACGCTGTTACAACAATGTAAATAGGCACTTCATTGCGTTATGCGGAGTTAACGTGGACTTACAGCCTTGCAATATCTGCTTCATATTTCACTTGTATTGTATGTGTTTAATGCGTAGCTTTGGTTGAATATTGGATATTAGAGAGTTTACCTTCCTCAATGTTTACTTCATAATACATAAATGTTGAAGAGTGTATAACAAAACATTTTTAGCCATAAAATGTTCCTAGCAAGAAAACCAGATCGAAGGTACCTGTAAGCAACAAAGCATTGGTTCTTTTGAAAACGAAAATAGTTCTTACTAAGCTAATTACAAAACACTTGTAACAGTTATTTTAGAATGTTTAATTTATTTTACCGTTTCAATATAAAACTAGTAGTACAAACACTTTTTTAATGTCAATTCCTACTTAAATAGACAAAGATCATTTTATTTTTGTTTCTATGTATTTTATAATTACAACTAATATAAATATGTATTTACATATGTCAGAATAACACTATTAATGCCAAAATAGAAAGAGAATTACCTTGCAATTTTCTATTTTCCTTTCTATGTGTGGTGTTGGACTATTATATTTGTTTGCTACTATTTATACGCTTTTTTCGATTATTTCATTGTGTTGTGGTTTCTTTAGGTTTTCCTTTCACATTGTCCGTTTGTGAAGCAAGGTTTGACATTGTTAATCCAGTTTGTTTGTTAATTTTATTCTTTTCATTCATTTTTAATCCTAGAGCATTACTTATAATATCGTGTAGTCAACATGGCAACAACTAAAGGTTATACAATAAAGGTTGTTCATATAAATTTTTGAGAAGATCGTTTCTAGGTATAGAAAGTTGGCTCAGTGCCAAAAAGCGCTAGACTTCGAATATAAAGATACTTAGTTCGAATCCTACCTAGACCCCAAATTTTTATAATTTAATTATTGAATACATTTTTGAAAAAAACTGTGTACACATCGATTGATATCCACTATAGGTTAAGAAAATGTATTTGAACTTTATTGGATGAATAAAAACGTAATTTATTAACGATTAAAAATTTGTACAAGATATATATCAGGAGAGTGTGAGCTAATAGAGGGAATTTAAAAATATGCCTAAACACTAGGTTTAAGTCTCAAAGTGTTTCATTAAACCTCTAACTTCAGGAAAATATAGAAGGCACAGTAAAAACCTACATCTCTTTCTAAAACAAAATAAAATTATTTTTTTTAACTACTTTATAATACAGTTTTTTTTCAATCGAAATTTATGTTATAATTGTATATAAAATTATATTTCCTATATGTTTTCTCTTTGTAGGTTATTATTGTAAATAATTCATTCATGAAATACTTCATCTCTTGAAGAAGCGAATAATTTTGTAAGCTTCAGTAAACTACCAGTATATTGCGTACTTTAAACACACCAGGCCCTGTACTAACGCATTCTCTCTGACGCAACCTACCGTGTTATCTAACTGCAAGTAAAGTTGCTTAGTTCAGCTGTAAAACTAGCGAATCAAATCTACCCTTCTGATATAGGTGTTTCGCCTTAAGAAAGTTGAAGCCATTTTATGAAGTAATCAAACTGTTCAGAGAATCTATTATTTGATACCTAATTAGGTTTAATTAGCCTGTAAATAACTGTTAATTAACAAGGCTCCAAAAGGCTGCACGACTTTTTCATTTTAAGCCTCCGTTTGAAAATAAAATATGAAATCTCAGCGCAGAAGAAAGCCAATCCCAAGGAGAACTCCTTGTAAGTTTTGTGTTAATTGTATTTTAAGCTAGCTAAAGTCCATTTTATAAGCTTCATCTAATGCATAAAGCAATTTCTATTAATTATTAATGTAAGATCTAAAAGGAGTGAAGTTTATGAGCAATAAGCTTTATATCAAAATATATAGACTAGTATAAAAATATAAACATTTAATAAAGAAATGTTATTTGTTACGAAACTTTACTCCAATAGTGAAGGTATAGATACTCTGTGACTTACTTATTTTGGCTAATCATGTGTCTGTACAGCTATTTTTGATATGTCCAGGATATTTTAATACTGACAAATGTAAACGCGAACATTAGTAAGAACAATATTAGGAACAACAACATTAATAAGAACAACCTTAGTAAGAACAACCTTAGTAAGAACAACATTAATAAGAATAAATTTAGTAAGAACAACATTAGTCGCCACAACATTAGTAAGAACAACTTTAGTTACAACCACATTAGTAAGAACAATATTAGGAACAACAACATTAATAAGAACAACCTTAGTAAGAACAACATTAATAAGAATAAATTTAGTAAGAACTACATTAGTCGCCACAACATTAGTAAGAACAACTTTAGTTACAACCACATTAGTAAGAAAAACTTTAGTTACAACCACATTAGTAAGAACAATTTAGTTACAACAACATTAGTAAGAACAACTTTAGTAAAACAACATTAGTAAGAACAATATTAGTAACAACAACTTTAGTAAGAACAACAATATTAAAAACAACAATAGTAACAACTTTAGTAAGAACAACTTAAGTAAGAACTATTTTAGTAAGAACAACATTAGTAAGAACAAAATTAGTAACAACCACATTAGTAAGAAAAACTTTAGTCAGAACAACTTTAGTAAGAACGACTTTAGTAACAACAACAACTTTAGTAAGAACAAAATAAGTAAAAACTATTTTTAGTAAGACCAAAATAAGTAAGAACTATTATAGTAAGAGCAACAATATTAAGAACAACAATAGTAACAACAACATTAGTAACATCAACTTTAGTAAGAACAACTTGAGTAAGAATTATTTTAGTAAGAGCAACAATAGTAAGAACAACATTAGTAACAACCACATTAGTCAGAACAACTTTAGTAACAACAACTTTAGTAACAACAACATTAGTAACAACAACTTTAGTAAGAATAACTTAAGTAAGGACTATTTTAGTAAGAACAACTTAAGTAAGAACTATTTTAGTAAGAGCAACATTAGTAAGAGCAACATTAGTCAGAACAACTTTAGTAACAACAACATTAGTAACAACAACTTTAGTAAGAACAACTTAAGTAAGAACTATTTTAGTAAGAGTAACATTAGTAAGAACAACGATATTAAGAACAACAATAGTAAGATCCACATTAGTAAAAACAACATTAGTAAGAACAACTTTAGTAACAACAACATAAGTAACAACAACTTTAGTAAGAACAACTTAAGTAAGAACTATTTTAGTAAGAGCAACATTAGTAAGAACAACGATATTAAGAACAACAATAGTAAGATCCTCATTAGTAAAAACAACATTAGTAAGAACAACATTAGTAAGAACAAGATTAGTAAGAACAACTTTTCTGTTTACTATAATATTTTAATTATTTTAAAATAGTTATCATACATTATACACTGCAACTACTGTAATTACAATACATTAAATGAGTACAATAAAATGTATTTCAAAATATTTTCCACTTCTTTACATTTAATACATAGGCCTACATAGGGATGCATTAATAACAAGGTGCAATAGACTTGTTACTAACTTGTTACAAGTTAGTAAACTTTATTTCTACGCACGCTTCGAATCACTTTCAGTTTGTTACAAGTTAGTAAACTTTATTTCTACGCACGCTTCGAATCACTTTCAGTTTGTTACAAGTTAGTAAACTTTATTTCTACGCACGCTTCGAATCACTTTCAGTTTAACTAATGATTAGTACGACAAAATGTCAAAGTTGGATACAGCACAAGTTCAGTGACTCTCTAGAACTCAAACTCGGTTACTCGAACCTCCTTTAGTGGAATTATTCAACATCGAGTATTTCATCGACCCTAAATTCGAATTCTTTAACAAGTACCAGATCATTTTTAAAACATTTCAAATAAATTTTATATTTAAAAAGTCCTTTTGTTTTATATTTATCTTACATCTTTATTTTTTTTTTAGTTTTGTCTTGTAAGTATTTAAAAGTAACTGAGAAAATATCTTTAAGCATAATTTAGTAAACAGCATTTTAGAGAATTATTTAATTCTAAGACTATTTTAAAGGGATACAAAAGTTTACAACTATTGCTTTCCTAATCCCTTTAAAAGTCCTATTTAAATGTCATTCATACCTTTTTGAAGTTAATTACTTAACGAAAGTATGACGCCTCAGGTTTATCAACCGCGCCCACTGATAACAGCTTGTTTTGAAATGCAACATTCTCGATGGTTATTGATTATTTACGTCCATAATCAGCGACTTCAAGTAACTTTGATCGAACCAATCTGTCACATTTGTAGCCCCGTTAGTTATTTTCCGGCTTTCGTAACAATGGCCAAATGTTTCCTTTATAGAAAATATTATTTTTAAAGAAACCAATTACAGTGTTTCCCCATTTTAATATTTTAAAACGATTCCATACATTCGAAGTACCTAACTTTTCAAAATATATTTCCAAATATTTAAAGAATAATTCACTCTAATTTAACATTTAGAACAGTTTTTTTGATTTTTAAAATTTATCGCGAGAAATTAGAATATTCTGTATTTTAACATTAAAGAAAATTAATTACCAAATTATTTTCAGACACTAACGAATCGGTTTAACTATTTAAACAAATTCTTCAAGCTTCCCTTAATACGTAGAGCATCAAAGAATGATTTTCAATCGACCTTTTGTTACTTCTAATTTTCTTCTACTACATAATTGATGTTTCCAGAGCATTTTTTCGGATACGCTTGATAATTTAGAAACACCTTCAGTTTACATTATTCAAATTATATTGACAATCTTCGTAAGCAATCGGTTGACAAATACTCGATGCTGATGGCTGATTCTTCTTCAGTAGCTTTTGGCACTTCACAAAGGATTAATCTCAGATTGTAGTTCTTTTGAATGTATTTTTCTCTTTCCAGACGGTTATTGTTGGAAAAATTTATATTGTGTTTCACCTCTTATGTCTTTCTCATCACCTTCTGCATTATAAGGGAAGATGTCGACCTCTTCTATACTAGCGCCCTCTATTACAACTAATACTTATACAAGAATAAGGTTTATGTTGGCGTAGCGATAGTAGTTTTGTAATACAAATAAAAACTTACTTAAAAAATTCGCTAATTGTTTACTTTAGTCACGTAAGCGATTTCGGACGAAAGCTTTTACAGGTCCATGCTGAAACTTACAACAAATCTCAAACAAAATAAAAACACTTTCGCTGACGTCGTAATTCATTACAATTTTGGAAAGCATTACTCCACCCCTACCCTCTCCACGATCACCTACAACCTTACAAAATCAATGTTTGATCTTAATCTTTTTACCTTGAAACTAGCAAAATGCCTCGAAACTTATTTACGTTATTTACAATTTTTTTATTACCACGGAAGGTTAATTTTTTTATCACATTTTAATTGGGACTACGTTTTTGGGCGCGCAGTAGCAACATCGCACTGTACTACGTTTAGACATACCAGCTTCTATGAACTATCCAGTCATGTAAGGTATGAGACCAGCCGAAACATTTTAATGGCCGATGCAGAGATTCATATCGAATAGTTTTGTCAGTTTCAAGGTAAAAAAATTAAGGTTAAACATTGATTTTGTAAGGTTTTAAGTGACCTTGGAGGGGGTGGGATGAAATATTGTTTAAAAAAATTATAATTATTTAATACATCAGCGAAAGTGTTATTATTATTTATATTATTATTTTGTATTCGTTATGGTATTCTAAATCGCTTACGTAACTGAAGTCAACAATTACCCAAATTCATATTTTTACAATGAAATTTTATGGAAAAATTGTATCACTAGTAATAAATATAACTTTAAAGGCTTATCTGACTCTGAGCGAGATAAGGCGGCTATTCAGTGAGATAATAAATTTGTTTTCTTCATTGTTAATTCCTTGAACTGTTTGTTATTCATGTGCATTCTTCATAAGATAATTCTTATGACAGGTTGTTTTTATCCCCTGGTCCTTGACCGTAACACGTGAGTCTGGTTCTACACCAGCCGTTTAATAAAAGCTTGTGCTAGGCGATCTCCAGCGTAACCTACTTCGCCCACTGCTGGTCGCACTGGCGTATGTTCGCGCAATATCCGTCTGGTTTCGCCCGCACGCCGACTTCTCTCAGCATCTCATTTAACCCCCTAACGAGCAATTAAAGAATCAAATTCAAACATTTGTAAGACTGGATTCGATATTGGTACATTTCGGTAAAATTGACGGAGGCTTAAATTCGAGTGCACATACTTCTAAATCGAGTATAGTGTTCAGTTAAAAATACTACAATCTTGCTAAAACATTGTAACGCATTTTATGAAACTATTGACTTAAACTAAGGAATATCTCACAAATATTGTATCTCTAGAGCAGGGGTCTTCACTAGAAATACTTTGAGAGCCAAAAATTTTGCATAAACTTTTCCTGAGGGCCGCAAGTACAAGAGGCACTAAATAACTGACAAACAATATGATTATAACATACATTTATTACATTACCAACATAAATAAATTGTTTTGCGCATAAAAAAGTTTTAAAATGTCTTTTTTAGTTAATTCTTTGAAGTTGATGGGCGAAATCTTTCACAGTCCTTTAATATGGCCTCTATGTTGGCAGGTTGGGAAGAAACTGAAATTCTTAAAATGTTTTCAACATTCTCACTTATTAGCCTAGGCTAATCTGTGCTTGTTTTTTACAAACTTTAGCTTACTGAAAAAACACAATATTTTCTGAACACATTCAAGTAAGTTAAGAAATTTGTCCTTTTCAACAACCCTCCGAAACTCATAGTGAGCTTTATTCTTCATCTTTTCTTCAAAAATACTTTTGAGTTCCGTATCGTTGTGAAGATCGATTAATCCATTTTTCAAATCCAAAAACAGAAAGATGAGCTACATTAGCTGGTTTCATTGCCATGGATTTTCTACCAAGCGAAATGGTTCCTGAAGTCACTAAACCTCTGAGACATTTCTTCCTTCAGGTCTTTCAACAGTTTTAGTAAATCGGAAATATTTTTACTTTCATCAGGATTTTCATCAAACCGTGTTTTAACTGAAGGGATGCTGGAATAATCACTGTTTGATAGTTCTTCAATATACATATTGAGTTTTTGTTCATGTGCAAATACGATACTCATCATCTTAGTTACAATGTTATTATAGTCTCCTTGCAATTTAGTCAGCGTTTCATTCATAATTCCCATTGTGTCAGTAAAAAACGCTACTTTAAGCCACCAACTAAAATTATAAACTTCAGGGTACTCTTTGTTCTTTGTAGCCAAAAACAAAGTAATCTCATGTCGAATGCTGAAGAAACGTTTAAAAATTTTACCATTATTCAGCCATCTAACTTCTATGTGGTAAAGCACATCCCCGTATTGCGAAATAAGTTCTTTCAAAAACTCTTGAAAAGTTCTGTGATTCAGTTCATTTGATCTTATGAAATTCACGATCTTAACAACGTC
This sequence comes from Prosapia bicincta, assembly GCA_036971475.1. NCBI lineage: Eukaryota > Metazoa > Arthropoda > Insecta > Hemiptera > Cercopidae > Prosapia > Prosapia bicincta. The sequence goes on along the minus strand of JBAIZL010000010.1, from coordinate 36,594,782 downwards.
TTTCATAACACAGCAACAAAAAATATTTTGACTTCAATCCTCTAAGGGCCGCAAAAAATCGTCCCGAGGGCCGCATGCGGCTCGCGGGCCGCGTAGTGAGGATGCCTGCTCTAGAGTGTGTAACATATTGTGAGTTTATCTCACTTTAACTTCTGAATGCTGTCTCCAAGTTCAACGTCATATTTTACAGTTCTTTTCCACTCGTACCATAAAAGGTTTAACTGTATTAATATAAAGTCTATACTGTATAACTTTAACCTCATTTATTCTTCATTACCTGTTTTTGCGACGCTGGCTGTTAATAAGCCTAATAGGAAGGTTGCTCTGATTTAATTTGCGGCAGCTTTATTAGTGGGGCAGATAACAAGCCTAACTAGCATTGCTTCTCCTACTAGAACAGAGGTTCCCAAACATTTTGGTACCGCCTCCTCTTGAAATGAAATCCTCCCACAACCCCCTGCAATTTACACTATAAATAAATGACATGGGCATAAAGAATCGATTATTGTATGAATTGAAAACAATTTATTTATTTAAGTATACTTTCACAAGAAACATTATATAAGATTTCAAGTTTTAATTTCTAAGGTAAATTTTAACTGATAAGAGAAACATCTGTTAGTGAGATGTTTGAGCTTGCACCTTTTACAATAGCATGCCTGTTTGTGGTTGTATTTTAGTAAGGGCAGAATCTAACTCATTAGCAACATCAAGTATGTTCCTATAATATTAAGTATATTTACTTTATCTTACTTTCCAACTGGTCTCGCCCCCCTTGCACGCCCCCCAGTTTGGGAACCTATGTACTGAACCCTCTGTTTTTGTCTTAGTCATTATTCCTATCTCTCTCTAATCTTGCCCAACCGACGCATCTCTTCTGCATTGGTGACATGCTCGAACCATATTTGTAGGACTCGTCAGTAGGGCCACATTTTTATCAGAGTTTCGATCATTATCCATAACACCCTTCCGTACAATAGAACACATTTAAAAAGTATACTTTTGAGAGATATGATACACCTGGAACATACACCTCAAGCAACTGCTCGATGGTCTCGCCCTTCCTAACGTCATTCTTACTTCCTTTACTCGATTCTGTCTTGAGCTCACTGTCCTACTCTGATAGTGAAAGATTCTAACTTTCTAATCCTTTGATTGTTTAGCACCAACTCTCTTGCTGGTGTTTCAATTTTCTTTAAAAAAAAAATCGTTTGGCTCCTCCATTCTATAAACGCATACCACATTAGCGTCTCCATATCTTATGTTATTAAGTGTTCCTTCATTGGTCTTCAGTGATTTTCTTCAGCACTGTACTACGCTGAATAAGCTTCAAGAAGTAACCAAATCCTTCATGAGAGAGCGGAACAGAATAAAGGTATAAGGGTAGGTTTTGCCTACCTTAAACTATTTTTACTCCCTTTGCCTTCCTATTAAATTTTTAAGGATACTAGAGAAGTAGTGGAAGACAACAAGGGAAGGAAAATCGTCCTGTAGAAGAATAGGATATTTGCAATGTAAAAACGACTGTTTTTTTATGTACGTATAAGTAATTAAAGAAGCTAGCGTTAGATGAGTTTAAGAAATAATCGTTGCGTACAAATTGAGACAGAAATATATACATAGTCAATAATTACACCACAAGGATCGCTACCTTACGAATAAAAGTGATTCGTCAACCGTTTATTTTGTGTAGGCCTGTGTGTGTGTGTGTGTGTGTGTGTGTGCGTGCGTGTGTGTCTGTGTGTGTGTGTGTGTACTTCTGCTCTATGCCATGTTCTCGAATATTTTGCCTAATCGCACTGCAATCACATCACAGTCACCTGTTTAGAACCAATTTCGGTTCAGAGAGTTAGAACAGGAAGTGTTGGCTCTCTTTAAATTCACCTATTATAACATTCACGTATGACCAACGGCGTTGAGTCATCATTCTACAGATTTTTCTGAGTTTCGCCCGTGTCGATGCTAATAAAGTCAAATATTCTGATTTTGTTATCCGGTTCACAAAGAGAGCGTTTCTGTAGGTCAAATTGTATAACGGGGTTGCTGGCTGAGCGAAGGCAAACACGCGCAAAAGCACTTACACAGATGGCAGATTGCTATCGCATGAGTAAAACAACGGTTAGAGCAACACGACAAATCCGATGCTGCAAACAGCCTTGAAATACACGAGTTTGCAAACCTTTCACTAATTATTGCGATAAATATTTTGAATACATTTTTTCAAAATATTTCCTTATCATTAGCAGCTCCATTTTTACTGATTTGTCCAGTTTCAGATTTATGTAATATCATTAAACTTTTAAATATGACGAGATAGTACTTTATTAATTCTTTTAGGATTTTTTCACTATAATATTTTTTGTAAACAGTGGTTTGTCAAAGCTGTATATAATACTGAACCAATGTCTTTGTTATATCTGTGTATTAATTTGGTTGTTCTACATATTTCACTTGAAAAGAGAATTCTTCAAATAATTGTTACATGAGTACTTTGTATTTTTTCATGGTGTATATCATCATTGTTTACGTTCAATATATCTTGCTAAACCATTTATATCTCTGCATTAAGTAAAATTGTATCATCTGGCACTTGGGGCTGCAGGCCGTGGACGAGAAGAGGGTGGAGGTACTCGCAGGTCATTTTCAAAAACATCGACCCTTAGACTTCCGCTGTCTCATAGTGTTCACTCATTACTTTGTTACTTAATAATACTTTTTAATATATAGTAAAAATAGCAACCAATGTAAATAGGGCGGTCACGGAAGCGTGCAACAGGATTGTCTAAGGGTTGGGACAGGTAGACTGCGATTTATCGCCCCGATGAGGGATGACGGCAGTGCCTGATGTTTCCTAGATGACGAATACACAATTTCTACCTAAAAGCCAAGTGCCAGCTTATTAAATTTGACCTATACATCAGCGACCATGCACGAGGTGTTTTGGCTACCAGCAAACACAGTTATCTTCTGCGTTAAAGGTTTCAGCTTGTTTCCCTTCTCGGTCGATTTAAGAATGCCTAATCTACATAAAAACTTATATTTTCTTTAGAAACTTACAGTGACGTATATAGAGGAAAGCCCGGGGACCCGGATCCCTCTAACTTTTAAATTTTGATTAAAAAATTGTCTCAATTTATAAAAGAATTTAATTTAACTAATTATTAAAATTATTTCATTATAATGGTTTATTTTTTCCGTCCAAAGATTTTTGTAGACTCAATTTTATAGGACGTATTCAAGGAAGATAATATGGGGTGCACTCCGCTTCATCCATCTACCACGGGTTTGAGCCTAGTACTAATCCTTCCATAAGTCAAGCTAGAAGCTGAGAAAGCAAACTGCAATTATATATCCTTAGATGGTTTTATTAATTTCGTAATCTGTGTTCATTGCTTCATTTTACGTGAATATTTTTAAGTATTTAAAAATTAATATAGAATGACTTCGAATATTTTAAATTTTATTTGCTTTTTTGTTTTAAGGGGTCCTAAATTTGTTAAAATAATAATCTAGCGTTTCTATTTATTAAGTAAATTCTTAGTCTAGAGTTTGTAAATTTCAAGATTTATAGCAGCACTCATGCATTCTATTGATACACCTTTTATTTTTGCAGTAAAAGTTGAAGTTCACAGCAGTTCCTCAGGAGCAGGCTCTGACGAGAACTTGAGTTCCTCTGATTTAAGCGAACGTGGAAGTGGTCTCGGAGGTGAACACGACTATGAAGACATCTACACAGTCCGCGAAGAGGCTGGAAAGACCAGAAGTCGCAGCAGAGACTCCGGCAGTCACAGCAGGTCTGCAAGCTTGAGCTCTACTTCCAGCAATGTCGTGGTGCAGCTAACCACAACCGTGAAGGCTCAAGGAGTTGCTCACGATGACCTTCCAGCCTCCGGGGGTAATTGTCCAACTATAGCCAAATGTTATTTAGCTACTTCTTTACTTTAGAATAATATCAGTTCATGCCAGATCATTTGTTATTGTGGCATCTCCCCAGACTCCAGATGGATCACCTCATAGCCATCTTTGCTAAAACGTTAAAGGCTATTGTTAAAGTTCCAAATAAAAATAACCTTTCAAGTAGAGAAATATTTTACTATACCAGTTAATAAAAATTAATTAACGTTGCTATTCATATCTTGCATCATGAGAATGCAAACATTACTTCTTGGTATGATGGATGTTGGTCTTAGCAAGTATCTTTTCTTTCTCGTTCATGTTTTACTTGAATAAATAATCAAACTAAAATATTACTTCTAAAATAACTCAAAAATCCTTACATCTTTCATAAGAGAGTGCGAGTGTGCACACTCCACTACACTCACAAACATAAAGTTTTATCTCTGCAGGTCGACAAAATTATTATAAATATTTGATTAAATGATTCCAGTGTTGATAAAATGATATGAAAGGTTTATATTATCCAAAATATTATGATGTATTGGAAAAACAGTATTTCATTCAGTTACCCTAAAACGTTAAAAAAATTTTGTTAACACTAATATTATGAGAACAGTACCACAGTGACCTGTATAGAGCAGGTTTGGCTAGTGTGTACTGGTTATATCAACTATGAATCAGGGATGGTCAATATTTCTGCCCCGGTGACCTTGCCACTGATATTCGTTTGTCGCTGGTGGTACCAGTGACGAAATATGGAAAATGCTAGTTCCAGTGACAATGAATCGATTAGATGCAAAACGTCGTAATCATTGGCTGTAAAGTTACAGATATCTTACCACGGCTGTCATTGGTTTATTTGTCTCTGTCACTGGATCTGCTCTAACCGCTCGGCTCACGGCACCGATCATCGTGCAGTGTCGTTGACTGAAGGAGGGGGGGGGGGGTTATGATTGTTGTGATTGAGCAAAATGTCGCCTTCACTGAATTTATAGTTACTGATATTTTACCGATGCTGTCATTGGTCGATTTGTCGCTGTCAATGGTTCTACTCATTTACGTCGTGTGCGAGTGGGCGATTTGTGTTAGATTTCAGAACATTGACAGTGTTGTGTACAGTAGGCGCTATAGTTTGTTCTTAATTTCGAATCATTTTATTTTTAAATAAAATGAGCTTTCCGAAAAAAAATATTGAATTGAACAGCTACTTAGAGGAACCTACTCGAGATAGAAGGGAAGATGCATTGAAATGATGGGAAAACAACTTCTATAAATATCCTAATTTATGCAAACTAGTCAAACAACATTTTTTTGGACTGTCACATCCGTACCTTGCGAACGACTATTCTCTAAGGCTTACATTTTAAATGACCGAAGATCTCGGTTAAGCCTTCATAAGGTCAGAAAAATCCTTTTTGTTAATACGAACATCCAATACTGTAAATGAACTGTTATTTTGTAGTTTCATATAAGATTATATAATTTATTACCACAGTGTATGTGTCGCAGTAGCTCCGTTATAATAAAGCCACCGGCATTGTCTTTCGTCACCAGTGTGGTATGTCTGTCTGTTATTGGCATATACAGAACTATACAGTATCCCTTGTCACCGTTACTAAAGTCACCGGCATTGTCTTTCGTCACCAGTGTGGTATATCTGTCTGTTATTGGTATATACAGAACTATAGAGTATCCCTTGTCACCGTTACTCAAGTCACTGATCCAAGCGTGGCACTGTCACTAAAGTCACCGGCATCGTCTTTCGTCACCAGTGTGGTATATCTGTCTGTTATTGGTATATACAGAACTATAGAGTATCCCTTGTCACCGTTACTCAAGTCACTGATCCAAGCGTGGCACTGTCACTAAAGTCACCGGCATCGTCTTTCGTCACCAGTGTGGTATGCCTGTCTGTTATCGGCATATACAGAACTATACAGTATCCCTGTCACCGTTACTAAAGTCACCGGCATTGTCTTTCGTCACCAGTGTGGTATGCCTGTCTGTTATTGGTATATACAGAACTATACAGTATCCCTTGTCACCGTTACTCAAGTCACTGATCCAAGCGTGGCACTGTCACTAAAGTCACCGGCATTGTCTTTCGTCACCAGTGTGGTATGCCTGTCTGTTATCGGCATATACAGAACTATACAGTATCCCTGTCACCGTTACTAAAGTCACCGGCATTGTCTTTCGTCACCAGTGTGGTATGCCTGTCTGTTATCGGCATATACAGAACTATACAGTATCCCTGTCACCGTTACTAAAGTCACCGGCATTGTCTTTCGTCACCAGTGTGGTATGCCTGTCTGTTATTGGTATGTACAGAACTATACAGTATCCCTTGTCACCGTTACTAAAGTCACCGGCATTGTCTTTCGTCACCAGTGTGGTATGCCTGTCTGTTATCGGCATATACAGAACTATACAGTATCCCTGTCACCGTTACTAAAGTCACCGGCATTGTCTTTCGTCACCAGTGTGGTATGCCTGTCTGTTATTGGTATGTACAGAACTATACAGTATCCCTGTCACCGTTACTAAAGTCACCGGCATTGTCTTTCGTCACCAGTGTGGTATGCCTGTCTGTTATTGGTATGTACAGAACTATACAGTATCCCTTGTCACCGTTACTCAAGTCACTGATCCAAGCGTGGCACTGTCACTAAAGTCACCGGCATTGTCTTTCGTCACCAGTGTGGTATGCCTGTCTGTTATTGGTATATACAGAACTATACAGTATCCCTTGTCACCGTTACTCAAGTCACTGATCCAAGCGTGGCACTGTCACTAAAGTCACCGGCATTGTCTTTCGTCACCAGTGTGGTATGCCTGTCTGTTATTGGTATATACAGAACTATACAGTATCCCTTGTCACCGTTACTCAAGTCACTGATCCAAGCGTGGCACTGTCACTAAAGTCACCGGCATTGTCTTTCGTCACCAGTGTGGTATGCCTGTCTGTTATTGGTATATACAGAACTATACAGTATCCCTTGTCACCGTTACTCAAGTCACTGATCCAAGCGTGGCACTGTCACTAAAGTCACCAGCATTGTCTTTCGTCACCAATGTGGTATGCCTGTCTGTTATCGGCATATACAGAACTATACAGTATCCCTGTCACCGTTACTAAAGTCACCGGCATTGTCTTTCGTCACCAGTGTGGTATGCCTGTCTGTTATTGGCATATACAGAACTATACAGTATCCCTTGTCACCGTTACTCAAGTCACTGATCCAAGCGTGGCACTGTCACTAAAGTCACCAGCATTGTCTTTCGTCACCAGTGTGGTATGCCTGTCTGTTATTGGCATATACAGAACTATACAGTACCCCTGTCACCGTTACTAAAGTCACCGGCATTGTCTTTCGTCACCAGTGTGGTATGCCTGTCTGTTATTGGCATATACAGAACTATACAGTACCCCTGTCACCGTTACTAAAGTCACCGGCATTGTCTTTCGTCACCAGTGTGGTATGCCTGTCTGTTATTGGCATATACAGAACTATACAGTACCCCTGTCACCGTTACTAAAGTCACCGGCATTGTCTTTCGTCACCAGTGTGGTATGCCTGTCTGTTATTGGCATATACAGAACTATACAGTACCCCTGTCACCGTTACTAAAGTCACCGGCATTGTCTTTCGTCACCAGTGTGGTATGCCTGTCTGTTATTGGCATATACAGAACTATACAGTACCCCTGTCACCGTTACTAAAGTCACCGGCATTGTCTTTCGTCACCAGTGTGGTATGCCTGTCTGTTATTGGCATATACAGAACTATACAGTACCCCTGTCACCGTTACTAAAGTCACCGGCATTGTCTTTCGTCACCAGTGTGGTATGCCTGTCTGTTATTGGCATATACAGAACTATACAGTACCCCTGTCACCGTTACTAAAGTCACCGGCATTGTCTTTCGTCACCAGTGTGGTATGCCTGTCTGTTATTGGTATATACAGAACTATACAGTATCCCTTGTCACCGTTACTCAAGTCACTGATCCAAGCGTGGCACTGTCACTAAAGTCACCAGCATTGTCTTTCGTCACCAATGTGGTATGCCTGTCTGTTATCGGCATATACAGAACTATACAGTACCCCTGTCACCGTTACTAAAGTCACCGGCATTGTCTTTCGTCACCAGTGTGGTATGCCTGTCTGTTATTGGTATATACAGAACTATACAGTATCCCTTGTCACCGTTACTCAAGTCACTGATCCAAGCGTGGCACTGTCACTAAAGTCACCAGCATTGTCTTTCGTCACCAGTGTGGTATGCCTGTCTGTTATTGGCATATACAGAACTATACAGTATCCCTGTCACCGTTACTAAAGTCACCGGCATTGTCTTTCGTCACCAGTGTGGTATGCCTGTCTGTTATTGGTATATACAGAACTATACAGTATCCCTTGTCACCGTTACTCAAGTCACTGATCCAAGCGTGGCACTGTCACTAAAGTCACCGGCATTGTCTTTCGTCACCAGTGTGGTATGCCTGTCTGTTATTGGTATATACAGAACTATACAGTATCCCTTGTCACCGTTACTCAAATCACTGATCCAAGCGTGGCACTGTCACTAAAGTCACCGGCATTGTCTTTCGTCACCAGTGTGGTATGCCTGTCTGTTATTGGCATATACAGAACTATACAGTATCCCTTGTCACCGTTACTCAAGTCACCGGCATTGTCTTTCGTCACCAGTGTGGTATGCCTGTCTGTTATCGGCATATACAGAACTATACAGTATCCCTTGTCACCGTTACTCAAGTCACCGGCATTGTCTTTCGTCACCAGTGTGGTATGCCTGTCTGTTATCGGCATATACAGAACTATACAGTATCCCTGTCACCGTTACTAAAGTCACCGGCATTGTCTTCGTCACCAGTGTGGTATGCCTGTCTGTTATTGGTATGTACAGAACTATACAGTATCCCTTGTCACCGTTACTCAAGTCACTGATCCAAGCGTGGCACTGTCACTAAAGTCACCAGCATCGTCTTTCGTCACCAGTGTGGTATGCCTGTCTGTTATTGGCATATACAGAACTATACAGTATCCCTTGTCACCGTTACTAAAGTCACCGGCATTGTCTTTCGTCACCAGTGTGGTATGCCTGTCTGTTATTGGTATGTACAGAACTATACAGTATCCCTTGTCACCGTTACTCAAGTCACTGATCCAAGCGTGGCACTGTCACTAAAGTCACCGGCATCGTCTTTCGTCACCAGTGTGGTATGCCTGTCTGTTTTTGGCATATACAGAACTATACAGTATCCCTTGTCACCGTTACTAAAGTCACCGGCATTGTCTTTCGTCACCAGTGTGGTATGCCTGTCTGTTATTGGTATGTACAGAACTATACAGTATCCCTTGTCACCGTTACTCAAGTCACTGATCCAAGCGTGGCACTGTCACTAAAGTCACCGGCATCGTCTTTCGTCACCAGTGTGGTATGCCTGTCTGTTATTGGCATATACAGAACTATACAGTATCCCTTGTCACCGTTACTAAAGTCACCGGCATTGTCTTTCGTCACCAGTGTGGTATGCCTGTCTGTTATTGGCATATACAGAACTATACAGTATCCCTTGTCACCGTTACTAAAGTCACCGGCATTGTCTTTTGTCACCAGTGTGGTATGTTTGTCTGTTATTGGTATATACAGAACTATACAGTATCCCTTGTCACCGTTACTCAAGTCACTGATCCAAGCGTGGCACTGTCACTAAAGTCACCGGCATCGTCTTTCGTCACCAGTGTGGTATGCCTGTCTGTTATCGGCATATACAGAACTATACAGTGTCCCTGTCACCGTTACTAAAGTCACCGGCATTGTCTTTTGTCACCAGTGTGGTATGCCTGTCTGTTATTGGTATATACAGAACTATACAGTATCCCTTGTCACCGTTACTCAAGTCACTGATCCAAGCGTGGCACTGTCACTAAAGTCACCGGCATTGTCTTTCGTCACCAGTGTGGTATGCCTGTCTGTTATCGGCATATACAGAACTATACAGTATCCCTGTCACCGTTACTAAAGTCACCGGCATTGTCTTTCGTCACCAGTGTGGTATGCCTGTCTGTTATTGGTATATACAGAACTATACAGTATCCCTTGTCACCGTTACTCAAGTCACTGATCCAAGCGTGGCACTGTCACTAAAGTCACCGGCATTGTCTTTCGTCACCAGTGTGGTATGCCTGTCTGTTATTGGTATATACAGAACTATACAGTATCCCTTGTCACCGTTACTCAAGTCACTGATCCAAGCGTGGCACTGTCACTAAAGTCACCGGCATCGTCTTTCGTCACCAGTGTGGTATGCCTGTCTGATATCGGCATATACAGAACTATACAGTATCCCTGTCACCGTTACTTAAGTCACCGGCATTGTCTTTCGTCACCAGTGTGGTATGCCTGTCTGTTATTGGTATATACAGAACTATACAGTATCCCTTGTCACCGTTACTCAAGTCACTGATCCAAGCGTGGCACTGTCACTAAAGTCACCGGCATTGTCTTTCGTCACCAGTGTGGTATGCCTGTCTGTTATCGGCATATACAGAACTATACAGTATTCCTGTCACCGTTACTAAAGTCACCGGCATTGTCTTTCGTCACCAGTGTGGTATGCCTGTCTGTTATCGGCATATACAGAACTATACAGTATCCCTGTCACCGTTACTAATGTCACCGGCATTGTCTTTCGTCACCAGTGTGGTATGCCTGTCTGTTATTGGTATGTACAGAACTATACAGTATCCCTTGTCACCGTTACTCAAGTCACTGATCCAAGCGTGGCACTGTCACTAAAGTCACCGGCATTGTCTTTCGTAACCAGTGTGGTATGCCTGTCTGTTATTGGTATATACAGAACTATACAGTATCCCTTGTCACCGTTACTCAAGTCACTGATCCAAGCGTGGCACTGTCACTAAAGTCACCGGCATTGTCTTTCGTCACCAGTGTTTTATGCCTGTCTGTTATTGGTATATACAGAACTATACAGTATCCCTTGTCACCGTTACTCAAGTTACTGATCCAAGCGTGGCACTGTCACTAAAGTCACCGGCATTGTCTTTCGTCACCAGTGTGGTATGCCTGTCTGTTATTGGTATATACAGAACTATACAGTATCCCTTGTCACCGTTACTCAAGTCACTGATCCAAGCGTGGCACTGTCACTAAAGTCACCGGCATTGTCTTTCGTCACCAGTGTGGTATGCCTGTCTGTTATCGGCATATACAGAACTATACAGTATCCCTGTCACCGTTACTAAAGTCACCGGCATTGTCTTTCGTCACCAGTGTGGTATGCCTGTCTGTTATTGGTATATACAGAACAATACAGTATCCCTTGTCACCGTTACTCAAGTCACTGATCCAAGCGTGGCACTGTCACTAAAGTCACCGGCATTGTCTTTCGTCACCAGTGTGGTATGCCTGTCTGTTATTGGTATATACAGAACTATACAGTATCCCTTGTCACCGTTACTCAAGTCACTGATCCAAGCGTGGCACTGTCACTAAAGTCACCGGCATTGTCTTTCGTCACCAGTGTGGTATGCCTGTCTGTTATCGGCATATACAGAACTATACAGTATCCCTGTCACCGTTACTAAAGTCACCGGCATTGTCTTTCGTCACCAGTGTGGTATGCCTGTCTGTTATTGGTATATACAGAACTATACAGTATCCCTTGTCACCGTTACTCAAGTTACTGATCCAAGCGTGGCACTGTCACTAAAGTCACCGGCATTGTCTTTCGTCACCAGTGTGGTATGCCTGTCTGTTATTGGTATATACAGAACTATACAGTATCCCTTGTCACCGTTACTCAAGTCACTGATCCAAGCGTGGCACTGTCACTAAAGTCACCGGCATTGTCTTTCGTCACCAGTGTGGTATGCCTGTCTGTTATTGGCATATACAGAACTATACAGTATCCCTTGTCACCGTTACTCAAGTCACCGGCATTGTCTTTCGTCACCAGTGTGGTATGCCTGTCTGTTATTGGCATATACAGAACTATACAGTATCCCTTGTCACCGTTACTAAAGTCACCGGCATTGTCTTTCCTCACCAGTGTGGTATGCCTGTCTGTTATTGGTATATACAGAACAATACAGTATCCCTTGTCACCGTTACTCAAGTCACTGATCCAAGCGTGGCACTGTCACTAAAGTCACCGGCATTGTCTTTCGTCACCAGTGTGGTATGCCTGTCTGTTATTGGTATATACAGAACTATACAGTATCCCTTGTCACCGTTACTCAAGTCACTGATCCAAGCGTGGCACTGTCACTAAAGTCACCGGCATTGTCTTTCGTCACCAGTGTGGTATGCCTGTCTGTTATTGGTATATACAGAACTATACAGTATCCCTTGTCACCGTTACTCAAGTCACTGATCCAAGCGTGGCACTGTCACTAAAGTCACCGGCATTGTCTTTCGTCACCAGTGTGGTATGCCTGTCTGTTATTGGTATATACAGAACAATACAGTATCCCTTGTCACCGTTACTCAAGTCACTGATCCAAGCGTGACTCTGTCACTAAAGTCACCGGCATTGTCTTTCGTCACCAGTGTGGTATGCCTGTCTGTTATTGGTATATACAGAACTATACAGTATCCCTTGTCACCGTTACTCAAGTCACTGATCCAAGCGTGGCACTGTCACTAAAGTCACCGGCATTGTCTTTCGTCACCAGTATGGTATGCCTGTCTGTTATTGGTATATACAGAACTATACAGTATCCCTTGTCACCGTTACTCAAGTCACTGATCCAAGCGTGGCACTGTCACTAAAGTCACCGGCATTGTCTTTCGTCACCAGTGTGGTATGCCTGTCTGTTATTGGCATATACAGAACTATACAGTATCCCTTGTCACCGTTACTAAAGTCACCGGCATTGTCTTTCGTCACCAGTGTGGTATGCCTGTCTGTTATTGGCATATACAGAACTATACAGTATCCCTTGTCACCGTTACTAAAGTCACCGGCATTGTCTTTCCTCACCAGTGTGGTATGCCTGTCTGTTATTGGTATATACAGAACAATACAGTATCCCTTGTCACCGTTACTCAAGTCACTGATCCAAGCGTGGCACTGTCACTAAAGTCACCGGCATCGTCTTTCGTCACCAGTGTGGTATGTCTGTCTGTTATTGGCATATACAGAACTATACAGTATCCCTTGTCGCCGTTACTAAAGTCACCGGCATTGTCTTTCGTCACCAGTGTGGTATGCCTGTCTGTTATTGGCATATACAGAACTATACAGTATCCCTTGTCACCGTTACTAAAGTCACCGGCATTGTCTTTCGTCACCAGTGTGGTATGCCTGTCTGTTATTGGTATATACAGAACAATACAGTATCCCTTGTCACCGTTACTCAAGTCACTGATCCAAGCGTGGCACTGTCACTAAAGTCACCGGCATTGTCTTTCGTCACCAGTGTGGTATGCCTGTCTGTTATTGGTATATACAGAACTATACAGTATCCCTTGTCACCGTTACTCAAGTCACTGATCCAAGCGTGGCACTGTCACTAAAGTCACCGGCATTGTCTTTCGTCACCAGTGTGGTAAGCCTGTCTGTTATTGGTATATACAGAACAATACAGTATCCCTTGTCACCGTTACTCAAGTCACTGATCCAAGCGTGGCACTGTCACTAAAGTCACCGGCATTGTCTTTCGTCACCAGTGTGGTATGCCTGTCTGTTATTGGTATATACAGAACTATACAGTATCCCTTGTCACCGTTACTCAAGTCACTGATCCAAGCGTGGCACTGTCACTAAAGTCACCGGCATTGTCTTTCGTCACCAGTGTGGTATGCCTGTCTGTTATTGGTATATACAGAACTATACAGTATCCCTTGTCACCGTTACTAAAGTCACCGGCATTGTCTTTCGTCACCAGTGTGGTATGCCTGTCTGTTATTGGTATATACAGAACTATACAGTATCCCTTGTCACCGTTACTCAAGTCACTGATCCAAGCGTGGCACTGTCACTAAAGTCACCGGCATTGTCTTTCGTCACCAGTGTGGTAAGCCTGTCTGTTATTGGTATATACAGAACAATACAGTATCCCTTGTCACCGTTACTCAAGTCACTGATCCAAGCGTGGCACTGTCACTAAAGTCACCGGCATTGTCTTTCGTCACCAGTGTGGTATGCCTGTCTGTTATTGGTATATACAGAACTATACAGTATCCCTTGTCACCGTTACTCAAGTCACTGATCCAAGCGTGGCACTGTCACTAAAGTCACCGGCATTGTCTTTCGTCACCAGTGTGGTAAGCCTGTCTGTTATTGGTATATACAGAACAATACAGTATCCCTTGTCACCGTTACTCAAGTCACTGATCCAAGCGTGGCACTGTCACTAAAGTCACCGGCATTGTCTTTCGTCACCAGTGTGGTATGCCTGTCTGTTATTGGTATATACAGAACTATACAGTATCCCTTGTCACCGTTACTCAAGTCACTGATCCAAGCGTGGCACTGTCACTAAAGTCACCGGCATCGTCTTTCGTCACCAGTGTGGTATGCCTGTCTGTTATCGGCATATACAGAACAATACAGTATCCCTGTCACCGTTACTAAAGTCACCGGCATTGTCTTTCGTCACCAGTGTGGTATGCCTGTCTGTTATTGGCATATACAGAACTATACAGTATCCCTGTCACCGTTACTCAAGTCACTGATCCAAGCGTGGCACTGTCACTAAAGTCACCGGCATTGTCTTTCGTCACCAGTGTGGTATGTCTGTCTGTTATTGGCATAAACAGAGCTGTCTAAGTATCCCTTGTCACCGTTACTAATGTCACTGATCCAAGCGTGGCACCGTTACTAAAGTCACCGGCAATGTCTTTCGTCACCAGTGTGGTATGCCTGTCTGTTATTGGCACATACAGAACTATACAGTATCCCTTGTCACCGTTACTAAAGTCACTGATCCAAGCGTTACACCGTTACTAAAGTCACCGGCATTGTCTTTCGTCACCAGTGTGGTATGCCTGTCTGTTATTGGCATAAACAGAGCTGTCTCAGTATCCCTTGTCACCGTTACTAATGTCACTGATCCAAGCGTGGCACCGTTACTAAAGTCACCGGCAATGTCTTTCGTCACCAGTGTGGTATGCCTGCCTGTTATTGGCACATACAGAACTATACAGTATCCCTGTCACCGTTACTAAAGTCACCGGTAAAAGTCACTGAAATCACCGGTGCGTTAGAGTCACTGGATCGACTATTCCTGCTATGAATGACTTGTGCACAAGAAACTCGTGTTAGTCCAAGCTATATCTCAAGCAGATTAGGTTGGGTTATACCAGGTACAGAAACTTCACAGTACTTGAGTGTTCAGATAGCACAAGTAACAAACAAGAACATTTTGAGATACCAAACTACTCTTCAGCCAATTATGCATTGTCTTGATCAGATTTAATCTAAAGAAATGATCCTGTGCAAGCAAATCAAGATTTTCCTTCTTCTCCATCCATGACGACTGGCTCAGGGTCATATCTTAATAATACTTTTCTTATGTCAGAGATAATTGTTTAAATGTCCCTTTCTTAATTCTTTCTAATAATCAATTTCTTTCCTTGTCACCGGTAATAATAGAGCGAAACAGACTATGCGTCTTAAAAGGTAAAATTAAGAAATGAAAAATATTCGTGTAGACATAAGAATTATTTTTATGTTAAGTTGACTTTTTGTTAGAATATAATAACATACAGAAAGTGGTAAGTTAGGATGAATTTTTATTTTATATAAGGTAGAAAATGTTAGTATATTAAAAATTTCCTTTTTTATAAAAATAATTGTATTATTATTGGCTATTTCGTACCCAACAAAACTTGTTATAATATATTTCATAATTTCCTATCGATAACCTACACCAATAACTCTTGACTACAGTAGTTGCTGTTGCGTGTTTCAGAATCAGGCGTGTCTAGTGCGTCGCCTTCCGATCTCGGACACTCCGAGGAAGAGTGCGAGAAGGCCAAGCCGAGGGTAAACCATAGACATTCTCTGCCTTACCACCCGCCTAACAACAGGTGAGTTACGTAACATAAAGTCACCCAGTCATGTAATACGTACCATTGTATAAACAATAAGAGCCTGTTTTCTGACGTTGACAGAGCGCTGAAACGAGTCGTATCGGAACCTGGCGTTTGCCCACCGCCGCCACCGCCGCCTCCACCAGAGAACCTATCTTTGCCGCCCTCGCCGACCATTGGTGAAGACTCGCGTAAAGCTGCTACTCTAGCTAATCTTGCCCGAAAGACTGACACACTTTCCCAGCAGTCTTCCGGATCCTCTACGACAACCGAAGAGGTCAGCATTGAGGAAGTGTCTACTTCAACGGTCCAAGAGGTTTCTTTTGTTGCCGTACAGAGGTCTGCATCCATAGTTTCGGGTGAGTTAAACACAAAACTCTATACATTGTAGATTAAATTAAGTAGACATAAGTAGTTCTGCCGAGAGACATGATGGCCTGGGAGGCGAAAACTTGTTTCGTACCACCTATTCATAGAACCACTTCTTTAGATTTAAAAGATTTATTTCAGCTTAAATGTGTAAATAACTTAAAATTTAATTTAAGTTCTTTTATACTGGAGAAAGAGAGCAAATATCTGTACATTAAATATACATATTTATTTTTAAAGGACCTCTACTAACCTAGTATATTTCTACATATTTACCACCACTTGGTAAGCCTTTGCCATACCGTAATACAAGCTTTTGTAACCGGTCATGTGTTGGATTATCTATGAAAATCAGCCCATTGGAGAATATGACTATTAAAACCCTCACAGGTTTTCTTAAAAAAACGTTACGTTGTACAGCTACAGTCGTTTCAGATTTAATGCGAGCTAAGAATAAAAACATAGAATGAATACAACCTCAATGCCAAACAGGCTAGCCAACCTGTCCTAATGAGAAAGCACTAACGATTCTTTATGTATAATCATGAGCTTTCACTTAGTTTAATTAATGTTTCAAAGATGTGTAACCGATTAAACCGACACTTTCAATTATTCCCTTGCTCACTGCAGGAGGCCGCCAGTGTTTCACCGCTACCGGAAGCCTCACACTGAATAACCAATTGAATCTTAAAGGATCTGAATAAATTTGCTTCGATTATAAAATTTAGATTTAGATCATATAAGTCTTCTAAATCTTAAAACAATATCGTCAGTTCCTTAGAAAATTGTTGACTACGTTATACTACTTGAAATGAGAATAACTAGAAGTTCTAGTCAGAAAATATCAACTATCAAATGTTATAGTAAAAACACACACACACACACGCGCGCGCGCCTGCACATTTTATGAGAACAGTTGCTTTGCTCATTTTATGAGTTACAGTTGAGTTGCTTTTTCATGAGTACGGCTACGTTTCTTTTTTATGAGTAAGGCTGCGTTGGTTTTTTATGAGTACAGTTGAGTTTTTTTTATGACTACAGTTGGGTTGTTTTTTTATGAATACAGTTGCATTGCTTTTTTATGAGTAAAGTTGCGTTGTTTTTATGAGTAAAGTTGCGGTGCTTTTTTATGAGTAAGGTTGCGTTGCTTTTTTATGAGTATAGTTGGTTTGCCTTTTATGAGTACAGTTGCGTTGCTTTTTTTATGAGTACAGTTGCGTTGATTTTTTATGAGTTGAGTTGGGTTGCCTTTTATGAGTACAGTTGCATTGCTTTTCTACGACTACAGTTGCGTTTGCTTTTTTGTAAGTACAGTTGCGTTGCTTTTTTGAGTACAGTTGCGATTGCTTTTTAAATTTTTCTACGTACTTTATCTCTTCTCTTCTTAACCACACTTCCTTTATGTTCATACCAGCCAACCTTTTACTTTTCCTATGGACTTTATCTCTTCTCTTCTTAACCACACTTCCTTTATACTCTTACCAACCAACCCATCCTCTTCATTTCCATCGCGGATGTTACCACTCACCTTGTCCGTAAGAAAGCAATGATCTATCCCCTGACATCGTATTTTGTTACAACATCTGTATCTCGAGGAATTGATCTCTCAGAAGAACAAACTTCTGAATGTATATAAAAAACCAATTAACTACCGATAAGACGATCTGGATTAAAGACTATATTTGGATTATACACTAGTGAATTTTAAATTAGATAGAATAAATACCAGTTAATTGGAAAACACCCATTTTTTATTATTTTTTTCAATATAAAATTTTTATTTAATTATCTTACAGGTATTTTCTATTTCTTTTTAAGTTGCATTTCATTCATCTATTTATATAAATTAGTTTAATTTTAGTTTTGACAAATGGTGTGTTTAAAATGAACAATGACTTTATGTGTATACATGAATATTCACATTAAAACGTGTTTTTATTTTAATTATTTCACATGTTTCTTATTTATTGTTTGAGTAACTTCTATTTATTTATTGATCTAAATTCTTTTTTTTTTGTTATAGATTATGTGCGTTAATTGAATAAATACCCTTATGTGGGCATAGTGACCATTTACAGTCTTTAACCTAACTTTACTTTCATTTTAGTTGGTTAAATTTGACCACAATATCTTTACTTACAATTAAACATTTACTTGTAACCTATATTAATTTAGTAAACTATATATTAGCTTAGTATAGTTTCTTAATTTAAACTATAAATAAAAACTTTACTTAGCCTAGGGGTCAAGGAGATTAATAAATAATCTATCCCCACTAACAATACTTAATAAGTTTATTACACTAAAACGAGTTATACAAACTGTCATCGTATCACGTGACAAAGGCGTTTGAGGTAATAAAAGTATTTATTGTGAATGGGCGGTACTTTTATTATTAAATAACCTCAAGTTAATAGACTTGTTGCGAATGTAGGCTTTTAATTGCCGTGTACCTCAGTTCAACGCTATTTCTAGCTACAGCTAAAAATTCTAGCTTTGTTTTTTAAAAATTCAATAACTTGCTAATTACTCTTAAAGGCCAAAATGTATATCATGGAAGTTTTCCAGACAGAAATGTATGATAAAAAGAATGTTATAACTAAATGCTAAGTGAATTTTCCAAAAAAATACATTTTTCAGTTTTCTTTAGTTCTACTGTGAGTACGAATATACGTAATAATACGAATATAAAATTAACGCTATAAATACATTACTACTTACATTTCTATTACATAAACTTGCTTAAAGATTTGTTTAATTATATTAATTGTTTAATCCCGATGGATGCCCAGGACTTTAATTCTCGCACCTAATTCTGGGACAACCCTACCTAGCCCTTTCTCTCAGCTGATTTCTTCCACGTTGTCTACGCGATACTTCGTTTCCAGCTTTCTTGATGAGTCTCCTTCAGTACCTGGTAGTGCGTCCAGCATTCCTGGACTACCAGCAAGGAGTAAAACTGGTAGCCGCAAAGCCCAGCTCTCCAATCTTCCTTTTCGATTTCATTAATGAGACTTGGGTTTTTAATCGTTCAAAATTTTTCTTTTTGAATTTTTCTGGGCAGTTTTTTATAAACTTTTTTGCTACAATTAAATAAGTATGGTTTACATAAAATAGTGCTACAATTTAATGATATTTGTCACTTGTTTAATATTTTTCACTTCATGTTTAACCTTTTTCTACTTCACAGTGGTTATATCCATAAAAATCACATTGTTTTCAATGACATACAGTGTTGTCCATCATGGCAACAGTGCATAGCGAATCAGGGATTTTCCGCTATAAATAAATAAACTACTAGAAATAGTCCACCACTTCTTCCAATGTCAAATTCTGCCAAGGAAATTATATACGAATAACAACAATATTCAATTTCAGTTGAGAAAAATATGACATATGAGGCTTTCTACGAAACTTTATTATCAAGAACCAGTTAACTCGTTGGTTGACAAGACAACATACGCCTTGTCACTTAACTGCTTAACTAGCTCTTTGTAATGCTGACAATGAAGGTGATGGAAAGCTTTGAGTAGTGTTGGTTAGAAAAAGTTATTTTTCTATCTTTATAACGATAAATTTACAATAAATAAGAAACCTTTAAGTTTAAACACACACACACATACGCGCGAATTCACAAATACAAACACACACACACACACACACACACACACACACACACACACACACACACCACGAACGCACGGACGCACGCACGAAAACTCCATAAAGTGATTTTGGTTCAAAAACTCTTTGAGGGTTTATATGTTAATAACATTGAAATATATCAAAACATAAACAATGCAAACAATTGAAACTCTTTCCAAACCTGTTATTGAGATTTGCATAATTTTGTGGATCTTATTTGACCGTTTCTTATAAGTAAATATTAAAGTAAACTCATATTAAAGTAATGTTGTGGTAAACAAGTGACAGTAAACTGATGTGGTAAACCTCGTCATATCCGTTTCATCAACATCCGTTGTGTTGTTAAGTTAATTATAATTTGGCGTTTATAGAAAACATGAACATGTAAACAGATTACGATATCTTGCATCCTTTAGAGAACTGCGATGATTGGCTTAATGAGGCGGTTAAGTGAATGCTGCGAGTTAGTTGGAAGCAGTTTCCCCGTTGCCTTTCCTGCGCCGGCGGAAGTTGCCTCTCACTCCTGACATTAACCATGAAATTACCTCATAATATTTCTTTTAAAAATTTTCTTCTTTCTACTTTTACTTTCCCATACGTACTGGGAATAATATTTAAATCTTATATTTTCCATTTATTGTTGAAAATGTTTATAAATATAAATCTATATACACTTATGAATTCTCTTAGTATGATAGGAAATATTCTAACTCAGTAAGTTTTTTATAGATTTTCTTTAGCGAGTAGTTAAGTCAGTCAAAATCGGCAAGAACGAAAATAACATTTAACAAAAGTCAACGCAGATGCATTTTTAATTAGCACTGATCTAATATCTTGCGGACGTTCTGAAATCGCCGATAACTCTGCTACAATTCTTGTAACAATGATCGTGGTACACAATGTTTTGTGTAAAAGCTCAACGATAAATTAATGTTTTTTTTTTAATTTCTGAGTTTCAAAAGCTGATTGGTTTGCTTTAGTGACCACGACATTTACCGAGACATTTGATAACTCAATTGGTAATAAACTGTGGCAGTGACGTCAGTCAAGACGAATACCTTAAAGTAGACATGTTTTCTACTGGATTGTTTCAGAGTAGATTATAAATGCCGAGTACCGTGAAGATTCGACCCTCGGGACTATATGATCCTCTCCAGTGGCGTAGCTGGATATATATATATATATATATATATATATATATATATATATATATATATAAAAGTATCATTGTCCTGGTGACTGACTGAGAATCAACGTATAGTCGAAACTATAAAAGGTAGAGGCTTGGCATTTTCAGGGTACATTCCGTTCATAACATGGACTTACACTAAGAAAAGGTTCTGTAAAATGTCGATTTCTAGGCTAAAACTTGCAATTTTTTTTTTGAAAGTATACAAATCCCATTTGAAATGCACAAAGAAAGTATAAGTTCTGAGACTATGTATCTTCTACAATTAGTATAACTTCTTACGAAAAAACAGCCATTCCATAATCATTATCAATTATTAGTTGTTTTTAAATTTTATGAATTAACATATAAAGTGACAATTTTAGAGTGCGGGCGAAGCCGCCATGGTGCGCTAGGATAAAGTATATTATTTTTAATATAAAAGAAACATATTTCAATCTTTCATATGCTACTATAGGTTAATGCAAGTTGCCCTAATATCATTATTATTAGGTCTACTATTATTATAATTATTGATAATTGTAAATTATAAATGCTATGTTTAGAGTAGCTGCATAATCTTTTAAGCCTTTTTACAACATTACCACAAAAATCTTAAAAACCTAATTAGACTTGCCCGGTTTTAATTTTTTTCCGAAAATAACCTTCACATATCTTTTCAATTGAGAGAGATGAAACTAATGGAAAACAAACCAACTTATTTCGGCTCATTATTAAAGATAGGTCATTCATTTGTACGCTACAATATGATTTTTATGTTTTATGAGATAAACCAATTTTTAGGTTATGTTTGTTTTTTTTAAATTGAAATATGTGTTATAGTAATGATCTTGCAATGATACGTTGCAAAGATAAAACAATACAGCAAAGTTAACGTAAGTTTGTCACTTTAAAGTTGTCGATAGTTTCAACACCCAACATTGTTTTAAATTTACTGTATTGTTGCTTTGAATGAAACGTATTTTTCTCACAATGACATTGTTAGATAGTTCTACTAACAACTTCCTTACAATCAGTGGTATCTTAAACATAAATTGTTTTTAAAAATAAAATAAAATATCTTCGAAAACAAAATAGTAAAAAATAATAAAACCTGTGGAAAAAATTATTTTTGACCTATGGAAGGGATTTATTCTTCACTTTTGTTCTTAGTAAAATCCAAAAGGATGAAATCAACAACTTTAATAATATAATAAATAACAGATAATTAGTCTATGGTCTCTTCTTCCTTGGAACTAAAAAATTCAAATAATAACATATAACAGTAAATAAATATAAAGTAAAAATATTTTCTTTTATTTGGGAGAAAATATATTAAATTAATTCTAAAGACACTTGTAGTATCACTTGGCAAACAAACCACTATTTACTGATATTTTACAGCAGACGCGTTTCACACTAGTCAGTGGATTATTCAAAGCTATCGCGGACAAGACTGTTGCTCAAGTATGATGCAATGGTGTAAGTCCATCAATTTGGTGTCTTGTACTGGTGTGAGTCCACCAATTTGGTGTCTTGTACTGGTGTGAGTCCACCAATTTGGTGTCTTGTACTAGTGGGAGTCTATCAATTTGGTGACTTGTACTGGTGTGAGTCTATCAATTTGATGTCTTGTACTGGTGTGAGTCCACTAATTTGATGTCTTGTACTGGTGCGAGTCCACCAATTTGATGTCTTGTACTGGTGTGAGTCTATCAATTTGATGTCTTGTACTGGTGTGAGTCCACCAATTTGGTGTCTTGTACTGGTGTGAGTCCACCAATTGGGTGTCTTGTACTGGTGTGAGTCTATCAATTTGATGTCTTGTACTGGTGTGAGTCCACTAATTTGATGTCTTGTACTGGTGCGAGTCCACCAATTTGATGTCTTGTACTGGTGTGAGTCCACCAATTTGGTGTCTTATACTGGTGTGAGTCTATCAATTTGATGTCTTGTACTGGTGTTAGTCCACCAATTTGGTGTCTTGTACTGGTGTGAGTCCACCAATTTTTGTGTCTTGTACTAGTGTAAGTCCATCAATTTGGTGTCTTGTACTAGTGTGAGTTCACCAATTTGGTGTCTTGTGATGGTGTTTGTCCACCATTTGGGCAACACAACACACCTAAGCAACAGTCTTGCCCGTGACTCACAGTATTGAACAATGCACTGACTTAGTGCGAAACGTCTCTGCTGAAAAATATCAGTAAGTAGTGGTTTTTTATCAATCTGACACCAAAAGTGAATTACAGTAGAGTCTCGAAATTCCGAGCTACCGTTAAATTCGAGCCTATTTCTTTGAGCCTATTTTGTCTATTTTAAATAAAACGATGAGTCGAGCGTCCAAGATATGTTTATAATCATTCAGTATGCAAAGAAAATGATTTGGGTTCCAAAAAATGTTCATATAACTTTCTATAGTGGATTTTTAATTACCTGTAGTATTAAGGTTCATTAATAACGTTTTTTTTCTAATGCACAGGAACGTATTTCCGTGTAATCCGAGGGGGTCTCGGTCCCATCTACCTCGAATTATCGAGACTCTCCTGTATAAGAAAAACCTCAAGATGTAGGGCTACAACACAAAAACTGCAAGTTTTAATTTGTACGTTCATAACGCAGAAATAAATGATATCTTACTGGAAAATGTTTGCATTAAAACCGGGCTTTTTCACACTTCTCAATAGAAGATTATAAAAATAAACAGTATGCTTCTCATTCATTTTTAGTTATTTTATTTGGCTTGATAGTTATGTATAGACTTTCTCTTCAGCAGTGGTTACAAATAGTTGACGGAAGCACTTATTACCTTTGCAACTTGAACGGTTTTGATTCTACATAATTCATGAGTATTCCCGCTCTTCTTTTCCTCAAATACAATAATTAGTTTATTGCAAAACTTGTTTAACAACGCGGTGCTAGCAGGAAGTAGGCTGTTGCACTCATCCAACTATGTAAACAACTCAAAACCGCATCTGGGCACGGGCAATGTGGGTTAACCTTGGACACAGTCTGTTAAATACTCTGAAGAAAGTAAAATGTCGGACATTGTATATCCCAGATTTCCCCGGCCTGCAATAATCTTTATTAAATCTGGTTAATGATGGCTTTCTTTTTTGCCCCTTCCCAGGCGGCGGTGGGAGTTCCATTGTTTCGACGCCAGCTGCAGACGGCAGCGCTGTTGCGGAGGAATCGTACGCCGTACAACATATCGGGCCCCATCTGGTCAACAAGCAGATGGTGTTGCCCTTTATACCGCCAAAGTTTCCGAACAATGTCAACAATTCCAACGCCTTAATCAAACCTTCAGAGTACCTTCGCAGCATCAGCAGCTCTGTCAAGCCTGCAGCAGTTCAGTGTCAGCCCGTGGACCAGAGTGACCACGCATCGGAGGATCCCACAGTAAGTCTTGCTGATTTTATCAATAGATAATCGATAGTGACGCATCCAAAATTATCTTCCAAAAGCCTTATTAGCAATCAGATCAACGCTTCTAGTAGAATTTTTAAACAACTTTCTGTGTACATAAATATAATTTATTAAACTTTCTCGATTATAAATCTTTTATTTAAACATTTTATAATACCAAAAGATGTTTTTTTTGTTTTAATTTTTAAACTTGGAAATTTTTTGGTCCAATGGATATCTTATATTATATGTAATGACATAAAAAGTATACATATTACAGGTGACATACTAATGGCGACTAAGTATGGGACATACTAATTGTCTACTATTGTAATCCAAATCGAAAAATGGTAACATTTAAAAATAAATTATTAACTATAAAATATTAGTTATGAATATTTTCCTCTCTTTATTTTTCACGAGCACACTCCGCCCACTCTCTCACACTCTCTCTTGAGAGCACACACTCTCTCACGTACCCCCCTCCCGTGCGTACACACATACTTTTAATATAATTATATCGGTTTTTCTTAAACTAAAATATTTTTTAATTTATAATAATTCTTAAAACTTATTAGTTGAGGTTTAGTTGTATGCTATTGGAAGTTGAATT
This sequence comes from Prosapia bicincta, assembly GCA_036971475.1. NCBI lineage: Eukaryota > Metazoa > Arthropoda > Insecta > Hemiptera > Cercopidae > Prosapia > Prosapia bicincta. Next base: position 36,569,597 of record JBAIZL010000010.1, on the reverse strand, counting down.
AATTTTAAAAATGCCTTTATTAAAATAATGCGACATTCTCTGTGTTAGTTTGACACTTGAGTATTTAAGTATAAGAAACACCAACAACCAGTTTAACGTTTCTCCTAACATCTTCCATTTTTTTCTCTTCTCCTATGTTAACAAATAAAACATTTTTAAAATAATAAAATAATTTTAAAATAGAAATTAATAAGAGTGCTTTAGTTTGGAAAAAAAGATTTTAACCTTAAACTGTGTAATATGAACTTCTTTTATCAAACAACATTTTTTATGAAACATAGAACTATTATATTCGTATTTTACAAGGTTTGGTTATAAAAAAATAATTACTTTTTTTGTATCAACTTGACAAAAAAAAAACACTACTTACTGATATTTTTCAACAGACGCGTTTCGCACTAGGTCAGTTTATTGTTCAATGCTGTGAGTCACGGACAACACTGTTGCTCAGGTGTGTTGTCTTGGTGTGAGTCTGTGGTGTATTGGTGTGCGTCTGTGGTATATTATTGTTCATAGAGTAGTTGTTAATTAAGTGTTCAAATATAGTATTTGATTGTGAGTGTGTTTTGTCGTTTAGAATATGTTGTTGATAGTTTTTGTGGTATTTGTATATCTCGTGTTTTCTGTTGTTTTTTTTGCCAAGTTCACCAAAAGTGTAATTTATAAGAAAAAATTCAGGGTGTACAACACAAATAATTATTTTGGCAATGATTGCTTTGACTGTTGGAAGGGATTGCCTGACATGATACTAATATCAGATAAAGTTGGTCGTTGTAATCTTCTTGAATTCACTGATTAAACTACAAGTAATAATTGCATAACTGAGTGTTTACAGTACTTTAGAGCCTTCTTGATGACGCGTTTTGAAGCAATTGTTTCTTTTACGAAGCTACTGGCGGCTCCCACAAGGTAAAACGTTGCGGGCTTATGATTTATGAGTGTAGGGGGGGGGGTTCAGTTGTTTGTTTACTATGTAATGGAAAAGGGCGATGGATTCAAAGTGTGTGTTTTTACTATTATTTTCTTTATATGTTACGTGATGTTTGTATATTTCATATTTTTCTGTAGTTGTTAGTTTTTTATTACTTTGGTTTAATATCTGAGGAATATTTAAATTAATATGTATGTTCTTGTATGTGTGTTGGATGCTTTGTATATGTCTTGCGTAGCAGGATTTTGGATACGAGTTTTTTATGTCGTTGGTGTGTTTATTGAAGCGTGTGTTCAATGATCTATGATTTGGGCGATATAATAGCTGGACTCATTAATGTTATTTTGTATATACCGGCTATTACATTTTGTGTCCCAGCTATTATATCGGCCAAACCGGTAGATCATTCATCAAACTCTTCAATGAGCACATCAACGACATAGAAAACACGTATCCAAAATCCTGCTACGCAACACATACACAAAACAAGACAAACTCATACACAAACATACATACTAATTTAAATATTCTCCACATTTTAATCCACAGTAGAAAAAACTAACAACTACAGAAAATATGCAATATACAAACATCACGCAACAGATAAAGAAAATATCGTAAAGGACCACACACACTTTGAATCCCACTACCTTTTCCTTTACATAGTAAACAACTGACTTAACCTACCCCCACTAAACTCATAAATCATAAGCCCGCACCTTTTATTTTGTGGGAGCCGTCAGTAGCTTCGTAAATAAAACGATTGCTTCAAAACGCGTCAGCAAGAAAGATCTAAATTATTCACTCAGTTCTGCAATTATTACTTATAGTTTAAATTAAGTTGTTTACATCCAAACCTATCCCATACACGTTTTTGCTACTTTCAATACAAATATGTAAAAAAATGTGCCTGGACACAAGACAATAAAAATAAATTTTCAAGTTCCACTAACATGTTTTGTCACTAAGGGATGTAATTTTCCAAGAAAATAAATAAATGCATGGTATTCGCACATCTTTAGTAATAGTGACAGAATTATTGTAGGCCTATACAAGTATTTAACATGGTTTCACAAATACAAAGCTTTACAAATACAAATAAAATCACAGTTATTTTTATAAAAGCATATCATATAAAATAAGGTACCTACAAAGTATCCGGTTAGGTTAAATTTGGTTACAAATACATTATAATAAGTAAAGTTTACCTATATAACCAACTTACAGTATACTTACAAGTAAATTGGCCTACATTTTGGTATAGGCTACTGACGCACAGAAGGGGAGCAAATGGGCCTGGGCCCCGTTTGGCATCTCTATAAAAAAAAAAAAAATTATGCATGTCATTCTTCATTGGAAAAGCTATAGTGTTCATGTATGAATTTAACTGCCTATAAATAAGTGTTATTAATACAATTTTCAGTTTTATCTGTGCCTGAGTGTTTAGGAGCATTATTAATAAGACTTCAGGAATATCCCTTAAAAATACACAGTTGTTGAGTTTGCACCCTAATGTAAAACAAAGTATGCATTTAAGTAACTTGACTGATTTGGGGAATATTACAACCGAGTTGATGTCTCCCTGTTATTGATGCCTTTGGGCCCCCTTAACGAAATTCTAGGTGCATGGATGGTATAAGACCAACTTTTGAAACACATTTTGGATCCCAAACATTTTGCAATGCCAACCCACTATTACAGGAAATTATTAGAATTAAATGTGTTGCCTTCCATCATGTGTTATCACGTCATTCTTGTATGTTATGGAGAGTAGGAGGTTTCTAAAGTCACCTCTGTGTGAGGATGACACGTCCAGTTTTAGTTGTAAAATATAATTATATGTTTATGTTTTTATAGTATACTTCAGTGCTATTTTTTACAAACAAAATCTTAATTTAATACTTTTTTTTGTGTCTTGAAAATAAGGTAAAAGATATCTTAAAGATTTTGTGGGGCGCCAGCCCCAAGTTTCATTATTTCTTTCTTGCTCCTGTGGTCTTTCTACATTGTCAAATCAGGTAAAATTTATTGTTCTTGCAAAATATTTGACATTATTGGCTAGCCAATAATTAACCATGAAATTCTTTTTCTTAATGTTACCTGAGTTCATTTATTATTTGTAAACCAAATTCATTCCAACCAGATATTTTGTAGCTATAATTTAATATAGGTCCTAGCGCTACAATTTGGTTTAAAAATCCAATTTGGTTATAAACAATAGTCTTAATTCCTCAAAGATTAATTTATAAAGAAATTTGTGTTTATATGATGATGTTTAAGGTAGGCTTGAACCACTATTTATGGTCTTTAACATTTAAAATTAATTTCTTTTTTTTAATGACACGTGAAAAGGAAACAAATTGAAAGTGATGGAAAATGGTAAACTATTACCCTTTTGGTATTTAGACCTACCAATAATTATATATTATATTCAATATTCAAAATACAACATTTTATTAAAGATTATACCTACAGACCTGTCTTTGTAACAGGCCTGTGGTTTGTCTTTATAATATAGGCACATTAAAAAACACTGATATACCTATAAATTTTACCACAGTGTCTCTCCTATAGTCAGATAGAAGCAGGCAGAATGAACTTACGCCTCACAGATCTTAACTTCTACATTTTCAAGACATACATAACAGTTGTTGTTCAGCATTTATCAACGTCTTGTAAACTCACAACTAACTAATATAATTATACAAACACTATAACATAAAACTAAAAATATTTCAACATGACTAAACTTCAATGAATAAATTATATACATCGAAATCTTGTTGCTGTTCATTACAAGCTGGTTGTTAATTACTGATTACACTTTTGCTATTACTTGCGACCAGACCGTCTAGGCTGAAGCCATGACGAGGCTGAAGAAGTCGTAAGAAACGTTTCCTCCAAGTGTAAGTTAACAATTTAACAACCTTTAGTTAACAAAAAGTCTGGTCTCAAGTAATAGCAAAAGTGTAATAAGAAATTATTTATTATAAAAATTTGATAACATATTATTCTTTGACTAATTGTTAAGAACTTATCTTACAAGAATATACCTAAATAGTTACATGTTTATAGGTTATAATCCAAAAAGGTTTTAAATATTATAAAAAGTATGCATTTTAAAATTAAATGAAAAATGTTGTAAGTGGTACCTTAATTTTTGCTTACAATAATATTGGGAGTCCTTAAAAATAACGACAGGTAACTATAACATTCTATCAGTTAATAAAAAGTAGATCGCCTAAGTGATAGAAAAACGTTTTATTCAGTAAATTTTTTCATCATGAGTTTGGCAAGTTATATTTAATTTAATATAAACTTTAAAAACCCAAATCTCCATAGAGAATAAAATTTACAAGTGGATAAAATTGGTAACTTCTTGTTTGCAGGTGGAAAATCAAAAGGAATCAACTGATTCACCATCTATGCCATCGGCTTCAACATTTTCACATAAGCCAACTATTGTAGGACCACCACCTCCTCCTCTTCCGGAACCTCCCGCTGCGCCTTCACCCCCAATGATACAAGAATCAGGTGTGGATGAAGTGGCGGCCACCACTGGAACAATACTTAAGTCAGAACAACCTCTTGCCACTATCAGTATTCAAGACTTAAACAGTGTTCAGCTGAGAAGAACGAATAAGGCTCTTTCAAAAACAATGTCAGCGCCGACACGAACCCTTTCAGGTAAGTGATTATATCTAATAAGGTAATAAATTCATACCTTCTCATGTTAGTCCAAGCTGGTAAATACATAAAGTTTTTTACACTTTCAGGTACAACAGAGCTGCCCTTTCAAGCTCAGAAGCAAGACCTTATTGAAGAGCTGAAATTGTCAAAGGATATTACCGGTATCAAAAAAATGAAAGTGGAAAGAGTTAAAATAGAAGAACAGCAAGAAAAAGACATGGTTACTGAGATCACTAGACAGCTCTCTGTTGACAGTTTTGTAGAAAAGGTTTACTTTAATTACAATATTATTTTTTTAATAAATTATGAGGCATGAGTGTGTGTGTGTGCGCTTGTGTGTATGTGTCCGTGTGTGTGTGTGTGCGTGTGTGTTTATGTGCTATTCATTCTCTTATAAGTAGGGGTATTTGAGAATTTATAAAAATAAATAGTATATTACACAGGAGGTTCATTATTTATAAGTATATTTTTCTTCATAAGTTCCAAGATTTTAGTATAAAAAATGTATGAAATAAAGTAGAAGCAATGATAAAGGTTGCGATAAAATATTCTAATTTAAATCATTTTTAATTATAAACTTCAAATCACATATTTTAAAAAGAAAATAATAAAATTATTTTATTGATAAACAGTATTGGTATATAATTTAAGTTTTATTGTGATTAAGAAAATGTACTTTGGAAATTACTCTGATCTTGAATTTTGTAGTCCATTACATTCAGTGAATCTTATTAATCACTTAAACAATAGTTTATGAATAAACACTTTTTAAATGTTTTAAACTTGCCTATAGTAGCACTTACTTTGCTTGTTGAAGACGGCCGTTTCGGGAGATGTGTCCCTTTGTCAACTCAGACTGTAACTGTTACGGTCTGAGTTGACATTGGGACACATCTCCCGAAACGGCCGTCCTCAACAAGCAAAGTAAGTGCTACTATAGGCAAGTTTAAAACATTTAAAAAGTGTTTAGTGATTACTAGTAGCTCACGTGAAGATGGAATCAACAAATGTTAATAGTTTATGACTATCCTATGTCATAAACAAATACATCACATTACCATTCGTAAACGAAACAACAAACAAAATAGCCCGCATATTTCAAAAAATAGGATACAAAATAGCATACAAAACTAATAACAAGTTACAATACAAAATACAACACAACACCAACAACAAAGATAAACTACAAGCACCCGGCGTATACAAACTGAACTGCGACGAATGTAACAAATTCTACATTGGTCAAACAGGTCACAGCTTTAAACAAATAGTCGAGGAACACAAACAGAACACCAACTCAACATTTTACAATCACATAAAAGAAACAGAACACAAATACACAGACATTTATCATAACCTAGAAATCCTACACATAAAGAAAAAAGGACCACATCTCAACACACTAGAACAATATGAAATTTACAGACACATAAAAACACAAAGTACAAACATATTAAACGAACAAACATAATATAAATCACACATACTCTTTGATACTATCGAAAACCTACCTTTAAAACCGTCACCGCCTGACCCGACATCTCCAAGCAGAAGACACTGATGACGATCGGCACATAGCGATCGAAAACATTCTGTCTCAGTAAGTTTTAACAAATTTACTAAAAAATTAAAAGTTCGGATAGTCATACACTATTGTTTAAGTGATTAATAAAATATTCTGATTTGCATAACCTATGTCATGATGATTTAAGCTTATATTCTCAGCTATGCAAATATTTATTCATTTTTGCATACCAAACAATTATTATATTACATAGTTTTTTCTCAACTTCTGTAATTTTGTAACAGTTATAATTCCTAATATACTCATCTTCATTTCTGTTCGGAATATTTCTATATATTTGAGTACTGTTTTCTGCCTTCCCTAACGTTACAACATTTTCTTCTGTTGATGTGTTTCGGAGTGACTCTATTTTCAAAACTTAAATCATACTCTTCTAACTAAAACTAATTGAGTACGATTTAAGTTTTGAAAATGGAGTAACTCCAAAACGCATCAACAGAACGAAATATTGTAACATTAGATAAGGCAGAAAACTGTACATAAATACATATTGTAGCAGTTATTTTATTTATCTTTCAAAATATTCTCTATGCAAGGCTTCATCAAAACTCAAGGTGGATTTCCACAAATGGATTTAGGCTAATATTATTTCGAATACAATAAATTTATAAACTATTTCCCTACAACTTGAACATTATACGTTCTGTTTAAATATTATATCCATTTATATTGTTACTCATATAATTACACAATTAAATCTAACAAAATATTAAATTAATATGTTTTGTTATTGTTTGGCTCATCTTGCATTTTTTATATCACCAGTTTAAATTAGAAAAAAAAACATAAGGCCACTACTGGCTGATATTTTTATCAATGGTTTTTTTGATCTTGTCTGTAACCCAGCGTTGAACAGTTCACTGACCTAGAGAGAAATGTCTGTGCTAAAAATATCAGTAGGTAAGGTCTTGTAAGTTTTTTTATTTAGTAATATTTTTTAACTTCTAAATACATTTTTCTTAAACATAATTTTATTAATTCACACATTATTCTTTAGTTTGCTTTGCAGACACTTTTAAAGATTCATAAAGAATTTCATAGTCTTTATACTAAAAAAACATTTTTAATATATGCTAAATTTTTAAAATAAAATTCTTGAAAGTCTTATTTACAAAATTATTGTAAAAATACAACCTTTATTTTGCAATCAGTTTTTGATAAGTGAGACTCTAATTATATTAATTAAAAATTATTTAAGTACCAAAATTACTACTAAATGTAAAAACCTAAATTTTATTACTCAACAAATAAAAAAAAAAAAAATACTCATATTCATAAAAGGACTCTGAAGAAAAGAGAGACAATATTAAACATTCCCTATTTGTTGATTCCATCTTCATGCGAGCTACTAGTTTTCACTAAAACACTTGTTTGATTGGTAGTTATTGTTTGTTAGTGCGTTTATATGTTCTTGATAGCGTGTGTAGAAAGACTTCCCTGTCTGGCCTATGTAAAAACTGGGGCACTAACTGCAAGTTAACAATAATTACCAATCAAACATCGCCAATCTCCTCAAGTACACAAAACATCACTACATAGATATAGCACCTAACCTACAAATTCTTCATAAATAACACAGAAATAACCAACGCTACACAACCGAACAATATGAAATATACAGACACTTCAAACTACACCCTACACACATACTCAATACACAATTACATTACTACTCACACACACTTTTTGATATCATAACTCCTAATACTCACAAAGTACACCCATAGCCCCACCATAATATCCCAACCCCACCCTAATACCCTAACCTACGAAAACCTTAAGATCAGTTATGGTCTGAGTTGATAATTGGACACATCTCCCGAAACGGCCTTCTTAAATAAATATAAGTAAGTGCTACTACAAGCAGGTTTGTAAAATATTTACAAGTGTTTAGTAAACATTTCCTTTTATATCTTAAAAAATAAATGCAAAATAATAATAAAAATGAGAGAGCCTTTACTGAATTTCTGACAGCTCCAACAATTCTCAAAGGCCTTCTCAGGTCTAAATACTCATTGACTTTTACAAATAAACCTACAGTAAATTACAAAGGATAAAAACCAAATGTGTATTTTATTAACTAACTGAATTAACTAAGTTATTATCTCACATTAGTTGTTTTATGAATTTTGAATTGAGAAGTTATGATCATATTGTTTTATTTTAAAAAATTAGGCTTGTAACTAACTAGGTATGTTAATAAAATTATTTGATAGACACGTGTGTGTGCCATACACACATACACACAACTTTGACTTTCAATTTAAATAGACATATCAGTATTTTGTCAGTTTAAAATATGAGCTTTGCTATTAAATAAAACCAATAACTAAGATAATAACATGTTAAAATAAACAAAATAATTTTATTCATACAAATTAAATTTCAACAGATTCCTGACAAAGACTCAGCAGGCAATCCTATTCCACCTTGGAAGAGGCAAATGTTGGCTAAAAAAGCCGCTGACAAAGCAAAGAAGGAGTTAGAAGAAGAATTGGCAAGACAGGCTGAAGAAAAAAGGCTACAGGCAATCCCTGCATGGAAAAGACAGTTACTACAAGCAAAGAAGCCAGAAGACAAGTACGTATAATTTAATGGTTTCTGTAGATGTGGATACCAGAGCTATGTTTCTTAAATATTTGTCATCATTTTTTTAAAAATGTTTTCATAAATTATATATTTGAATATTTAAACACTAATTAAATAAAAACTCTAATTTACAAATACAGAAAGATATTCTTTGGTGATACTCTGTTTTGAGGTTGCAACCAGTTTGTGTGTTTATGTGTTTGAGATGATAAATAAAATTACTATGTTTCGTAATAATTGATTCCAATTCATGTGAGCTACTGGTTTTTACTAAAGACATTTGTAAATATGTTACACTTGCCTATAGTAGCATTTACTTTTATAATTTTATAATCGTTGAGGAGGCCATTTTGGGGGATGTGTTCCATTGTCAACTCAGACAGTAACTGACCTCTTGGTTTTTTGGGTTAGGGTAGGGTGGTATATAGAGAAGTAGGTGTATTTTGGTGAATATTAAGAGTTGTGATGTCGAAAAGTGTATGTGAGTTATAATGTAATCAAGGCCTACACACATACTTAACAACCAATTACATTATAACTAACATACACTTTTTGACATCACAACTCCCAATACTCACCAAAATACACCTACATCCCCATGCCGCCCTAACCTACAAAATACTAAGAGGTCAGGTAAAATCTAAATTGACAATGGGACAAATCTCCCAGAAATTGGTTGTCCTCAACAATTAAAGTAGGTACTACTATAGGCAAGTGTAACTTATTTAAAAGTGTTTTTAGTTACTATGTTTCAATTTTGGTCTTTGATAATGATACTATATTCTTATCTACATTAGTGCAATATTGGGTAATAACACAAACAATATAATTTCATTTATGTTTTTATTACATCTTTTTAGTAACTATTCAATGATTGGATGTGTACCTAAAAATGTAACCCATATTACAATTGACACAAAATTGTTCTTTAATTTTCCTATTTAATTTTTTTTTAACAACTTGATTAATAAAAACCACTTGAAAAAACAATATTAATATTTACTATTCTTCGCCTTTTAACACAAACTTTTATCTTAAGTAGTCATCAAGTAGTAAATCATTATTAGCAATTCTGTACTTTATATTTGAATGCAATCGTTTAGTTAGGAAATTTGAAATTAATTTGATTTATTTAGTATCATCATTCTACCAATTTTAAAATCATTACTTACAAATTTTTAAGTAATCGGGTGAAAAGACAACTAATAAATATCCTTATTTGTTAGGACAGGAGTCTGGGAAAATACAAATCAATCTATATCTTCATGATATAAAACTTTTTTTGCTAAAATGTATTTTAAACTGTAAAAACTTTATTAAATTAAAAATTGTTTGATAAAAATTACAAAAGTTATTAAAAGTCAAAAACATATGTTTTCACATTCAAATCCTGTTTATAAAAAAATAGAGGGAAACTTGCAATATGTAGCTCTTACTTATTGCCGTTTCAGGCGAAATCCAATCCACTCTGGACATGAACGTAAATATACTAATAAGGGCAAAATACTGTATATTTTGTACAAATATACGAGGGAATGCTCGTACTATTAGATTGAATGTAACATTTTTAGTTGCTCTGAAGGAATTATTTTATCTTTTCGTTGTATGCGACTGAGCTTCTAAATATGCTTTCTCGAGGATGTTGACCAGCTACTATCTAAATTTCAAGTACATAGCGTGATTGAGAGGGTAACCCGGGTGAGAGAAGTGGCAGGTGCGAGCCATCACATAAGTGCTGTGTTAGGAGCAACTTAATGATGCGAGTAATTGCATAACTATTAATACTCTAGTTTTTCTATCTGTAATTTTATATATAAATATGTCATAAATGTATTTAATAGATTGTTTTTATGTCAATGAAGAAGTTTAAAGCTTAATATAATCCATAAAATTGAAATTTATCATTTAAAACACCTAATACCAATTGTTAAATTTGCCCTAACAGCGCGAGTACTCGTGGGAGTTTCCATAGCGTGAGCGATTGCAGGTTAAAGTGTATAAATGTATGTTGGTAGCTGGTAGCTCAAGTTTTTTTCTCGATACATAACACAATTTCTATATAATTTCTTGTGTTGAATAGAAATTCTGATGCAATACATTTCTAAAAAGAACACAAAATTACATCAGTTCATATGAGAAACTTTAATGTAATGGCCTATTGCAAATTGTAAGAAACAAGTTACTGTACAATATATCTTAAAGATCTGAAGCAAATTTCTATCTGGAAGAACCATAATGTGAGTTCATGAAAAATAAATAAATAAAAATAATTTTCAGTTGTTTTTTGTCGCATTATTCTTCAAAATGATTGACTTAATTTATTATTTGTGAGATCTATTTAAAATACAGCTTAAAAGTCAGCAAACATTTACAACACATCAAAATGATAATGTTGAACAAAACATTGCTTTCTACTACACATTATTTTTCAAATTGACAATTAAAACCATTTAATAAAGCAACTTTTGGTATTAACTTGGCAAAGAAATCACTAATTACTGATATTTTTCAGCAGACTTGTTTTGCACTAGGTCAGCGCATTATTCATTGCTGTTAGTCACAGACAAGACTGTTGCACAGGTATGTTAGGGGGGGGGGGTATGAGTCTGTGATGTATTGGTGTTCTGCGGTGTGTTATTGATCATATAGTAGTTGCTATTATGTGTTCAAATATAGTACGTATTTGATTATGAGTGTGTTCTGTCATTTAGATTCTGTTGTGGTTAGTATTTATGGCGTTTGTATTTCTCGTTCTTTGTTGCTTTTTTTATGTAGTGTAGGATTTTTAAATTGTTGTCTATGTTGGTGTGTGAGTGTAGTGTGTTTTGTATGTGTATTAAACAATGTGCTAAACTAGTGTGAAATGTGTCTGCTGAAAAATATCAGTAAATAGGGCTTCTTTTGTCTAGGTAATGTCAAAAGTGTAATATAGAAAAACCTCAAGATGTACAACACAAAAACTGCAATAATTAATAAAGAATTAAATATCATTGTGATTTTTTAGTTTTATAATTACTTTACTAAGTTTTGCCACAATTGTTTGAAAAATTTGCTTCATTTTATTTATTTGTGAAACCATTTCCTATTCTACCTAATGTTAATGATAATTTTGTACTTTTATTTTAGATCGAGTATTTATATAACAACAAAACATTCAGTAGAAGAGAAAAGGCCAGCTTCTATAATCACTCCTGTAGTTGTTGTGCCTGTGAAAGAAAACAACAAAGAGAACAGCAAACCTACGACACAACCAAACAAAGAAATATCTCTAAATAACAGCAATCAGCATTCACAAGACAATGATGATGAACCTGCTCCGATCATTCCTTGGAGAGCTCAGCTGAGAAAAACAAACAGTACTCTAAATTTGTTAGAGTAAAACAGTGCCAAACATTTGTTTTAGATTAGTTGCTATTTATACCTAACTCATGAACAACCATTATCTTCTTTATACATATCTAGACTTTGTAAATTATAAAATAGTATTCCTATTAATTTTCTGAGCAATATTCATTGTTTTATTCAATGTTTAGCCCAAAGTCTTGATCAGATATATTTTGTGCTTGACATTATAAATTATAAAATTTGTGTTGGTATTTTGTTTAACAGTAATTGTTTTGTATCCATAATGATTAGTTTCAATTAAGTAATTTAATCTGGAATCAAATAAAATATTACAATTACTCCTTGTTAGATGAATCATAAATTCAAGTTTTACTCATGGTCTAAATCTATACATATAAGAATCGTTGTCCTGAGTGACTGACTGAGAATCAACGTAGAGTCGAAACTATAAAAGGGTAGAGACTTGAAATTTTCAGGGTACATTCCCTTCATAACATAAATGCACATTAAGAAAAGATTTTGTAAAATGTTGATTTTAAAGGCCAAGAATGGTAAAATTCCGTGGAAAGTATACAATTCTTTTACCAAATGAACAGAGAAAGTATAATTTCAGAGACTATGCCTATTATATAATTAGAATAACTTCTTATGAGAAATCAGATCAGCGCCAGATGTTTATATTCAATGAGAGAGTGGGGCTTCTGTAAATTTATATTTTTTTTTCTAATCTTTTGCTCACACACAAATTTGTTTAAAATGAATTACAAATAATTTTATGCATTCTGTATGTATATTTAAAATCTGTAATAAATATCAAACTTTTAATTGGAAAAATGAGTGCGGGCAAAGCTGCCACGGGGCAAGCTAGTCAATTACATAATCACTTAAGGTGCCTAAAAAGCATTGCCTTTGTATCAAGCTATTGAATGTTTGGCTTTATAAATATTTTATCAATAAGTTCGCAAGGAATCTTATGCTAATGACCATCTTTTACTTATAAACCATTCAGTCCTAAAAAAATAATTTATTAATTTATTACAACGGTATAATTGGTAGCAACATTACATTCAATCATCACAATTGGATAGACACTGTAAAACGTATTTCTGTTTTAAAATTATTGATTTGATATTAAATTATAAACTCTCTTATAAAGTATATAAGTAAGAATTTTGTTTGGTAATTTTTTATGGTTTATTTTAAGTTTGTATTGTTTGAAAAAATACATTTTTTTAATATTTAATTTAGCTTTGCACACATAATATTGTGGCTAAAGAAAACAGAAAATTAAATCTGTACTTTTTGTATGGCTGTAAAATAGTTCCTTAAAAGATTGAATTGTATTAGTTTTGATCTAACTTATTTCAGTAAAATATTGTTCTAACAGTAGGCAAATGGTCTTGAAAATAATGGATATATTTAAAGTCCAATATGTTTAAAATATATATATATATGTGTGTTTTACGTAATATACTTTGTAAAGGAATTACTTGTAAAATTTTGACTGTCTATTGCTCATAAATACATAAATTATATTGCTAGTTATAAATAATTATGATTACTGGTTGATTAACAATGCATTAAACCAAGTGGTAATAGCAACTTGGGTGATTTTTCATGGAAGGTTGAACCGTTATAAAAATGCATTGAAAAATTTAAAGATATGGGATTAAATTAAGATTTACTACTGTATATTTAATTGTAAATATAGTATAAGTATTTGGTTTAAATAAATTTGATTTTCTGCAACAGGTGAAAGTTTGTACTTGAATATTTACTTTTTTTTAAATCATAAGATCAAAATACAAAAATAATTTAGTTATAAGCTTCATCTTGGACCAAGTATTTAGATTTCTTACCCTAAAATTCTAAATTAGTTGTTCAAGGGACCCATTTAATGTCCTAAAGAATAATATTGTGAATTCAATTTTTGTATATTTATATCAGATTTAATTACATTTTATTAATTCCGTTTTTAAGTTATTGTTATATTTGTGCATTTTATTTTCTAAAAAAATTACTTTTTAAAAAGATTAAAATTGGTTTAATAAAAGAATATCCCTTAAAATCTTTTTTAACTTTATGGGTCGTTTTGCAGTAATAAAATTAAAAGTATTGTTATTTTATATAATATTGTGTGCTATTATAATATGTGAACTACAAGAAATAAAAGTATACACGTTAATGTTTATAAGGAAGTAATTAATGGTTTCAATGTTTAAAACTGATAACCCACTTGACAAATTTGAAAATCCCCAATGATAATAGTACAGCACTTTAAAAACACATACCTGTTTACCACTATGGCAAGTAATATGTACATTAAATGAAACAAGTACCACAAAAAAAAAAAAAAATCCATGTCAATTTCTACTGAGGTCAACCAAGAAACGTTTTATTTTAGTTACTTTTTATTTTATAATTACAATTAATATAAATATGTATATATATATATTCTTGATATTTAACGTTATCCATTGTTTTTCCGTTGCACTGACTTTATGAAGTTAATATATTACTAAGTGAGTAATTTAATCCACCATTAAGTGCAATAATTTTACCTTGAGTGATGAGGCACCTTTCGGTCAATTGACCGAAAGGTGCCTCATCACTCAAGGTAAAATTATTGCACTTAATGGTGGATTAAATTACTTACTTAGTAATATATTAACTTCATATATATATATATATATATATATATATATATATATATATATATATATATAGGCCTGTGATGTTCACAATAATAAGTGGCAAAATATAAAGCGATTTTTTTGCAATTATCCATTTTCCTCTCTATACAGTATACAGTACAATATGGTGTTGGACCGTTATTTTTGTTTGTTACAATTTATTACCTTTTTTTTTTTTAGTTTCTAATTTATGAAGCTGATGGTGGTTCATAATATCTCACCCTATCCATCTCTTCATTATTGCAAGAAACCTTTCTCTTATAATTTCATATACATCTTTGAGTAATTAATTTATAGTAACGGAAAAGTTGGCCCGATTTCAAACATGTAGCTCCTCAGTTCGAATACAGCCGAGACAAAAACCTTTTTAAATTTATTTAAAGAATAAATATTTGAAAAAACTGTATTAACATCAATTGTCATCCACTACAGGTTAAAAACAATGTATTTGAACTTCAGTGAATGAATAAAAACGTATTTTATTACCGATTGAAAATTTGTACAAGATATATATAAGGAAAATGTGAGCTAATAGAAGGAATATGAAAAAGGGGGCTTGTAATGACAATGTTTCTGTATCATATTGTAAAAATTTTTCTTACTGCAGTGTTCAGTAGCCCTTGCCTGATTCCTTGACTATGTACCTTATGTAATATTTACTTAGACATTTAAAACTCCTAAACTATGAAACCATAATATAAACACTTCCGATATGAATCTAAAGTGCTTTTTCATTTATTTACTTTAACAGTAAGATGCTAGATGCAAGGTTTGAGTTTAAAACTTTCTTTACATCTGTCTATATATTACTGTATAGAACTGGATTGTTCACTAAAATAGGCTTATTGATAAACTGGTTGTTGAGAAAAATATATCGGCCTATTACTTTTGTTGTATTTATGGTGTTGAAATGTTTTATAATATGTTATTTTTTTTCAATTATATCATAAATAAAATTTAATAAACATTAATTATGTATTTATAAATTCATCAATCAACACACATAAATTCATCAATTTTAAAGCAATGCTTACAAAAAAAAAGATAACATATTTTCAACCAAGTTACCTACTTGAACTGCACACTGTCACATTCCTTCAGCTCAAAGTTCAGTGATATCCACTTACTGGGTCGTTTCAACAAGTGAAATAACAGGGTGTAATTTTCCTTAGTCCGGACCACATAACTATACACTCTGCACTATACTACTGCACTCGACCTTGAAAGATCACAGTAAGAGAGAGGGGGTAGAGGGTCACTGTAAATACTTACCTCAAACATTCTTGAAATTTGTGTAGACATATCGGATGCAGAAGCTGTTGATGTATCGAACATTCTCAATATGTAACATGTTTTCAGAAGTGGTAGTACACGCAAGGCCAATTGCATGGTTAGGTGGTACACAATATAAATCACATCTCTTGATTTAGCTTGTCCAGCAGGTTAGGATTTACTGAAAACTCCCGCATTTTATAAAACATTATAAACATATTTTGTTTTATATCCTTATATTTACATGTGCAGGAAAAATTACATAAGTGTGTGTGTATGTGTGTGTGTGTGTGTGTGTATGTGTGTGAGTGTATTGTGTGTGTGTGTGTGTGAGAGAGAGAGTCTTTTTCTCAGTGATATATTTTTCCAACACATCGAAACACCTTAGAACTGCTAGACGACATTATCCCACTAAATAGGACAATACCCAGCAATCTAAAAGACTCCTGTTTCACACAAATAAAACACTCCTCTACTGTAGAGCTTTAATAGAGTGGTCCTAAGATTTCCTTAACCCTATATAATAACCAAAGGTACTAGTCGAAAACCCGTCTTTAAAATCTGTTGAAGGATAAGAGTTAGACATATTTATGCACACCCACTTTAACATAAACAGTTTGGTTTTGTACTATGTTACAATGTTAAGTGTGTACTGATCCATAAATGCACTACAGGATACTATATACAATTAAATATCTAGCACACAATAATTTATTACATAGTATCATACTAACCACTTGATAGCCTATTTTACAAAATACATACACAAAATTACAGAAGAAATAATTAATTAATTATGCTTACATAAATTAAAAGTACTTAAAAGCTTGAAAGGTAGCATAATACAGCATTTAAAGTCAATTAACAAAGATTAAAACAACATACAACACCAAAAAAGCTCACAGGTAAATATAGTATAAAACAAACTTTAATAGACGATAATAAATTCCATATTTAGTAGATAGATTGCTGTTTTTAATTAATTTAAATTTAAATTCAACCTTAAGTTCTATAATTTAAAGAACCTATGAAAATGATTAAAGCAATACATCTGTTGTAAAACTCTTAATAGAAACGAGCCACATTTACTCGCACTAAAATCTCAACCTAAAAAATACTCTGCCCAAAGAAAAGACTTTTCTCAATATACTAGATTAATATAAAAACATACTAAATTCAAATCACATAGACAGTTAGTAAACCTTATCACTGGTCCCTTTATTGAGAACTCCAATTAGTACTATTTAGTTTTTCAACACATTCTATTGGATAAACTAAATACTGAAGATAGATAATTATGATATGTTTTAATAAGTTTTTTAAAAATTTACTTTAATTATAAATGTATTTAAGTCATTGGATTATAAAGTTTTCATCTTGAAAGATTCACCAAACATGTTGGGCATCAAAACCAACAAGATACTCTGTTTCAAAATAAACTTCATGGATTGTCCATTCTGTAAATTCACTAAGATGTTTTCAAGTAGAATGATAATAAATTGATAATTATTTTTATTGATATCACTTGGGGAAAAAACCACTACTTACGGATATTTTTTAGCATACATGCTTCACACTAGGTTAGCGCATTGTTAACTGTTGCAAGTCTCAGACCAAACTGACTCACAGCATTGAATAATGCAATGACCTAATGTGAAACACGTTTGCTGAAAAATATCAGTAGAAAGTGGTTTTCTGTCAAGATATATTAATAAAAATAATTGTTTAAAAAACCTCAAGATGTACAACATAAAAACTGCAAGTGTTAATAAATTTCATCAAATATAGTTTTTTTTAATCAAAAAACGTTTTGAAATAATTTGTTGTATATACAAGTTATTTATATTAGAGTTACATAATAGTTATAATTATATTATCATTTAAATAGCCAGTAATTTCCTAAAGACTAATCCAAACTTTAAAAAAATTATAATAATTTAACACTAAAGCTTATTTACTTTCCTGATTTTCTATAATGTTCAGTAAACATTACAACTTTTAGACTTATGAGGAAAATTTTAATTGTAAATAATATTGAAAAGTATTTATTCTATTTTTTAAACTATTTTGATAAAACCAAGTAGTAAATGGTACAGTAACATATTCTGTTTTTAAAATGCCCTTCCTTACTTACGCAGTGTTATATTAATGTGAATATGTTATTGCCTGATTACTACTATTAACTTTAGCACTTTATCTGTTCAGACAGATTCATTAACGTATTAAACATGTGTAAATGTTCATAATTTTCTATAAGTTAAGTAATTTAAGTAGAATTTAAATCAATTGTTTATTCTATGTTATTTATGTGCAATAAAAATCTCTTAATATTTGTAGAATGAATCTGATTTCTAATCCAGGAACTTAATTGAACTGAATTATGAAAGTTCATTAAATTGTGTTTTACTTTTTAGATTTGTGGTCAATTATAGGAATTTTGAATATTGTACTGAAACTCATTTGACAAGTTACTCAACCTTCAAATACACATTTTGAATAATACAAAATGAATTTCTACATGGATGAATTGGATTGAACTTGTTTTACATGAATTTTTTTAATGGCTTTGTATGTGAATGAACTAAAATATGACCATATATCAAAGACTTTATTTCCATTCAAGCTGAAACAACTGGTATATCCTGTGCAAACCAATTCATAATTATTTTGTGTTATATAAAATATAGGTCCTTTGTAGATATCCATGATCTCACAGCCAAAACACTTTCTGAAATTACAAAAGATATATATATATATATATATATATATATATATATATATATATATATATATATATATATATATATATATATATATATATATATATATTGTAATGTTATCTTCCTTTTTTTAGTTAATATAAATATAAATATAAATTCTTTATTATAAAACAGCAATTAATAATTTTGTTTGGGATATAATACTTTGTTGGGCGCCAGTTAGAATTACAAATACTTGTATTTCCAACAATAAAATAATAATGACACTTCCTTAAATTGAATTTCTTTGTTTAATATTCTAGTTACAAAATTTTGTTTTTTTATACAATTTCTATAATTCCTTATATATATAACAAACATGAGACTCCTAACAGGTTATTCGGTGGGTGTGAC
This sequence comes from Prosapia bicincta, assembly GCA_036971475.1. Taxonomy (NCBI): domain Eukaryota; kingdom Metazoa; phylum Arthropoda; class Insecta; order Hemiptera; family Cercopidae; genus Prosapia; species Prosapia bicincta. Next base: position 36,550,379 of record JBAIZL010000010.1, on the reverse strand, counting down.
AAATTAAAATTAAGTTTATGTATTTAATATTGTAATAAAATTTTCTTTTAGAAAATGCCTAGGCTTAACATTATTAATTTTTTTTGAATTGACAATAATACAATAATACTAGTTTACAATCTTTTCTTAGAATTAGTTACTTATCTTTAGTTAATGTCTTGTCCCAATGTCTAGCATTTAAATTTAGTTTTAGAACCACATCTTCGCCACGAGGTTTCCTGTCTTAGCCTAGTAAGTCTTCCCTTATATAAAATTTTAGCCAATCGTTTTTTTTCAGTTCCAATGTTTTCTTTTTTTTATAACACAAATTTAATTTTTGATTCACAGTTACTTATTTTTCACATTCCAATTTAAACTCAACATAATTTTAATAAACAGTTAGACTTATTTTTCCATGTTGGCATTCTAACACAACCTCCCTCATGTTGCAATCCTACATCTAAAATCCTCTATTCGTCTCCCACACTCCACATACCACTGCTTCTTTGATATTCCTCTCTCTTCCTGAACAGCTGAGTTTTTTACACTATATGTACTAATTCTATGTTGATTTTACAATTCAGTGGTTTAAATAAAAAAGCGTTACAATATATATATATATATATTAGTTGATTCCATCTTCACGTGAGCTACTAGTTGTTACTTAACACTTTTAAATGGTTATAAACTTGCCTGTAGTAACACTTACTTATATTTGTTGAGGACGGCCGTTTCGGGAGATGTGTCCCATTGTCAACTCAGACAGTTACAGTCTAAGTTGACAATAGGACACATCTCCTGAAATGGCCGCGCTCAACAAATATAAGTAAGTGTTACTATAGGCAAGTTTATAAACATTTAAAAGTGTTTAGTATATATATTGTACTGTGTATATATATATATATATATATATATATATATATATATATATATATATATATATATATATTGTATATATATTTATATATATATAAATATATATATATATATATATATATATATATATATATATATATATATATATTAGAGAAAGAGAGAGAGAGAGACCATTACTTGTACAAAAGTAATGACATAGGATAGTACGCATGCCAGTTTAGCTGCTGGTACACCTGATTGAGGGTCCATTCCTTTAGTCTGTAGGCAGTTAAGGAGCACTTACTTAGACATATCTCTCTTAAAACCGCAAGTTGAGAGCTCCTAATCTAAGATATAGCAGATGTTGACTCAAAATAAACCACCGATTCATTACAAGAGGAATCTCATGTTTCGCTATGTTTAAAGGTGTGTAATGAAGTATAATTTTTGTTTGTTTTATTTCATAAATATTTTATTCATTTCAACCCTCCTTTTCACTATTTTTAATGAACTGAAATTTAAAAAAACTTTCATATTATCCAAATATATATACAAATACATTGTATAATTAGCACAATAATGTATATATTATACATTATACATTGTATAACAAGCACTAAAAGTAAGGAATAATTTGGTGGTAATACTTTTACGTAGCTATAATACTCCTCTTACAACATGATACAAACAAAAAGATGATCCATTAAGGAAACCTCAGACATTTGGTAACATTCTTTACCCAATTCCTTCAGAAGAAATTCATACACTTAGGTAGAAGACATTTTTATTCACTTGAGTGGAAGATTTAGTCTAAAGAAGGCCTCGTGTATTTAAGGGCTATTCAAGAATAGTCTTTGGATGGGCTATAATGGCAGGAAAACATGGGGAGAGGGTTTGGTGCAAAAACCTTCAAAAATAAAGGCCTGGGAATGAAATTTATGCTATTCTTGTACTTGAAAATCACAGAAAATTTGGATTTTTTTTCATCAAAACATGCATTTTACCTGAATTTATATAGATATAGATCTACAGGGAGGGGGTAGCGGTACATAGAAAATATTGTTCAACTCTTATCATTTTGTCAAACTTTTCTTTCTGACGAGGAGAACACGGAGTTGTAGTACACAGACTGTTAGTATAGCCAAGACGGTACGGAACTAGTGTGCAACTTGTAACATATCAGTGTTGTTTATGTTGGATGGAATTACTAGTTATCAGATGAATTTCTACACCTGACATTACATAAATTTAAAAACAATATACGTTGCTTTAAAATAAGTCAAATAAAAAATTAATTTTTATAAGTAAACTGAGATAAATTTAATGTATTCCAAATATGAAAAAATGTACTTCTAAAAAAATGTGACCCAAATTCTCAGGGGGGTTGGCAATTGCCTCTCCTACACCTCCCCTGGAGCCGCCTTTGTATTGATATGTAATTACTTGGCTATAAGAACATTTACTTTTTACATTGAGATATTTATATATGTCCCTTTATCAACAGTCTGAGTTGAGGACAGAACACATCTTCCAAAATGGCCATCTTAATTTAGACAAAAAGCAAGTGCTAATACAGGCAAAGGTTTACATATTTATATGGTAAGTATATAAGTGTAAACTATTAACTCAAGTTGAAGATGGCAGGAATATTACTTCTATGTTGTAGGTGTAAACACTAAAAGTGAACTCTTTGTTCTTAAACAAGTTTAATACAAATATTTATTATGAGTATTTATTTATTACTTTTTTAAAATTTCAATTCTTAAAGACAAGTTAAATTTTATATTTGAAAAAACAACATTACAGACATTGCCATTTCATCTGATAAACAAAGGCCAAAATACTTGCCTCTAGCAATTTTTTTTTTGCCCTTTTGGTAACAAAGGTTAAATGTCTTGCAGTTCAAAGATTACTAATTTTAGAACGAGAAATCTAAACAGTAAATATTTTTAACTAAGTCAGTAGTTGAAATATTTATAACAATTAAATTTTAATACGTAACTCATAGAGTCTACATTTTGATGATTTACAATTTTAAAGTTGCTTGATATAATCATCTTAAATTCACTGATTAAACTATAATGAAAAATTACTTAACTAAGTGAATATATAGGGCTTGCTTGCTGACGCGTATCGAAACAATAAATGCTGGACACCGCCAGTAGAGGCTTTGGTTCATAAAAGTCTAAAGTTCATTAAAATGTTTCAAAACACATCAGCAAGTAAGCCCGTATGTATTCACTTAGTTTAGTATTATTTAATTATAACTTGATGTGTGTTAGAAAACATTTATTAAATAAAACCACTGGTGTAACCCACTGTAAGCCACTGGCAAACCCAAGGGGTGACCACCCTTATAAAGCAAAAGAAATTACACCCGGACTACCTTCATTGGAAAACTTATAGAGCTCATGCGCCATATATAAATTTAACTACCAAGTTTTACCAATAAATGTGTTACTAAAACATTTTTTAGTTTTATTTGTGCCTTAAGTATTGGAGCATTAGTGAGGTTAGAAATTTAAAATTTTAATATTCAAATGCATCAATAATAAGAAGCTTCAGGAGTATACCTTAAAAAAATACAGTTGTTGAGGGTTTGAACTCTAGAGTAAAAAAAGTATGCATTGATGTAACTTGACTGATTTGGGAGAATATTATAACCTAGTTGTAACCCCCCCCCCCCCATTGATGGTGCCTCTGACCCCCTTAGGGAAATTCTGGGTGCGCTGCTGCTGCAAGCTGTCATTACACAGTTTTAATCAGAAATAAGTTTGGAAAGATCATCTAATATTTCATGAACACACGCTATACAATTACAGAACCACTGTCTGAATCTGTAATCCTTGAATATAACCCATCATTAAAATCTTGTCACAAAACAAATTACTGGCTCTAATATAAGCCACAGAACCAGAATTAGTTACTAGCTAATGACATTTATTCGCGTCTTAAAAACAACACATTTATAATTCTGATAGTTTTAATCACACATTTTTGAACGCAATCATTTATTGATTGTTTACTACTTATAATAAGTAATGGAAACTATAGAGTTAAAACTAGGTCAAACGTTGCATAGGTTATGAAAAGACTAGATTGAAAGCATGTGACAAAACCTGAGAGCATCTAGTAATGTGCGTAGCAAAGCTCAGATAAGGGCTATAGAAAAAAGAACTCTTATAGACCTCTAAGGGAAAAAAATGCCAAAATAAGGCATCAAAGAGTGCATGGAATTCTAAAACATACATAACTTCAAGTAGTATATTTTCTAGTGTTTTGGTTTTTCATTTTCCGATAATATGAAAGTAGATTTCCGATAGATAGTTTAAACAACTTTGGTGACACCTATCTAAAATATACTGAATGAATATAAATAAATTTTACGTATTTGTTGATTCCATCTTCACGTGAGCTACTAGTTTTCACAAGCTAAATATCACAAGTGTTTAGCAAATTTTTATGGATAAAATTTTCATTTACCTAGGAACAATCTATATTAAATAATCAATATATCGTTATTTGTGGTAAAAAAATAGGTTATATTAGCAGTAGAGAGTAAACACACTAAAACTGATCAAAAAGGAAAAAAAAAATGTTTATGAATCTGTTTGCTGAAGAATAATAAAAAAAATAACAATAATATTTAGGCATACAGTGATATCATAATAAACAATTTTAAGATGTAATATGCTTGTGCAAAATTTATGACTGAGTGGAAGTATGTAAAAATATGAGGAAATAATTAATCAATGAAGTACTTGCCTTTATCAAACGACTACTATTTTAGATATTCAATTACGTGTAATTTCAAATATTTCATTTTATAAAATTTATGCATAAAGAATGTTGAAGTTTGAAAATTTTCAACTAATCGCTTTGAAAATGACATGTAGAATCTGACTTAATTTTATTTATTTTAACTATACTAATATAACCTACTGTACAACTATTCTTTGTAAGTAACTATTCTTTTTATTTATGTTTATATCTCCAAAAATAACTACAAATTATTAAATTTGTTAAAACTTACTGAGGCAGAACGTTTTCGATCGCTATGTGCCGATCTTCATCGGTGTCTTCCTCTGATGAAGATCTGCACATAGCGATCGAAAACGTTCTGTCTCAGTAAGTTTTAACAAATTTACTAAATTTAAAGTTGAGATAGTCATAAACTATTGTTTAAGTGATTAATAAGATTCCCCGAATGTAATGGACTACAAAATTCAAGAATATAAATTATTCTCAAGGAGAAAAATAATGAAACATTTAATGTTTACATTTGCAATATTCTTAAAGTAGCCTACTACATGGTAGGCTAATATTTGTCAATATTTTTTTACATGTAATTAGTTTAATAAGTATTTAAATTCATTTGGCAAATCAAAAATGTATCTGCTTTATTTTTGTAACATAACATTGATTACAGTCATACATATAAATATAACTTAAGAAAAATATATTTTGATAAACGATTTGTTTAAGTTGTTAATGGAATGTTACAAAAAGTGATAACACCAATGACAAGTTAATAAAATTATTAGTTATAGCTGTGTGTTAGGGATTGAATACCACTACTCTTACAAGTTTGTTGTCTTGCGTCAGATTGTTTAAAATGCCTTGAGTTATTTATAAATACTCCCTCATCCTATATCATTATAAAGTGTATGTATGACCTCCATTTTAATAAAGTACTATTCTAATCTTGCAAAATGATGTAATGGGTTGGAAATTATGTTTGGCAATGAGAATCCCAGACATCAAGGGCCTTTCTCATCAAAGCATAGTCTTATTGACTTTTCAGTTTTTATTTGAAGATTTTATCTTGTTAATAGACTTACAAACCGGCGAAGTTCCACTTATATAATCAATTTAAAAAACAAGTAATACAAACAACATTTTTTAAAGTCAATTCCAACTTGAATCAACAAAGAAAATTTTTATTTTAGTTTCTTTTTATTTTGTAATTACAATTAATATAAATATGAATATACGTATGTCAGAATAGCAATATTAAGGGGTAAAATAGAAACCAAATTTCCTTGTATTTTTTTAAAATTTTCCTTTCTATGTGGACTATTATTTTTGTTTCTTACTATTTATTTATTTTCTTTTTTGTCACTTACATTGTATTGTAGTTTCTTTTCGCTTTCCTTTCGCATTGTCCGTTTGTGAAGCAAGGTTCGAATTTGTTAATACAGTTTGTTTGTTTAATTAATTAATTTCATTCATTTTTAATTCTAGAGCATTATTTGTGATATTGTGTGGTAACCATGGTAACAGTTTAAGGTATTGCAATGGAGGTGTCAAAGACAACTAGATGGGGCAAAAGAAAAATGCATATACATCTTTGAGAAGTACATTACTAGCTATGAGAAAGTTGGCTCAGTGCCAAAGCTTTATATTTTGAACAAGAAGATACTTAGTTTGATTCCGACCTAGACTCCCAAATTTTTATAATTTAATTATTGATGAAATATTTGTAAAACCAGTATTAACCCTTGGGTAGGCGCGTGGGGTACAGTTGTACCCCAGACGGTTTTGTTTCCCCTATGACTTTTTTTCAAGCTGTGGTGGTGGTGCAGGATGTCTAGTACCTTCAAATCGGTAGGCGGGCTACAAGGTTAGTTAGGCGTAAGACGTTTCCGTGTGTTAATCTGTGTGTAATTCTTAGTCAAAGTGCCTTGGGATACAACTGTACCCCGCGCACCTATCTACGTCTCAATATGGCAAAGCGACCGGGTATGTGTGATGATGCGTATATAAGTGAACTTTTAGATTTAGAGTCTAGTGACGAAGAAAATATTGTGGAAAATGATAGTGATGATGGGGAGGAAGACAACGTGGAAGAAGAAATCTATGATTCAGAATACGTGGTACGGGATCATCGTGACCTAGACAACGTGACTATTGATGAAGATATGTTTGAAGATGATGGTGATGATGGCACTCCTCTAGCCCATGTATATTTCGTAAAAGGTAAGGATAAAAATGTTATGAAAAGGCGGAAAAATCCTCCTCTACCAAGAAATGTCAGAACGAGGGCGGAAAATATAGTTGTAAGGCTTCCAGGACCTAGGGAAGTTGCTAGAGGAAAATTTTCTTTGATTGATTGTTTTAATTTATTTATAAATGATACAGTAATAAGGATTATTGTTACCTCTACTAATATTTACATTGATCTACTCAAAGAACGATTCCAAAGGGACAGGGATGCAAGACAAACGGACGAGGTAGAAATACGTGCCTTCCTAGGGATTCTAATGCTTTCCGGTACATTAGGGAGCAACAGGAAAAAAACCAAGCACATTTGGGACAACAGCAAAGGGTCTGGAGTTGAATCATGCTATCTGGCAATGAGTGAGAAAATAGAGTGAGATAATATTCATAATAACTATCAAAGAAGTTGCAATAATGTATGTATTAAAGTTTGTCCAAGTTTTTTATTTTATAATATTTAACCTACACAGAATAAGTTATTCCACGTAAATCTTATGTTTTTATGTTTGTAATTAAACGTTCTATAAAAAACACCGTTTAAAATTATTTGTTACCTTGAGAAAAAAAAAAGTTATACATGTGTAAAGTTACACATTTTTTTTTACTTCACAATTTTATTTAGGAAAACTCGAGTTTTCAAAATTTAACAGTATGGTCATTAAAAAGTTATAAAAACAGGTAAAAAATAAATGATTACGTTCAGTGGTAGTGTATAAACACGTTCTTGATGTTTATTTTGTCTCAATGTAAAAAATACATTTAAAAAAAAAATTACAAGAATTAACGTTACAAAAGTCTGCGCGCCTACCCGAGGGTTAATATCAATTGTCATCCACAATAGGTTAAAAGAAATGTATTTGAACTTGATTTAATTATTAAAAACGTATTTTATCAATGAATGAAAGTTTTACAAGATATATATCAGGAGAGTGTGAGCTAATAAAAGGAATTGAATAATATTAAAATTTCATGAAAATAATTCAATTTTAAAACATTTAAAAAAAATATAATATATAGGATTTATCTAAATTTCAATATAGTGTTTATTATAACTATTATATTTCTTATAACAGTATTTTTCCTTAAATTGAACTTCTACATTTTTAAATGTATATTTTCTATTAAAATGCTCTGCCTAAATAATTTGAATTAAACCAATGATGGTTACACATTGTGTAGAGACATATTATTGTACATTCAATGTAAAGCAATAAGTATAAAAAACTAATTTATTTATTTTTACATGCTATGAAATTTTACAATAATGAAGTTACAAGTATAGCATTTAAAAAATATTTTGAATCAACTTCCATATGCGCACTTCTAACAACATAAAAACATTTTATTGTATTTTTTTCTTGTTGCATAAGAAATGTGATGTCAAATCAAAAAACAGTTACATCATCTAATTACCCACTGTCTAGACCCAGGGAGGTTCATATAAAAGCATGAAGCAATGACCTTATTCTATCAGAGGTCTATCAGCTCAACTTGCCTTTAGACGGTTTTCAGTTCAAACAAGATGCCAGCATTAACTGAAGACATACTTCAAGAGATTCCATTCAATAAACTGGATTACTTGTGTGAAAACATATTCAAGAGGGACTGGCCCCAGTCTATACATGTGAGTACAAGAAAGTTTTTTTTCTTGAAAATAAATTTAGACAAAAATTAGTAATTTAATAATAGAGACTGATAATTTTATAATTTTATATCTGTATATGAAAGTAGTTTTTAAATATTTCCCATACATTTTTTGATAATAACAATTTATTTAGTATTTTTTTATATTAAACATTAATTTTTTAATTCAATGAAATGTGATTCTAAAATTGTGTAAAAAATTACCACTTAACCTTTTGCCTCGCACTGACATCCAAATTATTTTTATAGAGTTCTGTACCTTAATATTTTATAACTTGTAAAGGATCTACTTTTATCCAAAAACAATTATTATTTCCTTATACTTCAATTCATATTTTAGAGACATAAAACTGTTGGTCATTTGTTTCTTCTGAAATGTTAGTTTTTGGGTTAGGTTAATAATATAATGTGCAGCTAACACTTTTGACTCCACCAAAGCACACATTTATTCCCTTCAATCCTTTAAAATTTCCCCTAATGCACATTTTTACACAGTTTTTATCCTGTGATACATGTAATAGCCTATATTTCAATTATTCATAAATTTGGCAAAATATTTTTGAATTAATGTAGGATATTTAAACAACTACCAATACAAAGTAAAATTAATAGAAATGGTAAAATCCAGTGTAACACTTAAACAAGTAATATTAATAATAACTAAAACACTTGTAAATATTTTACAACTTGCCTATAGTAGCACTTACTTATATTTGTTAATCACTTGAACAATAGTTTATGACCATCCGAAATTTAAATTTAGTAAATTTGTTAAAATTTACTGAGACTATGTCTCAGTATAATTTGTCATAGTATAAATTTGTATATTTGACTATGTCATTATATAAATTTATTATGTCTCAGTAAATTTTAACAAATTTACTAAATTTAAAGTTTGGATAGTCATAAACTATTGTTCAAGTGATTAATACGATTCACCGAACGTAATGTACTACAAAATTCAAGAATTATATTTGTTGAGGAAGGCTGTTTTAGGAGATGTGCCCCATTGTCAACTCAGACCTTAACTCGTCTGAGTTGACAATGGGACACATTTCTCAAAACGGTGGTCCCTAACAAATATAAGAAAGTGCTACTATAGTCAAGTTGTAAAATATTTACAAGTGTTTCAGTGAAAACTAGTAGCTCATGTGAAGATGGAATCGACATATAGCCTATTAATAATAAAATTCCAAATTTTTTATTAACCAAACATAAATATAATAAGTTCTTTTTTATATATGTTGTAAACTTTTGAATATGTCAGTTAGATGATTTAGCAGCATTGAAAATGGTGTGCATTAAAGTGATTAATTATTTTAATTAATTAAGGGCTAGATCAGTTGTTTAATGAGGATTGTATTTTGGCGTTTTTCTTCTTTTTGGCTTGTGTGCATTGTGAGAAGGATAACTATGCTATGTTAAATTGGAAGTTTAATATAAAACAAATTGTAGTTAATGATACGAGGTTCTTTTTTTTATTTACGATCATTAATTTACGTCAATGTTTTCTCATCTTCAGTCTCTTAGAGTCTTGTATTAAAGTCAAAATAATGTTATGTAGCCTATTGTTATAAAAAATTTTGAGTGTAATTATATTCCTCATTAAGTTATTGTAATCACTTGATGAAAAATAAACGTCTTAAAGTGTTTTGTACATACCTCCTTCAAAAAATATTAATAATGTTTGGCTGTTTAAATGAAAACAAATTATTAAACCTATACACACTTTACAATTCCTTCATTCTTTAAATTTCTTTGCAGGTCTATTATTTTGTTAAAACAATTAAAAAATGGTATTCGAAGAAATCAGACCTGAATGTGTTGCTGTTAAGTATTGATGATGACATCGAAGACGGTACATTTGTGGGAATAATGAATTCGGTAAGAATAATATTCTCCTCTTTTAAACTCTTTTTAAGGCTATTTTTCAAATTACTGTAGAGTCTCTATAATTCGAGGTAAATAGGACTAGACCCTTTGAATGACTGAAAACTCGCATTACACAGATAAAGTTCGTGAGCATTCGAAAAAAATAGGACTTCTCATTAGATGTCTTCATTAACTTCTTCATTAACCCTAATTCAATAAAATCCCTTTTATCCAGATCAATGTGGCAACAGCCCAAACCAGATTTATTAGTAGCAGGAATAAAGACCAATCCAGCCAATCATGTGTATCGTCATTGTTTGATTGATTTGTTTGCTTAAAGAGAGTTTATTTTCTGATATATCAGGCACAAGACTAGACATTTGTGCAGGGATATTTGTTGACTGTCAAAAATTACAGCATAAATAAAGAAAAATATTTATGGCCCATTGACCTCCTGTCATCTAAACATAACTGATACCGACATTCAAACACAACATAACAGTAAGGGTGAGCGACACCATTACAACATCAGAATGCGGAGGAAGAAAATACCATATTGATATAATAATTTCTTGGAAGTCTGACTCATTTCCTTTGCATGACATCTTGATATAAATATTTCGTGAAAGTCCGATTAATTTTCTTTATAGCTATAAACATATCTTGGACGCCCAACTCATTTCCTTTCAAATAGATAGAATAGGCTCAAATAGAAATAGGCTCAAATTATAGGGAAGGTAGAAATATCAGGACTCGGATTTTCGAGACTCTACTGTACTTCAATTTTTGTATGTAATAATACAATACAAATTATTCCAATAGTCTATTTTAACAGCAAGAATTTAATTTTTATATTTATAACTATACAAAAGTATTTGTGACTGCTGTAAGTTCAATCAATTTTAACAAATTTCTAAAAATAAACTACAATTGCATTTTCAATATATTTATACTAATAGTAATTTTGTTAAGTAATTAGTATCTTATATAAAATGTAACATCATTTTAATTGTATCCTTATTGATATCACTTGACAAAAAAACCACTACTAACAGATATGTTTTAGCAGACACAATTCACACTAGGTTAGTGCATTGCTCAATGCTCAATACTTAATAGTGTGAAACACATGTGCTGAGAAATATCAGTAAGTAGTGGTTTTTTGCCAAGATATGTCAATAAGGACATTTTGTTTAAAAAGCTTCAAGATGAACAACACAAAAACTGCAAATGTTTTCAATAATTTGAGAATGAACATTTTATAACCTTTGCCAAGTAAAAGTACCTAATGTAATTGAAGAGTCAGGGCAAGATGATTTCAGTTCACAAAATATTATATTTGAGTTTTTGCTATGCTATTGTATAGTTTAGCATTGTCTCTTTAAACTAAGGGAAACACCATATGCTATAACATTTTGAGTTTGTTGTATAAAGGATTGTTGCTAAGAGAAAATAGTATTAAAGGGAAGAAAGGATCTCAGTATATAGTGGAGTGGAAATACAAACAAAATCTAATGAATGGGGGAGGCATAACAAAATTTCCATTTCAACAGTAGACACATTAATTGCCAAATGATATCTTCATGTGATTTTTTGTGAGCCCTTAATATTACGACAAATTATGTCCATCATTAGCTTCAATTAAACTTTATATCTTTTAATGTTCAAGTTTAATCTGGCTAAAAATCTATACTTTGCTCTTGTAATGGAAGTGTTGTAAAGAGTAATGATACTGATGCATATTCTGATGATCATTTTGTGATTTCCAGTCTGTCTACTACTGCTTACAAACTACCAATATCCTGCAATAGCTGTCCAGAACAAACATTACACTGTAATTAGTTATACACACTTTTTAGTGTCCTAACAGTGACCACAGTTATTTAGAATGTGACTGCATTGTTGTGAGACACGAGTGTTATTAAAAAAAAATCTTCCTATTTGGAAGTAAGAGATGAATGGAGAGCTGTTATATAAAACCACAACTCTTTTAGCAGGGATTGGCTGTAAAATAGAACTTTTTAAAGATGGTCAGAGTTTTTAAAATCTAAGCATTAGAAGACATGTTCAATTTTAACAAGACCAATGAAATTGGTCCTAAGGCAGATAATTCTTCCGATTAGTTTCTTAACATTAAAATTTCAGAGGTAATTGCACTAGCCATGAAGGTACTGTGAAAAATAAGAAGTTAAAAGAAAATCAGGGCCTTAAGGAGAAAATAAATTGCTTATTGAAAAATTGAAACTGTTGTATGATTCATCATTTTTAATTTCAATAACAAAGGGCTATATGGTAATCTTGAAACTTGGCAGAGATTTTAATTATTCCTGAATGTCAGAGGCTATACAACTTGCCTTGGAACGGGATTCACTCTAAAAATGATGAAAATGATATTTAAATGTTTGCCATTAGCTTAACTTAATACTTTTCATTATACTATTTTAAAAACTTATTTCATCAATTTAGTTAAGCCTACATTGAAAATATTTATGAAATTGTTTGCACTACAGATTTTACAATGAAGCTTTGGTTTTCATTCAGATACCTGTTCAAAGAACAAAGAAAACCATATTGAAGTTAAGAAACAATGTTATCTCAAACGTTTATATTATCTTCCTTTATAAAGAAACTGTTTATTTTGTTTTATAAACATATTAATTAAGATAACAAAACAAAATTAACAATTTAAAATTGTAATTAAACTACACTTTACATAGGTTCTGAAAACTTATATTAAATGGACTTGGAACTATTTTTCCTGACTCTTCAACTGTTGAAACAACTATTCAGTATTTTTTATTTAATGTTTAGGAGCTTGGTGGTAGTAACATTTTAGTTTACACTCAGGAGCCAAGTTGTGAGAGGTTATCACGAGCACTGAGATATACTGAGCGTATCAACTGGTCGACTAACCCACTGTTTGAAGCAGTTTTACAGAAACATACAGACGTGGTTCATAGCACTCTAGCTACTAGAGGTGTGCGAACCAACGTTTATAGCCAAAGCGGTATCCTTTACATGGATAGTGAAGACGCTCAGCATGTTGACCCAAGGTACATTTTCTCTGTCATACAAAACTTTCTAAAAGTTATAAATATGATGGAGGAAATAAATGATATGTTATAATCAGCTACTGATTTTAATTGTCAATTTTAATTAAATTAAGATTGAACTATGTTTATTTTTATAAAAGGGCCATTGTAGCTCTGTATAATTTAATTTGTCAAGTCCTCCAATTGTTGGACTCGTAAGAATGATCTTTCAATACAGGCATCTGTAATTACAATTTGTGCACATAGTTAAAATAAGTAAGAATAAAATACTGTTTATTCGAAAAAAGACATTGTAGCTTTGTGTAATATAATTTGTCAACTTCTATTTGTTGTATTTATAAGAATGAGCTTACAATAAACAATTATCTTTCAGTTACAGGATGTTTGAAAGAAAAATATTATAGAGTGAAAAAAAATATTATATAAATAATAATGCACGAAAAATTGCTATGTAGAAAATTTATTTTGAAAAAGTTCTTTAGTCAAATAGCGTATTATCTAATTCTAGAAGTTTAAAATATCATAATATGCATATATCCACATAATTTTTCTAAGGCTTCCTCGTATAACTGTAGAAGGTTGTAATAATACATCATAATAAGGAACCCAATTTAATTTTTAAAATGAATATTGTTTCATATATATATATATATATATATATATATATATATATATTCATTTTATGAATGAACGGATGTACTCCAGATAGTAACAATTCATCATATATATATATATATATATATATATATATATATATATATATATATATATATATATTAGGAATTTTTTTACCAATCTCCAGTTTTTTTTTTTTTTTTTGCTTTTTGTTTTTACATATTTTACTCAAAATTACATTATAAATAGGAAACAAGTTATTTTAAATATTAAAACACAAAAATGGTTGTAAAAATTTGAAAATTTTGAACACAGCCTAAATTTACCTAAGCTCACAAAACTGTATAAACTCAAAGTTTCTCAATAAAACAGAAAGCGTTGAGATTTACTTCTGGTGCATGTTAATTAGGTTTTTTTTTTAAAATAATATTCCATAGTTATTAATTAATAAATGTTTATAGGTGCCCTGAAAATGTATTTCTATCATCTCTTGAAATCGAGCACATCCCTTACATATATTCAGTTTGGGCACACAATGACATCTACACATCTGCAGAATTGGAAGATACTGTAGTCTTAAATGGTGGTATAGGAGTGTTTTCTCCCGGCGACGACCTACCTCTGGCTTGGGTAATGCATACACATTATGGTGGCGTTGGTGTTCTACAGACACGCAGCGATCAACTCCAGAAAGGTTATGGATCACTAGTGACTAAAGGAATTACACATGCTATGGGGAAAATGGGCATAAGCCCTCATGCTTGCATCATGGACAAAAATTCAAAATCTTTAGCTTTGTTTAAATCTATCGGTTATAGAAGGGTTTCAGACATTCAATATATATCCAGTAGCCTACCAATTACAAATGTTTAAAACGTTAAACTGCATTCTTTTAAAATATATTCAAATTATTTTCTTACAAAGTAGAAAGAGTCTTGTGTAAAATATAAATGATTTGTTTAAAGAAGTAATTTTTGAATGGCAATAGATACTGCAAAAAAGAAATAACTTATTTAACAACTATATAAATCTATCAAATTATTTAATATTAGTTTACATAAATTTTTAAACGTGTTAAAATAATACTTCCCAGTTCTATTATTTTGTTATAATTTTTTGTTTTGTTTTATGTTTATATTATTTATACATATGATTATTCTGCTTTATGTTAAAGCAATTGTACTATACAAAGGTTTATTGTTAATCTTTCATTTAGTTTTTTACTATTTATATTTTAAATGTTAAGTTATATTATTATTTAATTTATTATGTGATGTTGTTATTTAGTGTACTTATCTTTTAGTCAAAAAAGTATTTACTCTTACTAATACCATTCAAAGTATTCTTAATCTGTTAAATATTTTGTTGGTTGTATAAAGATGTATTAATAAAAAAAAGAATTTGAACCATATTATGAACAAATTTGTTATTTCTTAAACTATTCTCATTTTTTGGGTATTTTGGGAAATAAATAAAACAATGTAGAAGTTTAAATAAATTGAAGTTTCTTGATGTAAATCATCTTGAATTCACTGTAAAATTAGTTAAATAAATTATTTTAACAAGTTCTATAAATATTCAATACATTTCACATTATAATTCGGTGTGTTCTGGAGAGTGCATGAATGCATATGAATAAAAATTCATTATCAACTTCCCCTATTGATAAAAATTAAGCCAATTTTTATGTATTTAAAATCATTTGCAAGTAGAACATTTTGTTTAATCTTCACCATTTTTCACTATACAAAAAAAGACACATTTGTTATTCAACTAGATTTATAACACATGTATGAGTATAGGCCTACCTATTACAGATCACTTACAGAATTGATATCAGAACTAAACAGTTTAGGGATATTCGAGTACATTGCAAGATGAAAGTTTTGATACTGTAATTTAGTTTATGTTGATATTACGGAAAGTAATGTTACAATTGATAACATGTAAATGATAATTGATAAAACTGATCAACCACTATACTAAATATAGTATTAAATCTAATATTCTTAAATGACTAATAATTGTATATAAGTAAATGTGTACATTTTTTCTCAAAAACTACTCTAGGCATTTTCACTAAAATTGGTATACAGAGGTTTCTAACCTCAGCAATGCAATGAGCTAAGTGAAAATTTTCTGAAAATTCGTCATCATCAAGTTTTCAAAACATTATGTGTATATATTTGTATTTTTTTCTCAAAAACTACTCTAAAGATTTTTAATAAAATTGGTATTTAGGGGGTTTTTAACCTCTACAATTGAATGGGCTAGATGGAAATTTTCTGAAGAATCGATATCAAGTTTTCGAAAATCTTTAAGAAGTTCATTTTCCCAGTATTACATTGGACTCAAGCAAGAGTCAACTTGGATGTTCTATGCAAATACATCAATTCCCAGTTAGACCATCATTTGCTATGACAATCCGTTAGTCACAGAGGCAAACTTTTGATTATGTTGGTATCGACTTAAAAGCCTTGATTTTTATGCACAGGATGTTGTAGTGCCATTCTCTAGGGTTAAAAGAAGAAGTAGCTTAAAAATTCTTTTCCCAAGTGATAATCCACGTCATATACCAAACATAATGTTTAAAATTTAGGACTCAATTGGAGTACGACCCGATTGTAGATGGGTTTCCTAATATTGCATATTTTAATATAGCAAATTCATTTTACTGAATATAATTTTTGAATGTGACTTAACCAAAACAATTTTTGTAAGGTAGGCTACATTTTAAAAAAGTCTAAATTTAAATGCAAAATGTATAATGTTTATAATGCAAATAATCATTTAAACAATGGCTTGCTGCAAAGAGTATATTTATTAGAAGTAAATAAATTATTAACCATAGACTACTTCATAATTAGAAACCAGTTTTTAAAAAAATCTTAATTAATGTATTTTAGTAAATAAATTATTTTTATCAAATATTATTAAATAATTTTATGAAAACATAATTTGAAATCTGGTTTTCAGTAGACTATATAATTTTAGCAAATGAACTATTCAAGAACGTTTTGTACTATATAAAAAGCAACTGGATATTTAATGGTACTGTAACAAAATTGTTGGTTGTATATATATTAATTTTATTTCTGTTCTGCTATGTATTTTTTAAATTATTTATAACTGTGACCTTACAGCTACTCAATATTCACTGGTTGTTCTGTAGGCTACTAGTTTTAACATTTATTTAGCTCTTTGATTATTGTTCATGAAGATTGATAAAACTTTTTATTTTGGACTTAATACAAACAACTCTAATTATAATAACTCCAAACACATTGATCCAAGTTTTTCAGAAAATTATTTCAGTATGACACATTTATAAAATAGATTGTAAAGCTACACTTTGTATATTGTATCTTTAATTTTATCAATGATTGTGACATAGTTTTAAATTACTGAGTAAATAATTTTTATGTAATTCACTGATTAAATTAATTGAATAATTAAAGTAATACATGTAAACAATTAAATGTTTTTTGAAGGAAAGAATGTATCTTGAGGGAATATGATATTAATTATTTCAGATAGATAAGAACTCAAAGCAGTTTAACTGACCTTTGACAAGGGCACTTTATCACTATAAAATTATCATAAATAATTAGGATGTAAAAAGTAGGTTTGTAGAAAATGTTTACTTCCTATTAGAGTGTACAATAACATTGATCTAAATCCTAATCTCTCATGAATGTGTTACACCCAGTGTATCAGATTGATAAAATTGAGAAGTGTAAGTTTTAAAAGCACATAATTAATTTACTCCTTCTCCCATAGAATTTATATTAAAAGTATTATGGAGTGAGATTTCCATTTCAATATGTAGTGTCACTCTCTGCTTATATCAGTGGTATACGAGTAAATACACCATAACTGTTAAACAATCAAGTTAAATAAGAAAATATAATCAAAATATATCACTAAAATACTAGTAAATCTTTTACAACTTGCATATAGTAGCACTTACTTATGTTAGTTGAGAACGGCCGTTTCGGGAGATGTGTCCCATTGTCAACTCAGACCTTGTGGTTTCAAGGTGTTTGTAGGTTAGGGTGGATGTGGGATATTATGGGGGGGGGGAGTATTTGGTGAGTATTAGGAGTATGATGACCAAAAGTGTGTGAGTTATAATGTAATTGGGTGTTGAGTATATGTGAAGGGTGTAGGTTGAAATGTTTGTATATTTTATATTGTTTGGTTTAGTAACATTGGTTATTTTTGTATTGTTTATGAAGAATTTGTAGGTTGGATGCTAACTTGATGTAGTAATGTTTTGTGGATGTGAGATGTTCGGCGAAGTTTGATTGGTAGTTTTTGTTTGTTAGTGAGTTTATATGTTCTTGGTAGCATGTGTAAAATGACCTCCCTGTCTGCCTTATGTAAAACCTGGGCCACAAACAGGGAGGACAGACAGGGAGGTCATTTTACACATGCTATCAAGAACATAAAAAACGCACTAATAAACAAAAACTACCAGTCAAACTTCGCCGTTCAACTACATAAACATAACATCCAACCTACAAATTCTTCATAAACGATACAAAAATAACCAACGACACACAACCGAACAATACGAAATATACAAACATTTCAAACTACACCCTACACACATACTCAACACCCTATTACATTATAACTCACACACACTTTTCCACATTATAACTCCTAATACTCCCCAATATACACTCACATCCCCACCATAATAACCCCATAATCTACAAAAAACCTTGAGATCAGATAAGGATACATCTTGTGAAACGGCCGTCCCCAACAAATATAAGTAAGTGCTACTATAGGCAAGTTGTAAAATATTTATAAGCATTTTTGTGTGAGTGTGTGTCTATGTGTGTGTGTGTGTGTGTGTGTGTGTGTGTGTGTTAGGGATGGTCAATATTTTCTGTAAGGTAAATTGTCAGTGATATTAGCTTGTCGCTGGTGGTATCAGTGACAAAATATGGAAATTGCCAGTTCCAGTGGCAATGAATCTATCGGAAGTTGTGTCTGTTGTGACTAGGCAAAAGGTCGCAGTCACTGGATGAAACGGCTGTCCTTAGTTGATTTATCGCTGTCACTGGATCTGGTTTCACCGCTCAGCTCATAATGCCGATTATCATGCAGTGTCGTTCACTGAAGGGGAGAGGGGCGTTATCCCGGTTTTGATTGGGCGAAATGTCGCTGTTGAGACTGAAAGCTACTGATATTTTACCACAGCTGTCATTGGTTGATTTGTCAGTATCACTGGTTCTACTCATTTACGTCATGTGTGGGTGGTCGATTTGTGTCAGGTTTCACAACAGTGACAGTGTTGTGTACAGTAGACACTATTTTGCACTCACTAGTTTGTTCTTAATTTTGTAGGAATTTATTTTTAAATAAAATGAGCTTTCCAAAAGAGAAAAAAGCAAGATTTGGAATCATTTCACGAGTGTGGTATGTATGCCTGTTATTGGCACATACAGAGGAGTTTTAGTATCCCTTGTCACCGATAAAAGTCTCTGATCCAAATCTGGCGCTGTCAGATAAAATCACTGATCCATTAAAGTCACTGGATTGACCATTCCTAGTGTGTGTGTGTATGTGTTTGTAATGTAAATTGATATAAATAAATATATAAAACAAGACGTACGAATATTGGAAATCTTTCATTGAAGGAGCAGCAAAATAATCACAAATAGAAAGAATTTAAATGGTGAATATATTGTACTGGTGGAATCTAGAAGTCAGGGACAATATAAAAAAATAGAATAGATATATTCAGAAAATATGGAAATTTATGTAAAATTACAGCAAAATAGGAAGAGAGACAACATAACTGCATAAAAACAATGTAATAGAAGGGTTTTTAACAAATTAAACAAGAAGTAATAAACATATTTTTTTTGTATATGTAAATTTGTTTAGAAGTGGTTGCGTATTACTTCTTATTTAATTTGTTTACAACCCTTATGTTAATTTGTTTGTACGTATTTATTATATATATATATATATATATATATATATATATATATATATATATATATATATATATATATATAATAAACAATATTCTGATTTGTTCCACACCTTTGATAGTATGATTTCATTTACCCCCCCCCCACCCATCTTTCTATTAATGATAGTAGCAAACTGTATTTCACACACAATAAATAATACTTTAATGATGGTAAAGTAAATAAATTAAATTAAATATCAATAGCTAAAATTATTTTTTATTCCTTTTGGTAAATAGTAGAATTATGATAAGTAAGTTCCAAAAAATATCCTCATTAGAAATTTATCTTAATTAAAGATAAACATTTCCTATCAATTAAGAAATGTTTAACATTAGCATTTTAAAAGATCTAACAAATATCAGATAAAAAAATAAGTATTCCGCCAAATAATTTTATATATATAATTCATAAAAATCTATATAGTAATGCGTAAAATCTTCCATAAAGTATCACTTACACATTAGAAAAGGTTTTACTAATTTTTATATATGTTATTGTGCAATATACAGAAGTCTATTCTAGAAGTGTATTACAGAATACAGTTGCGGATAGCTACAAGTTGATGGTCAAAATAAGTCATGTATTTTTATATTTGCCTTTATTAAATTGAATTTATTGTGAGCCTTGTTTATATTTGCTGACTGAATAAATCCAAAAATTAAAAATGCTTTGGTACAAAGGTTTAGTCATTGATTGGTAAGGATTAAGTAAACAAATTAAAAAGTATCAAACATCTCATGAATGCTTCAAGTTGGGTTTTATATATGGTACTATGAAAAATCACAATGATGTGAAAAACGTTAACATAAAAGGTGAGAATTTATAATAGACTATTAGATATAGTAATAACTATGGACATTTGTACCTAGCTTTCAGAGAACACTGGAATAGAAATTTTAAAACAGTTGATACTAAGTATTTAAACTTTTTAAACATAAATAATTTGCAGTTTTTGTGTTGTATATCTTGAGGTTTCTCTATAATTACATTTTTTGTATTAACTGATTTTACATTTTTGGTATAAAAACCACTATTAACTGATATTAATCAGCTGACTCATTTCGCACTAGGTCAGTGCCATATTCAATGCTGCGAGTCACACATAAGATCTTTTTATTCAAGTATTAAATAATCAAAACAGTAATTTTAAAAAAACCTTCAAGATGAACAACAAAATAACAAATAAACATTTTTTTCTTTCGATTAGTGACATTATTTTTCAAAGAAATAATATTATAAAATGGTTATTTAGTTGCTATTTATGAAATAACCTATTGTTAATTTTTTTAAAATACCTAATTGGTTAAAATACCTTTAATGAAATTTGTTTTTAAAAAATCAGAGAGTATAGACCAATTTTATCATGAGTAATTATTAGAGAACTAAGTGAAAACTATTAATTTACTATATACGTTCTAATTATACCCGGCAAAAAGCCACTACTTACTATTGTTTTTCAACAGAGCCTGTTGAGACTAGATCAGTGCATTTTTCAATGCTGTGAGCTACAAACAAGACTCTTTCTCAGGTGTGTTGTAATATTGTGAGTCTGTGAGTTTCTGGTGTTCTTCAATATGTTGTTGTTAATTATGGTGTTTGATTGTGTGTTTTATTGTTTAGAATGCAATGTGATTGGTTTTTATGGGGTTTGTATATTTCAAAGTTTAAGCTATAATATAAACCCAACAGAAAACTTTGAAATATACAAACACCACAAAACCCAAACTCAATACATTCTAAACAACAAAACACACAAATCATATTTGTTTTTCAGAAAGTTTACTGAAATGGCAAACATTAAGAGATGCATCTGTCAAATCATATAATAACAAGACTCAGAAATTATCTCTGATTCATTGGTCATCTAGGGATAATCTTCTGTTGGCTTTTACAAATATTATTCAGATTTGATCAGAGTCAAAAAGTTATAGAGATAACTACATTCAAGAAACAAGCAACTTACTTTTTCAGTTTTGAACTGGTGTTAGTTTTTCAAAGTAAGATTTTGGATTGGATCAATGTAACATAGAAAATGTAGCAAAAACTCTATCTACGGTGAAGCAAGAATATTTGTTACAGAGTTTGACACAGTTGAGTTAATAATTAAGAAAATATTTTGAGGCTGCAGTTAAAAAGCTAAAACTATTGCTGAGGAATGGAATATTGAGTCTTCACTGCCAATTAGATGGTATAAAAAAGTAAAAACAGTTCTTAATACATATTAGACACACATAAACCATTCCTAATATATGTTAGACATAAAGGTGTTTATTATTTTTACAACCTCAATTCCTCATTTAAATAAAGTTCACTTATCTCAATTGATTACATCAAAAAAAAATTGATATAAATGTTACATAAAATGTAATGTTATTATAATATACCATTTAATGTGTGCTTAATGAAGAAAACAATCTTTTATTGAAAGCTCAAAGAATAATTAATTTTAAAATAATAACAATATTTTATGCTGATAACAAATGTAGATAAACTTCCTAATAAACTATTTGTTTTATCTACACTAAAAATATGCTAATATGACCAGCAGATATAAAAATGTTTCATTAGTCAATTGTACTTTATTGGGCTTAAAAGTAAAGTATATTTAAAATGTGTATATATTTATAGGAAAGTACCACATAGAAAGTTATTTGAACAAACAAAAAGTAGCTTAACTAATTTAATCTCCATAATTAATAAAATCTTATTTGGTATCTATGAATGCTAACACTAAAATACTGTATAGTAGCTGAAGTATCTACTAGGAACACACTTTGCATTTTTATCTATATATGTGTACCTGTTATTTAAATAATTAAGAGCTATGATTAGTTAAATTTTTAACTTTGTATCCAAGAAAATGACATCAGATTTATTGCAAG
This sequence comes from Prosapia bicincta, assembly GCA_036971475.1. Taxonomy (NCBI): domain Eukaryota; kingdom Metazoa; phylum Arthropoda; class Insecta; order Hemiptera; family Cercopidae; genus Prosapia; species Prosapia bicincta. The sequence goes on along the minus strand of JBAIZL010000010.1, from coordinate 36,527,483 downwards.
AAATAAATTCTACTCATTTTCCAGATGTACTGAATACTTTAAGAAGTGGATTCCCTGATGCAATTCATGTAAGTATATGATGACACACAAGTTAAATCGTACTGTGAAATAAGCCTGTTATAAATTAACATTTAAGGTATGATTAAAAGTTTGCCAAAAGTTAAACAGTGTTGGAACAACAGCACTAATAACAAATAAAGCTATACCTAAAGTGTAATTGCCATAGTATGGTCTTTGTGCTAATACTGCCTAAGAGTAAATAATATAATCCCCTTAACTCCTTTTAAAAAATAAAAATTATAAGGAATTATTGCATAACTGAGTGAATACTTTAGAACTTGCATGCTGACGCGTTTTGAAACAATCGTTTCATTTACGAAGCTAACCGTCTACTGGTTGCTGTCGTACAAGGTAAAAAGTTGCTGGTTTATGATTTATGAGTATTGGGGGGGTGGGGTAAGTTGGTTGTTTACTATGTAATGGAAAAGGGTGTTAGACTCAAAGTATATGTGGTTATTTAAGATATTTTCTTTATCTGTAGCATGATGTTTGTATATTTTATTTTTTTCTGTGGTTGTTAATTTTTACTATGCCTAAACATGTTTAGAATATTTAAATTAATATGTATGTTTGTGTATAAGTGTTGTGTGTTTTGCATAGCTGGATTTTTTATTTAAGTTGTTTATGTTCGTTGATGAGTTCTTTGAAGTGTGTGTTGAATGATCTACCGGTTTGGTCAATATAGAAGTTAATGAAACGATTGTTTCGAAACACGTCAGATCTAAAGTATTCACTTATGCAATAATTACTTATAGTTTAATCAGTAAATTAAAGATGATTTCAACAAACAACTTCAATAAAAATCAAGCTGGTAAAGGGATAAATATTCTGAAACAGCGGTCTTTGTTCATACAAAAAGGTTGTTATTGTAGGCCAGTGTTTAGATACTGCTATGTGTGTATATTGCTGGGTATATGTGTTACTACGTATTAATACTAGCATCACAAGTTACAGACAGAAACAAATTAAGTATGAAAAATAACTGAAATAATTTAATCATCTAGTTTTTAAAATGTTTTGATTTAACCAATTATTTTTTCTAAAACAATTGTAAAGTTTTTACAACTTGCCTACAGTAGCACTTACTTATATTTGTTGAGGACAGCAATTTCGAGAGATATGGTGCATTGTCAACCCAGTCCGTAACTCATCAAGTAAGTGCTACTATAGGCAAGTTGTTAAATATTTACAAGTGTTTTTAGTGAAAACTAATAGCTCTCATGAAGATGGAATCAACAAATATGAATTTTGCAAGCCCAGCATCAACATGATTTACGATCTGAGTTGACAATGGGACACAGGTTCCAAAACGGCCGTCCTCAACAAATATAAGTAAGTGCTATTATAGGCAAGTTGTAAAATATTTACAAGTGTTTTAGTGATATATTTTGAATACATTTCTTATTTAACTTGATTGTTTAACAGTTAAGGTGTATTCATTTGTATACCACTGATATAAACAGACCATAACACTACATATCAAAATGGAAATCTCACTCCATAATATTTTTATTATAAATACTACGGGAGAAGGAGTAAAATAATTATAGGCTTTTAAAACTTACACTTCTAAATTTTATCAATCTGATACACTGGGTGTAACACATTCATGAGAGATTAAGATTTAGATCAATGTTATTGTACACTTTAATAGGAAGTAAACATTTTCTACAAACCTACTTTTTACATCCTAATTATTTATGATAATTTTATAGTGATAAAGTGCCCTTGCCAAAGGTCAGTTAAACTGCTTTAGATTAGTTCTAAAATATTTATAAGTGTGTTTAGAGAAAACTAGTAGCTCATGTGAAGATGGAATCAACAATTACCAATTATTCTACCTTAAAATCTGTAGTCCATTACGTTAGGTGAAACTTAATTAATCACTTTTATATTAATTTTTAAATGAGTTGTATTTTTTAAATACCTCTGAAGATGATTGCTGGGCAATCGAAATGTACATAAGGTTTAAATAAATGTTACTTGTGGTTTAGAGGTTTTATTTATTTAAAAATAAACATTACGCCCCAGTTGCTTCATACAGTTACTTTTATATTAGTTTATGACTATTCGAACTTTAATTTATTAAGAGTATCTTCATGTTCAAACTCTAGCGATTCAGCACCTAGCCAACTTTCCATAGCTAGAAATGTTCTTCTCAAAGGTATATATGAATTTTTCTTTTCCACCCACCATCTGGTTGTCATTGAAACCTCCATTGTTACGAGTTACGGTCTGAGTTGATAAAGGGACACATCTCCCGAAACGTCCGTCCTCAACAAGCAAAGTAAATGCTACTATAGGCAAGTTTAAAACATTTAAAAGTGTTTCATAAATTATTATCTAGTGTTAAAAATGAATGAAAAGAATAAAATAAACAAATTGGATTAACTGTATCAAATCTTGCTTCACAAGCGGAGAATGCGAAAGGAAATCGAAAAAAAACTACAACACAATTGAAGTAAAAAGAAAGTGTATACTTAGTAACAAACAAAAATAATAGTTCAACACTAGACATAGAAAGAGAAATGGAAAATTGCAAGGTAACTTGCTTTCTAAGTAGGAATTGGTTTTTTAAAAAAAATTTTATATTACTTGCTTTTTAGATACACTTTATATATAGATTTTCAATTGCATTAATTTTTTGTTTCCTTTTTCAGACATACTATTTTCTTTTAAATTTTATGGTATGGAGAAACTTGACTGATGCTGTGGATTCGCACTTTTACTGTCCTAATGGGGATCCAAACAATGGAACTGTATTTGCAATTGCTAAGTTTAAGGTTTGTTGCCCCAGTTCAAAAAAATGCATATTGTGAGGTACATTACATAAAACTAATTCAGCATTGTCCTCCTGTTTGTGTATAAGAATAGTTTTAAAAATTATCTTGAAAATTAAAATAATTTTAAGAATAAAATTTTATCTTTAGTAAAAATAAATTTATATGCTTTTATGCATATATGCATAGTCGTGCAATGCATATGCTTATATTATGCTTGTACTTTATTATAATAGTATGTGAGCACTCGTTTATAATACCTTTTACCTTTTGTCTAGATGAAAACAGTCATTTTGATATATATGTATACACCCCATTTTGGAATGAATGGATATATATCACTTAAACAGTAGTTTATGATTATCCAAACTTTAAATTTTGTAAATTTGTTAAAACTTAGTGAAACAGAATGTTTTCGATCGCTATGTGGCGATCTTCATCAGTGTCTCACTAATGTCATGAGACACATAGCGATCGAAAACATTCTGTTTCACTAAGTTTTAACAAATTTACAAAATTTAAAGTTTGGATAGTCATAAACTATTGTTTATGTGATTCACCGAACGTAATGGACTACAAAATTAAAGAATATATATATATATATATATATATATATATATATTACGTTATTCATTGTTTTTCCGTTGCACTGACTTTATGAAGTTAATATATTACTATTGTAAGTAATTAAATCCACCATTAAGTGCAATGATTTTACCTTGTGTGATGAGGCGCCTTTCGTTCACTTGATCGCCATACAAGGTAAATCACTACACTTAATGGTGGATAAAATTACTTACAATAGTAATATATTAACTTCATATATATATATATATATATATATATATATATATATATATATAAGTTACGTGTTTTATTAAACTTGAAAATTTTTAAAAATGATTTTAACTTTATAAACCTTTATAATTAAAGACCATTTAATTTTGAAACTGTTACAATAATTTTAGCTTAACAAAATACAAATTACAATTCACATGCACTCAATTGGAGTGGAGAGGTCTGTTCGATACAGAGGCGATAAGTGTTTTATACACAGCCTTAAAACTGTTCTCACCACTTGCACAATAGAAAAGCTGCGTAAGCAGGAATTATCTTAGTAAGCATTTTATTTAGTAAAGTTCATATAAATTGTTCACACAACTCCTCCATCCCTATATAAAACTTTGGGGGTGGCGAAGTTTCGGAAGCTGTTGAAGTCCTCTTTATTGGGGAAGGTCGCCAGGCGAAGGTTGATTTCTGGGATCCAGTTAATTAGGTTGTCTGCGATTTTAAATGCAGTATACTCATAATTGTAGGCGTTATTGTTTTTGATGATGGGCATTTCACAGTCTAATTTATGGTGCATTATATGTCAACTGAGCAAAGGTACTTGGAATTGATTTTACCATTACATTCACTGTCTAAACTTAAAATTACAGAATTAGATGTGTCTTACTTTAGGTATAATTGTTACATAAACTGTTTCGTATTTCGTGGGAATGGAATGTAATTTATACAATTTAAAATGAGTCTTTTCTACAATATGTAGGTTTATAACATATACAATTGTTATCAGAATCTAGTTTACTATTAAATTTATTCGTGTTTTCTAATTCAACAAAGTCATTTACATTACAATCCACAATACTTAATTCATTCTTCAATTCTACAAAATTTTCGTCGATTACATTAACAGTTTTATATAATTTTCCATAATACTACTACTAAAGGAGTATTGTGATTAAAGTTGGTAATTAATTTTTAATTTGCTCATTTTTCCAAGTCTTTAATTATCTATTCATAATTTTTACCATCATATACATTCAAATTGCCTGTTATAGATTTGATAAAGGATTCTAGTCCGTTTATAAGACCTCTTTTTATTCTTTTGTTACTGTTATCTTTTAAGATTATAATTTCTAATTTCTTTTCAATTACATTTTTACTATGGTTAACATATTTAAAATAATTAACAATATTTATTACCATTATCAGTTACATATTCATTACTTAATAAGCACCGTTACAACTGTTGCAATTAACTATAAAATTTTGTAACACATAACAATAACATTTGTTGATTCCATCTTCGCGTGAGCTACTAGTAATCACTTACGCTTTTTTAAAAAATGTTTTAACTTGCCTATAGTGGACGACGGTCCGAGTTGACAAAGGGACACATCTCCCGAAACGGCCGTCCTCAACAAGCAAAGTAAGTGCTACTATAGGCAAGTTAAAACATTTTTTAAAAAAGTGTAAGTGACATAATAATAATAGAAACAAAGTCGTTTAGATGGTTAATAAAGTTTCTTACATGGAATTAGTGGACAAAGGTATGGTAGGGATTTTAATTTGGTTGTGTCGAATATGAACAAGGATTTTGGTCATTAATTACATTTTTTATCTTCCTAGGCCATTTAATTTTCGACAAATGTATTTTTTCTTTTGTGTTATGATCTCTAGGCTTTATTTTACCGGTTTTTCTCTCTTTATTTACTGAAGATATTTCTTCTTTGCTATATTTATTTTTTGTCTTGCCCTGTTTTTGTACTGATTTTACATAAACTTCAGATGGTATTTCTAGAAGTGATTCTTTGTTTGTATTTCTTTTTTCTAAAATTTTTTCCTTAATTCTTTTATTAGCATTTCTAATGTTTTCATACAATATTTTTGTTTTCTACTACCTACTGTGTTATCAGTTTTATTTATATAATTCTTTTTCAAAAATTTAATTTTAAAGTCACTTGTATTCATTTTGAATTCACTGATTAAACTATAATTAAATAATATTTAACTAAGTGAATACTTAAGGGCTTACGTGCTGACACGTTTCGATACAATCGTTCCTTCCACAGAGGAAACCCTTACCTTTTATGAGGCTTTGCTTCGAAAAGGAATGATTGTTTCGAAACTCGTCAGCACGTAAGCCCTTAATTATTCACTTACTTAAGTATTATTTAATTATAGTATAAATTGTTTTTGTTCTAAACAAAACTTATATTTTTTTGTTTTAGAATGGCCCTTCTTACATAACATTTCATACTATTGCATTAAAACCTGAATATATAATAGTTTATTTAAGGGAAACTAAAGTATTTGATTGGACAAAAGACATTATATTTGAGACTATTCATGAAAAATTATATCCATTGCTAATAGTGTTCATCATGGAGAAGAGATTAAAACTTATTAAAGATGATATAGTTCGACAAGTTTGGATTGAGAAAAAAAAGGCAAAGAAATTGTCGGCAAAGTAAGTATTAAACCAAGTACTTTTACTAGCTTTTATTGTTTTGGTTGTATTAATGAATTCAAATATTTTTAAATGTTCTGTATCGTTGTTGCCTTAAAAATAATGTTTGTTACTAAATTTTTAGAAAATTTAATTAATTTGTCAAATTAACACATTTTAACAGGAAAAAGCATTATAGTTATATCATAAAAATAAATTTTGTTGGAAAATCCTTTTCATTATTAAAATAATTTTTAAATTAAACTTCGGTACCCATGGGTAAGGATAAATGTAATAGAAACATAAAAATGAGTAAAGATATATTTGAAATTGCTAATATATTCATATTTGTTGATTCCATCATCACGGGAGCTACTATTTTTCACTAAAAACACTTCAAAATATTTATAACTTGTCACTTACAACACCATGATATAAAAAACCTGCTTAAAACACCGTTAGACAAAGAAGAACATTACCAAGAATTAAACACCATAAAACATATAGGACAAACCAATGGATACAATACAACAATGATCGACAAATTATACAACTGCCTAAAAACAAACTCAATAATCCAAATACAAATACACAACACGACAAAGCCATAAAGTACTTAACACTACCATACAGCTCATCCAAAACCCACAATCTAAACACCACACTGCGAAAATACAATTACAAAATAACCTATTCCACACACACACACACACAACACTCTCAATAAAAAATTAAAACCCAACAACAAAATAAACGACATATACAACTCTGTTGGTGTTTACAAACTAACTTGTAATTCTTGCCCCAGTTTTTACATAGGCCAGAAAGGGAGGTCATCTTACACACGCTACCAAGAAAAAATAAACTAACAAACAAAAACACCCAATCAAACTTTCCCAAACATCTCATATCCACAAACCATGACTACACAAACATAACATCTAACCTAAAAATTCTTCATAAACAATAGACAAATAAACAACGATACACAACTGAACAATACCAAATATACAAACATTTCAAACTACACGCTACACACATACTCAACCCAATTACATTATAACTCACACACACTTTTCGGCATCACAACTCCTAATACTCACCAAAATACACTCACACCCTACCATAATACCCCCTAACCTTCAAAAAACCTTGAGATCAGTTACTGTCTGAGTTGACAATATAACACCTCTCCCGAAACAGCCATCCTCAACAAATATAAGTAAGTGCTACTATAAGCAAGTTGTAAAATATTTATTAGCCTTTTTATAACTGATATATATTTTAGTACTGATATATTCATTTCAAAATTTTTCACAGAATGAGAAAATTAACAGAAGACAGACAAAATATAAAATTTCAACTTTCATAATACCATACAAAAACATGAAAATTAAAACACAATTTGGCTACAAAAGCCTTCACCTAAATAAAATTTGTACTTTACTAGTACCCTTTCAGAGGAGCTTTTACAGAATTACTTGAAAAATAAAGTGGGTGTAAAGTGCCAGTTTATATTTAAGGAAATGATTCAGTTTGTTTCAAAGAATATGAGCCTGGGTTAGTGTGAGAAATAGGTACAGTAGGTTTGTTATACTTCTAGTTCGAGTATGGCTTTAAATAATGCTCTTATAGAATTAAAAAATGTATAATTTACCTAAACTATACATTATTAACTATTATAATATAGATAAAATAAGTTTGTGTCTTAGAATATTTATATTTGTTTGGATTTTATAAATGTTCTCAAGTCATGCTTAGTGGTTTAGTGAGACAGAACTCTTGAGAACGGTGTTTCCAAAAATCCTATATATTAATGTTTTTCCCGACTCAAGAAATCTCGAAGTTTTTGAGCAAGCAACGATACAATCTACTCCATAATTCAGATCATGATATCTTTTTATCATCCCAGTTCGGTTTTACACAGGGAAGGACCAAACTATAAGATGGTATATAGACTCACTTGTGCCAAAATCCTTTTCCATGGCAACATAATTCCTGTCTTCCACTGATCAAGACCTACAGGTAACACCAGAATCCTAATACACCTAATCTGGCTCCAAGAAGCAAGATTGACAATGAAATTATTACCCAAATAATTACTTTTACAAAAATTTACACATCAATCAAATTAGAGATGAGATTAAAACAGACAGAGGTGTAACATACATAAGTCATAATAAAATATGTGCTTTGATTAGGGTTGTTTCTTGCTGGTGCCATCAAAAGAGATGTAAAGGACATGTGGAGTAATTCACAAGGAACTGGGGTAGAATCAATAAAAGTCATAATGAGTTACAACCGATTTAGGTTCCTTTTGATTTGTTTAAGGTTTGATGGCATTATAGTTTAATTTAAAGCAGAATATGACCTAGAATATGTGGCAGAGTAGGGATGCGGTGTTCTCAGTTTGAATTCTGTGACACTGAGAGATGAATTGAAGTTTAAGATAAAATTGGCAAAAAGGCTCACTGACCCAGGATGTGGGTTTTCCATTCGCCCTGTTATCCTTTCTAGCCGGTTTTACTTTTGTACATTCCTATTCTGTTTTAAATCAAACTATAATAGTGAAGTACCAAGGAGAAATTGAACTGATGTAGTGAGAAATGGATCTGCTAAAAAATATCAGTAAGCCGTGGTTGTTTGTTTCAAGTGTATCGATAAAAATAATAAAACCTCTATTGTTTGTGTGCTAATGTAGAGAAATCATTAGGCCAAATGTAGGCTACAGTAAAATGCAGAGAAAAAACTATAAGTAACAAACTAAAAAATCATTTAAAATATCTTGAATTCTTTAGTCCATTACATTCGATGAATCTTAATTAATCACTTTAACATTAGTTATGACTATATGAACTTTAAATTTTGTAAGTATGTGAAAACTTACTGATACAGAACGTTTTCAATCACTATATAGTGCTCTTCATCTGTGTCTTCCGAAGACACTGATAAAGATCGCTACATAGCGATCAAAAACGTTTTGTCTCATTAAGTTTTCACAGAATTACAAAATTTAAAGTTCGGATAGTCATAAACTAATGTTAAAGTGATTAATTTTAAATAATTTGATGAAAATGTAGCAAATGAAAATGAATATATGAAGTAAGGAACTCACAGTGTACAGATGTTTGATGATCTGTGATGAATGATATAGGAACCAGAAGTATCCAATCATGTGAGAGTTTACTGCTATGATTCTTACTATATGATTATACGTATAATATTAATGTATTTGAATTTCAGATGTGATTTAAATGTATAGCTTTATTTTATGAAGTTGCAAATGTAACATAAAAAATGTCACATTTTATATGTTTCAGAATTCCTGAACCACTATACATAGCACCGATGAAACAAAGTGAATTTAAATACATCAAGCAATATTGGGAATTTTACGAGACGAAATTGGACGTAGTTGTAAATGTGACACTAAATAATAACTTTGCTATAGGACTTTATCATAAAGCAAATGATAGCATTATTGGTTGGGCAGTTGAACAACATTATGGTGGAATTGGAATGTTGTATGTTTTAGAGGAGTATAGAAATCATGGATATGGTGCAATTTTAGTTCAGGCAATGTCTCATCGCTTGGTACACGATAAAAACATAGATCCTAATGCACTTATTCACTTTACCAATAGAAAGTCCTTGTCATTGTTTACAAAACTAGGTTTTAAAGAAGTTAATTTGGCTCATTGGATTTTTACTACAAAATTGTAAAATCAGTAAGAAGTTTTATTATATAAGATGAATACACTTGTAATCTATATTTATTTGCAGTTTTTGTGTTGTACATCTTGAGTTTTTTGTATAAATTAAACTTTATTGTATTAACTTGGTAAAAAAACCACCACCACTTGCTGAATAAATCAGTAAGTAGTGGTTTTTTGCCAAGTTAATACAATAAAGTGTAATCTATATTTATTGTAAGTACTTTAATAAACTTCTAAACTCAACTGTTGAATTTTTAAGAACAGGAATATTTTTGTTAAAGTTTTTTCAGGGAACAGTTACTAAAAACTTTTAAAGTATCTTTATTTTATTTAAATGAAAACACTGATTGATCAGCGTATATTGAAAATATTGTTTTAAATGAAATACTATAAACAATATCTAAATTTTGAAATCTTTTTGTTGTTCATGACGAGCTGGTTGTTAATTCTTATTACACTTTTGCTATTACTTGCCACCAGACTTTTTGTTAACTAAAACTTGTTAAATTGTTAACTTACCTAAAACAACAAGGCTGAAGAAGTCGTAAGACGTAAACGTTTCCTCCAAGTGTAAGTTAACAATTTAACAACTTTTAGTTAACAAAAAGTCTGGTCACAAGTAATAGCAAAAGTGTAATAAGATCTAAATTTTATTTTTATTATTAACATATTTTTACAATATCAGTTCAGTATCTACAATAATAACAGAACAGTTATTAAAAATATTTATTTTATAATTATACATTCAAATGTAGAAAATTCTGTAAACAAATATTTATTTAATATTAAATACAAGGTTTTTCTAGGAATCATGTTTGTAGTTTTTGTAAAAATAAACAATCATACATTTATCAGAGGATACTGAGTTACAATTGTTTTTTTTTTTACAAAGTTACAAGACATCATTTTTCTTTCTTTAAAGGAGATAAGGAAGCAGTTTCTACTATTCTTTTAAAAATATCATTTACTTTTCCTAGTCCAACTTCATACTCAGAAGCTATTTATTGCAGTTTTTGTAATGTGCATCTTGTGGTTTTCTTATAAATTACACTTTTGGTATTAACTTGGCAAAAAACCACTACTTACTGATATTTTTCAGCAGACACATTTCACACTAGGTCAGTGCATTGTTCAATGCTGTGAGCAACAATCTTGTCTGTGTGTCGCGTCTTCTGAAAAATATCAGTAAGTAGTGGTATTTTTGCCAAAAGTGTAAGTTATTTATTGTTGTGATGTATAGGTGTGCTCAGAACAAAAATGTTTGAATGTTTGAATGTTTGTTTGGAGTTAAATTCATTGTTACAATATTATTTTAAAATAGCCACAAATACAAAAATATGTATTTTTAGTGGAAAACTAAATACACTAATAAAGCACTATTTATAAAGCACGATTGCTTAAAATGCCTAAATGGCATGATTATGCATTTATGCCTAAAATTGCTGTGTAGGCAAAGACAACCTTATATCACATACACAAATTAAAGCTTTTGTTCTCAACTGCAACTCCATTTTTAGGTTGAACATTTTGGCTGCCTCTTCTGAGTAATAATGTTACAAAAAATGTTTTACTTATATTAAACATGTAAAACTTCTTATCAAACATAATTACATATCACTTTAAATAAGAGAAGTATGTAACCACGACAGTTTTATAAAAATATTCCATTCCATTAAACATTTTCATACCACTTGTAAACATACTACAACTATGATCAAGGGGTTTCAATAATGGTTAAATTAGAAACCAAATCAAACAATTCTTTTATACTGGAGGATGACATCTAGGAAAAATTCATCCAGATTCTCATAAATTGGTATATTCCATAAAAGCCCAAGTTTTAATTGAATTGAACAAATCTATACACTTAGTCTATCTATACTAATATATTATATACTAGTATATAAAAATGTAATCCTGTTTGTGTGTGTGTGTGTGTGTGTGTGTGTTTTGCTCAATCACGTAACAACTACTGGGCCCATTGAGCTGAAGTTTTGTATATACATTCTTATGGTTCTTGGTTAACACATAGCCCTATTTTTATTTAGAAATTTCATCAGGTCACTGCCCCACTGGCCTTGAAAACTCCCCTAACACTCAATTATCTATACTCTATTTTATACTTGTCTTAATCAGCAGATAGTAAATGTAATTTTTAATCACCTGTAAAAGTCACTTTTAAACACATCTAAACAGTTTGATATATTAATAGGGATGCTCTATTTGATTGCTATTGCTTACAGAAATAAAACCAAATATTTTTGTTTACAAAAAGGATTAAAAAATAATTATAACATAAGTTAAAGGTTGTCTTATAAGGTTCAATGTTAAAATTAATTCTTTTTATAAATGTTTTATATCTATAGATATAGATGAGTCTATTGTATACAATTAAAAATAAGTACAGCTGTTCACTCCTAAGTTGGAGCGAGATCGATCAATAGAAAACAAACAGCTAGCTCTATTCAAAAACATTGATTTTTGTAGTGTGTGTTGCATCACAGGTCAGTATTGCAGTAGCTTAGAAAACTGATATAAGTAAATTTGTTCAAAACTTGTTCAAACAAATTTATTTTGACAAATGAAATAAAATAACATTTATAGAGACCTTTCAGCCTCGTCAAATCTACATTATTGTAATATAAATAATACCTAATATTATAATGTCTAAGGAACAGTCTTTTACATCCTCCACTCCAACCCCCATGTTCTTACCCTTCGAGGCCACATGCCAGCTTACGTGTGACAAGCTATAATAGAGGTTTTTTAAATTTGATTATACTTTTAATGATATAACCTCCTTTATTTAAATTTTATAATCTAAGAACAAACTCAATACATTTTCCAAATCATTAGAATGTATTATTTATTACAATGTTCAGTGATAAAATCACTATTTTATTAAAATCTTTTTCTATAAATATATGTTTATTATTATAATTATATACATGTTAAAACATGCCTACCACCACTAAATATAAAAATTTTGTCATTATTAAAATATATTATCTAACAATATGCAAAAATATGTTTTAATTTTTATATGTAGCCTAGATGTGAATAAATAAAATAACAATAACTTAAACTAAACTTTCATAATTATTGAAATCTTATCTGATTTCTATATCTGATAACACCACAATGCTCTATAAATGCTACCACGTTTCACTGAATATAAATTTGTTAAATAATGGATGCAATATTGTCTTGAAATTGTTAAAGATAGAAGGGAAATATTTAATGAATGTTGCCTTATTTCTGAAGGCTAGACAATGTCAGGGGACATACTGCAGGAGCTTAATGAAACACATTTAACAGATGTCTTGATGACCTTAGGAAGGGATTACCCTGACTCAATTCATGTAAGTACAGCGTTGGCAAACACATCCAGTAATACCACGGGCAGTAATGGAATATAAAGTGTTTAATAACAGTTTTGATAATTCAAAAAAATAGTTTTTAAAATGGTTAGATTATCTAGCATTTCAAAAACCATTTTAGAATCATTTATATTTAAACATAATATATTTTTCAACCAGTCGTAGTTTAAACTATATACCCAGTCTCTTTTATTAAACTGTTACACAACTTACTGTCATTAAGTCATTATTTAAAAAAAATATTTCAATATTTTTTACATGAACACTAGTTAAGAACATATAGATTTTTTAACAATAGAGCTTATTTCAAATAATGTAGCCAATATGTAACTATATATATATAAACGGATGTTGTATGTGTGAATGTACGTATGTATCTTATGAACACCTAAATTGCTGAACAAAAGTTAAAGAAATTTGGAGAGATTGTGTAACATACTCTCAGGATGGTTTTTTAGTTTGGTCCAGGCCCATATGCAGTGCTCCACCCTAGAAGTTTAGGATGGTTCTGTGTTCAGCCTTCCAGGGGTGTAATGTTAAAATGTGTATCCATACTAGCATTACTTAATTAATTAAAAAAGTTATAAACATAATGTAAAAATAAAAATACATTATTACTTGCAGTTTTTGTGTTGTACATCTTGAAGTTTTTATAAAAATTACACTTGTTTGTACAAATAAGTGTAATACATTATTAATTATTTTAAAATGTTTCAAATTGGTAAATTCGCATGTTTCCTGGCCGGATTATCTCACGTTTTGGCAATGTTCCTTGGCCTTCCAGGTCTCCCGACTTGTCAGTATGTGACTTTTCCTGTGGGGGTACCTTAAGATTTGTGTATATAATCACAAATCACGAAATTTGGATGAGTTAAAGAATGCAATCATTCAAGAAATTGCTGCCGTCCCTGCAGAGATTTTAGTTCGTGTGATGGAGGATTTTGAGAAGAGACTTGAGTCCTGCTTTCGAAATGATGGACATCACCTTGATGACATTATTTTTCACAAATAACTTTGTTAACTAAAATGGCAAATATTTTGTGTAAATAAACATGCATTAATTTTAAAGTTGGCTGAGTATTATTTCATTAAAATCCGTCTGTCTCCCGTGTGTCACCCTGTATATGACTAATTAAGTTAGTCTTGTAGTATTTTCCTCTAAATATGATTCCTTTGCAATCAAAATGTAGGACATAAATAAAAAGTTTCTGGTTTTATTTATTTATAACTAATACTTGTGTTACACATTTTTAATTTATATTATTTGATTCCATCTTTCCTGAGGCTTTTAGTGTTTCACTAATAACACTTGTAGTTATATTGGTATGTTACACTGGCCTTTAGAAGCACTTACTTTTATGGTTATTGAACCAGGAAATGGTTATTGAGTCAAGAGATGTGTCCCACTGTCAACACAGACTGTAACCCTTTATTTGTAAAGTATCGTACTTTGTATGAAAACATACTAATTTATAACTGCTTTTGGCACTTAGCAAGTTTTGTTGGTTTCTAGGTTTACAAACTATATATAGACTATACAGACACCGCTTCTTATATTGGTGTTTAGTCATAAAGTCTCATTGATTTCTACTTTTTTTCAGATGCACTCCTTCCTTTTAAATTTCATGGTTTGGAGTGAGTTAACAGATGCTGTAGAAATGCATTTCTACTGCCCCAATGGGAATACTATTGATGGAAGTGTGTTTGCTATTGCTAAATTTAAGGTTTGCTAAAAAATAAAATATAAATTGTTTACAGTATTTAGCCTTAGAATAGTGTGAATACATAATTTTTATGGACAGCACAACTTATTTATTTATAGTAGTTATGTCTTTGTAGAAAATAAACTGTCTTTAAATTGTCCCCCTAACATTCTTATCAAATTGAGGCACTATCATTTTATAAAAGACAAACACAATTTTATTCTTTAATTTTGTCTTTTCATGATGTTTATGAAATTATATCATCATTATTTTAAGTTCAAGTGTTATAACTTCATTTTTACTTTACGTATGTATATAAGTATTTCATAATTCTAATAATTATAGGCTTGGTTGTTACAGAAGAGAGTCTGTTATCTGAACTAATAGGGACCGAAGGGTGTTCGGATAATCGAACATATATATTATAGACTAGTAAATATATAGCTACAGTTTAAATTTTAGAAAGCATTTACCAGTAGATTGTACTATAGAACTGTAAGTACAGTATTTTACATCCTATTACTTTAATATAACCAATTAGTTATTGTAAAGAGTAGGCCTATTGTACTACTATATTATAAATAAAATTAAATATTAAAGGCAGAAAAAATAAAAACATGAAGACACAAACAAGTTCTGCTATTTAATTACAAAGACCTATGTATAATAATCTATAGGCCTATAGTATTATAAATATTTGTTATATCTATAAATTAACACTAAAATTTGCACATACAGTACATGTGCAAATGTATTTATCTACAGTTGCACTACCACACTAAAATAATAACAAGAAAAAATTGTTAACACATAGTTTAGGAAATGTCCAACTAAAAAAAGGAAATCAAGCAGATTAAGAGGAAATGAATTTGATAGAATTAATAATCTAAAAAATTACCTAGATTTTGTTAAAAATAAAATTACAGTAACATAAATGTCTCCCCATTGGAAATGATAATATTGAGTAAAGTACTCATACACTCATTCCACAATTATAATATAAATGATATTAAACCAAGACATAGAAGTTATAAAAAATTTAAGAAATAATTCATTGAATAAATTTGTAATAGAAACAACAAACATTATTAAATTTTTTTTTTTTTAAATCTGTTTTCCCCAAAGTTGTATTATTTTTAAAGATATATTTAAAACGTAATTTGGTGAGATCAATTGTGTCAAGGATTGACTCTACAACTTATTTCCTTTCAAAATGGTAACTAAAAGTTTTTGGATATTCTACATTTAATATAGATCCATGCTCAGTAAAAAAATGTGTGAGAGTTCATAGAAAAAATTTGACATACTGAGATTTTTAATATTTGTTTATTATTTCCAAGTATACCTGTATACAAAACTCTAGTTTTAAGGTATTTGTAATTTAAAATAAAGTTGACAATTGAAAAGTCGATTAATTTTTTAAACTATATTTAAAAAGTACTTAACTAAGTGAATACGTAATGGCTTACTTGCTGGCGCGTAACAAAACATTCATTCCTTTTACGAAGCTAACCCTGTACTCCTTGTATTATTATTTCTTAGGAGTATTATTTGTTCTTCCTTCATCTATTGGATTGTTTGACTGCCTTTTATAATTAGAAACTTTGAAAAATGTTGTTTTTATTATTTTGTCTATTTCCCTTTTTTATTTTTAAAGAACTTTATACTCTTAAATGTAATTTTTCTCTTGGGCTTATATGTTCATTTATAATCCTTTTGTTTCCCTTTAAAATGCTATACACTTCTATATTTTTAAAAGATTTAGTCATTTAAATTAAACAAACTAATGACTTGCTAGTCATTATGAAAATAAAACGTACAAGAATATTCAACTTTTTTTCAGTAAGTTTGTGTAGTAGTTTCATTGATCTAGTCTTTTCTGGAAGTATGTAATTTCCATCTAGTAGATGATTTGTTTAATAGTCTTTTTTTATCGCATTTATAAGTTCTAACATATTTCCAAAATCTTTTGTTTAAACTATATCCTGTTTGTCTCAAGTACATTGCTCTACAACACTGTTTCATTTTGCATGTTATGTTTCGGTAATTGTTATAATTACACTTTTTGTATCAACTTGGCAAAAAAACAACTACTTACTGATATTTTTCAGCAGATGCGTTTCACACTATGTCAGTGCATTGTTCAATAACAAGACTGTTGCTCAGGTGTGTTGTGTTTGTGTAAGACTGTGGTGTATTAGTGTTTTGTGGTGTGTTATTGTTCATAGAGTAGTTTTTAATTTTGTGTTCAAATATAGTATTTGATTGTGAGTGTGTTTTGTCATTTAGAATGTGTTGTGGATAGTATTTATGGTGTTTGTATATCTCATAGTTTTCTGTTGTGTTTAGTTTTTTGCTTTTTTTATGTAGTTTAGGATTTTAGACTGGTGTTTATGTTAGTGTGTGAATGTAGTGTGTTGTGAAATTTGATTTGGGTTGTAACTTTTTTATGTCTTTTATGTGTTCGTTGTATCTTGTGGCAAATTTTCTCCCTCTTTGTCCTATTTAAAAGATTAACAGCTGTTGCATGTAATCTTGTATACTCCTACCATGTCCTGTTTATTCTGGTGTATTTTTGAACTGTGTAGGTGTTTTTTAATTGTGTTGGATGTATTAAATGTTACTTTGAATTTAAATATGTGGAACGAGGAAGCTATTTTTTGTGTTGTGTTGTCATGATATGTATTTTTGTGTTTGTGTGTTATTGTTTTTGTTGTGTTATGTTTGTGTTGTTTTTGCCCATCATGTTGTCTATCAAGGTGTGTTTGTATCAGTTTGTATATGTTATGTATTTTATTGTGTTTAGTTCGTTTATTTTCTCTTCATTGTTCATGGGTATGTTGATTAGTCTGCGTATCATGGAGTGAAAGGCAGTATGTTTGTGTTGTGTGGGGTAATTGAAAGTGCTCTTTACCGTAACTCACAGCATTGAATAATGCACTGACCTAGTGTGGCACAGGTCTCCTGAAAAATATCAGTAAGTATTGGGTTTTTTTTACCAAGTTAATACCAAAAGTGTAATTATAGAAAAACCCAAGATGTACAACACAAACAATAGTTTTAATAGTTATAATTTTTTTCAATAATTGTATTCAATTCGTATTATTATAATATATTTTTGCAATGAACTTTATAAATATTTTACAGTGTTAAAAACCTCAATAGTAATAATAGTCTTCTCAGGAAACAAAAATTTCATATATTCGATAATGTGCTAGTATGCAGGACAATAATTGATCTTTGTTCTCGGCAAAGACCATACAATATGTGATTGCATATTTTTTGTTCAGATATACAGACTGCGGAAAAATTCAACATTCTTTGAAATAAATGCTGTGAGTATTTATTTTGCATATTAATTATCTTATAGTTCATAATCCTTATAAAAATTTTTTTTTATTTCGCTCCAACAATTTAAAAAAAAAAATTTCAATAGCATATTGTCTCCAAATCAGACGGATTAGGATGTAATATATAAAGGGACCACAAGGAAGGTTTCCTCTTTCATTTGCAAGCAAAATCACTTTGATAGGTTGAATACTTCCAAAGTGTACACAAAAAAAAAAAAACATAGGGATCAAACACAGAACCTCCTCCTTGTTTGAAGTTGGTTAATAAGATTTTAATAAAAATTATTTTAAATAATTCTTTATACTCTTGTTTCAGAATGGGCCGACTTACATATCATTCCATTGTGTTGAGTTACACCCTGACTATATATTAGATTATTTAAGAAAAACTCAAGTGTTTAATTGGACAGAAGACATTATATTTGAGGCTGTTCATGAAAGATTAGTTCCGTTGCTAAAAACGTTTATTGCAGAGAAGAAATTAAAAATTATTAAAGACGATATAGTCCGACAAGTTTGGATTAAACCTAAAAAAGCGAAGAAAATGTTCCTCCTGTAAGTATTCTACTTAGTGCCTATTCTAACTTGCTTTACAATAGCAAGTTTGATTAAAACCTATTCCTTATTACCTTAAACCACAGTTATTTCAAAGAAAATTTGTTTTGAATTGATTTAATTAATTAATTTGAGGTGAATGGGACCGAGACCCCCTCAGATTACCGAAAACTTGGATTACACAGAAATAAGTTCCTGTGCATAAGCAAAAATAAGACTTCTAATGAACCCTAATACAGTAAATCCTATCATTTCCAGATCAATATGGTGATAACCTGATCAGGATTTATTAATGGCAGGAATTAAGACCAGTCCAGCTAATCTTGAGTGTCGTCATTGTTTGATTGATTTGTTTGCTTCAAGAGAGTATATTTTGTGATATGTCATGCAAAAGACTAGATATTTGTGCTTCCTACGAGATATTTGTCAACTGACAAAACTTACAGCATAAATAAAGAAAGATATATATGGCCCATTGACCTGCTATCAGACTTATAAACATAACTGATAAGGCCATTCATACAAAACTGATGAAGTAGAGGTAATACACCAATCTGTAGAACACTAGTGAACTGAATTATACAATACAATGGGGAGGAAGGAAAATACCGTATTGATATAAACATTTCTTAGAAGCTCAACTCATTTTCTTTCAAATAGATAAAATAAGCTCAAATAGAAAAAGGCTCGAATTTACCAGAAGCCCGGAAAATCGGAACTCGGATTTCTGAGACTCTATATCTATATATTTCCGAGACTGTATATATATCTTTTCAGGTATTACATTCCAATTTCCTTTCTAAATTTTCCAGTTGATAAATTTTCTTTACTGTGAAGATAGAAAAATATTACTTTTTCATTGTAAAAGTGAATAATTAAGTTTCATCAAACGTACTGGACTACATAATTCAAAAGAAAAATAGTATTAATACTGTGCAGTAATAATAGTATTAAAATTCATCATAGGTAGTTTGAGTGTCTAGCACCAATGAAAGACACCTTCCTGGAAACAGAGAAGCTGCTGCAAAAACGGATTCACTTGCTCATCAGTGCTTGCTGTCTTCTGCTGAAATCATTTTCTCCCTTTATTTGAACAAATCAAGTTACATAAAAATTGATTAAACTTAAGGATGTTTAAGATCCTTAAATCTTTTAAGCTATCAAGAAATTACAAAAATTATTTATTCTTTGTTTAAAACATTTATTCTTTGTTTAATTGCTCAAATTGAGTTTTTCAGTTCCCTCAACTACAGTATTTGGAAAATATTGTAACAATTTATATTTAAATTGCCTATTGACATACAATATCACTCTTAATGCACTTTTAATTTCATTTGAGAAAATTTTGAAACTATATTATTTGAATCACTTTTACATTAGATTATGACTATCCAAATTTTAATTTATTTTGTAAATTTGTAAAAACTTACTGAGACAAAACGTTTTTTATCGCTCCGTGGGGATCTTCATCAGTGTCTATATTTTCTGCTTGGAGTTGTGTTAGATTAAGCGGTGACGGTTTCAAAGGCAGGTTTTCGATAGTATTAAAGAGTATGTGTGATTTGTATTGAGTTTGTTTGTTTAATATGTTTGCATATTGTGTTTTTGTGTGTTTGTAAATTTTATCTGTTCTAGTTTGTTGAGATGTGGTCCTTTTTTGTCGACGTGTAAGATTTCTAGGTTATGGTAAATGCCTGTGTATTTGTGTCTTGTTTCTTTTAGGTGACTGGAGAATGCTGTGTTAGTGTTCTGTTTGGGTGATTTTGTGTGTTACTAAACTCTTTGTTGGAAGCTGTGACCTGATTACCCAATGTAGAATTTGTTGCAGTTTGTACAGCTTAATTTGTATATGCCTGTTGCTTGTAGTTTATCTTTGTTGTTGGTGTTGTGTTATATTTTGAATTGTAGTTTGTTATTAGTTTTGTATGTATTTTGTATCCTGTTTTTTTTAATTTGTGGCCTATTTTATTTGATGTTCTGTTTATTTATGGTATTGTGATATATTTGTTTTCCCTACCTGTAGTGTTAATTTTAGTGGTTTTTTTTGTAAATTGTGCAATAGTTTGTCTATTATTGTGGTGTTGTATCCATTTGGGTATGCTAAATATTTAAGTATGTCTAGTTCTTTGTTTATGTTTTTTGTGGTCATTGGTACTTCTTTGAGTCTATGGAGCGTGGATCTAAAGGCAGCGTGTCTGTGTTGGATAGGGTGGTTTGAGGTGTTGTGGATAAGTGTGTCTGTCATTGTCAGTTTCCTGTAAATGTTGAAGTTGTTTTTTCTTTTGTTTTTTGTTAATGTGAGGTTGAGGAAGTTTAGGGATTGGTTGGTTTCAATCTCCTGAGGTGAACTGCAGTTTTGGGTCTATTTTATTAGTGTAGGGGAGGAGTTTTCCAGATTGCAAATGTTGCTTCTATATAGTGTTATGATATCATCAGCTTATCTGTGCCAGTAAATGATTGTGTGTGTGTGTGTGTATTGTTTGTAAGAATAAATAAATAAAACCCACTAACCACAATACAAAATTCTTTATTTTACTACAATTATTTTATGAAAAATTCAATTACATGGTAATCATATTCAGCAGCACTCATGAAGATCATTACCATATAGTCAAAATATACATAAAGTAATTGTAATAAAATTAAAAATTTTTTATTATGGTTAGTGGGTTTTATTTATTTAGGTAAATAAACTTATTTTAACTTATTTGTTATCTAACAATAACTTTTAATAGTATATTCATTCATTTCCTATTCATATGTATATAATTATTCCTATTTTATAATTTTTAAATTTATATTTATATTAAAAATGTTAAATATATTATATGTTTCTTGTAATATAATAAATGAATAAAAATATTTCAAATATAAATATTGTTTTTTTATATATTTCACAAAGGTTTTTGCTAATAAATGAATTAGCATCTTCAATCGTGTGTCAGACACACAAAAAAGAAATTAAAAATAAAGATATAAAGAACATCTAAACCATTATATACACCAAACTACATATTTTTCTATACATTGTATCAATAATAAGTACATCATTCCTAAAATTGAAAAGATGAAATTAATTGAAGAAATAAACAATGAATTAAAAATGAATATATGTGAAACATTAGAAATCTATAAACATAAAGTTAAAGACAAATTAATTACTTACACTTTTTAAAAAATGTTTTAACTTGCCTTTAGTAGCACTTACTTTGCTTGTTGAGGACGGCCGTTTCGGGAGATGTGTCCCTTTATCAACTCAGACCGTAACTCGACCCCTGGAGTTACGGTCTGAGTTGATAAAGGGACACATCTCCCGAAACAGCCGTCCTCAACAAGCAAAGTAAGTGCTACTATAGGCAAGTTAAAACATTTTTTAAAAAGTGTAAGTGATTACTAGTAGCTCACGCGAAGATGGAATCAACAAATGACAAATTAATTAATGAACAAATTCAAATGAACTCGAAACACCAAACTATTTACAAGGTCATTGATGTAATGGCAAAAATTAGATAAAAGTATATATAACAATAAACATGTGATTGAATTGTAGTATATATTTGATTTTTTTTTTCTAAAAAATGTCTTATATCATTGTTTTTCCTAAACATGGCAATACATTTATTAGCAAAAAGTCTTTCAGAAATATATTAATTGAAACAATTTTATATATATATATATATATATATATATATATATATATATATATATATATATCGCAATATGTATTCTTGTGTATTAATAAAGAACTAAGTCAAAATACAAATACAAGAATTATAATTGAATTTACAATTCAAAGCTTTTCGTTGAATTTTAATTGTTTAATATTCCTGATGATGTTGGTACTGTTAGCCAACGAAAAGCTTTGAATTGTAAATTCAATTATAATTCTTGTATTTGTATTTTGACTTAGTTCTTTATATATATATATATATATATATATATATATATATATATATATATATATATATATATGAAGTTAATATATTACTATTGTAAGTAATTTTATCCACCATTAAGTGCAATAATTTTACCTTGAGTGATGAGGCACCTTTCGGTCACTTGACCATTGTCGAATTACTGATATTTTTCTGGTTCGACAATGGTCAAGTGACCGAAAGGTGCCACATCACTCAAGGTAAAATTATCGCACTTAATGGTGGATAAAATTACTTACAATAG
The DNA here is from genome assembly GCA_036971475.1 of Prosapia bicincta. NCBI lineage: Eukaryota > Metazoa > Arthropoda > Insecta > Hemiptera > Cercopidae > Prosapia > Prosapia bicincta. Next base: position 36,504,528 of record JBAIZL010000010.1, on the reverse strand, counting down.
TAATATATTAACTTCATAAAGTCAGTGCAACGGAAAAACAATGGATAACGTAAAATATCAAGAATATATATATATATATACATAATTTGTTTTTTTTTGTTTTTATAGTATGTCAAAGTTTTGTTTAGACAATGCCTGGATTGATATCCACTATATATGTATATATAACAAAAAAAATTATTGTATGTTTACTATCTCCTTTAAATTTGTTTCAAATGACAGTCATGGGGGTGCCTGAATGTATCGTTTGTATTAACGGTTTCAAATTTTATACTTCTGGTAAATGTACAGTGCAATTTCATCTTCACAATCTTCAATAAGATTAAGTACTGCTTGAAAAATTAATGTATTTCAACTAGTGAACTCCAAAAAATTCTAGATTCTTTTGCATTCTTTTTTTGCAATGAAAGCTGCCCTACAGTATAATTTTCAGTAGCCATCTGACAATCTTCTTACAAAAATAACTACACATCCCACCCAATGATCAGGGGGAAGAAAACTTAATATGAATCTGTTTTACCATGCGCATAGTCATACAGCCAATTTTAAATAGATTCCTGCACTGCATTTTTTTCTTTACTACAGTTGTTTCACTTTCATAGTTTATTAATGATTTGGAGGATTAGAACTAATCTAGGTTTTATGGTGGATAGGAGCTATAGTGATTTAATCAAAAATCCATTAACTTGAGTTGTTACTTATCCAGCATATGGCTTGCACACACTAGTAGATTTATTATTGCCTCTCTCTCCTTATGTAGTTTCTATTCCTAAAATACTATTTTTTTTCATTAGAGTAAAAAACTATAGTTAAAAAAATTATTATTTCAGCATTACTACTTCAATGAAAATTTGACTGTCACAAAACACACACACACACACTTACACTCACACAAATGAATGCATTTATTCTCTGTACAGTATTAAAGAATTTGAGACACTGATGAAGATTACCAGACAGCAATCGAAAATGTTCTGTCTCAGTAAGTTTTTACAAATTTACAAAATTTAAAGTTCAGATAGTCATAAACTAATGTTAAAGTGATTAATTAAGTTTCACTGAACGTAATGGATTACAACATTCAAGAATTAAAGGGTTTAATAAATGAATAAGCTATGATTTAAAAAAAAAAATTTATTTCATGAGTTTCAAATTTAAAAAATAAGTATGTGTCAATATATGTTACAGAGTTCCAGATCCACTTTATATAGCTCCAATGAAACGAGAGGAATTTAAGTATGTTAAACAATATTGGGAATTTAATGAACCGATGTTAGAAGTAGTTGTAAATGAGACGTTGAATAATAATTGTGCCATAGGACTGTACCATAGAGCAAATGATAGCATTATGGGTTGGGCGGTTGAACAACATTACGGTGGAATTGGAATGTTGTATGTGTCAGAAGAGTATAGATATCAAGGATATGGCGCAACTTTAATTCAGGCAATGACTCATCGATTGATAGACAGACAGTTAGATCCTTATGCTTTCATCCAGATTAATAATAACAAGTCATTTACTTTGTTCAAAAAACAAGGATTTAAACAGATATGTTTGGCTCATTGGATTTCTACTACAAAATTGTAAAATGTCCAAGGAATGTTCAGTAAATAAAATCAATATATATACTTTTAATTTTTTATTAGTTTTTCTATTTAAAAAATAATAAAATACTTTCTATTTATTTAAAGTACTGACTTTCTACACAATTTCTGTTTAAATGTATTCTGTATGGGTACACAAAATATCCATATTAAAAATTTCAAGATAGACTATTTAGTCTCATTTGAAACACTACAAGACTGGCATCACTCTTTTTCTTTAAAAAAGAAATTTAGATTACCTGTAATATAGAAATGAAAGTATTAAAATGGCTACCTAATTTAATTTTTTAAATTCCTTCTATTATCTCACACTCGCCTGACATACATTTGGTATAAGTTTTCAATCATTAACAAAATACGTTTTTATTAATCAAATCAGGCTCAAATACATTTTATTTAACCTACAGGTTAACTACAGAGGGTGACAATTGATGTTAACACAGATTTTTAAAATATTTATTCAATAATTAAATTATAAAAATTTGGGGATTCAGTTTGGATTTCAATGGAGTATCTTCATGTTCAAAGTCTAGTGCTTTTGGCACTGACCCAACTTTCCTATATTATAGAAATATATTTCTCAAAGAAATATATGATTTTTTTTCTCCCATCTGCCTATTGTTGAAATCTTCTTTGTTGCCATGGTTACCACACAATATCATAAAAAATGCTGAAGTATTAAAAACTAATGAAAAGAATAAAATAAACTGCATCGAATCTTGCTTCATAGATGGGCAATGCAAAAGGAAAAAAAACTCAACACAAGCGACAAAAAAAATGTATAACTAATTTTTTATTTATTTATAATTAAAAGTTACAACTTTTAGAGGTGTGATCTTTCAGAGGGCACTGTAGTTTTAGGCAATATATAAAGAATAAGCCTGTGAAGTATAGAGTGAAGACATTCTCTATGGTTTAAGCAATATAATTCTATAAGTTGAATATGTAAGTTTAAAAATCTCAAAATTGTCAAATAATTCAATTGTTACTGTAACTTTTTTTGTTTGGAAATAAATTTACAGATGAAACAAATATTTAGCCATATTGGTAAAAAGCCAGAAATAAATTATTTAAAAACTGTGTGTATTTATTTAACCCTAAAGGTCTCGTGTTAATACCCGTTACACTAGAGCTCGCACGGGATAATTTCTTATCCCAATTAGTTTTCAGGTCAATATCATTAAAATAGTTGGTGTTATAAATAAAAAAGTATTATAACATATATTATTATATTATCAAAGATATGAACAAACACATACAATATGATTTAGTTTTTGTACGCCAAAACACTCTTCACTTACTTCAACTAAATGGTCTTTACAAACACTTTTCCCACAATTAGCACAGCATTTTGTTGATTTTAGTCTTTGGGCCAAAATCACACCTGTAATTAAAATGTTTTTTTTTGTAATATTGCCAAATATAAAGCTATAGCCTATATTGTAAATAAACGTGTTTTGTTACAATAATCATGAAAACAAAATACTTCATAAATAAGAAAGAATAGTTTACAAACACAATATACATCAAAATGTAATACTTGCAAGAGCAAATAGAATATGTGTGTTGATATTGTACACTTTACTATTGGCAAACCAGTACTGTCTGTTGTCCATATATCTTTAGAATTTTTGTACGAGGACTTCATTTCTCCATAAATATACAAACCCCAATCAAAGCTTTAATTTCTACAAAAGAAATTTCATTTGCATCTCTCTCCCTTGAAAAATTAACCTTTTTTATCTGTGCATAATTATTTGTGCAAGACACTATATAATGAATCAATTCAATATTAAACAACTGATTCCATGCATTCTGGGGTGTATTTGAATTTTTGCTTCTCCCCTTACCTCTGGCAAATGAGTTATAATGTTACAGGAGTGGGTTCTTACACTTTTGATGGCCGGTTTGCAATACCATTTTGTCGGTGGCACAATAACTCTACCTTTTTTTGTCAATTTTAGATATGCCATAGTAGGTATATAGTAAGGTAAATCATCTTCGTCAGAGGTTTACTCATCCAAGTAAACTATCATTCATGTTATTTATATTACCAGCGTTACCTGGATTTTCAATTCTGAAATCCAAATATCGGACAAGACCTTCATAAACAACACTAGCCTGATCAACATCACCTTACGTAATTTGTTCACTCTTGGAGTAATCACCATTTTCCTAACATTATCACTTTCTTCACTTGAAGATCCTCCATATACTTTATTTTTTGTCTCTTGTAAGAAGCGATTTATAAAATTTGTGGCGTCTCTTATCTAATTAATGGACTACAAAATTCAAGAAAAAAATATCATTAATATAATAAACAGAACTGACTTAAAGAGCCTGAATATATAACATTTACTCAATAAAAGTAAAAAATAATTTTTCAATACCGAAAACATAATTTGTCATGTGCTTATTACCTACAAAAATATGAAGTTGACGCAGAATTTTTACGTTCATATTTATATACTGAACTTGACAAATAAACATATTTTATATGATGTTGGAGCACCTTGGCATATAGATTAACAAATTATGATATTAACACAGGCTATTCTATCATTTCTTCCATAGACTGGTTGAGGATACCATTATAAAAACAAAAACAAAAAGGAAAAGTCAGAAAGTCAAAATTAATAATTTTCTATTGATATTGAAATACAACTACTTCTCTGACCTAGCATTCTAACACTGAAATAGAAATCTAGGAATTATTTATAGGCTATAGATACAACTAATAAGCAATACATTAGTTAGCAGTAGGCCGCATTAGTTGGGACAGTCAGAGTCGATGTTATCACTCAACTGATGTGCTGGCATTAGTTCAAGTAACAGTCACTTGTAACATAATGTTTGGCATCAGTTGTTTTAAACTGATGTGTAGCAGCAACTGATGTGCTCGCATTAGTTCAAGCAACAGTCACTTGTAACATAATGTTTGGTATCAGTTGTTTTAAACTGATGTGTAGCAGCAACTGATGTGCTCGCATTAGTTCAAGCAACAGTCACTTGTAACATAATGTTTGGCATCAGTTGTTTTAAACTGATGTGTAGTGGCGCCCTTAAACATCAACATCGGCCATTCTTAATTTGCAAAGAAAAACAAAGTCCCATTCATAGAAAAATTTATGTAAGGTAAAAGATGTCAGACTCTCCAAGAAGTTATAGGTAGCTTCACCACTGATAGCTATGTATAATAAATTGATACATACAAAACAAAAAATGTTACCAGAAAAAAAGGAGAGAGTCAGTCCCCCAGTCCAAATGTTTAAAATAAACGTAGTCCCCCCAGAATGAAATCCTTTTTATCGTCCCACCCAAAAAACCTACTGCTTTGCAGATGCTCTTCCTACATCCAGCCCTTACCAAAAGCCCTGTTCCAAGGCTTTTCCCATGGAAAAAAGTCGGTGACAGACGCTCTGCATAGCCTCAATGCCCCCTTCCTTCTCTGAGTGATTGACTGAGCTACATATATTACAGATATATATATGTGTATATATATAAAACATACTCACCAACATACCGTGACTATATTCACAGACGGTTCAAAACTGGACAGTGGGATAGGATGTGCATTTTATATGGAAAGACAAACCTCCACCTATTGATTGCCCTCAGTCTGTAGCATTTTTACTGCAGAACTTTACGCCATTTTCCAAGCTTTAAGATCAATTCCGTCTGCAACATCTAATTATCTTTTGTGTTCTGAGTGTAAAAGTGCACTCCATGCTTTTCAGGAAATATACACTACGAACCCATTAGTTGGAGACATCTTGTGCTCAATACACAGGCTCCAATTACGAGGTGCCAAGGTGTAATTTATTTGGGTGCCTGGTCATTGCGGAATATTCAGAAACACTAAAGCAGATGAAGGTGCAAAATTAGCGACAAATATGGTACCATCAACACAACGTATGATGGCATCAGATTTTGTATGGAATGTTAAAACAACACTATTCTCTGTTTTGAATGAAGAATGGCAAAATGTAAATGGAAACAAGCTAAAAGACATCAAGGATACCGTCCAGCCATGGTGGTCATCTGTTCGTTTGAATCGTAGGGAGGAAGTGGTGGTTACTCGTCTTCACATTGGTCACTCTTTGTTGATACATGGATGGTTGATGCGACATGAGGATCCCCCACTATTTCAGTTTTGTGAAGGTACCATCACAGACAAGCACATTCTGCTTGACTGTGATGAGTTGACCTATTTACATTTATGTTACGATCTTCGAGGAAGTTTAAAGGTGGTTTTAAGGGACGATGTCATTGCTATCAACAGTGTCATCGCTTCCTTACGCCACCTGGATCTATATAACAATATATAAAATCTTAATAATTTAAATTTTAGCTTATTTAGTTTTAGGTAATTAAAATTAGTTTTAACCATTTATTTTATTTTGTTTGATTTTAGTTGTTCGTCTTATTCCAAATTTACTTTATTAAAGTACAATTTAGGCGATGATATCCATGATTGGTTTTTCACCGGAGGGAATATATATATATATGGTGCTATGTTTTCTTGTAATATAGTTAATAAATTTAAAATATTTCAAAAACAAGAATACTTTCAATACATATATTATTTAAAGCTTTTTGCCGATTAATTAGTACCAGCATCTTCAGGAAAAATAATTATAATTAATTAGATTTCCTGAAGATGCTGGTACTGTTTTATCCGCGAGTACTGTAGTTTCCAGCGTTATGCTGGTACTATTTTATCGGAAGACTGTTAAATCCTTGGATTTAATTTTGTAAAAGTATTTTATTAGATAATTTTTTTTCCTGAAGATGCTGATACTATTTAATCGGCAAAAAGCTTTGAATAAATATATTCATTAAAAGTATTCTTGTTTTTGAAATATTTTTTATTTATTAAATATATATATATATATATATATATATATATATATATATACAAACGAACAGTACTGTGTAAATACATCATGTTTTTTTATTTTACATGATTTGAGCAGTACTTTTTTCAATATTGTAATTTAATTACCTGTTTTTACTTCTGGTGATTTTTGACAGAAACTTGTTAATCAATTGTTTCTTACCTACATTGAATTTTGACTTTTATTTTGCTATACAATCTTTAACACAATACATTTAAAATGATGTATCTGTGTTCAATTGTAAAACTAAAATGAAACATCAGGAATTTAAGAATATATAAACTTAAAAGATGAATGTAATCTGTGATTGCGCGGGATTGTATTTTCTTCACTAAACAAGAGTCAAATTGGAAAGGTAAACTGTTAAAATTGTTAGAATACTACTAGATAGACAACAAACACACGAAAAATTGATAAAAGCAGTGTAAGTTAAGTATGACTTTGTTGTCACTGAAACGAATATTTAATTGATTGTTTTTGGTAGGTAATAATGAAAAAGAGCGTTCAAGTTTTGTTTTGGAAGGTTATGTTTTCTATACCACTTATTCTTTTCTATTGTGTATGTATCTTAATAAATATTTAAAAATTAATTAAAATTTTTTAATTTATAGTTTAAATATGGTAATCATTAGCTAGCCAGTCGTAATCAGTTTTTTACAAAATACCTGTTGTAGAAAGTCGTGAGTAATAAAGAAAAATATCGAAATTTGTTGCTGTTCATGAGGATCTGGTTGTAAATGACTTATTACACTTTTGCTCTATTCTAATTACACTATTATCAAAAGTGTAGTAACAAAAATAAATAAAACTTGGTGTCTAAAAATTTTGAAGACACTTAACAAAACTTTTAACGCACTCAGAAATTTATAAAATCACGATTTTTTGAACAGCAAAATATCAGACCACCTAAGATATAATTTGTTACCTTAAACCTTTATGTATTCACAATTCTTTCTCCTTCATTGGTATTATTAACAAAAAGGAAAGTTTTGTTGTTAATAATGTTTTTTATCCTTGTATATATATCATTGAGTCTTATACATGACTTGCTAGATTGAATAATGTATGGGTACAATATTGGATGATGTATGGGTATGTAAACGAATACAGAAAAGGTAATAGTTGACCTATTCTGAGTCAATTGAAGAGAACTGCTTATTTTACGAATTATTTAGTTGAGATTAGGATAATTAAGATTTAGTTTTCTTTTAACTTAACAGAATCGATTACTTTTTGTATCGTCATATAACTTTTATATTTTAATACACAAGTACAGTTATGTATAAAATAGTAGGAAAAATTGTTTACTTTAGCCACAATTTCAGCAGAAAAATATAATCGGTCAATGGAGAAATCCGTAATGAACACCAAAAAAAGTAATACTTTCGCCAACGTCCTAAACAATTTCAGTTTAAAAAAAATATTCTACGCCTCTCACCCTGTTACAACCGTCATCTAAAAGCTTACAAAATTAATGATTTACCTTGATTTTTCCATCTTGAAACAAGCAAAATAAATGCCTTGAAAAGTATTTAAAGTTACTGGTGATGCTATAAAAATTACAATTTGTTACAAAATATCACCTTTAACAAAACAACATACACCATTTTCATACAACACTTTCCCCAAAGCACACATAATTTATAGAATTATAAAACTCGCCAAATCATCTATATTTTTTTGCGATAATAAGTCAAAGGATGATTCAAAAGGACGAAAAAAAACATCATTTACAGACGCTTTGTAAATATCTGTAAATGCTTACGTAGCTAAAGTAAACAATTACCATTTTTTTTCACTCAAATATTCAACAAAGCCTCATTGTTTTGATAAGTCTGTGATATATTTTTCTGTTAAGACTGTTAAAAATTATAAGTCTTACCAGAAAGTTAATATTGTTTTTATTCTATTATTTTCATATTTATTTCATCTGCTTTTAACTTATTTTACATTGGTGATAGTAACCTCATTTCGACTTTCACCATTTATTTTCTTCAAGCTTTTTATATGAAAATTTTGTGAAAAAATTACACATATTTTTTACTTGGGCCTTTTACTTATTCTTAGCCTGCATTTCAATTTACCACTATATGATGCAGTTAAAATGAATTGTTTTAAATATGGTGCAGGTTTTATATTTTAAGGTGAGTTAAAGAATTTCTGAAGTTATAATTAACAGTTCTTTTAAAACTTGCAGTTATTGTGTTGTTCATCTTGAGATTTCCCTTATAATTACATTTAATGTATTAAATGAATCAAGATTCACAGTTTGTCCTTGACTTACAGCATTGAACAATGCACTGACCTAGTGTGAAACGGGTCTGCTGAAAAATATCAGTAAGTAGTGGTTTTTTGCCAAGTGATACCAAAAGTGTAAGTTCTTTTAAATCTGGCATGATGAATGGCTTAAATATTAACGTTTCAATTGTCACTGTCCCTTTTAATCAAATACAATTTTACTACCTAATAATTTAATTACTTGACAACCAGAAACTGCAAATTTACTGAAATTTGTATTTAAAAGCATTTAACACAATTCCCTTTAATTGCTCAATGACATGAACCACAAACTGGCCTAGTTAGTTTCCCCACTTTTCTAAAGAAAATACTGACTTTTAACTTTAGATAGTTTTTATCTTTAACTGCTGCTCAAGCTTTAACAGTTTGTTTGCTAGGAATATTGAAGCTACTATTTTGTCACAACGTAGATCACAATTAGATCCACAATGTTTTTTGTAAGCCCAGATATTCAAGTTACGTGTTATATTAAGCACGAAAGGTTTTTAAAAAATGTTTTATTTTTTACAAACCTTAAAAACCAAGAAACAATAATTTTGATTGTTACATTAATTTTTGCTTGGGATTACAGTCTAATTTGCTGTTCATTATAATTCAATTGAGCAAAAGTATTTGGAATTGATTAATACAATTTATAATGATTTTTTTTCTATCATAGGATAGATACAACATGTTTATAACATATACAATTGTTATCAGAATCTAATTTATAATTAACTCTAATTGTGTTTTCTAATTCAACAAAGTCATTTTCATTATAATTCACAATACTTGACTTCTTTTTTAATTCTACAAAATTTTCATTGATTACAATAAAAGTTTTATATAATTTTTACCATCATTTACATTCAAATTGCCTGTTATAGATTTGATAAAGGATCATAGTCTTTTTATAAGAATTCTTTTTTTTATCTCATAAGAGTATAGTTTCTAATTTTCTTCAATTAATTTTTTTTTTTTTTTACTGTGATTAACATATTTTAAATAATTAACAATATTTATTACCATAATTAGTTACATATCATTTAATTAATTACAAAAGTTTGTAACACATACAATTAGTAGAAACAATGTTGTTTAAAAGTTTAATAAAGTTTCTTGCATAGAATTAGTGGACAAAGGTATGGTAGGGATTTTAATTTGGTTGTGTTGAATATGAACAAGAAGGATTTTGGTCATTAATTACATTTTTTTTCTTCTTAGGCCTTTTAATTTTCGACAAATGTATTTTTTCTTTTGTGTTATGATGTCTAGGCTTTATTTTTCCAGTTTTTCTTTCTTTATTTATTGAAGCTATTTCTTCCTTGCTACATCTAATTTTCGTTTTGCTTTGCTTCTGAACTGACTTTATATAAACTTCAGATGGTATTTCTGGAAGTGGTTCTTTGTTTATATTCCTTTTTTCTAAAACTTTTTCTTTAATTTTTTGATTAGTGTTTCTTATGTTTTCATAGAGTATTTGTGTTTTTTCCTTATGGTTTAAAACATAGTCATTTACAATCTGTTTTTCTAAATCTATATCTAATAGTGTGTTTGAGTTTATGTGTCCAAATAAGACTTCGCACTGCGTTAATTTCGTGACTGAATGTATGCTATTATTATGCGCTATTACAGCATATTTAACCTTCTTAATTATACTGTCTTTTTTAAATTCGATTTGATTATTTAACAGCCTTACGTGTTCTATTAAAGTAGAATGAAATCTTTCACATAATCTGTTTGATTGGGGGTTTTGTGTGCTTATAAAATGAATTTTGATTCTATGCAGGTCTAATATTTCCTTTACTACATTGCTATTAAACTCCATTCCATTGTCTGAGATAATAACTGTTGGTAAGCAGAAATGTGTGAAGTAATCTAATAACTTGTCCGCGATCTCGGTAGCTTGAGAGCTTCCCAGGCGATAAACTTGAGCGTATCGCGTGAAACTGTCAACAATGCTGATAAAGGAATTCTTCTCTAAAGAGATTGTGTCGACGTGAATTGTTTGCAATGGTCTCTCCGATGTAGGTGTCAGATTCATTTCTAGCTGTAAGGGAATTCTGTCATATTTAGTTCTTTGACATATGTCACACTGATTTATGAAATTTTGAATTAGTGATTTTAAATTAGCCCAATAATATCTTCGCTTAATTTGCTCGTATGTTTCTTGTATCCCACGGTGACTAGTTTTGCTAACATGATAATTACTTATCGTTTCTAAGGTATCGTCTTCCGAAGTTAGGTCTAACAGTTTGTTATTACACTTAACTAAATTTAATTCAGTTTGTTTGAAATTTTTGGCTATGCATGATGCAAATTTATCATAAAAGTCGTCTTCAAAATATAGATTATATTTTATACTAGGTACCAAATACCATTTTACAAAATTAACTATGTCTTCCTTAACATTATTCTCTGATATTTCGACTATTAAACGAATTTTTAAAGTTCCAAATAGCTTTATAATAGTTTTTACCTTTTAGTGCCCATATTTTACTAAAGATAAGAATATTTGGTTTTTTCCAAAGTTTACAGGTTCGTCAGAAATTGGTATTTCTATTTGGGTGTTTTTAGACAACAGAGGTATGGTGCAGCAAAAATTTTCTTTTGAAGGGCCGTGTGCAGTGATTACTTCAAACGGCTCTTTTTTTACGCTTGTTTTAAAATTTTTCCAGCCTAATGATTTTCGCATAAATGATCTAGTACTGCCTGTGTCAATATTTTAGATTTGGTGTCTGTGTCGTATATAAAAGGTAAGTCGTTATTTTCGCTCTGTAGATTCATTATTGAAAATCGGTTCCGAGGCTTGTATGTCCTAAAAAATCGTCTTGATCGGTTTTAATGGTCTCTTCTTCGCAGTCTTCTGTTAAATTTTGGGATTCCTCGAAGTACTCTTCTTTCCTGAGATCTTCTTCAAAAGCGAATGATTCTTGTCCGTTAGTCTGGTACATAGTGTAGTCGTATTTTTCGGCTCCTTCCTTGTCCGGTCATTTGATACAAATTCGTTTGTCTAGAAGGCCTGTCCGTCTGTCTAGTGGAAATACTCATAGGGGTAGGTTGATAACCCGTATTCCGCTGAAGATACTGAGGTTTAGTAGTGTTGTTGTTTGATTGTCTCCTTTGAGGCTGACCATGATTAACAAAAGTTGGTGGTCTATAGGAAGGATTTGGGTGTTGATAAGGTTGATTAGGTATTTCGTGATATTTAGATTCAGTATGTACTGGTCTTCTTACGTTATGAGTTTGGCTTTTCTGAAAGACTGGTTGTTTGCTTGGCTGAGTAAACATTTTATTATTCTTAAATTGAAAGTCGTTTGTGAGGATATTAAGTGCTTCATTAAGAGTGTTAGGGTTTTTGGTACGCATTAGTGACCCGATGGGTTCATGCAAACCCCTAAGGAGAACTCTTAAAGCTAGTTTCTGAACGTACTCTATTAAAACATCTTTAACCATTTGCCTTTGAGGCTCTTTATTCATAAAAAATTAAATTTGTAAATTTAGTAACTTTTGAATTTTCTCATAGAATTGAAATGGTGATTCATTACTTTCCTGTTTTAATTCTGCCATCTCTAAGTTTAATGTGAAACAATCTCTTTTGTCCGAATAACTAATTAATAATACTTTTCTAATTTCATGCCAATTGTAAGAATTAGAGTTTGCGACCATCTCTAGTGCTTGGCCTTTTAATTTAGAAAGAATAGAGGAGAACAGATATTCGTTTTGAAAACCCTCTGGATTTTCGGTTACATAAAACTTATTTACTACCTTATCGCATATTGAAATAAATCTGTGGAGCGTAGTGAGCTCTCCACTATACTCGGGTATCATGTCAAGATACTCCTTTTTTAATATTGGCGTTGCCATTATTTAATATTATTTTTCAAAATAATCAAAATTAAAAATCAATTATATAAATTAAAAAGTATTTACTCTACTTTTCTTAATTCTATTTCTTACGATCTACTTACAAGTGGATCCAAAATACCTTGCTCATTTGAACAACTTTTACTTTTCCACTTTTCACTTTTCACTTACATGATATACATTCGTGATCTTAATAGATCTACACTCTATTAAGCTGGTGTAGATATTCACTCTACTGAAATTTTCTTGATGTCGTTACAGACTCTGTAATGAATCGAGAGTTTTTGCAGAATCTCGGCTAACGATTGAAATCGATGAAAATTATATGCCTTAATTTTCCCGAGATGTCCTACCGACTGCGCCAGTTACGTGTTATATTAAGCACGAAAGGTTTTTAAAAAATGTTTTATTTTTTACAAACCTTAAAAACCAAGAAACAATAGTTTTGATTGTTACATTAATTTTTGCTTAACATAAAAACATTAACAATTGAAGTACACTCAATTGGAGTGAGAAACGTCTGTACGATACAGTGGCCGCTTGAACACTGTCGGGGATCCGTTCTCACCATCTATATAATACCAAAGCTGCGTAAGCAGGAATTTTCCTAGCACGCATTTAATTATGAAATGTGCACATAAATCGTTCATATAACTTTCATAAATGGGTTTAAGGCACATTATCTCAGCAGAAGCTATGTTCAAACAAAGTATGTCACATTTTTTACAAGCTATATAGCTTGTTTTGCTAGTTTTTGTAACACAGACACTCTGAAATAAACATGTGCCAATATGTCCATGTATCCACATTTCTTTCCAGTAACATTTGTTAGTCTGTTTTAAGAAATTCTTTTAAACTAAGTTGGAGCACTTGTTTAGTATGTTTTAGAAACCCTTTTTAACTAAGTTGCAGCTTTTGTTTAGTATGAGAAACTCTATGTGAGTAAGTTATAGCTCTTTTAGGCTGATTTGAGAAACTCTTTTTAACTAAGTTGCAGCTTTTGTTTTAGTATGTTTGAGGAACTCTATTTAACTAAGTTGAAGCTTTTTTTAGTTTGTTTGAGAAACTATTTTTAACTAAGTTGCAGCTTTTGTTAAGTCTATTTGAGAAACTCTTTAAGTTGAAGCTTGTATTTTAGTCTGTTTGTCTGTTTGAGAAACTCCTTTAACTAAGTTGAAGCTTTAGTTAAGTCTGTTTGAGAAACTCTAATTTGAGGCTTGTTTTTTAGTCTGTTTGAGAAACTCTTTTACCTAAGTTGCAGCTTTTGTTTAGTCTGTTTGAGAAACTCTTTTTAACTAAGTTGCACCTTTGGTTTGGAGTAAGTCATGGTACAAAGTTGACAGCAATTAATTGTTATTTCTTCACCTACCTGCACAATAATTTCTAAGTAAAATTAATATTGTAATTATTGAAAATCTCTTCTTCACAATATTACTATAATTATTTGTACTTGTGTTTGGTCTTAACTATTCATTTATTTAAGTGTGGATTGAAGATATTTACTGTTTGTATATTTTTATAATGATTTTAGTATAAATTTTTTCCAGTGTTTATTTTAAATTGTTCGTAACTTGTTTGAAATGTATTAATTATCATAGATCATGTAACATTCAGTAAGAAAACAAATTCTAAATTGGGCATGTGGAACATTATGTTGCAAAAAATTATATTTAATTGTTTATGAGGGTATGATGAATATTAACCTTATAAATGTTTTTTCAGTATATAAGTTAAACTATAGATTCAACATGTAATTTAACAGAATAAACTTGATTAAAATAAAATGAAGTATTCAATTAATTATTTTTTTCTATTTATTTGTAGGAAAATGTGCTCCTTGGAAAATTTTCCACCATTACCAGAAGGTACAGAAATTCCATTGTGTTTATTAGAAGGTAGAATTCATTCTGCTCCTGCAAATTATGCTAATGTTCACACACATACTTCTTCTGTAAGTTATACAATAATAAGATATAATAAGTAATATTACTGTAGTGTTGTTAAGAGGTAACTTGTTGTAACATCATAGTAAACTTGTATTATGAGCTGTTTTTGTGGTATTGTGGTTGTTCTAAATATTTGTATGTAATACTGTGCTTTTGATATTGTATAAATGTAATTTTACTTAAATTTTGAAGATTGTCGTAATGGTGAAATTTCATTTCTTGTTTTAGATCGCTTTGCATCCCTATGTCTATATTTCTAGAGACCTCTTGCATCTTGCCGCTTCAAAAGAAGATGCCAACCGAATATTTCTGCCAGTAACGGACACTTTCTGGGGAAAACTTCAGAACGCTTGGTAACATAATTTGGATTTGCAATTTATTGCATTTTATCTTGATTTCTCGGTCAAATCATTTAACATCTCAATACAAAAATTTGTCCTGTGATGTGATAGATGAAACACAAAAATCATATTGCAAGAAATCTAAAGTTATTTCTTGCTCTTAACAGAATTGAAAATACATCAAATAACTGAACATTCAAGCTCTAAAACTAATCAGTTCCTTTAAAATTATTTTTTTCCAGAAAACTGGAACAAAAAGTAATAAATAGAGGGTCAGCGTGAAATGTCCAAAATCATCACAAATGAATTTTTAAGAAGGTTTTGCAGTTTACAAAAAACTAGATGTAAGCATTTTTTTGTTTGGTAGATTGTGGTAAAATGTTGTATAAGATTTATAGAAAAATGTCTTATAACCACAATATTCATTGTACAATCTATACACCTGCATGACAAATGCATATTTTTCAAAATTTTGTCCAATAAAACGTTAGCTTTCAAAGATTATGTATAATTTTTTTGCTTGTTTCCAATTTGTTTATTTTATTAGTTTAATGCATTTTTAACCCTACTATTTATATTTTGTGTTAACCATGGTAACAGTTTAAAGTTGTACAACCGAGGCTTTGATGAGCACGCCAATGCGATTAAGATGGGCGATCAGGTAGTTACGGCTGGTCTGCATTCTGAACTTGCCAAATCATACAGCTCGTGAGAGTCTGTGGTTGATGGGTCCTGTGGCGACAAGGCTTTCCCATTTTCTTCCTGCTGATTGCTGTGTGAGGTGCAGTTTGCTGGCCTGGTTGATAGTTGTGTTGATGAGGGGCATCGTGCTTTGCAATGAGGGAATACAAATGGATGTACTTTTTTGACCAGAAAGTCTGCCCTCTCTTTTACATAGATGCTAACATGAGTAGGGATCCATTGTAAAGTTATATGCCAACCGTTATTTGTCAGGTGTTTTAAGGCTTTTCTTGTTTCCATTGTTCTTTTACAGCTTGTATCCTTATTGCGTGATAGGTTTTGGATGGCTACTTGTGAATGAAGGAGTATTAAATTAAATTAACTACTTGTTCAATTTTTGTCTACTGATATTCGTCAGAGCCCTGATAAGGTAATAAAAGACCTTATTGTTTTGTAAAATTCAATTTCTAAAACATAATTACAAATTTAACAGAAATGGATATTTGAGTAATGAAGTTTCTTTTGGTTGGTGCACCGTGTTGATTAAAAAGAAAAGACTGTTATAATCTGAAAAAAAGAATTAGCTTTTGTTGACTGTTGCCATTCACATCCACACAATATTAATCATATATTTAAAATCCCTTTAAAAAATAATAATATATTCCTTTCACTGTTGATATCTGTGGATCTAACAAGTAATATAAAACAAAAATATTAAGTAAATAATAACTATTGAGGTTAACAAAGAAAACTTTTATTTTAGTTACCCTAGAGCACTATTTATGATATTGTGTGGTAACCATGACAATAGTTTCAGGTTGTAAAATGGACCTTTCAACTGCAACCCAATAGAGGAAACAAAATACATCTTTGAGATATATTTATAGGTATTGAAAAGTTGGCGGAATGCCAAGGCGTGCTAGACTTCAAACATGAAGATTCTCAGCTCGAATCCAGCTGGACCCCACAAATTTTTTAATTTAATTATTGAACCAATATTTGAAAAAACTGTAATAACATCAATTGTCATTCACTATAGGTTTAAAAAATGTATTTGAACTAAATGGGATGAATACAAACATGTTTTATTAATAATTGAAAATTTGTAAAAGATATATATCAGGGAGAGTGAGAGCTAATAGAAGGATTTTTTTAAAAAAATGCACTAACAATGTCTGAAAACAAACATTTTATAATTATTTTAATAAAGCCTGAAGAAACCAAAAGAGATTAATTCTAAAGTTTAAGAGACATATCTGACATGAAACAGTGAACTATCACCTTTCTGTAAAACACAACTAACATCATTCATTTGTAGGACTTTGTAGAAATTAATAACATCATTGATGTATTTAATTATAATGCAACTGCTGAAGTCTTGGGCAAAAAGTCGAAGATGATCATTGTGATGCAATACTCAGTATATGATCCTTGCCAGTGTCAACATTTTACAGCCCTTAAAAATCATGAGCTAATGACTACAAAGGAAAGAAATTTACTTCGTGATATTTTTGAATGTTTGAACTTTTAAATATATAAATAAAACTTTACAATAATTCATAACTATTGACTTATCATAATCAATTAATATTCTTGTTATTTACAAAGTAAGAATTATAACTATATAACTAGGGATGAGCCCATACCTAAAATTTTCAATTCCTATTTCGATTCTCAAAATTTTCTTTCTATGTTCGATTCTTAAGTCAATTCTCGATTCTTTTAAGTTATATAGGGCTACATGATATTCTCTAATAATGAATTTAGTAAACATCTCTGTCATATGGAGAAGGCTTTTAAAAGTTCCGTTTTAATGTAATAGGCCACACAAAACGTTCGACCTTGATTTATGTATAGGAATTACTAAAAGCATGACAAACATATCGAATATAAGTAATAATTTATTTAAATTTCAAATATGAACTTCAATATAACTTCAGTAATAGTTTGCATAACTAGATAAAATGAAATTACCCTTTCTTTGTGTTTTGTGGTGACATCTACGAAGCTGTGGCGGCCAGAGAAGGAGGGAGAGAGGAGGGGTCGAGCCCGCCTGAGTGAGACTGAGGCAACAGAGTGAGATGCGTAGTAACAAACGGACCGGAAATGCTTTGTTGTTGCGTCACAAATAATAATATTTTTGTTAACTCAAATAGGCTTTTGCGTTAATCGTTTAATTCAATTAAAGCAACTAATACATAAATAAGGCGTAGTTGATGATTACTTATTTTCGCAATAGATTACACCCCACACATATTTTAACTGTTAAAAAAACAAGAATTGGAATCGACACTGTATTCAAGGAGAATCGATTATAGACGATTACTCGATACCAATATAATCTACGATTCCTAGAATCAGAATCAGCCTATCCCTGATTATAACTAAACTAACATGTTAGTGTTTCTTAAAACCTGTTCAGTTATAAAATACAGTTAATGTTTAGTTTTTAAAGTAAAACCTGAAAGCTCTTAATTGTGGCACTATCTGGTTTAAGATCTGATTACAAATTGTAATTTTTTGCAGAACTGTATTTTTTTGTAAACTTATAATTTTTTATACTCATTTTTAGATTTTATACATTTTTAAACTTGCTTATTTTAAGTATGTGTTAAAGGGCTTATAGCAGCAAGTTCAAGGGGGTTTGTTTGTTCCTTCACCACAAAACGTCTTTCTTTTTATCTGTTTTTTTTTTTCTATTATAATGCTGTTGTTTTGTAGAGCTAAGGGTTTTTGTAAATATACTACCTTACACCAACTATGCTTTTCACTCTCCCCTTAAATCCATCTAGAAAATTTATCCACTAGAAAAATAAATCCATCTAGATCTAGTTTGTAGATGTTCTGCCAGTAATTTCTATTAAAAGTGTTTATAAAGTCCTTACAAATTTTTTTATGTAATCTATTACGTTAATAACACCAGAATATGAATATTAAAATGTTGTGTAATATTTCTTAGAAAATAAACTGCATTACAATTACATGGATATATTACAGGTATGAAAAAGGTGTAATTGCTATGCTGGAAGTAGCTGCATCACATAGAAATACTGGGGATGGAAATGTTATTGCTTTAATTGCAAAGCAGACTCTATCATTTGTTAATTTTACTTCTCGTCTGTATAGATTTATACCTGGAGTAAAACAGAAGGTAATTGACATTAAATAACATATACTTCACGTTCTTTTGCATATTTATATTAAATCTAAGATGTTGGCCTTCAAGTTTTATTTTAAAGTTAGTTATAGTGTATGGAGGGAAGTAGGCGTAAGATTTCCCAACTTATCACAATATAACTGTTATACAATGATTATATAGGAACATTATGTTAAAAATGCGGTAATTGTTGAATGTGCTGTTTTGATAAAATATTTTCCAACTTAGCATAAATATATCTTGCAAATTTAATTTTAAAAATATTACATAAAAAAACTAAATATTACATATTTGTTAAAAAAATGACCAAATTTTGGAAATTGCATTCGAACTGTGTACAGTTAGAATTCACACACCATGTTACACTTAGTAGCGTTCTTTCTAATCTAAACAAGACCCTTGCCATATTACAGAATGTGATCAGTTATCAAACCAGACCAGATAGGTCAATACCAGCAATCAGCACTCTGCTAACTACTGAAAAGGTGAAAATGAAGGACTTCAGCACTCTTAAAATTTTCTTTTGCAATCAGTAAATCTTTTTCCAAAATGTAGGCATCTCTTTATATCGCTGTTAACATGATAAAGCAATTTTTGGCTAATGCCTGCACATTTTTTTTGCCCGCATAAAAGCACCATTGGTATCATTTTTACTGAGATGTGATGAATGCCAAGCGTCTGTGTCTAAATTTCATTGTATGGCCCAATGCTGATGCCTATTTCTTCAGTTACCTCTTACATAGTGAAACAGCGATATTTCGTGAATCTCAGGTTGAACAGCATCAATGCATTCATTATTTCTTGATGATGGAGGTTAGTCCTAATTTTGGATTTTCATTGTTCGATGATTTCAGTTCTAAATGTACATTTACCCTTATAGGCCTACTGAAGCATCATGGCTCCACCTACGGCAATGTGAACATTACTGTTGGGGTACTGATGATAATGTGCAGTACAGTAAGTTTCTAGCATTGGAAAAATGTGGCACTCAAATCCAAACTGTACTTGGTTGAATATACAGTAGAGCCTTGGAAATCCGAATCCCTATTTTCCAAGCTTCTGTTAAATTCGAGCCTTTTTTTATTTGAGCCTATTTTATATATTTGAAAGGAAATGAGTCGGGTGTCCAAGAAATGTTTATAGCCATAAAGAAAAAGAATCTGGGCGTTTAAGAAATATTTATATCAATACCTTAAGCATAGGAAATTATCAGGGTTCCAAGAAATGTCTATATAAATGTGTTTTTCTTCCTCCCTATTCTGTTGTATCATTCAGTTCACTAGTGTTGTACAGACTGGTGTATTACCCAACTTCATCAGTTGTGCATGAATCTCCTTATCAGTTATGTTTAGATGTCTGACAGAACTTCAATGGGCCATAAATATCTTTCCTTATTTACCCTGTAAGTTTTGTCAGTCGATAAATATTCCTTAGAAAGCATAAATGTCTTTTGTGTGTAACATATCAGAAAATAAACTCTCTCAAGCAAACAAATCAATCAAACCATCATGATACTCAAGCATAGCTGAACTTGACTTTGTTCCCGCTATTAATAAATCCAGATCGGGCTGTCACCACATTGATCTGGATATGAGGGGTTTTATTGTATTAAGGTGCATTAGAAGTGCTATTTTTTCTAATGCACAGGAACTTACTTCCTACTTAATCTGAGTTTTCAGTAATCTGAGGTAGTCTCGGACCCATTAACCTCGAATCATCGACACTCTACTATAATTTTTTTTTTTTTAGCAGACCTCTTATTTGCTAATATATTAGTTTTTATTTAATAAATAATAATAGTGTACATTGTAGAAATATCTTTTAGTCTAAAATCTAAGATAGTGCTGTTTTTTTTTTTTTTTATTTATGCCTATTTTATCAGATTTTGTTTCCAGGCAATAATAAAAAAAACTAATATATAGACCTATCATTAACTGATGGGTATAGATAAAGTAGAGTAGAATTAGGGACAATTTCCTTTTACTGTAAATTAGGAGAGATCATGCTACAGGTAACTTCAATGAAGTAGATAGACCTATTTCGTAAATATTTAGGCAAATATTTATCCCCTGTCTGTTAAAATAAAATGAACATATATTTTAAAAATTTGTGCTTGTTTTATGATTTTGTAGGAAATTAATTCCAGTTTTCTCCACTAATGTTTAGCAATTCAAACACTGATCTTTCTCTCCTCTTCATCTAATTTTTTATAAGTTTCCTTTTCTCTGTTCAGTGTAACCTACTTTGATAATTTTTTTCAAACCTTAAATTTTCTAAATGTTTTTCTTGTCATCTTTTACGTTATGATATTATGGATACTCATTTGACTTTAAAACAAAACAAAATACTAATATATATTTTAATTATTTAAAAAAATATGTTTGTAGGAAAGTGGTGAGAGCTTAGTTGCAAAAGTGTCTCAAAATACAGATTTTGTTAACAACAATATAAGATGTTTGGCTTGGCATCCTCATTGCATCAAAATAGCAGTTGCTGCATTGGATGACTCAATTCGCGTCTACTCACAAAATTCCCAGCTAGTGCCATTACTGAAATGTAAAACTCAGCAACTAGTTACTTCACTTGCTTGGAGGTATTTTAATTTTATATTTTTAGGTCTGTAAGAAAAATATAGCGTTATAAATTAATGTTAATAGCACTATACTACAGTTAAAGAATATATTTATATTTGTATTTAGTGTTTAAGACCTAAAAGTGATCGAGTTCATCGTTAGTCTTTTGAAGTGTATAGGAAAGCAGTTAAAATGATGGAAGAAGTAGAAATCAGGTTAAACATTTAAAGATGAACATGCGGTGTTTATGCTGAGGAATGAAGTTGCCAACCGGTCAATATTGAAGATTTGGAGCTAAAGTTGATAAAAAAAGAGAAAGATAACATGTGCGATTTCATCGTTATGTAATTAGTTACAGATAATTGAGATGTCCATTCCGAAACAAAGTATTAAATGGTTTATTTTTCTAGTTAGTGAAATAATGCAAGCAAAAAAAAAAATTGTTGCAATAACATATTAATTTTTGTGTTTGTATTTTTAGGCCATACAGTGCTTCTGAATTAACTGTGGGATGTGAAGCTGGTATTATCATATGGAATTTAGATCCAAACTCAGTTATAACAAGACCTTCAACTACTAACACGGTTCTACTAACTCAGCCCAACCATAAATATATAACAAGCATTGCTTGGAGCCCAATGGTAATAATTCGATAAGAACAAAGTCGTTTACATATAGGGATTTATATAAAAGTCATTATTTTGATTTTAGGTTTATTTTAAGAAGAAAAATACAAGTAACAAGTTGTTGTGTCATATATACAGAATATCTGGGAAATTAATTGGTCGTTGAAGGTTGTGTTAAAAATGTTGTCCGTCCCTCTCTAGGCACAGCTGAATATATACCATGTTTTTGGCAGTTTGCTGAAGCGTTACGTTGTCAATACTGTTGGTTTTGCTTGTAGTATTGGCCATCAGATCATCCAAATTAAGAGGGCGGGTAGCGTATACTCTTTCCTTTAGATAACCCCACAGGAAAAAGTCTGGTGTGGTCAAGTCTTGATGGCTACAAATTCCTGAAAATTATGTGGTTTCACAGTAACTCTGGATCAGCTATAGAGTCACGTGACATATGACAAATGACACTGTCCTTCATGCAACTCTATTTTGTCCAATTGCTCAACAAATTCACTGAATATGCGTCAGTAATTTTCGGTTTCACTGTACCGTGGAACAAAATTAGCCCCACAATTCTCTCTGCTGATATTTTGCACCTAACTCAGTATCAGCAAATTCTCTCTATTGACAAATGGACAAATTATTTGCTGACAAATGTGCAACATGCAATGAAAACTCCTAGAACTCTTCATGTCATTTGATAGGCAAATAAAACCTTTCGGCATATTCCTACTGAAATAATGGATAAATGAAAACCATGAGTTTTATGTGAATCACCATATAGAATAAGTTGTAAGTCTGTGCGTGTACAAGCATGTTGTGTAAATGTTTCTATGTGTTTTCTGTATTATTAGATATCTTATATCTTTGATATTTGTTTAATAATTCTGATATTTTGTATATTTATAATTTAAACTACTATGCTCTTTACATGCAGGATGTTTGAAAAATTGACGCTTAAAGTTGACAGGCAGTTGAATATATTTCATAAAACAATTGACCCATGTGGAGAAATCCTAAACCATAGTGTGTAGTTACTTCTTACTGTCATTCACATACAGATTTTAAATAATTTTAATATGTACTTTGAGTAATAATAATTCTAGATTTGATAAGCAATTATATAAAAATATAAGATTGAGCGTATTTCATGACTATATAGTCTATCTATAGTCTTACACAAACTTTAAAAATAAAATAATTTTTAAAAAATTATTGCTATGGAACCTTTTTTCTTGTACTAATCATTTATCATCAATATTCTAGTACAACTGAGTGTTACTAGATTTATAGATGGTTGAGTTTTTGATAATGTGGTCAAACAATGTATTTCAATTCTATTTCTCCTTTGAGTTTGTTGTTTTCTTAAATTCCAGTCTGTTGAGAAAAGGTTTTTTTATACCCTCGATTCCAGTAGTATCATTAATTCTTCATTGTTTAGAGTGTTTTTAAACTTTCATTCAAAATATTGTAAGAATACAAAAGAAATTGATGAATCAAACAAAGTTGTAATATCTTTGTTTTTATAAGAACCTTTTTGATATTAGGCCACTGTAATGGAGGAGCTAAAAGCTAATTTATGTGTCAGAAGTATTCAAGATACCTATAATTCACATAGTCATAAACATAACTAATTATAAAAAAATCACTGTAGTAGATTGTATTAATGAGGCTCATTCCATCTGTAGACCTGAAGCTATATGCTTAGCTATACAGTAAACTCCCGATAATCCGTGGGAGGATTAACCGGTTTGCGGATTATCCGGAGTCTGCCATTGTTTTACAAATATCCAATTTTTATTCCAATCAGATTCATTATTGTTTCTTTTTTAACCACTCAACGCGGCACAATATCCGGTAAAAACAATGACCATAAAAATAAACTAAGTTTTCTCAAGTAACGCAAGGGTAAACGATAACTGTCCTGTTAGAGTGAATGAACCAACTCGAGGTAGGAACAGACTACTGTATATAAGAAACAATGACAAAATGCTTGGACGCCCGAAAACCTAATGTGTATCATAAGATTGTAAACAAATGTCAGCTAATCTCGGCTATAAATAGTCTAGGACGTGACATGCATTATACATGTCTGTCATATACATTATCGATCTTTATGGCTTTGTGATACAAGTAGACACAAACATTCTGAGTTGAACATTGAGTGGTTATTTTAGTAGTAGGTAGTTTGAATTTTTATGCGTTATTTTTATTTCTCTGTCTTTTTTATTGAATTTTATTTTTTGTCATGCAGTATTTTATCATATGTATTAGTTGATATTTTATGTAAATTTCCTTTTTTTTATTGTAACCCGATAATTAAACAACATTTTAATGTCTAATACACTATTTTAATGTCGCAAATAAACCTGTATATGGTAGAAATACAATTTTTGAGATGAAAACAATGGACACAAAAATTAGAGCAAGACTACTCTTCACTGTGCGACAAAATGGTTCACAAGAAACTTAAATCACACATTAAAGCTAAACCAATGCTCACAAAAAAACAGACAGAAGTGACAGATTTTTTTGTTAAAAAATGAAAGTATTATGTGTAAAAGAAATTACATATATACATATTTACTTTTTACGTATACTTATGTATGTATTGTAAATAGTTAGACATATAAATGTACATGTTATTATCTGTCAAATACATCGACATTTTAAATTATTTTCTGTATTTATTTTGTCCTCTGAAGATTATTTGTGAATTGCACTAACCGGGGTCATTATTTGTGTAACTAATGGTATAATAATCGATTATTGACCGCTTTGTTCATAGCAGATTATCCGGGGAATTCGGTTATCCGGCGTTGCCGGGCCACCCTATTCCACTGATAATCGGGAGTTTACTGTATTTGAAACCTGTATTACAGGAGCAGGAGATTTGAAATTTTGAGCAAGTGCAACTTTAGACACTTAGTTTTTTAAGTCTAATCATAATATGACATGAAGCTAGTCAGCATCTACAAATCCCTTTAACAATGTAGCAAAAATATTTAAAACATACATTTTACAAACCCATCACAAAACTTTTATTAAGCACCATTTCGAATTTAGCTATCTAAATTTGAAAACATCGTGTTATTTCAAATATTTCATTTCTATAGAGACTATTTATGATTTAGCAAACCCTGCTACAAAATTTAATTATGTTTTTATATAATTGGTAATTTTTTTAGATATGGTTCTAATATAGATTTCTTCGGTCATTTACTACTGCACCTATAATATCCTCACACTGTCCAAAATAAGAGAGACTCATGTTTTTAGTCAATGTAAAAATTATTGGTGGGCCCTAAAATTTTCGATTTCCATTCTTATTTCGAATCTTTGAAGTTATATAGGTCTGTATGATATTTTATGATAACGAATTTATTCAACATCTTAGTCATGTGGTGAAACCTTTTAAAAGATTTGATTTATTAAGCTACACAAAACGTTCAACCATGATTTATGAATAAGAATTTCTGAAAGAGTGAGAAATATATTGGATAAAAGTAATGATTTATTTAAAATTATAAATGTGAACTTCAGTTCACAATTACAATATAACTTACAGTAGTAGTCATTTCAGTTTTAATAACTGGAGAAATTGGAAATACCTTTTTTGTGTTTTGTTTCGACATATATGATGTGATGGCGGAGTAGTGGCAGCCAGATACGGGGAGAGAGAGAAAGAGAGTCAAGCCTCCAGAGTAAGAGTGAGGCAGCAAAGTGAGGAGAGCAGTAACAAATAGACCAGAAATGCTTCCAATCGTTTAAATTATTACTTTTGATTTCATGTAGTAGGTTTTTACCATTATTCATATTATGTTTTAATATTAATATTCAAATGAATATATTCAAGGACATATTAAAATGGTCCCATTGGCTCCATAACTTAAGGCGGTTTCCGGGGATATAACCAGACATTAAAAATGTGTACACTGTGTACACATATTATGTGTAGCTAAGATTAAAGTTTATCATTTTGATACTTATATTATATACAGGTAAACTGTGATTCTGTGACATTGTCAAACATTGATTCATCATTATTATTTCTCAGAGTAAATTTACTCGGAGTAAAGTAGAATGAGAAATATTTAGATGCTTTTGACTTGACAATTAACTCTTTGAAGCCCTGCCCTGTCCGTCTATCTACCTGAAGGTGTTTAAGTAAAATATAAAAAATTCTTGACAACTATATATAAATATCATATTTACAACAAATTATACATTGTTTATAAGCTTTCAGGAAATATATACATATGAATTGATTACTTACATATAGATGGTGTTATCCTCGTTTGAAAAATGTATAAATAAGTCAATAAAATAAAATAGCAACACTATACATCAATTTGTTATTATACATATTTTATATTGGAATGAAAATAAATATTTCATGTTATATATTACTTTAAAGGTAAGAGAAAACTTAATTTAAAAATATTTCTTTTAAAATTTAGAAAACTCTAAAATAGGGTCATTTACATTTCCATTCAGTTCATCAATGAAAGACATGTCGATTGTATCTCGTACAAGTCGGTTTCCGTGTTGCTGTTACTGTCTAAAATCAACATATCTCGTATTGAATCATTTTCCAAAGTGTCTTTAGCCATTTTATCTATAACGTAATATCTCTAACAGTAAAAATTAAATATATACCATTTAACTGAAAGATAAATTTAAATCTATGAACAACACACTGAACCCTAAACAAAAATTACACAAACTAGTAATTAAATAAACAAAATGAGTGATAGATAAAATATAGAATAAACGACAACAAACTTGAAATGTAAACAACACACACATATATACATACACACACACTAATAAAACACTCATTATCTGACCAAACAAATATCTGAGCTTAGGCTCAAAAGGGTTAATTATTAATAGTGTAATATAAATATTAAACACCCTTTGCTGCAACAAAACTTGTAATTTGCTTTAACATTGCTATACATTTTGCTGTTATAATTTGGATTCTTATGTCACGAGAACTAACCATGACATAGATGAGAACTAAACTGTTTATTAAAACTTCTAAGTAGTATACTAATTATTATTGAAACATCTTTTTTGTTACAGGGAGATTTGTTGGTTAGCTGTAGTGCTTGTGACAACACAATGTATGTATGGGATGTGGAGTTAGGGAAAGCTGTACCTCTGCGCAGAGTTGGAGGGGGTGGTATAAGTTTTGTTGCATATTCACCCAACTCTCTTAAAGTGTTTGCTGCCACAACTAATATTGTGTTCAGGTAGATTCTTAGTTATTTAAATTTTACTTCTAAATATCTATTCAGTACATCTTTTGCATTAGGTTTTAAATATTATCTGAATGGGGCAACTCATCACTGCAAAATATTAAATTTAGAATTGTTAAATTTAAAGCGTTATTGATATTTTGTTTGATTTATTACAAATAAAATAACCATGGTTTAAGTTTTGGCTATAACTTTGATTTATTAAACAGAAATGATAATTGAAGTTAATATCTTCCTTCTTCCTTTTGTAGATGAAATAAAGTAAAATCTATTTGCAAATTGCTGCCCTAAATGCAGATGAACAACAAAAGTTTCATTATGTAAGGTTTGTTGGTTTTCCTCTTTACTGTCAGTGTATTTCAGACGCCTGTATTTGTCAATAACTGCTTTTTGTTGTATTGTTACTAATTATCTTTGATTATGATTATTTCAAAGTATGTTGAATTGTTTATTTTTAGAAAATAAAAAAAGGTTGTCCACCTGACGTTCATGATATTTATGGAAAAAGTGCTACAAATGAAGTAAAGTTTTATAATTGTTAAACTGCTCAGTGACAAAACACCCACCAGATATGCTTCATGAAGTAACTATTCATAAAGTTAATTGTAGATTAAACAGTCTCATTAATCATACAAAAAGGTGTTCACTAGCAAAAGAAATACAAATACTGTAAATTAAGAAACGTCTTTCTGTATAAATATTCAAAGTTATATTTAATAACTGTAATTTACATTTGTAGTTGAAAAAAGTCAACTCAATATTTTTAAAACATGTAGATTGAAATAGATTAAATGAATTTTAATAAAAAATTAATTTAAAAAATATAACTCTGTAGGTGGGATACTAGTTTAAGTTTGAGATGACTACTACGTGTTAGTTAAAGCGATTTGGAATACATTACAGTTTTGAAAATCCAAGTTTCGATTTTCCAAGCTTCCATTGTATTCGGGCCATTTTCTATTTGAACCTATTTTATCTATTTGAAAAGAAATGAGTCATGCGACCAAGAAATGTATATATCAATATGTCATGCAAAGGAAATGAGTCAGGCTTCCAAGAAATTTTTATATCAATACAATATTTTTCTTCCTCCCCATTCTGTTGTTGTTCATTCTGTTTTATCATCCAGTTCACTAGCGTTCTACAGACTGGTGTATTACCCAACTTCATCAGTTGTGTTTGAATGCTTTTATCAGTTGTGTTTAGATGTCTGACAGTTGTGTTTAGATGTCTGACAAGGTCAGTGGGCCATTAATATCGTTCTTTCTTTATGCTGTAAGTTTAACAGTGGACAATCTTTAGAAAGCACAAATGTCTAGTCATGTGCGTGACACATCAGGAAATATACTCTCTAGAAAAAAAAACAAATCAATCAAACAATTATGACGCTCGTGATTAGCTGGAGTAGTATTTATTTCCACTATTAACACATTCAGCACGGCAATGATAATGGAGATCTCATCAAACTACTGTCTGTTTTTTCATTAACTTCCACTTATGACGGCAGTGGGATGCTATGCGGGTTGCATAGCTTGTCGTAGCATCTAATTATCGTGCCCGTTGTTTTCATCTAAATAATTTTATTTCTACCATATACAGGTTTATTGTGGACATCAAAACAGTGTATTAGACATTAAAATATTGTTTTATTTATCGGGTCACAATTAAAAAAAAAATACAAATGATAAGATACTGTACGACAAATAATAAAACTCAATAAAAATAATCAAGAAAGATAATTTACATAAAAATCTAAAGTACCTACTACTAAGATATACTACTTACTAAAATTAACCACTCAACGTTTAACTCGGAATGTTTGTTTCTGCTTGTGTCATTTGTTTCACAAAGCGATAGAGATCGATAATGTAAACACAGACATAGATGCATATTACACATCCGAACCTATTTATAGCCGAGATTAGCTGACATTTGTTTACTACAATCTTATGATGACACACTAGGTTTTCGGGCGTTTAAGCATTTTGTCAATGACTCAAATTTACAGTAGTCTGTTCCCACCTCGAGTAGGTTCATTCACTCTAATAGGACAGTTATCGTTTACTCTGCGTTAGTTCAGAAAGCTTAATTTATTTTAATGATCGTTGTTTTTACCGGATATTTTTTCGTGTTAAGGGGTTCAAATTTTTTAAAAAAACATTAAAATATAAAAGTTAAACCAAATTAAATCTGTTCTTAAAACTCCCTGAAGCATTGTCTAAGTTGAAGCA
Organism: Prosapia bicincta; assembly: GCA_036971475.1. NCBI lineage: Eukaryota > Metazoa > Arthropoda > Insecta > Hemiptera > Cercopidae > Prosapia > Prosapia bicincta. Next base: position 36,475,071 of record JBAIZL010000010.1, on the reverse strand, counting down.
TCAAAAGTTAGCTTGGGATGGTCGGATCTAAAAAGGACTCAGGCACAATGTTCTCCAAACTCTTCTGAAGCACTGATCTAAAAATCAATCCTTTATACAAACACCCCAATCCTTTAATTAGGGAGTGAGCGTGCCGGTGTGCTCGCCATCTCTCAGAAGGGAAGCTGGGAGTGCACTGGCACGTTCTACGTGCCTTGTAAGGGAACTCAGAGCGTGCCAGTACACTAGCCGTGCTGAACGTATTAATAAATCCAGATCGTGCTGTCATCACATTGATCTGGATATTAAGGGTTTTACTATAGTCATTAGAAGTCTTATTTTTTCTAATGCACAGGAACTTATTTCCGAGTTTTTAGTAATCCGAGAGGGTCTCGGTCCCATTCACCTCGAATTATCGAGACCCTACTGTATTAAAATTGTTTATATATAGTAATCAGCCAATAAACCACTGGAAAACAAGGCTCTGAGGTAAAATACTGCAAAATGAATGAGGATACGAGACTTAATCTAGAAAGACACAAATTGCACAATAAAATGTCAAGCAATCTCAAATTGTTTCAACATTTTTGTTGATTTGGGCAGCTAGTGGACGTCCAGGACAAGGTTTGTCATCAATATATATGTTACCATTCTTAAATCCAACAAACTACTCGTACACTTGTGTTTTCCTATATCCTCATCTTTGTAAGCTCTTTTCAACATTAAATGACTTTCAGTAACATTTTTACCTAGTTGAAAAAAAATTTCACAGTTGCATACTGTGGGTAATTGTGAGAATGACCGGCCACCTACGATATTTTGGAAAATTGTTCAAAACCGCCAAATAGGATGATATGCACAAGAATTTATTTTTATTGACCTCGGAAAGTTATTTTTTTTTCAATTTAAAGTAGGGTAAAAAATTCAATGCGGAGAAATAAGTTGTGAAAGGGCCGCGGAGTGATACAGTGACGTCATAACCGTAGTTGGTGTTTTAGCAATCTAAACGTAAAGAATAAAAAACATGTCCTGAAGCTATATTGGTAAATAATATTTTTGTTATAGCCAGATAAGATTAATTTTATATATTTATATTGAAATATACCTATGAAGTATCCAATCAGGATAGATTTGGTTCTAATTTTATACATTTAACCATTTAGGTAATTTATAAAATTAAAACCAAATCTATCCTGACTGGACACGTTTTAGGTATATTTTAATATAGGTTTATAGTAATGTATAAATTTAAAACCAAATCTATCCTAACTGAAGACTTTATAAGTATATTTAAAATTTAACCATAAAAATTAAGCCAAAACGTTGTTTCTCAAATATCTACACAAGTAAGGTATGCACATACCTTAAGGTACGCATGTAAAAATTCAGTGCGGAAGTAGCAGTTGTGAATGGGCTGTCTGCCTCGCGAAGTGATACACTGACGTCACATAACACCTCTACACTTACATACTGTGTAGCATTATGTTTGGCATAATTTTAATGAATTTGTACCTCGGATAAAATAAAAAGAAAACCCTACTACGAATATCAATATAGCCTCAAGACATGTTTAGGAACGTTCCATACTAATATGTAGCTGTTTTACTATTTAACTGTTGTACCTAACTAAGCACTCTACCTACCTTTTAGAATTATTTAACTTGCACACACATATTATTTGTTTTTCTATAGTAAGTCACGGACTGTAATTTCTTTGAGGGTAAAATAAATAGAAGTTGATGGAAATAGCTTTGTAATTCCTTTTTAGCTTCAATTCCTTGTAGATCTGAGACTCTTTTAAAGTAGAAGAGTTGAAATCAGTGGTAAAATCTTCATATTCTTAAACTATCAAAAGTAATGTAAATTTTACTTAAACTACACAATAGATTAGAAGCATTGCATACTACATTTTATTGAGAATAAGTAGCATAGATGAACAGTTTTTAACGAATCTTATATTAAACTAATGACATTAACATTATAAAATAAGTTGATTTTCTTAAATTACTCTTTTACTGAAAAGAAACTGAGCATCAAAATTTCACAATGAAACTTCTAGGACTTAACAATATTAATTTTTTAGATTGATAAAACAATTTTTAATAGAAACCGTAGTAAATTAATATCATAACAAAATTAAACTGAGTAATCTATGCTTGAACACAAATACAGTAACATTGTACAGTTTTAAAAATTTCATACATTTTAAAATTAATTATAAATATTACATTCAGATAGAAATTAGACATTATAAATTGAAAATCATATCTAATAAATTTGTATATTATCAACTAGCTTTTAAAGGTATTAAAATAAATAAACATTGTACTAGATTCATAATCTCCTAAGAGTTGGTTTTTAATATAGAATCTTTAAATAGTTTTATAAAAACTAATAACATTTTCAAAATTACTAATAAAGTAAAATGTACTTACATTTCAGAATAAACTAAATTTCATATTAAACATACTTTCTCTATTAATATTTAATATATTTTTGTTTAATACATACTTTTTTCTATGAAAATATACAAATATAAACTACTCTATTATAAATTAGGTCATTGCCATTAAATATTTTTTTGTTTTGATCATGAAATAGAAAAAAGAAACAAATTTGTCTTTACAGAGTTTGGGAAACAATGAAATGGGAACCAGATCTGTGGTCCGTTGCAAGTGGCAGAGTTGTATCTGCATGTTGGTCACCATGCGGTTCGGTTTTATTATTTGCTACATCTTCAGAAGCTGTCATTTATGCTCTCACTTGTGGCACTGTTGCAAGCGTATTTTCATCAGAAGAGAAGAGACAAGCTACGCCTGTGATAGATGTCACTGCTCTGGAGTTACCAGGAGGAGAAAGGTGCTGTTCAAATCTTGTGACACTATAATTATTTACGAGGTCTGTTCAAAAAATATGCGGACTGTTTGAGTTTTGCAGCTCTAGTTAGTTTCAGGAGAATCCGCTTGGTGTCGCTAGGTTCGTATGATTCAGCTGATTAAAACGCGGTATTTCAGCCGCAGATATCTTCATTTGTTGATGAGTTACACGCAGTTTAGTAAAGAGTGTTTTTTTCATTTTATCGGATTGTAAAATGGACAGCCTGAAGGAGAAACGAATTGCTGTGAAATTTTGTGTAAAACTAGGGAAATCTGCAACAGAAACATTTGCCATGCTTAACACGGCCTATGGCGATGTTGCCATGAAGTGTACTGCATGTTTCAAGTGGCATGAACGTTTCAAGGGTGGCCGACAGTCGATTAATGACGATGAGCACCCTGGACGTCCTTCAACTTCAACTGTCGACCCAGACGTTGACAAAATCAACACCCTGGTGCATGAAAATCAACGTCTGATCATTAGAGAGCTTTCCGAAGAGTGTGAGATATCAGTTGGATCTTGTTATGAGATTTTGACCGAAAAATTGAAGATGCACCGCATCGCTGCGAAATTTGTGCCGCGCCTAATGACTGATGACCAAAAAGCCAATCGCGTCCGGGTTTGTCGGGAACTGCTTGATCGTTCAAATGAAGATGAGAACTTTTTGTCAAGAATTATAACCGGTGATGAATCATGGGTGTATGGTTACGGCATTGAAACGAAGGTCCAATCATCCCAATGAGCGAGTCAAATGTCCCTAAGACCCAAAAAAGCTCGCCAAGTTCGGTCGAATGTGAAGGTGATGCTGACAGTTTTTGTTGATGCTAAGGGTGTTGTTCACTACGAGTACCTCCCTGAAGGCTCTACAGTCAACCAGATTACCTACATTGAAGTACTGAAACGTCTGAGGGACGCCGCCCGGAGCAAAAAGCCAGAACTGTGGAGAAGGGATAACTGATTTTTCCATCACGACAACGCTCCAGCTCACTCAGCACTCAGAACTCGTGAGTTTTTGGCCAAACACTCGATCACTGTTCTTTCTCCCTCCCTCTACTTACCTGACCTTGCTCTTTGTGACTTTTCTTATTCCCAAAACTCAAAAAACCCCTCAAAGGAAGAAGATTTGAAACAATTTCGGAGATTAAGGCAAATGCGATGAAGGAGCTGAACGCCATCACAAAAGAAGCGTACCAGGACTGTTTTAACATGTGGAAACACCGTTGGGATAAGTGTGTGCATTGAGGAGGAGAGTACTTTGAAGGAGACTCAGACGTGTAACTTCCAAATAAAGTACTTTTTTTTATGACCTCAGTTCATGTATTTTTTGAACAGACCTTGTATATCATATTTTTATTTTCATAATTATTGTCTAACTATATAATATATAAATAATATATATACCTTTCTAAGAAACTAATTTAATATTACATAGAATCTCAATATAAATGATCCTACTAAATTGCACATCGGTTCTAACCAACTGCATTTTGAAAATAGAGACATTGCTTGCGACCCCCAAATTTCAACACTTTAAAAATGTATTTTGTTAATAAGTAATTTATTATAAGTATGTGTCTTCTAGTTATTTTAATATTGAAATAAATGTGGGTGAATTAGACTATGCCACTGCTATCGCAGATGGTACATGTCTGTTGTCAGTTTTGTCATTGTAAAACATATTTTTAATAAGATACTCTTGCCAATTTCCAATTTGTATTCATTAATTATTTAAAAAGCCAATCTTGTGTGTGACAATTGCATCTAATCAGCTATTGTTATCATATTTTGTATGTTATTTAAAAAAATAATAAGTTACAAAATATTATAGAATTTTTTTAAAGAAAACTAAAATGTATGTTATATTTACAGAGTTGGTGGAGAAGTTTGTAGTTTAATTTGGGACAAGAATGGACGCCATCTAGCTGCTACTTTCAAAAAGTGTGATATTATTGCAATTTTTGTGACCTTCATATCCACCGAATTGCATATAACTCCTTGGTAATACTTTATTTTATTTTGTATCAATCATAGTATCGTTCTTGCTATTTTTAATCTGGGAATAATTTTTATCGTGTTAGTGTTACTTGAAGTGTGGTATAGTAGTGTTTATTAGGTTTTGTACAATGAATATGGATAACTAGAATGAATTATTAGAGAATGTGTACTGTACAACATTTGTCTAAGTAGAGATTCTCCGATAACTCATCTTCATTATCTATATTCATTATACAAAAACTATAAACACTACTATAACATACTACAAGTAACACTAACACGATAATACAGTCCCTAATCTGATAGCAATGGTGGAAAAAAAAGAAATCGCCAAAATGTTCACAAAGACTGGCACAATAACTGTTAAGCGACAAAATTGTCCCTCAATGGCTAACCTCACACTAAACTAATAATTTGAGAGAGGGATTGGGGAGTACATGAACGCCTACCACCACAGGCTCCAGTAGAGCACGGGCGTTCATACTCACCCGCCGTACTCAACATGTTAATACAAATTGAACTTAAGTAAAAAATTGGAGCCTAAAGTTTCCTCTTTGTTTTACCTTTGCTTTGTGTCACTTTATGAGATTTAAATATACATTTTGGATGATTAATTAATTGATTATTATATTATAGTAAATTGTAATGATTTATTAAGTTTTAATTTTTAAAATTTTAGTAAGAAATTTAATTTATTTATAGAAAAATAATTGGTTGAATATTTGTATTTAAAAAAATTCTTCTACTTATAGTTTTGTAGTCTCTTTTACTTCTATGTGTTGAATGGTTCACATACCCTAACCAAAAGGGTAGTTGTTTCCACCCAAAAGATAAGTGTTGCTACTTCATATCTCTTCTTTTTTTTCTAGTCGCTCCTTTTCAGTTTTCAACAATAACCCCATGACAAATTTTTGAATTATCTGTCTCTTAATATTCCAAACAGCAAATTTGGTTGGACAACTTCTTTCACAGTACGTAACCCTAAAATGTCATCTTCAGTAACTCAAATAACAACCTTTATTGAAACTTGCAATTTTTGTGTTGTACTTCTTGAGGTTTTGTATAAATTACACTTTTTTGTATTTACATGACAAAAAACCTCTACTTGCTGATTTATTCAGCAGACACTTTTCGCACTATGTCAGCGCATTATTCAATGCTGTGAGTCACTGACAAGACTGCTGCTCAGGTGTCTTGAATAATGCGTTGACTTAGTGCGAAACACGTCTGCTGAATAAATCAGCAAGTAGTGGTTTTTTGCCAAGTTAATACAAAGAAAGTATAAATTTTATTGGTTAGCCAGCCACTTTAACATTAAGAAATATATTGTCTTCAAACTTATAAACACACAAAAATGTTCTTTATATACTTATTTTTTTAAACTTTATACGACATTTTATAAATACGAGTACAACTCCCCCTACAACCTTTAGATGTTTTTTGAAATAGCAGTTTTGAGACTCTGTTAATTTCTTCTTTTTGTTTGAATTTAACCAGTAGTAATGTTTTATTTTCTAAACGTTCCACTTTAGGACAGGAAAAAGGTTTATTCTTTGTCTGTGGTGCTACATTTAGTTTGTTCTTTAAAATGTGATGTTACTTGGTTTTAAAATTTTTAGTTTAAAAGAAATTTTTATTGTATTGAAATAAATATATTTACAAATCCATGTTAATATTGAAAAATATTTGTTTGCTTTTAGTTGCTTTGTCAAGGGGATGCCTGGTGAATCTCCAGCAGTTGTGACATTTCAGGAAAGTTTTGAAGATGGTTCTAATTTGACTATTGTAAGTATTAAAAATATAACAAAACCTTACAATTTTTTTTTTGTCAAGAATAATTATCGTTATTTCCATAATTTGTTTGACTAAAACCATGGATTTATTAATATGAATTAGCAGACTCGTTTCACACCGCTCCATTGAACAATGTACTCAATTACAGCAAGAATAGCATTATTAGTGTTAGCTGAGAAATATTGCAGTATAGTTTTAGTCAAAGACTTGTATTTTTAAAATAGTAATACAGTAGAGTCTCGAAAATCCGAGCACCGATATTTTGAGCTTCTGTATAATTCGAGCCTATTTCTATTTGAGTCTATTTTATCTTTTTGAAAGAAAATGATGAGTCAGGCTTCCAAGAAATGTTTATATCAATACGGTTGCAAAGAAAATGAATCGTAGGCTTCCATGAAATGTGTAATCCGAGTTTTTGGTTATCGAGGAGGGTCTCGGTCCCATCTATCTCGAATTATCTAGGCTCTACTGTATCTACACAAATCTTACGAACAACAAAATAATGAATGGTATTAAATGTTTATTATATCTGAGCATAAATAATGTGTATGTGAACATGTTTTAAATAGTTTTTTTACAATCTCTATATTTAACTAAACAGAATTATTTTAAAATAAATTGTTTATAAATGATTTTAAAGCTTTTTAACAATTAATTAATGTGTTCAATTATATTTATAAAGACAGGATTATTTTAATGATCATTGACAATAGTACACCTCAAATTTCAGTTCACTTGGACATGCTCAAAACAGTATTTTGGAAGAATGTAGATTTTTTTTGTCTTTTTTCTTCATGTTTTATTTACATGACCTTTTTCCACATCCTATTTATTCAATTAATACATTGTTATCAAACTCCTATTTTGGATATTTTGTAATTGTATAATTATTATAAATCTGTACTGCTTACTAATTATCTCTTTCATAATAATGTTTTAGGGTTGGTCCACTGGTCGTGTTCAGTACTTCCCCATTATCTACGCAGATCTCACTCCACCAAAAACTACAATTCATAGAAATTCTTCTTTTACGTTGTCACCTTCTATTGCTAATATTACAGAATCTCCTCGTTACATGGCTTTTAAGTCTTTATAGGTTTATAAAATTGGTGAAATCTACATACAGTGGAGAGTCGATTATCCGAAGTAATTGGGACTGGAGGTCGTTCGGTTATCATTCAATATTTACAAAATACAGTACTGTATGAAAGGATAGAAAAATAAGCTTAAATTTAAATCAACTATAGTATCAATGAAAAAGTAAATAAAGTATTGTAATTTCAGAATTTAAAATGTTTACACAAGCTATTCAGTTGTCCAAAAATGTTACTGTTCTGCCTTGTTTTAAACTGGGAAAAAATATTCATTAATGTTTTTGTTTGTTTCAAATTTTATTTTTTTTTTTTTCTTGGCAGCCAAATCACGCATTTGTTTCAATAACATGAGCTGCATAGAACAACTCTCTTGTTGCTTTTCAAACCAGGACATTGCTGTGATCAAATCCCTCATTGCATCTTCAGGCCTAACTTGATTTTTATTCTATTATTTTCTTCTTCATCATCATCCTCTCATTAGCAGTACTTTCTTCTTCTTGCCGTAAAACCGACATAATTTTCTTGTCATTTAAATTTGGAATCCTGGGCCATAGTTATTCCCCAACCTTTCATTCCCATTCAAAACATCTGCGTCACAATCAGAAAAACCTGAAATCTCCTGGCACAGTTTTAAAATTGTTAGCATGTATTCAATGTTGTTTTCCTGTGTTGGGTTTTCAGCTATTTCTCAGTCAATTTATTCCAGCCTTTCCTCAGGTTTTCCAAAGGTTAAGACCTCCAACTGGCATATAACAACAGTCTGATGTTAAGGTTTCTAGAAAACTCCATAAGACTCTTCAGTTACTAGTAACAACCTTCACAAGACTTCTTTTTCATACACCCTTTTCAATTTCTCAGTTACACTTATCCATTGTTTGAAATAATGTTGTCACATTGGTTGGTAAATAATTTCAAAATTGTCATTAGCTGAATTCAGTGAGCCAGATTTGGGTTAGGTAGGCACATTATCAATCAAAAGTAGGACCTTTCCAGTTTTCTTTTTTTTGAGTTTTTCACATTTGGAATAAATATCTGTAAGTATAGATGTTTACACGTAATCTGGCTTTTGATCGCAATCGCCTGTACTAGCCTAGATAAAAAAACTTGTCTGTTGTCATGCGGGTTGAGTCAATTATCCTCGCAACACTCGTGAAGGCGATCCAGTGGATGAAATACAAAATGCTGTAAAGTGAACTATGTCTATATCCACGGAAATGTTTGCAGAACGATTTTTGCCTAATCGCAGTCTGTAGTGCCGTGCCAGGTCCAAGTGTCATCATACGTGTCAAGACCTATACCACATAAAACTCTGTCATCCTTGCATTATTTTTTAATAAATTTTTTTTTTTTTATTTTGGCTAATATGATGTTTTGGATGATTGGCTTTCTACTGTATTGAAAGGTCTTACTATGGAAAAAGCTGTGGTATCTTTTTGCTCTGGTTACATGATACTATGTTGCCTTAGGATAATCAATTTCAATTATTGCTATAATATAATTTGTGTTAAATGTTCTTGAAAGTAAATAACATAAGGTAAATGTGTTGATGTAACAATATGTCCTAAACTATGACAATAACTATTTTTTTTATACATCATAAAGGATTCAAAATCTGTCCAAAATAAAGTTTCACATCTTCCAATAATTTTTTAAGAGTTTTTTTTTTAGAAATTCATTTCAATTTAATTTTTTTAAAGTAATAACATTGTACTCATTCTTTAAATTGATCAAACTATTTTTTAATATGGAAGCTGCCTTTTTCAGTTTTTGTTGAATTTTAGTAAAAGGTTTGTACTTGTGATTCAAATTATTTAGTACTAATTATTATTATAATAATTAACAACGCATTGACTGCCAACCAGTTTTCCGATAACCTTAAAACAAATTTTTTTTGTAGTTTTTTTTAAATAATGACAAAACATAATAATATTTTGTCTTCTGGTGTGTTTATTTATAGTATCTTCGTACACCGGTGACAGTCATGGCGTGACGTAAATATTTATATTACGAGGCGTTGCGTCGGCCGTTGTTGGGCTTACTACCCATTCTCCGTTCAAGGCGGATCTTCCAAATGAGTTTAAAATGTTAACATTTTTGTCGTATTTTTTTCAACATAAATTCGAGTATAAATATACACTATAACGTATTTTCACAATATTATAGTAATTTTTAAACAATAAATACAGCTACTAGATTTTTCTCTTGTATTTTATAGATACACAATTTTAATTTTCAGCATAACTGTTTTTTTTGTTTGAAAATATTTTTCTTGAATAATTAGAATGTAAATATAATCTAAACATTATTTTTACATTTATGTTTTTGTATTGTTTCAATATAAGTATGTTTTAAATTGAGATGTTTTTACGAATTTTATACAATCTTATGAATTGGAGGAAGACGTTTTAAATTAAAGTGTTTAGTTTCTAATTTTCAAATTGTTCAGTTTTTATAGGTGAATTTTTTTAAGGATCAAATCAAATGTAACACTATTCTAAAACATAATGTAGTTCTACAAAGAAGTGTAAATAAAAACTATTTCCTTATAATTCTATACTTCTAGTTTGCCAATAATTATAGTCTTGTAAGAAAAATCAATTAAAAAATCACCTCATACGGTTAAATATGCCCGATAGCTTTGTGTGAAGATCTAAAGTTAGGTCTACATTGTCAGTTACTGGTGCAAAAATACTATGGGGGTCACTGGTGACCTCCATCCCAGTCATTGTGTTAATAATTATTATTTACAAGTTTTAATTTTGTTTACGACATCAAAACACATTGATCTGTAATTTAGGAAAGATTTTTTTTCATAAATTTGCTATAGTATGTGTAATATAATATTTGAAATATCTCAAGCTTTTAAATTTAGGATTAAAAGTTCTTGCTTTTGTTTTGGGGAATGAGGAGAGAATGTTTCTATTGTAGATTCTTAGCTAATATTTGTAGGATCTCTATACATCAGAAAAATCCATATTACCCTGAAATGTATTCTGTAGGCATTCTAGAGAATCAATCTGGAAAACTGAAATTTGTGGGTAAGAGATCAAACAGTTCTTATGAGTTATACAAAATGTTTTTGCTTTGTACACTTTTTTAAATATTTTGTGTGTACTTAAAATTTGTTAGAGTTGCAAAAAAGTGATTTGAAGCTGTAAATATTAAATTAGTAGTCATGAATTATAAATAATTACAGTTGTATAAATTGTGACAAAAAATAACTTCCTGCATCCCTTGTGGGTTATTGTAGTTTTTTTTCAAATAATTTAATCAAAATATTGAAATAAAATATAAAGATAGTGCTTCCTTAATCAAAACAAATAAAAGATGTACACAAAACTCACAAATTAACATTTATTGACTCATACGTGTTTCAATGATGAAAGTCATCATTATCAGTGAGTGTTGCTACTACAAACTCTAACTTATAACTACTTCAGTTGTAAGTTAGAGTTTGTGGTAGCTACACTCACTGATGATAATGACTTTGTCATTGAAACTAGTATGAGTCAATAAATGATTAATTTATGAGTTTTCTGTACGTCGTTTATGTGTTTTAACATAACCTCACAAGGTAAGCTCAAAGAATAGTTGTAATTCCTTGATCAGTTTTAATTTCTTGTTGAGTAACTCACAAGACTTTGTTCTTTAAAAAACTAAAGTATTTTTTTTTTTTTTTAATTGAAATTGTTACCAGTTATAAGTTGAAACGTTTTTACACATTTTTAGATTTTGTTAAATATAAATTTTCTATTTAAATTTTTTCCATATGAATAAAAATTTAAAGGGGTTAGGTTAGGCATGGAAATTTATTTTTTGAGTGGTCACTTTATGTAATTTATAGTAAGTTGAAATGCAAATGTTCTCTCAAAGTTAGAAAGTTATAACTGCAAATGTTCAACTTCTAATGGTGAAGTAGAAAAACTCATGTTTTGTAGTGAATTATACAAAACAAAAAGTTAAATTAAAAAATCTAACGTATTTTCACCTTAAATAAGAGTTTAGTATCCAGCTTAAGGCTTGGTCCTTACAATGTTGGTTAAGAGAGCAAAACTCCATAAACAATAGTGTTTGTAAGAATTATTTTAAGTTAATATTATTAACATTTTTTTTATATGTTGTTTGCAAACTGAAAGGAAAAACAAAATTATGATTGTTTGAATGATAAAATATTGAATTAATAAAGTGAGTACAATTTGAAATTTTGTAAGATATCTAACAATATTGTATATTCACATCTTTTTTTAAAAAATTATTTGAAATTGGAAAGTAATTACACTAAATTTTTTCTTAGAAAGTTTATTCTTTCCAATAAATTGTATTTTTTACAAAAAAAAATTTAACTTTAGATATCTTAATTTTAGAATGATATTGAGTATGTTGTTTATCTGCCATACCTAGCATCATCAAATTACCATCAATTAACGTATTTCGGAGATCCTCCATCTCAGAATTTTGAAAATACAAGAGGATGCCAAAACTTGAATATTTGACAAAACTATTTATGGCAGATAAACAACATATTCAATATAATTTTATCAAACCTAGTGGTAATTCAGTATACAAGTTTGTTTTAGAATTTGTGTAGAATGTTCCTACCTTTTAAAATGCACGGGGAAGCAAACCAATAAATTAAAGAAATTTCAAAAATTTTACTGTCTTCTTTTAAAAATAAAAATTTAGATTTTCCTCTTTAAATTCATTCAGTTTTGGTAAAATTAGGATTGCAATCTATTAGCCATTGTCTTTATAGAAAATGAGTTTTTTTTCATTTATTCTTTTGATTAGCATATACGTACCAGTATGGAGATTGTGTAATGGCCAGCGGTAGCATTCCGTATATGTACGTTCTATCAGTTTTCTCTGATTAACATTGCCGTACTTTTACGATTTGTATTTTGATGTATTCTAGGTTAAAGATTTGCAACTATCTGGACAGTAAATAGAACACAGAGTACATAGTCACCATTTTTTTATGTCCAAAGTCTATGGGTTTTCCCAGGTATTTACAGATCATTTCGAAATGCGAGCGGTATTTTACAACGAACAGATAATTGAATAATGAAGAATTTCTTTTGGGTCCAAAGTGTATGGTTTTTCCACATGTTTACAGATCGCTTCAAAGTTTGTGCCGTATTTTACAATGAATATGTATTTTACAAAGAAAAAAAGATTAACAGATAATGTTTAGCAAAGAAATTGTCATTAAAAGTAAGTTAAAGTTTGGTTAACATGAGGAAATAACTCAATTGGAAAAATGAAAAAGTGTAAAAATCTTTCAAAAATATGTTGCTCCCAGGAGCTGTATCAGGGCAGGGACATGTTGCTGATGGTGTTTGTTATTTTGATGAATTAGAAAGGTTCTACTGTATATATAATGAAACAAATAATATTTACGTGTGTGTGTGTGTGTGTGTGTGTGTGTGTGTGTGTGTGTGTATATATATATATATAGATTTTTTGGACTAGGAGACTGACAGACTTACCTTGGTAAGAGTCCACTCTGTAGTCTTGAAATAGAAACACATAAAAGCACTTAAAGTGCTTTTATGTGTTTCTATTTCAAGACTACAGAGTGGACTCTTACCAAGGTAAGTCTGTCAGTCTCCTAGTCCAAAAAATCTAAATATCTTTACCAACCAAAACTAACCTAAAAATATATATATATATATATACACACACACACACACACACATTTATTTATTATGAGCTTGTACATATATATTTGGGACATTATTATTCCATTGCACTGACTTTATAAAGTTATTATACGTTAATTGTAAGCAATTACTCCACTATCAAGTGCAATTAATTTTTACCTTGTGATGAGGCACCTTTCGGTCACTAGAGCATTGTTGAATCACTCAGTGACAATGGTCAAGTGACAGAAAGATGCCTTATCACAAGGTATAAATTAATTGCTTCTAATAGTGTATTGATTGTTGACAATTAATGTATAATAACTTTTATATATATATATATATATATATATATATATATATATATATATATATATATATATATATATATATTTAGGTTAGTTTTGGTTGGTAAAAATTATTTAGATTTTATGGACTAGGAGACTGACAGACTTACCTTGGTAATAGTCCACTCTGTAGTCTTGAAATAGAAACACATAAAAGCACTAAACCAATGAAATATTTCAACCACACAGTGGTCTTTATCAATCAAAGAGAAAACACAAAGTGAAATAGAGAGAATGAAATAAAATTTCATTTTCATTAAAATTTTATTTCATTCTCTCTATCAGTGTTGCATAATCTACATATATATATATATATATATATATATATATATATATATATATATATATATATATATATATATATATATATATATATATAATAGAATGGTATAAAAGAATTATACTATTGTTTAAAGACTAATTACACATAAGTAGTGGAACTACCCACAACAGCTCAGCATAAAAAATGTATCATTGTAAACTATAAAACAATTACAACATCTGTTTTGAAAAAGAGATAGAAAGTAATTGATAGTTTGAAACATTAAGAGATTGCTGTGAACCAAAGAATCTATTAAAACAATAACACACTATATAGAATAGTAACTAATAATGGATCCTCTAGTGGATTCACTCTGCCAATGTTTTACATTGTCAACTGTCTAGACATTCTAGCTGGTGATAGCTAGAGGTAAAACTTGATTTAGTTAAGAATAAGAATATCATGTATATGAATAGAAAACGTTAATCTCTTCTAATACTTGTGGAAATAACTACTTCAAATATAGATAAGTAAAGAATTGTTTTTATATTAGATGTACTTAAATTTTTACAACATGAATTAATGGTCAAATTATTTCTAGAATTGTAAAAACGTCGTCAGATTTAACTAAGACTGCATTTGTTTCCCCATTTACCTGAAATTATGCCTTAGGATAACATAATGGTGACAAAAACATAATTTTCAATACGAGTATTCCTGTTTATTTGAGCACCTGAGATAATTATTGAATAAATGATAAGCCGGTTGAATATCGAGTCAAATTTTTATTTATTCAGTGCAACTTTCCGGCAACTAATTTGTTGCCCTTATCAAGCCTGTAGTGCTATGAAAAATAGCACTACAGGCTTACGTTTAGACTTCAATTGAGTAATGTGGAGGCAAAACATCAAATCCCCTACACTTTACCACAAAGTTTCTTTGAGCTAACAAGATAGTTGCCGAAACATTGCACTAAATAAATCAACTTTTGACTCAATATTCAACCAGCTTATTATTTATTCAATAATTTTCAATATGTTTAATATTGTTATAACTAAATAGTCATAAGTGTCATTTATCTCTGACTTTTACTATTATTCTCAAAACTTGTTTTTACCAGTAACTTTTGCTCTGATTATTTTTTACTTTAGTATGAAATAAATTTTTTTTTTACAAATACAAATTACATTGTTGCCAGTTAATTTTAGATCCTATTGTATCAAGTTGTGAATATTAATGTTAAGGAAAATTTTGTATTTATTTTTAAAATGCACGTAATTTTACATTTTTTAATAAATGTAAGGTAATTAAGTTGTTTACATAATTTTCTTGTGCAATTTCCTATTTTCAAATCATTCATGAGGGTAAATTAAATATTTTTATAGGCTTTGAAATGAAGTGATACCATCATTAATAATGTACCCATGGCTGCCATGATATATTAAGGAGTTTGAGTTTGGTGTATTTACTACTGTTATGTTGTTATTTACCAGGCAAGTGTTATTAATTTAATCATCCTTATATTTATTTGAAAAGAAACTTTTCTCAATTTCGGGTATTATATGCAACAAGCGGCAAACCGGCTTGCTCTGCAGCATGTTCAGGTGCTTGTATTTTTTAACAGGATCTTGATAATTACTTTCCAAGAGTTTTAAACAACTGTACATTTAAAATGGAACTATTTGTAATTATTGTTCAATTTGTTAATTACATTAATTTTACGTTTTTAATTTTTTTTGTTCTGACAGACAATAATAAACACAGGTTCCGGTATTATTTCAACATTTATAAAATAGTCTAAATAAAGTTCACATTTGTAGTTTTAAATAAATCATCACCTTTGTTCGACATGTTTGTAATGCTTTCAGAAATGTCTATTCATAAATCAAGGTTGAGAATTTTGTGTAGCCTATTACATTAAAACGGATTTTTTTAAAGGCTTTACCATATGACTAAGATATTTACTAAATTCATTATTACAGAATATCATGTAGACCTATATAACTTTAAAGAATTGACACAAGAATCGGAAGAAAAGTTTTAGAATTGCAATCGAAAATTTTAAGAATTGTCCAATACCTAATAATAACATGTTCAACTGTCAAGATAATAATTAATTGTAATTGTTTTAAAAAGCAAACCACAAGTAAAAATAGCAATAAAGAGTGTTATAATAGGTATTATAAATCAGGAAAAAGGTCAGTTAAAGGACATCAAAGGGTTTTTTGAAAGCATAAAAAATAGGTACTGTTAACAAAAACCACGTTGAGCTTCAGCATTTTCCAAAGGAGGAGTTTTATAATGTGCTCAAAGAGGGTATGTAATTTTTATTTGTTAATTTAATACGTCTTTATTTTGTGTATACATACATATTACAAAATGAAAACACATTACTTGAAAAAAAAATTAAATCAAACTCTGACCACATTATATAACTTTAGTTTTTAAAACCACTGAAGGTTTTTTCCTGTATCAATTTGAACTTTTTTATCCGTCAGTTTTTTGTTTAAAACTAAACAAAAGTCCAGACTGATTTTTCTGTCCAAGTTGTAACTCATGTTAAGTGATTTGCAAGTATTAGATGGAATGTTTACTTCAGTATTGGTTAGTAAAACCTAAATAATCTTTGAAATGTTGCAAACCTTTCAAAATGCAAGCAAGCTATTTAGCAGTAAAAAGAGAAACTAAAATCAGACAGTGTTCTACAAGCTGGATTTCAAGTTTTCCTTAATGTTTTGAGGCTAAATTTAAATCCTATGGGTTACTGACAAACCTTAATACAAAGTTTGTGAAGAAGTTGTGCAATTTCTTGGATAGAAATAAAAAACTGTTTGCAATTTTTGTGTTGTACATCCTGAGGTTTTTCTATAATTACACATTTGGTATCACTTAGCAAAAAAGCACTACTTACTGATATTTTTCAGCAGATGCGTTTCACACTAGATGAGGGCATTGTTCAATGCTATGTGTCAGGGACAAGACTGTTGCTCAGGTGCAGTGTCTTGGTGTGAGTCTGTAGTGTGTTATTGATTAGTTGTTAATTATGTGTTCACATATAGTATTTGATTGTGAGTGTGTTTTGTTGTTTAGAATGTGTTTGGGATAGTATTTGTGGGGTTTGTATATCTCATAGTTTTCTGTTGTGTTTATTTTGTAGCTTTTTTTATGTAGTGTAGGATTTTTAAAATGGTTTCTGTTTAAAATCCTGAAAGAACAAAATGAGCTCAAGAGGTTCATACTGTTGCTTGCAATTAAGGTTTGAACATATTCTACAGCTAGACGTCTTGGAATAAGTTTTGCTGGAATTTAAAACAATTTGTGGCTGCAGTAGAAATTGATGAAATTTCAACACCTTTTTGGATTCAAGGACTTTCATTTGTTAATCCTAACCTCAGCTAAAATAATCTGGAGGGTACCTTGTGACTTGAAGATTTTTCTTTCCACAATTTTAATATTATGTTCAAAGTTTTATTCAATTAAATAGATATCTTAATTTTTGGATACCGGTAGTCTCTTGACAAAATTAAACTGATAAGCTTGTACTTTTATGTTTTACATTATTCTAATATTCCAAGTTAATAATTGAAAATAAATTGTTGATATTTTAAGCCAGGATCCTTGCGCTATGGAAACTACCGCATTTACTTGCACCATTAGGGCAAATCTAACAATCGTAAAAATTGTTGTGTTTTAAATTATAAATTTCAATTGTATGGATTATATTAAGCTTTTAACTCTTTCATTGATATAAAAACAATCTATTAAATACATTTATAGCATATTTATATGTAAAATTACAGATAGAAAACAGAGTATTAACAGTTACGCAATTACTCGTGTCGTTAGGGTGCTCCTAACATGGTTGACGCCTGCCACTTCTCTCACTCCTGGTTACCCTCTCAATCACGTTATCTATTCTAAAATTTTACAACATTCTCGAGAAAGCATGTTTAGATGCTCAGTCGCATACAACGAAATGATAAAATAGTTCTTTCAGAACAACTAAAAGTGTTAGATTCAATCTAATAGCATGAGCGTTCGGGGGTTAATGATGAGAAAACAATATTTTTTTATAAAACTTTTTTTTGTATTTTATGATTTAAAAAATTGTATATATTTATTTAATTTAAAATACATTTTTGTGTACAAAACATGAATAAAACATAACAGTATAAGATTTTTAATTTATCCTTTATATATTTTAAAGTTTACATTATTACTCCTAATATAAAAAAAAAACACTGCGGTTTTAAAATGGTATAATGGTTGCTTTAACTGTTAATGCTTGGTGATGAGACTATATCACTTAATTTTAAATTATTGAAAAAACCTTTAAAAATTACAAAATAACATGACCTATTTAATATCACAAGTTATTATTACAGTCAAATGTTAACCTATAAAGGCCCTCCTTTGTTTTTTACAGTTCAACTTTTTATAACTTGAAACGTTTATTAAAAATAAATAATTTTTAATTAAACAATGACTTACACAAATAGTGATTTAAATTGTTAACAATATTTTCAGTCTTTTTTATGAGTATTTTTTTCACCCTGAAGAGGTTTCCAAATATAATCTTGAAACATAGCATAAGCAACTCCAAGAGCAAGAGATCCAGCAACGGCCCCTTGAGCAATAATTCTAAGCCGCATTATATATACTGAAGGGGACATCTCGCCTCGGTTTTTAAACCTGTAAGCACCAATTCCACATGCTAGAATCAGCCCTGCAACACCTGAAAATGAAAGTTATTATTTTTCAGTTATTTTATAAAAACAAATGTAAGAAAAAAGGGTACATTTGTTGCAACAAAAACATAATATGTAAAAGACATACACAAACTCAGAAATTAATAATTTATTCATTCAGACATGTTTCAATGATTAAGTATTCATCATTAGTGACCATTGATACTACAAACTCCAACTTACAACTTTTGAGTTGTACTAGACTGATGATGATGACTTTGTCATTGAAACAAGCCTGAGTGAATAAATTATTAATTTCTGAGTTTATGTACATCCTTTATTATTTATATTAGTTGATTCAATCTTTAAGTGAGCTACTAGTTTTTAAATAAAAACATTTGTAAATTTGTTACACTTGCCTATAGTAGCACCAAAATATACCTACATCCCCACCCTAATATCCTCCCCCACAAAAACCATGAGGTTAGTTAAGGTCTGAATTGACAATGGGACACATCTCCTGAAATGGCCATTCTCAATAATTATAAAAGTAAGTGATACTATAGAGAAGCGTAACATATTTAGAAGTGTTTTTAGTTTTATTTGTTATTAACATAACCACACAAGCTAAGCTGAAAGAATAGTTGATATATTTAATATTGTTTCAATATTTGCAATTATCACCTATTTAAATTTTGTGTTAATATTGTTTTAGGTATTTAATCAGTTTCAGTAATCCTAATATTTTATATCAGTGCACTTTAATTACTTTCAATGTTTACTTAATTATGAGAAAATTAGAAGTATTTCTCTTCATTATCATACAAATTTCTAAAATGTAGAATCAATTCTTAATTTAAGCTTTTGATGGCCAGATATAATCTTTTATAATTATTTTAAAAAATTTTACACTAAATGTAGATATTGAAAGAAATAAAATTGTATGACTTAAAACATTTTAGTGTTATAATCAGTAATAGTGTGTGTGTTTGAGGTATTATTTGTCCTGGTAAAGAATCAATGGCTCATACTCAAAAAGGAGGAATAGACAATTCATAAGAAAGTCGGAGAAACATAAAATGTCAGATATTCAGTTATTAGATAGATGAAGGAAGGTACAAGAGACTGAAAACTAACTGAGTTTTAGGAAATGTTAAGTCCTGTTCTTTGTGAAAGTTTAACAACAACATTACTATTCAGAAGAGAACAGTGGAAAATAATATGAAGACCTTCAAGTTTAATAAAATCTTGTAATAAGTTGATTGTAGGCTACTTATCTACGATAAGTTCAATATTTCTTATGAAAATGTTTGCACTTTTACTAAAATCGAGAAATATTTGGTTGGGATTAATTAATCAGGACTTAATATAAAAATTAACGTGTAAAAAGAGCATACGGGATGCAATATGTGGGAAACAAACACAAGAATAACTATTATTTTGTTTTTCAAATTGTGAACGAAGCCAATGCAAGTAAAATACTTGTAGACCTTATCGTCTCATATAAAGAAATAGTATTGTGTAAAAATGAGTAAGGTAAGTAATAACCTATGCCCCTGCCAATATAGTTGTTTTGTGGATTTTGAAACTTACATGTAATGTAAATGTCATGCTATTTCAACAAATCCTGTTCATCTATATTTTCACTCTAGAAAATTCTGCTAAGTACTCAGTGTTGACATCTGCTCACACACATGATCAAATCACCACATTTGAATATTTACCTCCATCTTTTCTTACCACATTTTTACAATAATTGACACCCTATAGTTAGTGTTTGGTCAGACTCACCATACATCACAAATGTACCTCGTGAGTATTAATATTTGTTAAATCACTATATATATGTGTGTGTGTGTTAAGATTGCTTACAATCTAAAAGTAAACATTCAGCATAAATATTACTTTAACATTTCACTAATATTTTTTTTAATCAACCTGATAAGGGTTGCACGAAAAATAAAACAAGGGGTCGCACATGGTGGATTCGACCAGGTCATTTTAATAATACAAAAATAAATACTGAACGATATTTTATTTTACAAATAAAAATATCATAATTAAGTATAATGTATTTACTTAACCCTTAGCACTCGACTGTCGGGGGAGCCCCGCCAAGCGTATATTGCAGTTTACTCGTATGTCGGGGGTCACCCGACACGATTATCAAATGCCTATAACTCGTCTGCGGCGAAGCCCACAACATTCAATCTTTTACCATTTGGTGCTACACTATATTGAAAATAATGTGAACGAAGTTGAAAATGCCTAGGAATATGTGAGTCATTACAAAATCTAGTTTGCCGCTACGTTGTAAGCTGCAAGTAGGTTACAGTTTTACCGGGAATTTGTTTACTGGTAGTTTGCCGTGGCTTCACTTGCAATTAGTGATTCTGAAATTCCTGATCTTTTACTTGATCCTGATTTATTAGATTGTAGTTCAGTTTCATAAACATAATAATTAAACCAACAGGTATTTGTAAATATAACCAGTTTATGGGTGGTATAGATTTAGCTGTTCAATATAATGAACCGTCCAGTTTTACAAAACGAACAAATAAATGGTGGAAGACAATGTTTTTTCTGGCTATTAGATGTAGCTGTAGTAAATAGTTTTATTATCTATAATAACAAAAAAAGGAAATGAAAGAAAATCCTGTTAAAAAAAAATAGTTTCGCCAAAACTTGGTGAGGGAACGCATTGGTGATATCAGGAATAACCCGAATAGTGAGAGGGGTCGGCCGTCAACTACTGACAAAGAAGAAAAACTGAATTGGAAATTACATTTAATCTTTTCCAATGATAAAAATACTTCTAAGGATTGTGCAGTTTGCAGTAACAGGAAGATAAAAAAAAGGCAGAAGGGAAACTGTTTTTTACTGCGAAACATGCAGCGGAAAGCCAGGACACCATTCAAGATACTGTTTTCAAAGATATCATACTCTGCAAAATTACAAATAAGATAATAAAATTATGTACATACAGTATTAGTGAATAAAAATAGTTTAGTTTACTAAAATCATGTAAGAGAAAACAAAGTTTTCCATAAACAATAATGCAACCTGCAGGTGAGGAATTTGTCCCAATTTAATTACAAGTGGGGAAGCAAAGCATGTTACAAAAATCCGAGCGCTAAGGGTTAAGTTCTACTGGTTTTAATTGCGACATGAATGTACTAAATCATTTTAAATAATATTTTAAAACTTAACAAATTGAAAAAATGCAAGACTCTAGATACATTCTCATAATATATGGACCCTTTTACAAAAACTTACATTTAATAATATATTCTGATAGAAAACTAATTCTTGAATGTGAAAATGTACTTAATATTTACTATAGCCTTAATATAAACGAACCAAATTTGATACAATATGTGGTTAATTTTGAAGTAAATTCATTATATTACAATTATACTGATGAAATTAAACTATAAAAATGTTTAATTTTGAACAAAAATTTACAATACAATATGTCTTAGTACCTGAGGGTTATTTCAATAAAAGCCTTTACAGTTCTTCATCCGATTGGTGGCCTTGTGTGGCACAGTCTTTACAAGAAGGTACAGTGTGATCGCTGGAGACGAATCTACAACAGCTGGTAGCACTTTTTTGAACTTTTTTTTTTTGCCTCCAGTCTCCTTCACGTGCATCATTTGCTAGATTTTGTACCCGTGGCTGTAGGCCCAGCATCTCTTCAATGTTTCGTTTCAACTGACATGAAAGTTTGTCCTATCTACAGCAATGAAACATTTAACTACGGTATAGCTCAGTAGCAAGTTGTTTGAGGTAGTTTTACTGGACTATTTTGAAGTTTCTGTTTACATGTTTGTGCACTGTGCTGATTTTGTCTTCTTCTTGTACTTCAACATGATCTTGTTCATCATCTGAATCCGGTTCTTCAACGAGTTCAACAGAAGGTACGTCATGGAAAAGTTGTCCTCTGACGCTACCCGGATTTTTCTTTTTACGATCCATTCTTCCTCAAATCTTTCTACGCCATCTAAAAGCCTGGCGAGTCTTTCTTCCTCTGGTCGATATACATTGTGTAATAAGACAATTAATATAACACACAGCACACTGAATGTTCAATAACACAAACGCGAATTGCAAAATGTATCTCAGATTTCAACACATGTGATTAGGTCGTGCATGGTAGATTCAACACTGGTGTCTCTTTAAGCTACCACACTACTACTGATATTTAAGTTAGCGGTAAGACACACATGGCGCCCGACAACAAACAAATCTATTGGAAGGGTGGAAGTTTACAGAAATAGCCAATTCGAGATATTACGAAAATTGTGAAGGTCCAATGGTAAACAGCGTAAAGCGACCCCTGCTGGGTTAACCTTGTTTCATCAATATTTAATGACTCTTACTATGACTTGTAAACCCACCTTTGTTCATAGACTTTAGGGTTTACAAGTGACTTTATAAAAATGTTTGTGGTAGTGCTTACAGAGACTTACAATTACTTCTTCGGCAGTTCTACAAACTTCAGCAAGAATATGATCAAAATCTAAACTTTTGGATAAGTGCTTAGTAACAATAAACTGAGCTACCTTCAGCAGAGACAAACTGCCTTATAGCATGCTTGGTACTTCAATATTAATAATTCAAACAACTTGTTTGATGCGTGAGTCAAAGAAACCTGATATATTAGAAATTTATTAAACGTATCAACTAAGTTTTTATTTAACAAAATTTTGTGAGTATACACCTCATCAATAATAAATCAAGCTACCAGTTGTTTAAAGATGTTCTTGTTCAGGTTGTAACAATAACTTATAATATTTATATTTGAGCTGCTGAAACTAAAAACATCCTATTTTCAAACGAAACTTCAGCTAAAAATTATATAAAATTCTACTTATTAAACTATATCTTACATCGTCATCAAAGACAAACAAAAAGGTGTAACTCAGCTCGTCTCATTCTAATAATATATTATTGAATATCTTTTCAATGAATAACGATTAATTCAAACTTACCAACTGGCATGAAAGGTGATTCCTTTACTTTCCTAACAAATTTTTCAGATGGCGTTTCAATTTTGACTTGAAATTCTTCTGAAAATACATAAGTAAATTCTGTTACATTTCAGAAATATAAACGTTTGTATTAAATTCAATCAGGAAATACATTTTTCTTTACTTTTAGACATTCAATTATGATACACTGTATTATTGTATACAAATTGATACATGGTACGAATCTTTCCTATTTCAATTAATTTTTTTGTACTCTCAATAAAATGTTTCTTAAAGCTTTGATTTTTATTAATCTCAGCTGACCTATAGAAGCAAATTAGAAAAATATTTTAAAATTTTACACTTGTGATATAAAATTGTGTAAACACTTGACTATAGTAGTGCTTATTTTTCGTCTAAATGAGGATGGGTTTTTTGGGAGATTTGTCCTATTGTCAACCTGAACCTTGCTTCAAAATATCACTTTTCAAGACAAAAAGTCTTACCTCGTCTTTTCTAGACAAAAAGTAAGAGCTACAACAGACAAGCCTTTACATATTAATAAATGTTGAAGTGTATATGTGTAAAATTGTAGTAATATTAGTGTCTGAATTAAGATTTGAAAAATTATTAAAAAATGTTTGTTGCTTTTATCAGACAAAGCCAGTTTTGTGGTTTTTCTTAAAACATATTTAAGGATGAGTTCAAGAAAATAAGAAAATCTGTTAATTGTCTTTTGGCTATAAATGATATACAGATGATAAACTTCCAAAAAAGTTTATCATTTTAAGGAATTCTCAATATAGTACTATTTTTCACTAAATTATGAGCACATTTTACGTACTTTTTAATCCTTAACTTTTCTTTAATTCTTGTTCTCGAACTGTATTAATAGCAGTCATGTCCTTGGCCTCTGTGTTTCGGCAAGGATAAATCATTTGTTTCAAAATATTTAAGAATCATTACATTGGCATCTGGAAAAACTCCTCTAACTCCCGATGCTTTAGGCATCGCTGAAAATATTTGTAAAGTGTCACAACAAAAATGCTATAGGGCCAACTAACCTTTGAGCCCCTGGTTTTCATGGATATAAGGTATGCCACTGTTCCAATGCCCTATTACTTCTGTTTGCTGGTGGTTGCCATATGTCCTACTGAACTTGATACCAAATTAGTATTTTTTTCCTTTTACCTGTGTTTTAGTCATACCTTTTGATTCCTTACCTTATCTAAGGGTTTATTTCCCCTATGTCTAATTAAAAACTCATATTCATGTGGTTCTTATCCTTTCCCCACAATGTCTTACAAGCTGACATTATATAGTTGGCAACAGTCTCTATACTCCTTAAGTTTACTGTTGTTCCTCTAAAGTCCTGTGCTTAAATCCTGTGATAATAAATCACTTTAACTATCTAAACTTTAAATTTTGTAAATTTGTAAAAACTTAGAGACAGAACGTTTTCAATTGCTATATGGGTGGAAGACATTGATGAAGATCGCTACATCGCAATCAAAAAGGACCTGTCTCAGTAAGTTTTTACAAAATTTAAAGTTCGGATAGTCATAAACTAATTAATTAAGATTCACCGAATGGACTACAAAATTTGAGAGTAACTAAATAAATTTAATTAATGAGTTTTAGATTTATATAGGAATAAAAGGGGCAAGATATGCAATATAGATACTCCACCCCATTTGGTTTAAAATAAGAGAACATATATGATTCCATAAAACATGTTTTAAGGCATAAGTTATATTTATATTAACTGTAATCATTTAATAAAAAGATACTGAAATAATTTTTTTTTTTTTTTTTTTTTTACCTAAGTAGGAATTGACTTTAAACAATTTTTTTCAGTTATCAGTACTTGTTTCTTTGAGAAAAAATGAGCTTACTTACCAAATGATTTAACAGGAAATTCCTTTACTTTACTAGAAAGATTTGCAGTTGATTCAACTTTTCCATCAATATTACCTGAAAATGTACAAATAAATAATTTTGTACATACTTAAAAACAATTTTGTGTGAAGTTCTGCTGTGAAAAAGTAATATTTTACAACCTTTAAATTAAATAAGTTAGAGAACACTATATGACACAAACAAATTAATAGAATTACACAAACAAATTTTATTACTCTCATATTTTACTAGTACTATCAGGAAATACTTAACATATGTGTCATTTTAAAGTGATTGATAAAAACATAATATGAAAATAATTTCCAAATTTACCAAAGCCTTCGCTGCTAGTTTTTTTAATATTATTTTAAAAATTTGTTTATCATATGAAGTTTATTTTCACACTCTACACTTAAATATATATATATATATATATATATATATATATAGATTTTTTGGACTAGGAGACTGACAGGCTTACCTTGGTAAGAGTCCACTCTGTAGTCTTGAAATAGAAACACATAAAAGCACTTAAACAATGATATATTTCAACCACACAGTGGTCTTTGTCAATCGAAGAGAAAACACAAAAAGAAATATGAGAGAATGAAATAAAATAATTGTAATCACAGATTGTGTAGAGTAGAAATCAGATGTCACAGATGCACAGATTAAAGATATATATATTGTTTCCATGAACATATGAGTGATTATAGTTTATATAAGTCTGTCAGGGGAAAAGAGATAAGGCTATTTGGAAAAAAAAAAAAAAAATATATATATATATATATATATATATATATATATATATATATATATAATTGTTTAATATTCCTGATGATGTTGGTACTGTTAGCCAACGAAAAGCTTTGAATTGTAAATTCAAATATAATTCTTGTATTTGTATTTTGACTTTTGTTCTTTATATATATATATATATAACTAAATAATATTATAGCTTGGAAAATGTAATAATGGTAACTTTTAAAATGTACACAAAGATTAATTTATATCTGTCTGTCTATAAATTATGTATTACTACACCATTTATCTGATCTGTGTGAAACTGAGATATTTTTTAGTATACTCCTGCTAAAGTTTCTGGCACAATAGCCTGATTGGGAGTGCTTAGGTCTAGCATTCAGTCCCTTACGTTGAAGTCTAAGAATTATTAATGTAGCTGAATTTGTTTAGAAAGGGCTAATATTTTTCCAACCTAACATTCACTCACTTAAATAGAAATTAGGAATTATTAACACAGATGTAACCAATAATCACTAGTTTGAGTTAATCTCACTATTGACACCAACCTGCGATCGGGGAACCCTAACAAAAATAGTTACTGTAAATGATATTAATATTATTTATTGAATAAAATAATGTTACAAATGATTTGTGTGTTTACCTCAGAAAAAAAATATAAAGAAATATATTATAAAAATATTGGTTCATTGATTTACTGTCAGTTGTAGTAATACTTAGTCAAAAGTTTAAGCGTTTTCTTTACAAGATCTGTTTTATAATGGATCGCATCTTTGTTTAGATCTATTTGTTGTCAGATTTTTCTGTGTTTTGCTAGTTTGTGTTCATGGGTGCTGTAGTAGTTTTTATTAATGCATGGAGAAGATGTGTGGTTGTAAGAGAGAGGTTGGGAAGTAGTCATATGCATTAGAGAAGATACTGGTTAAACATTAATACCTACTGGCCCACCCTAACTCACTCAGCAATTGCTTAATAGCTTAGCCCAAATAGAAGTTGAGGTCAACGACTTGAAGCTTCTGCTAGTAGGCTAGCATTAAACCTCTTATAGTGTCTGAACCTAAGTTCATTTCATGAGTATAGTGTAAAAGCAACTTTGAATAATTATATTGAATGTTGCTACTAGCTTTATTTTATAATTCACTTAAACAATAGTTTATGACTATCCGAACTTTATATTTTGTAAATTTGTTAAAACTTACTGAGACAGAACGTTTTCGATCACTATGTGCCGATCTTCATCAGTGTCTTCTGCTTGGAGATGGTGGGTCAAGCGGTGACGGTTTTAAAGGTAGGTTTTCGATAGTATCAAAGATTATGTGTGATTTGTATTGTGTTTGTTCGTTTAATATGTTTGTATTTTGTGTGTCTGTAAATTTCATATTGTTCTAGTGTGTTGAGATGTGGTCATTTTTTGTTGATGTGTAGGATTTCTAAATTATGATAAATGTCTGTGTAATTGTGTCCTGTTTCTTTTAAGTGATTGTAAAATGTTGAGTTGGTGTTATGTTTGTGTTCTTCGACTCTTTGTTTAAAGCTGCGACCTGTTTGTCCAATGTAGAATTTGTTATATTCGTCGCAGTTTAGTTTGTATACACCTGGTGCTTGTAGTTTATCTTTGTTGTTGGTGTTGTGTTGTATTTTGTATTGTAATTTGTTATTGGTTTTGTATGCTATTTTATAACCTATTTTTTGAAATTTGCGGGCTATTTTGTTTGTTGTTTTTTTTTATGAATGGTAAAGTGATGTATTTGTTTTCCCTGTCTGTAGTGTTACTTTTAGTGTTTTTTTTTTGTATTTTGTACCATAGTTTGAATATTATTGTGATGTAGTATCCATTTGTGTATGCTAAATGGATACACAATTATTCTTATTTTATAATAATTATGAAAACCATAATGTCAAATTAATAGACTCCAAATCGATTTTATCCTTTATGATTCTCAAACAGTCCCACTTGGAAGGCACAGTAGATATAAGTCAATTTGAGTGTTTTGGACTCATATAAGAAAGAATAGGAAGCCTATAATATGAGCTCAAAAAAAAAATGCAAGGTAATTTAAATTATGGGACTGGACGACTAAGATAAAACGAGGGATGGCCTATATTGTAGTTATTAATTACAAATATAATAAGTTAAGCCTATCTGAGATAATACAGACAATATAAGTAATTTAATATAACTTCTTGGTGACAGTTATTTGAAAACATGGTGCACATACATGGGTAGAGTTACAAGTTGTCCTGGGGGGCACAAGATTGCCCTAGGGGGTATCAAATGGGGTCTGAGGTACACCCCCCCACAGAATAGAGAACATTTAAAAACTTGTAAACATTGATCCAGCATCCAAAAACTTACATTATAAGGTACATTTAAGCTAATTTTTTTATTGGTAGGTTAGGATGGGGTATTCAACGGCTTTAAGACTTTTAGTTTAGCAAAATTTAACATTTTTTAAATTTGTTTCAAAGTTGTAAGTCCAAAAATAAGGCTGATTTTGTTTCTATGAGAAACATAATGTTGAATATCAAACTTTGTCTGAAACATTTCCTAAAATTTCATTTTAAACATCATGACTCGTAAGATTAAAATAAGGTTCATATTTTGCTTTGAACTTCCAGTCATATCTAGAAAATAGCTCACATACGATCAAAGTAACGACTGGTACTGCAGAGTATATGTCTTGTCAGCTTTATTATTATGTTTGTAGTATTTTAATGAGTTCATTGTAAGCTGTTGACTATAAATACATATTACACTTGTCCAGAACGTTGAGGGGGGGTGAGAGTATAGACTAATGTTTGGAATTGTATAAGAAAAAAAATGAATTATTTTGCAGGTTATGTTTAGATTCAGTGTTTCAATATAGAGACTATTTTACCAATAGCGAAAAAACCCTTTTTTACAATAGGTACATTTTATCCTTAACTGCATTCAATATTTATCTGAAATATTCTTCTGGCATACTGAGACCTGTCTGGCTAATAGACCTGTCTCAAAGTAGCAGATTTTTTATAAAACCAAATCCTTAAATATATTTAGAATTTTCAAAATAAAGCAGCTGAAAGTTTGTAAAAGTAGACGAGAGATAAGCCAAAGGTTTGCACGGCATCTTATCAGGTTTGTGTAAACAGCCAATGCTTTCCGGTAATCTACGGGTTTAGTTTGTAAAGAATAGGTTTCTAGTACAACAAAACCATTTTATTTTTAATCAGAATTAAAATAAAATTAATTATTACTGTTTAGGGAAATCTAAGTAAAAAATATTATATGAAAAACTACCAGAGGCTAAACAAGCCGAAAATATAAAACAAATAGTTCCAGAACATTGTAGACTATAATTTTAAAGAGTAATGATTTTATATCTGTAAATTTCTAGCCGCATTACTGTGGTACCGTATTACTAACTGTATGGACATCCCTTTAACGATCTTTATATCTACTTCTAAAGTTAATGAGTCGTCTATTCTCTACAG
The DNA here is from genome assembly GCA_036971475.1 of Prosapia bicincta. NCBI lineage: Eukaryota > Metazoa > Arthropoda > Insecta > Hemiptera > Cercopidae > Prosapia > Prosapia bicincta. The sequence goes on along the minus strand of JBAIZL010000010.1, from coordinate 36,445,288 downwards.
AAGAAACAGATTAGTAATAGACTTTAGACAATAAAAATAAAATATTAAATTTAAACCCCAACACACACAAACACACACACACACGCGAGCGCACGCGCGCACATGCGAACACACACACGCACGCGGGCTCACAAAAATAGACACCTACACATACATATACACGGACGCACACACAAACCAACAAGCACACACGCACTCACACACAAATACACTTACATGCGTACACACGCACGCTCTCACACACACACACACACGCGCACGCATACGGAAGCGCACTTGCACACAAACATACACGCACGCGGGCTCACAAAAATAGACACCTACACATACATATACACGGACGCACACACAAATACACTTACATGTGTACACACGCAAACACTCACACACACACACACACACACACACGCACGCATACGGAAGCGCACTTGCACACAAACATACACGCATGCGGGCGCACAAAAATAGACACCTACACATACATATACACGGACGCACACACAAATACACTTACATGTGTACACACGCACTCACACACACACACACACACACGCACGCATACGGAAGCGCACTTGCACACAAACATACACGCATGCGGGCGCACAAAAATAGACACACTCAAAAATAATGTTTCATTAATAATTAATATCCTACTAATACACAATAATTTTAACAGAAAATAAAATAATTTTAGTAAAAAATAACTGATATTAGTGTGTACAAACAGTAAGCATATAAAACAATTCCCTATTCTAAACCTACAAGGACCTTTAACCCCACATAATTCAATTTCTAAACATAATTCTAGAAATAACGAGCTATATATATAGTCTTAATTAAACAATCATTAGTTAAATTTCCAACAATAACTGATCACTTAAACAATAGGCCTAAATTAGACAAATTGTCTCAACGCTTTTGTTTCAGCTGCACGTCTTGCAGTGGTGTCACTTATGAAGATGGCATAAGTCATTGAAATGCTTATTAAAATAAAGAATATTGTTTTGCGAGGTCGTGAGCAGTTATTTATTTATCGATGTTATCTTCTATAACTTAACTGTATGTAGTTAGTGTACAGTTAATTAAGTGCTGGTGATAGCATTGTTTAATCAGGGTTATTATTTTTAGTTCATTTTTGCTCTAGTTCCCAATGCTTTATTATTGATAATACTTAGTCGAATATTAGACCCTACTCAT
>JBAIZL010000010.1:36404091-36439091 GCA_036971475.1 Prosapia bicincta | reverse complement strand
AGCCACGATAATTCGAGATGGATGGGACCGAGCCCCATCGGATTACCGAAAACTTGGATTACACGGAAGTATGTTCTTGTATGTTAGTAAAAAAGGGGTTTTAATGAACCCAGATATTATTATTAAAAATGCACTAAATACAATTATAGAACTGTATATGAACATTTCGTGGAAGCCCGACTTATTTCCTTTGCATACCCTATTGATATAAAATTTCTTGGACGCCCGAATCATTTCCTTTGCACACCCTGTTGATATAAACATTTCTTGGAAACCCAACTCATTTCATTTGCATACCGTATGGCTACAAAGATTTCTTGGAAGCCCGACTTATTTACTTTGCATATCCTATTGACATAAACATTTCTTGGAAGCCCAACTCATTTCCTTTGCATACCCTATTGACATAAACATTTCTTGGAAGCCCAACTCATTTCATTTGCATACCCTATTGACATAAACATTTCTTGGAAGCCCAACTCATTTCATTTGCATACCCTATTGACATAAACATTTCTTGGAAGCCCAACTCATTTCCTTTGCATACCGTATGGCTACAAAGATTTCTTGGAAGCCCGACTTATTTCCTTTCCATATCTTATTGATATAAAGATGTCTTGGAAACCCAACTCATTTCCTTTGCATACCGTATTGATATAAACATATCTAGGAAGCCGTCTCATTTCCTTTCCATACCTTACTAATATAAAGATGCCTTGGAAGCCCAACTCATTTCCTTTGCATACCGTATTGATATAAACATATCTAGGAAACCGTCTCATTTCCTTTCCACACCTTACTAATATAAAGATGCCTTGGAAGCCCAACCCATTTCCTTTGCACACTATGTGACTATAAACATTTCTTGGACGCCTAACTCATAATTTTCTTTCAAATAGAAATAGGTTCGAATTTAACGGAACTTCGAAATATCGGGACTCGGAATTTCACTGAAAATTACACTGAAAATTAAATTAATTATATATTATACATGCTAGCCAGAACTCATCCATAACTACCTTCCATAACTGTGGGCCAATAACCGACCCCTGGGGACAGCCCCTGGACACCACTTTACCTACCTCCCTACCCCCCAATTTGAAGAAAGGCAGCTACCCGCTACCCGGGGTTTAGAACGGTATCTAGTCACTACCTGGGGTAAGAAAGGTAGCTCCTGCTACCCAGGGTGTAGAGCAATATCTAGTCGCTCCTGGGATAAGATACGAAGCTATAGAGTGTAAAGAAAAGTAGCTACCTGCTACCCAGGGTGTAGAGCGGTATCTAGTCGCTACCTGGGATAAGAAAGGTAGCTCCTGCTACCCAGGGTGTAGAGCGGTATCCAGTCGCTACCTGGGGTAAGAAAGGTAGCTCCTGCTACCCAGAGTGTACAGCGATATCTAATCACTACTTGGGGTAAGATACGAAGCTATAGAGTGTAAAGAAAAGTAGCTACCTGCTACCCAGGGTGTAGAGCGGTATCTAGTCGCTACCTGGGGTAAGAAAGGTAGCTCCTGCTACCCAGGGTGTACAGCGATATCTAATCACTACTTGGGGTAAGATACGAAGCTATAGAGTGTAAAGAAAGGTAGCTCCTGCTACCCAGAGTGTACAGCGATATCTAATCACTACTTGGGGTAAGATACGAAGCTATAGAGTGTAAAGAAAGGTAGCTCCTGCTACCCAGGGTGTAGAGCGGTATCTAGTCGCTACCTGGGGTAAGAAAGGTAGCTCCTGCTACCCAGGGTGTACAGCGATATCTAATCACTACTTGGGGTAAGATACGAAGCTATAGAGTGTGAAGAAAGGTAGCTCCTGCTACCCAGGGTGTAGAGCGGTGTCTAGTCGCTACCTGGGATAAGAAAGGTAGCTCCTGCTACCCAGGGTGTACAGCGATATCTAATCACTACTTGGGGTAAGATACGAAGCTATAGAGTGTGAAGAAAGGTAGCTCCTGCTACCCAGAGTGTACAGCGATATCTAATCACTACTTGGGGTAAGATACGAAGCTATAGAGTGTAAAGAAAGGTAGCTCCTGCTACCCAGGGTGTAGAGCGGTATCTAGTCGCTACCTGGGGTAAGAAAGGTAGCTCCTGCTACCCAGGGTGTACAGCGATATCTAATCACTACTTGGGGTAAGATACGAAGCTATAGAGTGTGAAGAAAGGTAGCTCCTGCTACCCAGAGTGTACAGCGATATCTAATCACTACTTGGGGTAAGATACGAAGCTATAGAGTGTAAAGAAAGGTAGCTCCTGCTACCCAGGGTGTAGAGCGGTATCTAGTCGCTACCTGGGGTAAGAAAGGTAGCTCCTGCTACCCAGGGTGTACAGCGATATCTAATCACTACTTGGGGTAAGATACGAAGCTATAGAGTGTGAAGAAAGGTAGCTCCTGCTACCCAGAGTGTACAGCGATATCTAATCACTACTTGGGGTAAGATACGAAGCTATAGAGTGTAAAGAAAGGTAGCTCCTGCTACCCAGGGTGTAGAGCGGTATCTAGTCGCTACCTGGGGTAAGAAAGGTAGCTCCTGCTACCCAGGGTGTACAGCGATATCTAATCACTACTTGGGGTAAGATACGAAGCTATAGAGTGTGAAGAAAGGTGTCACTCGCTGCCAGAAATAATTTCTAGTATTAAACAATCTACTTGACAATTGTTTTGCAATTTTTAAGGAGTTAAAAACTACTTCTTTCAATATGCTTATGGCAAGAAAAAAACTTTTTCGCGAGCAAAACGTAAACACTTAAGAGAAACAAACCCACTATAGTTAGACGTAATATTTCTGTTTCCATAGCAATTCGATGTTTCGCGAAACTGACAAACCTTTATGGCCATGATACGCCATCGTCAGCATCTAGTTATTATTAGTTACTTACCTTGTTATTATTTAGCTACTTTTAAATCTCACTAATTTCTGTTTATATAAAACGACTTGTAATTACTCGTAAAAACAACTTGATAGGCCGGCGCGACGCAAGTAAGCTGTAACGCCAAAAGTCGAACAGAACAGACATGAATGCAACAGATTGCAATTGGAGATAGAAAGTTAAATGTGTGTCATTGAATTAAAATAGGTAAAGATTAATTTCACCGTTAGCTTACAATTTTCAATAATGAATTGTTCCAAACACCTTAAAAACTCATTTTCAAATGATATAAGACTTGGAATAATATTTGTAAGCAAAAGCTGTTTTTAAATGACAGTGTATACTCCAGTAAATTAATATTAAAAATGTATTTTGTAATGTTTGATAAAGGCAAAATAACGTCTACCATGGAATAGGACACATACTTGGGGATAACTGACGATGAATTAATTCCATAACGCATGCAAGGATTAATAATGCCGTTATTAATAGTACATGCATGGATACAATAAAATTACTTTCGTACAACGCCAATGACTAATTAAATTTTCTTTTAAGTTATGTTTTCTTTTAATATTCACTCGGTGTATAAATTACGTCTTCATTTTAACTAGTCTTAGATAACACTAGACCTATTTGAAAAGCTGTTTAGACACGAATAAGGTCATATTTCAAACTACATTTTGCACAGTTAAAATCTATTGCGATAAAACTGATTTTGTGTAAACCTACTGATGGTGTAAAAATTGTTCAATCAACGGAAAAATTATGCTACCGTCTTTTCAAATTAGGCCTATGTGTTTGATACAATTTTTAATTCATACACAGAATGGATGTTTTATACTCAAATATCTTATTACTTCAATGCAAAGAATTTTGGTCTAGTCAACAAAACTCATAATCATCTAAGACCTAGTCAAGCTATATTTATAAGGTTGAGGGCACGTAGGCCTGTGCGTAAATTGGGCCTTGATCATGAAATATAAAAAATAAATTCTACACAAATTCCATTGCTTGTAACATTATAGCGTACACACATTTTTCTATAGTTCCACATTTTGTTCACTTGGAACTATTTATATTCTTACACAATATTTGCATGCACTAACTACTATTTAAGGAACATTTAAACAGTATTTGTAACCCTATGTATATATATTTTCATGTTTTAAATTTTTAAATGAACAAATATTTTAAATAACCTTTTTTTGAAGACTCCATGTCGGGAAATTTACAACGATGCACAAATCTCTAAATGCGACTGAAAAGCATTTACGACTCCAGTTGCAATATTGCTGCCGCACAATGAAATCATGGTTGAAGAAGGGGAAATAAATGACCCTTACCCCCTCCATATAACTATCTACCCATTTTCCTACAGTGGTAGAGAGGGGAAGGTATTATGTCACTCCTGTTCTGACAAGTACAGTCCCATCAAGTTCCAGTTATTACGTGCTATTTATCACAAAACAATATGAACTTGTCAGGGGTATCAATGAGTTATATTACGAAGTAAGCTACAATAAAATATATTTAAGTGTAAACCAACCCAAACTCACAATAAATACGTGTATTAAATCAAGCGCTTTATTAGTTGGACATGGAAATTAGTTTGATTTATAACTGGGTTCATTGTGAGTCATATTTCGATTGTTAAAGTGCAATAACTCTAATTATTATTGATGAACCAAAATTTAACAGACGTATTTATTGTGGTTATGTTTTATTTCATTTTAATGATTGTCTAACTCACAAGCCGTGCTCAAAGTCTTGTTTATGTTTGGTTAAGATAATAATGGTCATTTAGAATTGTTGGTATCGGGTGTATAGTAGTCAAATTAAAGAATGGAAAGAAATTATTTATAAATGTTTGTTGGTTCCATCTTCACGTGAGCTACTAGTTTTTAACTAAAAACACTTGTAAATTGATACACTCGCCTATAGTAGCACTTACTTTATATTGTTGAGAAGGGCCGTTTCTGGAGATGTCCCATTGTCAACCTATTGTCTGAGTTGACAATGGGACACATCTCCCGAAACGGCCGTCCTCATCAATATAAAATAAGTGCTAACAAGTGTAACAATTTGCAAATGTTTATATTTATAAACACTTTTTGTAGCAACTATTACATTTTTTTCTCTTGAAGAAAGTCCATTACATTCGGTGAAACTTAATTATTACATTTTAAATAGAATAGAACCAAAATGTGTTTTGCATATTAAATCTAAAAAATATTTTATGAAAAAACCTTTACAATCCAAGTAATTCATTATTTATCATTTAGGTAGGCTAGTATAAAAATTATTTCATATTTAATACCCTACAGATTGAAACAGTAATTAAAAAAAAAAATTTTAACCCACGTCATTAAGATTGTATTTTTACCATTTTATATTCTAATTACATTTTCATGCATAGGAGCATTAATTTAACAATTCTAACTGCTGTTAGGGTGAATTGAAGTAATACACTGGCTGTATAATGTTACCAACAAAAGTTATGCATATTTTGAAGCAGTCCCTGATTTTTGTTTGTTTGTGCAGGGGGTTCAATATTAGGATATATCCCATCCCAAAATTTCTGAGGTAAAAAAAGTACACAAGAAATCTAAAAACTGTTATTAATTCATTATTCACCATGTTAGTGGTTAATTTTTAATTAAATGAAGATTATTTATGAATTAAAAACATGGTATTTTTTTAAATTAAATGTATTTATTTCTCTTTTACTCTTATTTGTTTGTATAAGTTTAAAATTACACTCCCTTAAAAACTTAATTTTTATCATTTTGTAGAAGCAAAAAAACCATAAGACAAATTCAATGAATGTCAATGGTACAGGAATCAAAATGTAAAAGCTCCGAAGGTACTCATAGCAAATTTTAAATAACAAACTATACTATGACCTACAATACTAAAAACACAGATTTAGTCTTAATTTGAGTCATTTTTAGTACTGGAAATGCGTAAAGATAAGTTTTAGAGTGGTGAAAATTCAATATTTTCTACATGGGGGGGGGGAGAAATTCCCTTGTAGTTCTGCCTATCTCTTTGACAAAATCCTGGGCCTATAAACCTATAACTTACATCAGAGCTATAAAATTAAGGATTCTTATTATACGAATATTAAAAGCTATCTGGCAAGAGTAATATTGCTAAATTTATCATATTAACTTAGAAACTAAACCTCTTTTACTCATTACTAACTAAGAAGATGTAAGTCAGTTTTTGTGAAGACGTGTGTATTAGTTAGTAAGTTGAAAATGCTTTTTATCTATTTTGAAAATATTTATTAATTAATTTTTATTTTTAAGTTCAAAAACATGTTACTTCAAACATACAACAGTACAGTGTTTTATTTCAATGCTGTGAAATAGAGAATAGACATTTTCACCTGCTTATATCGCCTGCTTAAAACACCGTTAGACAAAGAAGAACACTACCAGGAGTTAAACACCATAAAATATATAGCACAAACTAAGAGACACAAAACAAACAATGATTGACAAATTATACAACCGCCTAAAAAATAAACCTAATAACCCAAATACAAACAAACAAGATGACAATCCCATAAAATACTTATCAATACCATACAGATCATCCAAAACCCACAATCTAACCAACACACTAAGAAAATACAACTACAAAATAGCTTACTCCACACACAACACTCTCAACAAACAATTTAAACCCAACAACAAAATTGACATTTACAACACCACTGGAGTTTACAAACTAACTTCCAGTTCATGTCCCAGTTTTTACATAGGCCAGACAGGGAGGTCATTCTACACTCGTTACCAAGAACATATAAAAGCACTAAAAAACAATAACTACCAATCAAACTTCGCCGATCATCTCAACTCCACAAAACATGACTACATAGACATAACATCTAATCTACAAATTCTTCATAAACAACACAGAAATAACCAACGCTACACAACCAAACAATACGAAATATACAGGCATTTCAAACTACACCCTACACACATACTCAATACACAATTACATTACAACTCACAAGCACTATTTGACATCATAACTCCTAATACACACAAAATACACCCACACCACCATAATATCCCACCCCCACCCTAACCTACGTAAACCTTGAGATCAGTTACGGTCAGAGTTGACAATGGGACACATCTCCCGAAACGGCCGTCCTCAACAAATATAAAGTGCTACTATAGGCAAGTTTAAAACATTTAAAAGTGTTTAGTGTAGGCATTTTCCTATTTGAGAAAATAAAACGTAACATCTTCCAATAAAGGTATTTTTATATACAGTAATACCCTTTATGCTTCGCATACTTTATTGGAACTCGCATGCCTGTACTTTATTGGAACTCGCATGCCTGTACTTTATTGGAACTCGCATGCCTGTACTTTATTGGAACTCGTATGCCTGTACTTTATTGGAACTCGCATGCCTGTACTTTATTGGAACTCGCATGCCTGTACTTTATTGGAACTCGCATGCCTGTACTTTATTGGAACTCGCATGCCTGTACTTTATTGGAACTCGCATGCCTGTACTTTATTAGATGGCTTTGAAGATTTGCTTATATTTTTGCTATAGGAAATGCAGAAGATATTTTGTTGTTTAGTACTAACTCCATAAATAAACAACAGATTATTTGATAAAACTTATTGAAATACAGGATTTTAAAGATAATAAACAATAAAAAACTTTATTTGTGTACTAAGCTATCAAAAACCATTTACAGTAAAATTATTTCATCAAAATAAATTTCTTAAATTTAGTTGAACCTTCAACTTCATTAAAATTCATTGTAAAATACTTTAAACTGTAAAGAATATATATTTTTAATATCTGAATTAGAAAGCCAAATTTACTATAAATAGTTAGCCACAGTACTTATATCGATTACTATGCTGTTGGTAACTAAAACAATGTGGTTTGAATTTTTTTTAACCAATTAACTGAAGCGTTTAGGACAGGGTTCGGGAACCTTTTTGTACTAGAGGACCTTATGTTTAATCTAGCATGGCTGAAAAAACATGGCAACTACAAAGTAACCATGAATTTTATTATATTTTCTAAATTTAGATCGGTAATGTATCTGATTTTAATACAGTACAGAGGTGACTTTAACTAATGGCTAATAATGGATTTTAAAAGTAATTATCATAAAATAGGCTACTTACTTCCTGATAACAAATTTGACAATTTTCTAATTTAACTCATACAAATTTCTTCATGCAATAAAACACGTTCAGTTAAAAATTAAGAAAATTTTACTAAAATAAAACAATTGCAGTAGGGGTGAACTTGCCTGCATGCACATCGCATGCACTACTTTCCACTTATATCGCGCCTGTAATTTATTATTAGGTGTTTATTGTTGTGGATAGTGTAATGGTTCTAGCTACTGAGAAACCTGTTTTTATTCTAAGTCATAGCGTGAGCTATCCGGATATGGTCAGAATTCGAAAAACCACAAGTCAAGAAGGCCACACATCATTTTGTGACCAGCATGCGACCCGCGAGCTATGTGTTGGTGACCCCTGATTTACGGTGTTGGGTATTTGCTTGACTTATATTGCACACATTCTATTTAAAACATTAAATTATATATACAACTATTATATTTATTTATAAATAACATGTTTAATTATTTTTAAAATTAAATAAGAATAAAGTTAATACTTATATTTGTTGAATCACTCTCAAATTATAATTGAATTATCGCTTGAATCCCAAAATATAATAACCTTAGTCTAAATCTCATAAAAAAAATTATAGAAAAATTAAAATCCATAAACACTGTATAGAATATATAATAAATATTTTTAGAAAATAGAATTTAGTAAAAAAAAGTTTACTTGAAACCAAGTTGTTTCTTTCCAGTATTAATTTAGCAGTGGTCCCTAGAAATATGGCATTAAACAATAAGTAAGAATTAATTAGTTTTTTAAAAGTTTTTAAAAAATTTCTGAAATTGTTCTGAGTTGAGGATTGCATGGTAAAGATTTTTCATATAATTTGTGTGCAATTCACCTTTATCTATCTAATTTTTATCACTAACAAGAATAACATTTTTAAAAGTAGGTATTATATTTTTTGATGATAGTCTAAACGTTTGCATTTCAACATTAAAAAAAAATTAAGTTACAAAAATGTAATCGGTATATCTGGTATATCGTCTCTCTACAGTTACTGACTAATTAAACCAGATTAAAAAATAAATTTAAAAGGTTTATCTGATTCGTGACTTAAATTTATTTTAGATTGGTATTTTAACGAAACTTTCAAAACCTCCTAATAACACATTAATGGGATGATATTTTTAACAGTACACAAAACCTAGTGTCATATTTCATCCCATGACAACCTAGATATGTCTATTTCCTCCATTCAGCTGGTCTATTCCTGGTATTTACATGTACTGTAGTGTAAGTCAAAACTGGAATAATCTTTTTATCATGGGCTAAAATATTGGCAAGAACTGCTAACTTTTAAAAGTTTCTATAAAACATCTGACTATGTTATGTTGAGTTTTTATGCTACTTTTATCTGGTCCAATTTGTTTTTACTTAAAACATTTTTGAATGCAAGAAAAGTATTTTTCTTTCTTATGGCTAATAATTTAACTGTTAGTCTTTGAAAACCAGAATATAGAAATAACTAATTCAGAGTTAAAAATGTTAGTTTCATTGTACAGTTAAATGTGTGGTACAGCCTTGAATAAACAACTTATCAGCTAAATCATACAATGTTACTATATACACAATGACTAAGATTAAAATTCTTTTACTACAGATAAAACTGGTCTTTATATATTTATCCATAATAGTATGAAAAACTTTACCATGTTAAAATAAAAATATTTAAAACCTTATTGGTAATAGTACTTTTTGTATTTTTTCTGGTTGTTAATGTGTTTTAGTACAAATAATTATTAATTTAAACTTATGAAATTTACTAAGTATATATGAAATACGATTTTATTACAACTCAGTACGGAAGGAAGAAATCCTTCTTCAAGTAGAATCATCCCTTTAACACATCAGAAAACTATATACAAACACCATAAATACTATCTACAACACATTCTAAACGACAAAAAAGTGACTGAAAGGTGCCTCATCACATAAGGTAAAAATAATTGCACTTAGTGGTGAAATAATTGTTTACAATTAACAATAATAACTTTATAAAGTCAGCGCAAAAAAAAAATAATGGACAACGTGAAATATTAATATATATATATATATATATATATATATATATATATATATATATATATATATATGAAGTTAATATATTACTATTTTTGAGTAATTTTATCCACCGTTAAGTGCAATAATTTTACCTTGAGTGATGAGGCACCTTTCGGTCTTTGACCATTGTCGAATCACTGATTGTTCTCTGCTCTGCTCGGGCAGAGAACAATCAGTGATTCGACAATGGTCAAAGACCGAAAGGTGCCTCATCACTCAAGGTAAAATTATTGCACTTAACGGTGGATAAAATTACTCAAAAATAGTAATATATTAACTTCATAAAGTCAGTGCAACGGAAAAACAATGGATAATATTAAATATCAAGAATATATATATATATATATATATATATATATATTAAATGTGGTGATATGTTTTCTTGTATATATAGTTAATAAATTTAAAATATTTCAAACACAAGAATACTTTTAATAAATATATTTATTCAAAGCTTTTCGCCGATAAAAAAGTATCAGCATCTTCAGGAAAAATAATTATCTAATAAAATACTTTTACAAAATTAAATCATATGTGATTTAATTTTGACATATGATGAAAAATACATCATCATATGTATTTTTATGACATGAGTAATCATATTTTTGACATATGATTTAATTTTGTAAAAGTATTTTATTAGATAATTATTTTTCCTGAAGATGCTGATACTTTTTTATCGGCGAAAAGCTTTGAATAAATATATTCATTAAAAGTATTCTTGTGTTTGAAATATTTTAAATTTATTAAATATATATATATATATATATATATATATATATATAAAGTCCAATTGAAAAAGGCCCAAGGGTGGCTCCAGGATAGATTTGGAGGGGGCACAATGGCAGGGAAAACTCATGAGGTGGTTTGGGGCGGAAAAAAGGCCAAAAGTGAAATTTTAAGCTATAATACTTAAAAATCACAGGTAATTTGACATTTTTTCATCAAAACATGTATTTTGTCTGAATTTACATAGATACCAAAATTATTATTTTGTACATAATACAAAATTTTGTTTAACTTTCATTGTTTTATCAAACGTCTCGGTCTGACGAGAACGACGCAAAGTCGTAGTGGGCAGACTGTTAGGAACTAGTGCGGGACTTGTAACATACCAGTGTTGTTTATGCTGGGTGGAACTACTAATGTTATCAGATGAATTCCTACACCTAACAGTATATAAATGTAAAAATAATATATATTGCTTTAAAATAAAAGTCAAATGAAAAATACATTTGTATACACAAGTAAACTGGGATATAAATGCGTTCCGAATATGAAAAATATATTTCTAAAAAAACAGTACCCAAATTACGGGGTGGGGGCGTTACTGCCCCCTCTCCTGGAGCAGCCCTTGAATAAGGCCTACAAATATATATAGTACCCAAAACTAAAACTTAGGGTGTAGGCATACAATTGTCACAGTAAAGAAATAATAAATATTCTATATTATTTAACTGTATTTATTTTAATTATAGTTTAAAAGTTGATGAAAATACAACATCCAAACTGAAGGTCTTGCAGTAAGATGTAATATGAACAGCTGCTAAATAGTAAGTAATATTATGCAACAGAGAAAAGTCACAGCGTGTTCCTCACTGGCTTGGAGATTTGTCAACACAAGGAATAGTTATAGTTTCATTCTGAAAACAAAAAGGTCATAGTTTGTATGAAATAAAAACACTGGGATATAAAGAATACCTAAATATCAATTCGTATATAATGCTTTGTAATAAATTATTAGAACAAAAAGTACTCAGGTCGAACTTTCAATTTTTAATAATAAATACACAAAAACCTCTTAACCACAAACCTTTTTTATTTTACCCTTATGTATATTTCAGTTACTAAATAACCATCCTCAGAGGGATAACATACAAAGACTGAGTTGTGTTTGTATGTTATCCCTCTGAGGATGGTTACTTAGTAACTGAAATGTACATAAGGGTAAAATAAAGAAGGTTTGTGGTTAAGAGGTTTTTGTGTATTTATTATTAAAATTCAACCACAGTATATTCCTAATAAATAGTTTCAACATTTTGATTATTCTCTCTTGCCACTTCTTGAATACTGAATATGTGATCGAATACTCATCAAGCTCCGAGGTTTGGGATGTTACCAAAGTCTGTCAAAATAGTCCTATGACTACAGAAATGGATTTTGTGAAGAGAGAGAGAATTATAATTAAAGTGATAAGAAATTAAGATAGTAAGTCACATAGACAAAGGAACAGAACCGCAGCTGTAGATGGTACTGGAATATTTTGACATGGACGGATGGATAGAAAAATAAGCATCCATTTTGAAGCTGGAGAGTTAGGATGAAGAAAATGTAAGTTGAAAACAATTCTATAAAAAAATTTGTGCTTAACTTTTCATCTCTAGATCTTCCTATAAATTTAGAGAATTCTAACTTTTCTGAGAATATTTGGGATTTGTAATGTTTCTTCAGTTACAATCCATTGTAGTATATATACAATCATCAAATACTAATAGAAAAGAAATACATATAACTAAAGAGCAAAAATGTTAGTTTCAGAATTATATTTATAAAAAAAACGTAAAACAATAATTTATAGACATGTACAAATCTAAATAGTAAAATAGTAAAAGTGTTTAGCTATTAATCAACTCTTATCTCATCACACAATGAGTCTATGACTGCAGCTTAGTCTTCTCCCATCAGATAAGAAACACTAATTACTAGACAACAGTTTTTAAACCATAATTATACACCAGGTTTATAATCAAACATAACAGACAATTTATGCATAAAGTACACAAGAATATGTTTGTAACACAAATCATAAAACAAATAATATAACAAGTGATATAAACAATTTTTTCAAGTCAATTCCTACTGAGGTTAACAAAGAAAAATTTTATTTGAGTTTCATTTTATTTTTGAATTACAATTAAAATAAATATGTATATACATATGCAGAAATATAATATGAAGTGACAAAATAGAAAGCGAATTTCCTTATTCCATATTCCTTTCTATGTATGGTGTTGGACTATTATTTTTGTTTATTAATATTTATACACTTTTTTGTTGCTTGCATTGTAATGTAGTTTCTTTTTGCCTACCTTTGCATTCTCCGTGTATTAAGCAAGGTTCGATACCGTTAATCCAGTTTGTTTATTTGTTCTATTAGGATCATTCATTTTTAATCCTAGAACATTATTTATGATATTGTGTGGTAAACATTACAACAATTAGGGTTGCCCAATACAGGTTTCAAAGACAACCAGATGGAGGCAAAAGAAAAATTCATATATGTCTTTGAGAAGTACATTTCTAGCTATTGAAAAATTGCCTCAGTGCCTAAGCGCTAGACTTTGAACATGAAGACACTCAGTTCAAATCCGACCCCAAATTTTTATAATTTAAATATTGAATAAAAATTTTAAAAACTGCATTAACATCAATTGTAATCTACTATAGGATAAAAGAAATGTATTTTAAATTGATTGGATGAATAAAAACATATTTTATTAAATATTGAAAATTTGTACAAGATATATATCAGGAGAGTGTGAGCTAATAGATGAAATTAAAAAAGGTGAAATATTACCATGAAATTCAAATTTTAAGAAATATTTTTTTAACTGGTACATAAATTCTACACCTCATTTCATTCTTAAAGGGTTAACATAATTGTGTGTTGCAGGTGCATGTAGTTCTACGTAAAACAACACATTGTAGAGAGCGTCGGCATGAGTAACAGCATTCGCAGAGGAATCTTTTTCCCTGCTATCGCTATCTGCTACACTGTCATCGTGTTGATCCTGGATCGTAGACACTATGATATCTCGGTATATTCTTCATTGTTACCTAGTTCTGTCCACTCTTCCAGGCAACGTTCTTCAGCATCTTTATACTCTTTGAATGAGAGCTGAAAGAGCTCAGTTTCATCATCCCAGTAACTACCTGGTAAATTACATCCTTTATTGTAATCATCCTAAGTTTTTCTGGAATAAAAAGAGAGCAATTTTCTTCAATTAATGTTTTTACAGAAGCTTTTTTCTGTAGCTCAGTTTCATGTTCTGCAGCAGACCTTGATCCATAGGCTGAAGCAACGATGCCACGTTAGGTAGGAGAAAAATTGCTTTAATGTCCTTACATACCAACTGCATATATGAAGGATGTAAAGGAGCATTGTCTATCAAAAGTAAAGCTTTTGGTGGGCGTCCATTTTTCTCATTAAATTTAGTTACTGAAGGTAAGAATTCATTTTTGAACCACTCCTTGAAAATATTACCAGTCATCCACTCCTTACACTGATTTCTGTAATGAACAGGAAGAGGATTCAAGTTCATATTTTTAGGGCTTGTGGCTTGGCGGATTTTCCAATCATCATTAATGGTAGCTTGTTTTTCCTGCGATGTTACTTTAAGCTAAAACTGAGACGCTGTTTACTTGTTTTAAAGCCTAGCGCAAAAGATTCCTCTTTAGAAGCAAGACTTATAGTAGGAAAAGCTTTACAATTCAATCCAGTCTTGTCCACATTATACACTTACTGGGATGAGTAATTTTCAGACGAAATCAAAACTGTGAATTCGTCTAAATATTCTTTTGTAGCAAAATTATCAGCTGATAAAGTTGTCTAATTCTGAGCCTTCTTTTCTATCTATGCAACCATCTATTTCTAGCAGTAAATTCAAATCACCGTTCATTAATTTGTTTAACTGTTATGCCTTTTCTTGTATTAATGGGCCACTAATAGGAACAACTTACTGCCTCTCTTGTGTAAACCGTAAAAATACAGCCTCGTAAATTTTTTCATTCAGAGAAACTTTTGAGTGATGGCATTTTTTCAAAGACTTTTCACCTGTAGCACTGGAAAACTTTAATTTTTTATACAAAAATATGTAATGAATGCTGTAATATTATTCATTAATAAAAACTCACTTCAGTCAAATGAAAAATACAAAACAAATCCGAAATCCGAACTTTTTCGGCAACTCCGAACAGGCCATATATAGCCCCAATTAGTTCAGATTTGAGGGGTTCCACTCTTTTAATCTTCGAGTTCCTTTTTAAAATATAAAAAATGTTAAAAGCCTTCAATAGACCGTTAATCAAAAGATTATTAAAAGTAGCTATTAAATCTGACGTATAAGTGAAGTTTTGAAAGTACCTTTTTAAAATCACTGCCTAAAACATGTTTTACAATGCTATAAAATGTTAATCCTAATGTTAAAAAATCTTAATTCAACCGAATTTTATTTTCAAATAAGAATCGCCTCTTCATTGAATAATCTTTGTTACCATTAATTATTTAACCAAATTTACAAACTGAGTTGATTTGAGTAATACAAAATGTTTTAATATTTTACTATAGATCAAATATGTTTGAGCTAAGGTCCATATAAATATAATGCATATACAAGCCTTCCACACTTACTAGCAGGCTTTTTCAGTAAGTTAAATAAGTTGAAAATAGGGGATACTATTGTAATAGGTTGCAACTGGAAACAAGTTACAGAGATAACTCCCATGCATGGGAATAATACAATAATAATGCATGAGGCATGTGGTAATACACGAGAATAATTCAGTGCATCGAAATAATACACAAATAGTTTTGATAAGTAAAGACATCTGAAACACTTAAATTACAGAAGAGATTATCACACTTCGAAAGCCAGAACATTTCTGTACTCAGTGTATTTATAATTAATCACTTAATGTGTTACACAAAATTAAACAAATCACTTGGAAAATTATTTTAAAAATGTGATAGAATCTGAATTAAAAGTTATTCACCAAGAGTTCTTAATATCTATAAAATCAATAAAAACATTAGAGCAATATTATAATGTATTGCTACATGCATTAATTTATTGTAATTTATTTATTTAAATTAATTCTATTAAATACCTATTAATTGTAAATCATGTTAATTTGGTTGTAATTTAAAACATTGATTGTAAAACTAGGAGTTTGAAAGGGAATCACTTATATTTTATTTTTTTTAAAAATATTTTGAGTGATATTTTACATTAAAATTGTTTGAAACAAAAATGTGGCAAAAAACTAACTACCTTCACCATTGGTAAAAGCTATTCTTTGAAGTTGAAATTCTTTCTGTGAGGTAACTGACAATAAAATACGAAATTCGCTTGTTTCCAATTCTTTAGGAATATTAGCATATAATTTACCAATCTGCCATCCAGTCTGAAACAACATAATATAATTTTTATTAAAACAGGTAAATTTGAAAAACAAATCAGATATAACGTTTAGTAATAGTAACTACATGGAGTACAAGAATTGTCATATTTTGAGAGATGTTCCAGTTTCAGCACAGACTAAAATTGCTGAAAATGGAGAAAACTCTATTGACTGCCTGTCAACACACACAACTCAAACTGAGAAAGTGTGCAAAATATATGATAATTACACATATAATGGGCTTCTGTGGAGTGATTTTGTTATATTATTATTGTTCAAGTTAAGATGTTATTTATTTTCTCATTGGAAAACAAGTTATTGGTTGTGAGTTTTTATTGCAACAATTGGAAGACTATTTATTTATTTATTGTTATTACATCAAAGTGTTTGTTTGTGATTGCAATACAAATTCAAAATCTCGTCATATGTGAGGTTAATTATTAGTTTTCTCAATGGAACAAACATTAAATCAATAAAAAATCATCAACAGATTTTTACCATGTATGAACAAAACATGTAATAAGCGATTCAATGGAGATGGATGAGGTAGTTCAATGACGGGAGTAAAAATGTTCATATGATGAACAACCTGCTTTGACTGATCATGAACAGATTTCTGCAGTTGATGAAAATAACGTAAGTTCATAACTTCTAATTTCTCTGTGGAGCCTTCCTAAATTTCATGATAACTCTTGAAATGGATCATGAGTACGCAGGATTTCAAAAGCCTTGTGTTTGCTGGGTACTTGGAACTTTTTCGAGAAACCAGTATAGTCCAAGTGGACTTGAGTTTTTGAGATGTTACAACAATGCTTGTGACAATTTTCTCAGTAAAGTGATTAAACCCATGTAGCTTATGAACCATCTATGGCTTATTAATGCAGCCATATGTTACCTCTAGCAAAGGAAAAAGCCAAACTACCATTTATAAAAAAAAATTATGTTCGAATGTTTTGGAAGATTCGAGATGTCCTCTTAGTGGATTTTTCACCGTGAGTGAAACAGTTAGAATAGATTGTGAGCGACTTAGGTTATTAATTCTTGCAGTACAAAATAAGATACTAATTGGCGTTTTAATATTTATTGGATAAAAATAAATTATATACCTAATATCACATATAGTGAAGATCAGGTCTCCAATTAACCCTTTTGAAAAAGGGACATTTTCAATTAACCCATTTGATCCTAATGTCCAAATTTTCAGACGTTCATAAAATATTTTTAAAAAAATATAAAATAATTGGTAAAATAATTCTTGAATATATTAAAGCATCTGTAACGAACTAGTTTACAAAGTTATGGTTCTTAAAGGGACTTATATTTTGATTTAATAACTCTGTTTTAGTTCAAACTTGACGACTGGAGCTGCTCGGCACCAAGTGTCGTGTCGGCTATCATTGTTGTGAGTAGTGAATTAGTGATCTGTACCTTACTTAGAATTTTGTTGTGCAGTTGGTCTTCTTGTTTGGAAGTTTAGTGTTTACATTGTTTACATCAAGGTTATTATTGTTTATAGTGGTTTATGTTATTGTATCTATGTGTTAGTGTATATAACATAAAAAACTTTTTTTGTGACCATAAGACAACATAAAAACTTTTAATTAAAGCTAGAAGAGAATTATTCATGTTTATTTTGTAATTTTACAAGTGACTTAATTAATTACTTTTATTTTTATACATTTCATGTATTTTCGCAATATTGTGCTGTGGAACTAAATGTGCACTTTATAGTTATAAACGTATATCGCCTTTATTTGTGGGTATAAATAAGTGAAAATTTGGAAAGAAACTCATTTCTATGTGCACAAAGACAAGATGCTTTTATTTAGGAACTAATTTTTAATCTTATATACTTTATATAAATTGGAAACAGAACAGTTTGGAAAAATGTTTTTTAAGTAACATTTTTTTCATAATTTTGGTTGTTGCATGTTTATTATAATTCTAGTTGAGTATATGTTATAGTTAAGTCTTAGAGAAGTATAAAAAAGAATCTTGAAATGCCATTGATAAATAAAAATTTGGTGTACGTTTTGTCATAGCAATACATTTTCAATAAATCTTGGCCAGGACTAGACCGGATAGCCATATAAAAAGTTCCGGGATCAAAAGGGTAAAGTATAGTATATTCCGAGACCAATGAAGAAGCAATATTGAACAAAAAACAACAAGTACTGTAGTTGAATAGTGTCAATTTCTTCATAACAATTCAGGGTTAGTATGAGTATGCATGACACCATAATCACATTCCTGTAATGGCAAGGAATACAAAGAGAACTTACTTTATGGATGACCTTGAACTTTCATGAATCATAGGCTAGTCAAATATGTGAAATCTGCAGAATTAAAGTAATGTTATGCCAATTTCTAAATCTTTTTTTAACATCTTATACAAATATTCCTAATTAATTTTCATCAAATTAGACACTAAACATTCTCCTATTAGTGAAATAAGAAGCTGAATAAGAAAAATCTAAGCAGAAGGGTATGATTCACTCACCATTTTGGTCTTTATGTCTCTCAAGTATACAATGTTTTGCAATTTACTTTCTACAAAAACTGAAATTTTGGGTTTGGGGTTGAAGTGTGCATAGAAAACTGTTGTTATGTATATCTTACTGTAAGTATAATTAAACCAAGGACTCTTCAAAGTCTTGTTTCCACTTTCAGATAGAACTAAAATACAAACATTATACAAATATATTAACTTTATTTAATACACTATAATTAAATGATACTTAACTAAGTGAATACGTAAGGGCTTACTTGCTGACACATTTCTAAACAATCGATCCTCAGTAGGGGCTTTACTTTGTAAAATGTTTCAAAACATGTCAGCAAGTAAGCCCTTATGTATTCACTTAGTTAAGTATCATTTAATTATAGTTTGATCAGTAAATTCAAGATGATTACAACAAGCAACTTTACTAATTTTAAAACACTTAACTAAGTGAATATGTAATTTCTTACTTGCTGACGCGTTTTAAAGCATTTGTTCCTTTTACGAAGCTAGCCCTCTACTCGGTGTAGGTTATATTTTAGACCTTTGTTTAATAGTGTTAATTCAATTGTACTGAAATTGATATTTGTGGTGTTGATGGTGCGCGGGTGAAATTGGTGGTTGGTGTAGATAGTGATATTGTTTTGTGTTGCGAGGTTGTGTAGCTTTAGATTTTGCTTGATTCTAATGAATTGTAGTTGTTTGTGTGTGTAGTCGTTAGTGTATTGAATTATTTCTTCAAGTTCTGTGTGGTGTAGCATTGTAGTGAGGGTTTGGTATAATTTGTATAGGGTATGATTAAGTTTGTCTTTCTTAGCGTATAATTGTTTGATGCTGTTTTTGATAAATATTTTCTGTGCTTGTGTTGTTGTTTTTAGTGCAGCAGGTGTTTTGTTATTTATTGTAATTTTAGTGTATTTAGGTGTTAGGTTATGTTTGAGGCATTGAGTGTTAAAGGAAATATGGCGAGTAGAGGGCTAGCTTCGTAAAAGGAACGAATGTTTTGAAACGCGTCAGCAAGTAAGAAATTATGTAATCACGTAGTTAAGTTTTTTAAAATTAGTTTAATCAGTGAATTTAAGATGATTACATCAAGCAACTTTATTTAATACATTATTAACATATACATTTCTCCCTGCTACAGCTATTTTTTGGAGAATACTGAAACAAAATTAATAATAATTAAAAACAAATATTACGTATATTATACTTTTATCAAAAAATTATTGAATTTATACTTGAAAGATTTATTTATGACACCTTGTGTTTCAAAAGAGAGTAAACTTTACAGTTGTTTTTTATGACAAGGGTAATTACCTCGATTACTGTATTTGATTATATAAAAAGTTTTCCAAAACTCCACACAAGCACACCAATTTACCTGTGGGAAACTGAAATACTGCCCTTAACCCACTAACTGAGCCTCTAATTTCGCCAATTTTCATTGAAAAATATTTTATATCTGCATTATCTTGGGTGATAGCTTCAACAGGAATTCTGTTATTCCAAGCATCATAAGGAAATTCAACTTCTTCACTGTTCCAAATTCTAATGATTTTATCTTTTATGCTTACACGAAAATAATTATCAATTCTTGAATATTGAAACTCCCACATCTGAAAAAAAACCTTGAATTAATTTTCCTACACTTGCTCAGATTAACAGAACCAAATTTTTTAAAGTGAGAAGATGGGGAATTTTGTTTGTTTGTTTCATCTTATATATTGAATATAATCCCCAAAACTGTAAATTGATTTTCCAAAACTGGTGAAAAGTAAAACATAAGTTTGTCAAAAAAATGTTTTTTTTCATAATATGTTTTTTTTTTAATGCCAGCTTTGTGTATAAAAGTTTAAAGGAATATTTGTAAAAATTTTATTCCTGAAAAGATTAATTTTAATAAAATCAAATGACAAATGTATTACTATCAATAAATACATAAAACTTTCATGTAATAAAGTTTGTCTTAAGAAAAATCATGGAGAAACGTTTTTTTCATAGGTGTATGGATCTGATCATTTAGTGAATTAATTATAATGAATTTAATTATAATTTATGTCGAGCTTCATATAAATTAGCTAAATGGATTGACAAAATGTCGATGTATATGGCACAGTAATACCTTTAACAGGACACAACCCTAGATAATAACATTGACCTGATCAACAAAATTAAAGACATCTGTATATAATACAACTCTATCATAGTCTTTTGACATAAAAAACCTCTACACAAACATACCAATTGAACAAACACTTCACATTTTAGAAAATATATACTTACACTAAACAAAACTTCACATAACCCAACAAAATTATTACTCATCAAATTCATAGTTACACAAAATTGTTTCACATACAAACAAATTTTCTTCGCCCATAAAGATGGCTTACCAATGACTTTCCTCACCTCAGGGATCCTACCATGAAATATTCCATTACCACTTCAAATAATACATCTTATATAGCAACAAATACAAAGAGAAAATAATATACTATCACAGGTATGTAGATAACATACTAACATTATATGGTAGCAACAAAAGACAAACAATTTTCTGCTGCTTTGTTTCTTATGGGTTTTCATGATTTTCTCCTCAACAGACAATGACCAATATCATTGTTACTGTTCATACAGTTTAGGAGATTGTTTCCTTCCAATCTAACTTTTGAAAATTGAACAAAATTAGCATAATCATTTGCAATTTTCTGATATTCCCTAGTTTTCTTGAAAATTTCAAGCTTCAGTTTTTTTAAAACTTTTTGAATAGACTATTTAATTTCTTACCATGCTTGTGTGGCCAAATAAATAAATTTTTCTTAATGTCACTACCTTAAGGAAATCAATGGCGTTAACAAATAGATTTGTTTAGCTCTAAAAAAACAAACAAGAACCACTTTTCTTATGTTGAAATTTTGATGGTTTCAACCAGTCTTCATTCATTGGTTCTAACAATGTTGTCATGTTTATCAGCAAAAACTTCACTATCTGATAATTCGTATTTACCAGAGTAACAAAGCCTAAGTAATAGTATTTTCTTCACTAAACTCACGTGAAGATGGAATCAACAAATACGATATAAGTATTTTTTTATAAAAAATTGACAGTAATTACAAAAGATTCTACTGTAAATAAAACTTCAAAATACTATAATGAATATATATAATAAGATATTTTTTCACACTCTCTTATTAGTTAAACTAGATATTGCTATAAGATATATTAGAAAAACTTATATATATATATATATATATATATATATATATATATATATATATATATATATAGAGAGAGAGAGAGAGAGAGAGAGAGAGATTTTTTGGACTAGGAGAATGACAGACTTACCTTGGTAAGAGTCCACTCTGTAGTCTTGAAATAGAAACACATAAAAGCACTTAACCAATGATATATTTCAACCACACAGTGGTCTTTGTCAATCAAAGAGAAAACACAAAAAGAAATATGAGAGAATGAAAGTCTGTCCCCTGACAGACTAAACTATAATCACTCATATGCTCATGGAAGCAACACATATATCTTTAATCTGTGCATTTGTGACATCTGATTTCTACACAATCTGTGATTACAACTTATATTTATTTTATTTTATTCTCTCATACTTCTTTTTGTGTTTTCTCTTTGATTGACAAAGACCCTGTGTGGTTGAAATATATCATTGGTTAAGTGCTTTTATGTGTTTCTATTTCAAGACTACAGAGTGGACTCTTACCAAGGTAAGTCTGTCAGTCTCCTAGTCCAAAAAATCTAAATAATCTTTACCAACCAAAACTAACCTATATATATATATATATATATATATATATATATATATATATATATATATATATATATATATATATATATATATATATATATATGTGTGTGTGTGTACAGTATATTGAATATTGTATGTATACATACAATGTCATAAGATTTTAGCAGAGTAGCACAGCTGGCCTTAAACTGAACATCATCTATATCTGTGAAAGTCTGGCTAATTTCATTGCTTGCTTTACATCTCTCTATTGTCAGTCTATTTATAGGTAGTTTATCATAATAATATCCTTCAATAAACAATCCAATACGAATGTTGAAAAAGTAAAAGAATTCCATTCTTCGTAATAGCGTATTTTTAGGTGTAAATATGAAATAAATATTTCCAAAATTGATGTATCCATTTAATTTCAAAGCTACTGTTCTGTTGAAACCAATCAGGGGGAAATATGTTGCATCAACTGGTTTATACTCTAGTACATGTTCTGTAAAAAAAAGATGAAACTCAATAACTAAAAGATAGGAATAACTTTAGATTATGATACTCTGAGGAAGATGAACAATGTAACATTTGTATTATTATAATTTTACAATACATATTATAATATACTTTTTATTTAACTAAAACAAACACGGTATAAATAAAATGATAGTAAAGTTATAGACACCAATGAGAAGAGCTTATATTTAGAGCAACAAAACTTTAAAGTTTCTTTTAATTGTTTTGGATTTACTGAATAAATCATATTTGATATTGATATTTCTGATTGAAGTGAAAAAGCCAAGTGGCTAAGTAGCCATAAGAAAAAAATTAGGGATTATTTTAAATTTGTTTACAAATCCTATCAGAAAAATGACTATTACAATGGGTTTGTACGACATTAAAATTTACCGTGTCAGAATAGAATTTGAAGGCTTAAAGTAGATAAGTAAAATAAAACAAAAAGTGTTGAAGGCTTATTGAAAAAATGAAACACAAGTTCACAAATTTTGTACATTCAACTTTAAGCCTTAAAATAAAAAAATTAGTTATAACAATCTTTGACATTATAGATGTGATAAATTCAATTAAAATTTAAAAAATTATTCTTAAGAAATTTCAATTGTTTATACCATTTTTCTATAACTTTTATACATTTAGATTTTACCAAAGTAATTAAGGAATGAGTTAAAGAATAACTCCTTAACAAAGTTATATAAAATTAAACCCTTATATTTATTACAACATTCTCTGTCCTTTTACCCTCTGGTGATGACGCCTTGGTTGCTAAAATGTAAATAAGGTGTAATCTTCCAAACCTTTGTAAGTTAGCCATTTTTTATAATGATTTTTGAATTGTAGTTGTGGGTTTATTCCTAATTGCATTCAACACATTTAATTTCACAATTTTAAGTTTGAGAACAAGCAAATGAAATTAAGAAGAATGCTTTTATTGGTAAGTCAATCAAGAAAATCAGAAAGAGGTACCAAACAGAGAAAACACAGACTGTTTTTTTTTTCAACAATTATTCAGACCTTATATTTTATTATTTACATGTTAAAATGTATCACTATGAAAGAATATATGAACCAAACATCTCAATTTGACCAATCATAAACTATTTAAATGTCCCAACATATAAAATAGCAAAAAAATATGGACAATGAGATAACTAATTAATGCCAATGCTGACACACTCACACACACACACACACACACACAAAATAATAAATTCCATAAATAACAAAGACAAATATGCCTCAAAACTCAACAATACTCTCATTTGACCTAATAAATTTGTATATTAATATTCAAACAACTGAAACTCTCAAATCGCAGATCATTGGACACAATTGGATGTTCCATAAATCAATATTACCAAAACTCTGGACATCCTTCAAATTATTTCAGAGCAAAACTATTCTAATCTAGAAGCATCCAGAGCATTACCTTCAAATCTAAATTATAACTCCAACCAGATGGGCTACCTATGGGAAGTTCAATCAACTTCATCTTCAGTGAAATAACCCTATAACAAATCAGAGAAACAGTCCTTTCTTTTAACATACATTCTCATAACATTATTTATTACCACAGATTCATTATCACTTTATATGGGGGCAATACCTAACAATATGAGACATTCCTACCTTACATAAACAAATTACGCCTAAAACTCCACTTTACCACAGAACAGAATGACAGATTCTTATATAGTCTGGAAAATCCGAACCCTGATTTCCCGAGGTTCCGTTAAATTCAAGACTATTTCTATTTCAGGCTATTTTATCTATTTGAAAAAAAATTAAAATTAATAACTATTAGACAATGCAGTGTCGCATCTCGATAAAGATCAACTGTGGGCAGATGATATCCATGCTTTATTTCTACCCGCAAATGTTACAACCCTAATCCAGACGATGGATCACGGTGTTCTGGAATGTATGAAAAAAATACAGACGTTACCTTTTACAATATCTCTTGGAAGCGACTGAAAGGGAAGAAAGCACTGTAGGCTTTCTAAAAATATTATACTTAAGTAAGATGTGTACTGCATAGTCGAACATCAAGTAAGTCGTGGAATAAAGTCCTGAGTCATAATAAAACTGTTGCCTCTGTCACTGATCTACAAGAAGAAACAGATATGACATTTCTTATCAAGAAATTTTCAGATTATGTAAATGTCGATGATACTGAGATACGTCAATGGATGAGTAAGGACGAACATAAGTAACGATAACACATGTTACGACTATTGAAATGGTACAAGAAACTACTGAAGACAGTGAGAACAAGAATAAAGATGAAGGTTCGAAGCCAGTAAAAGAAGGGAAAATTAGTCACGTTGAAGGAACTGCTGCCTTGGACACTATGCTAAATTGAGTAACAGCCACCACGCCAACAGATGTGCTTCTGCTAAGATGTCTGCGCAACACCAACTCGAAAATGATCTGATAAACAGACGTAGAAAACACTTTATAACTTTTTCCAAAAAATGTAGCAACCGTGATGAACAATGTATTCTAAAGCAACATTAGTTTATTTAAGTACTGGAATCTATACAGTTCTACTAACTTATTTTGTTAATTTTTAATTACAGTATCATGGTTCATTAGAACTCTTTGCCGTGTAATCTGAGTTTTCGGTAATCCGAGGGGCTCTCAGTCGCATCTACCTAGAATTATAGACTCTACTGTATATTGGTAATTACTGTAACTGTAAATGTAAAAAAATCGTTTTAAAAGATAAATATAACTTCTAACCATCTTTCAGGAAAACATTTTCATTTAATGACAGCTCCCAATCATTAGTTTGCCATTTAGTAAAATCATTTCCATTCGTTAAACCTGAAAATAATGAAATATGTTACTGAATAACACATTTATTTAAACTTACTGATAAAACTTATCATAACATATATTAAACATACATTTAAAAAAATAACAATGAAAACAAACCAGATTATTATCTAGAAAAGTATGTCGTTCTTCTAATTAATCCAAAACAAGCAATATTTTTAAAAACTGTTTTAGTCAACTCCTACTAGAGTACAAAAAAATAATTTATTTTAGTTTCTTTTTATTTTATAATTACAATGAATATAAATATCTATATACATATGTCAGAATAACAATACTAAGTGGCAAAATAGAAAGTGAATTTCCTTGCAATTTTAATTTTCCTTTCTATGTATGATGTTGGACTATTATTTTTGTTAATTACTATAAATACACTTTTTTCCGGCGCTTGTATTGTGTTGTAGTTTGTTTTTGCTTTCCTTCCACATTGTCCGTTCGTAAAGCAAGGTTCGATACTGTTAATTTAGTTTGTTTATTTTATTCTTTTCATTCATTTTTAATCCTAGAGCATTATTTATGATATTGTGCAGTAACCATGGTAACAATTTAAGGTTGTAGAATGGATGTTTCGATGACAACCAGATGGGAGCAAAAGAAAATTTCATATACTTCTAGCTATGGGAAAGTTGGCTCAGTGCCTGAAGCGCAAGACTTTGAACATGAAGATACTCAATTCAAATCCGTCCTAGATCCCCCAATTTTTAAAATTTAATTATTGAATAAATATTTCAAAAAACAGTATTAACATCAATTGTCATCCACTATAGGTTAAAGAAAAATGCATTTTAACTTGATTGGATGAATAAAAACGTATTTTATTAACAATTAAAAATTTGTACAAGATATATATCAGGAGAGTGTGAGAAAATAGAAGAAGTTGAACAAAAAATGAAATAACCTCTGAACTCTACCAGAATCAACATTATATATACATTTATTATATACATATATATATATATATATATATATATATATATATATATATATAGATTTTTTGGACTAGGAGACTGACAGACTTACCTTGGTAAGAGTCCACTCTGTAGTCTTGAAATAGTAACACATAAAGGCACTTAAACAATGATATATTTCGACCACACAGTGGTCTTTATCAATCGAAGAGAAAACACAAAAAGAAATATGAGAGAATGAAATAAAATAATTGTAATCACAGATTGTGTAGAGTAGAAATCAGATGTCACAGATGCACAGATTAAAGATATATATATTGTTTCCATGAACATATGAGTGATTATAGTTTATATAAGTCTGTCAGGGGAAAAGAGATAAGGCTAGTAGGAAAAAAAAAAAAAAAAAAAAAAAAAAAAAAAAAAAAAAAAAGTGAATGGGTTTATCTGATGTTGAGGTTAGGGGATTCTCTGGACTTGGTATACCACTGGTATGATAGTTCCCACCTTCTCAGTTCTGAGGGATTGCAATCAGGGGGGAGTGATTTAATTATTTTTGTGGTATAGCAGTCATCAAAAGTTGTGATGTTGTGACTCGCAGCATGTTGAGCTGTTGGTCTATCCATATTCATAATTTTAACATCATGTCTGTGGCCATTCATTCTGATATTCAGACCATCCGTGGTCAGGCCTATGTACTGTGCTGAGCAAAGTTTACATTGTAGCTGGTATATGACATTTTTCGATGTACAATTATGATGACCCTGTATTTTGAAGACCATTTTTGTTGTTTGGCTGTTGAAACTATTTGCTGAGGGGTGTATTGGACACGTCTTGCATCTAGGTCTATTACATGGGAAGGAGCCATGAGGAAGTTTGTGTGGTTTCTCTGCATCAGGGTCTGGTAGTTTAGGATGTACTAGGATGTTTTTCAAGTTGGGAGGTTGCTTGTACCAAATTTGTGGTGGATCGGTGAAAAGATTTTTGGTGTGGACGGAAGCTTGAAGAATTTTGAAGCCATCTCTCAATATCTTGTTGAGTTTATGTAGACCAGGATGGTAGTCTGTTATTAAAGACAGTTTATTTTGTTCTGTTTGTGGTTTATGGTGAACCGAGGATTGTGCTGAATGAATTTGGTTTTCAATGAGTTTTTTTTGGGTATCCTCTTCTCTGGAAGGCTGTTGATATCTTTCTATTAAAATCTTCCAATTCCCTATCATTCGAACAGATTCTCTTACCCCTGATTGCTTGACTGTATGGAATGGATCGTTTTATGTTTATTGGGTGGTTGCTGTCGAAATGGAGATATTGTAGGTGGTTTGTAGGTTTGATGTGAATTCCTGTGTTGATATTTCCATTCTGGAGTGTTACCTCTACATCCAAAAAGGTGATGGTTGATGTAGATTTCTCCCAGGTAAATTGAAGTGTGGAGAATTGTGTCAGGCTGTCTAAAAATGTCTCAAGTGTTGAAGCACCCTGTGTCCAAATTAGGAAGATGTCATCTATATATCTATACCAACATATACCAACATATATAGATGACATCTTCCTAATTTGGACACAGGGTGCTTCAACACTTGAGACATTTTTAGACAGCCTGACACAATTCTCCACACTTCAATTTACCTGGGAGAAATCTACATCAACCATCACCTTTTTGGATGTAGAGGTAACACTCCAGAATGGAAATATCAACACAGGAATTCACATCAAACCTACAAACCACCTACAATATCTCCATTTCGACAGCAACCACCCAATAAACATAAAACGATCCATTCCATACAGTCAAGCAATCAGGGGTAAGAGAATCTGTTCGAATGATAGGGAATTGGAAGATTTTAATAGAAAGATATCAACAGCCTTCCAGAGAAGAGGATACCCAAAAAAACTCATTGAAAACCAAATTCATTCAGCACAATCCTCGGTTCACCATAAACCACAAACAGAACAAAATAAACTGTCTTTAATAACAGACTACCATCCTGGTCTACATAAACTCAACAAGATATTGAGAGATGGCTTCAAAATTCTTCAAGCTTCCGTCCACACCAAAAATCTTTTCACCGATCCACCACAAATTTGGTACAAGCAACCTCCCAACTTGAAAAACATCCTAGTACATCCTAAACTACCAGACCCTGATGCAGAGAAACCACACAAACTTCCTCATGGCTCCTTCCCATGTAATAGACCTAGATGCAAGACGTGTCCAATACACCCCTCAGCAAATAGTTTCAACAGCCAAACAACAAAAATGGTCTTCAAAATACAGGGTCATCATAATTGTACATCGAAAAATGTCATATACCAGCTACAATGTAAACTTTGCTCAGCACAGTACATAGGCCTGACCACGGATGGTCTGAATATCAGAATGAATGGCCACAGACATGATGTTAAAATTATGAATATGGATAGACCAACAGCTCAACATGCTGCGAGTCACAACATCACAACTTTTGATGACTGCTATACCACAAAAATAATTAAATCACTCCCCCCTGATTGCAATCCCTCAGAACTGAGAAGGTGGGAACTATCATACCAGTGGTATACCAAGTCCAGAGAATCCCCTAACCTCAACATCAGATAAACCCATTCACTTTTTTTTTTTTTTTTTTTTTTTTTTTTTTTTTTTTTTTTTTTTCCTACTAGCCTTATCTCTTTTCCCCTGACAGACTTATATAAACTATAATCACTCATATGTTCATGGAAACAATATATATATCTTTAATCTGTGCATCTGTGACATCTGATTTCTACTCTACACAATCTGTGATTACAATTATTTTATTTCATTCTCTCATATTTCTTTTTGTGTTTTCTCTTCGATTGATAAAGACCACTGTGTGGTCGAAATATATCATTGTTTAAGTGCCTTTATGTGTTACTATTTCAAGACTACAGAGTGGACTCTTACCAAGGTAAGTCTGTCAGTCTCCTAGTCCAAAAAATCTAAATAATCTTTACCAACCAAAACTAACCTAAAAATATATATATATATATATATATATATATATATATATATATATATATATATATATAACTTTGCAACACTGTTTTCTTGTGTTTACTTATCAATTACACTTTAAAGTTCTTAAACAAGAGTCTCAGAAGATAACCGAAAATGAAGACACGTAATTAAATTCTTGAATTTTGTAGTCCATTACGTTCAGTAAAACTTAATTAATCATTTTTACACTAGTTTATGACTATCCGAACTTTAAATTTTGTAAATTTATAAAAACGTACTGAGTTAGAACGTTTTTGATCGCTATGTGGCGATCTTCATCGGTGTCTTCTGCTTAGAGTTGTTGGATTAGGCGGTGACGGTTTTAAACAAACAAACCCAATACAAATGACATATACTATTGATACTATCAAAAACCTGCTTTTAAAACTGTCACCGCTTAATCCAACAACTCCAATCAGAAGACGCTGATAAAGATCGCCACATGGTGAACAAAAACGTTCTGTCTCAATAAGTTTAAAAAAATTTAAAGTTCGGATAGTCATAAACTAATAAAAAGTGATTAACGTAATTAAAGTTTTCAAAAGTCGACTTCCATATATAACGAGTAAGATTCTTGTTTAAGTACTTTAATGTGTAAGTAATTTATTTAATATTTAATTTGTGTGATAAATATATATATATATATATATATATATATATATATATATATATATTTTAAAAAAACAGGTTATTCAAATATAAGAATATTTATTAATTTATATCCAAAGCTTTTCTATGGTAACCATCATGGTAAACAGTACCAACATCATGAGGAATGAAAATTATATATATATATCGTAGTATTTCATGTTGTCCATTATTTTTCCGTTGCACTGATTTTATAAAGTTATTATTGTTAATTGCAAACAATTGTTTACAATTAACAATAATAACTTTATATATATATATATATATAAAGCTTTTTCTCCTTAACTCGGATCTCCCAACTAGTTTATGAAAAACAAATGTGTATAGCTATTGCTTGTATACTGCACAAGAAGCATGTAAGTGAGTTTATTTTGTGGAACTGTGTGTGGTGACTTCAAAGAGTCAAGGCAACATGGTGTGGTTAGTAACCTGATGTTTAGCCATGCAATGTTAAAGTACAAGTCAACAAAAATCTTACTTGATATACTTGCAAGTATATTTGGTATACTGTCGAGAGTTATACTACAGTGCTCTCATTTTGTGGCACTGTGTGTGGTGACTTCAAAGAGTCAAGGCAACATGGTGTGGTTAGTAACCTGATGTTTAGCCATGCAATGTTAAAGTACAAGTCAACAAAAATCTTACTTGATATACTTGCAAGTATATTTGGTATACTGTCGAGAGTTATACTACAGTGCTCTCATTTTGTGAAACTGTGTGTGGTGACTTCAAAGAGTCAAGGCAACATGGTGTGGTTAGTAACCTGATGTTTAGCCATGCAATGTTAAAGTACAAGTCAACAAAAATCTTACTTGATATACTTGCAAGTATATTTGGTATACTGTCGAGAGTTATACTACAGTGCTCTCATTTTGTGGAACTGTGTGTGGTGACTTCAAAGAGTCAAGGCAACATGGTGTGGTTAGTAACCTGATGTTTAGCCATGCAATGTTAAAGTACAAGTCAACAAAAATCTTACTTGATATACTTGCAAGTATATTTGGTATACTGTCGAGAGTTATACTACAGTGCTCTCATTTTGTGGAACTGTGTGTGGTGACTTCAAAGAGTCAAGGCAACATGGTGTGGTTAGTAACCTGATGTTTAGCCATGCAATGTTAAAGTACAAGTCAACAAAAATCTTACTTGATATAGTTGCAAGTATATTTGGTATACTGTCGAGAGTTATACTACAGTGCTCTCATTTTGTGGAACTGTGTGTGGTGACTTCAAAGAGTCAAGGCAACATGGTGTGGTTAGTAACCTGATGTTTAGCCATGCAATGTTAAAGTACAAGTCAACAAAAATCTTACTTGATATACTTGCAAGTATATTTGGTATACTGTCGAGAGTTATACTACAGTGCTCTCATTTTGTGGCACTGTGTGTGGTGACTTCAAAGAGTCAAGGCAACATGGTGTGGTTAGTAACCTGATGTTCAGCCATGCAATGTTAAGGTACAAGTCAACAAAAATCTTCTTTGATATACTTGCAAGTATATTTGGTATACTGTCAAGAGTTATATTACAGTGCTCTCATTTTGTGGAACTGTGTGTGGTGACTTCAAAGAGTCAAGGCAACATGGTGTGGTTAGTAACCTGATGTTCAGCCATGCAATGTTAAAGTACAAGTCAACAAAAATCTTACTTGATATACTTGCAAGTATATTTGGTATACTGTCGAGAGTTATACTACAGTGCTCTCATTTTGTGGAACTTTGTGTGGTGACTTCAAAGAGTCAAGGCAACATGGTGTGGTTAGTAACCTGATGTTCAGCCATGCAATGTTAAAGTACAAGTCAACAAAAATCTTACTTGATATACTTGCAAGTATTTTTGGTATACTGTCGAGAGTTATACTACAGTGCTCTCATTTTGTGGAACTGTGTGTGGTGACTTCAAAGAGTCAAGGCAACATGGTGTGGTTAGTAACCTGATGTTCAGCCATGCAATGTTAAAGTACAAGTCAACAAAAATCTTACTTGATATACTTGCAAGTATTTTTGGTATACTGTCGAGAGTTATACTACAGTGCTCTCATTTTGTGGAACTGTGTGTGGTGACTTCAAAGAGTCAAGGCAACATGGTGTGGTTAGTAACCTGATGTTCAGCCATGCAATGTTAAAGTACAAGTCAACAAAAATCTTACTTGATATACTTGCAAGTATTTTTGGTATACTGTCGAGAGTTATACTACAGTGCTCTCATTTTGTGGAACTGTGTGTGGTGACTTCAAAGAGTCAAGGCAACATGGTGTGGTTAGTAACCTGATGTTCAGCCATGCAATGTTAAAGTACAAGTCAACAAAAATCTTACTTGATATACTTGCAAGTATTTTTGGTATACTGTCGAGAGTTATACTACAGTGCTCTCATTTTGGATAAGGAGTTCTTGAATAATAACACTTGTATATTTGAACTCAATCTTTGTCTTTTAAGTTGAATAATTTGTTTTTTTTTCATTTTATTTGAACTTGTTTGTTTAATGTATTGTTTTTATGTTTATAAATCTGTATTTGTTCTTAGATTGTCATTTTTATGACTTTATATACTTCCTTTATTAAAATGGTACTACAAGAATACCGCAGTCTTCTAATGCTTGAGAATAAGAGCATTAAAATATAGGGTTAATTAGGCCTATATTTTTAAAAAAATTATAATAATGAAGTTGCTTGATGTAATCATCTTGAATTCACTGATTAAACTAATTTTAAAAATACTTAACTAAGTGAATACATAACTGCTATAAGATGATAATCAAGATGATTACATCAAGCAACTTCAATAGCAACCAACGGTCACAGTAATCAACCTCTACTGACAGACGAAGGTCCAGTAGAGGGTTAGCTTCGTAAAAGGAACGAATGTTTTGAAACGCGTCAGCAAGTAAGCAATTATGTATTCACTTAGTTAAGTATTTTTAAAATTAGTTATAATAATGTTTTAAGCATTCATTTTTTCATTACACTTATTACTCTTAAAACCTGAAGAGTTAATACGTTCTGTTATTATTATTATCTGCATCACATACATGGGTGTTTCTCAAATAAAATGTCTTGTAGGGCAATGGTAGTACTTTATTTATTTAATTAAAAAAATATGACAAACTATACCAAATAAAAAAAACTATAAATCACACTTTATTAATAATGTTTTTTCATCTTCAACATTAATTTACATAGGGAGTAGTGTCACAAATCCATTCTGTTTTTCAATGTAAACTACTGACAAGACTATTTTAATAAGTGTATGTTTTCTGTGTATTATTGAA
Organism: Prosapia bicincta; assembly: GCA_036971475.1. Taxonomy (NCBI): domain Eukaryota; kingdom Metazoa; phylum Arthropoda; class Insecta; order Hemiptera; family Cercopidae; genus Prosapia; species Prosapia bicincta. The sequence continues at coordinate 36,405,336 of JBAIZL010000010.1, read as the reverse complement.
GCTGTTTAAAATCCAAAATTTGTTCAAAAAAATCCATTAAACCTTATAAGTAAAATAGTAAATGCTGAAGAAAACTATTGAACAGCCTATTGTATGATCAAGTCTTTGTTTTTAATACACTAATTTCCTCCTCAGATGTATTTTTCTACAAAATATTTTCCTGAATTTAATAGTTTGTTCAATTTAAATACTCATGATTATTACCTGAAATGTAAGTAATTTTGCAGAATGTTATTACAGTCCAAGCAAACAGTAACATTATCATAGTTCACCAGTAACATATAGCAGTGGTTCACCAACTCTGAAACTAGAATGGAGTTCTTTTTTATTTCTGACTTCTTTCTTAGTAGCATTGAAATACATCATTTATGCAGAACTGTTATCAACCATGACTAATCTTTCAAAATAAATGTTGCAAATCTGTTTTACTTTGTTGTGTAAAGAAAATACTGTTCAATAGAAAAATAAATTATTTTAAGTATTGGACTGCAAGTTTAATTATACTTTACTTATATAAATTAATTCTAACTACAAATCTTCTAGTTATTTGCATAAATATCTTGTTGTCTGATTAGCCGTGTAACCACTCAAGTTATACAACCCTAAGCACCAAAAAGCTCACACCTTAGCACTTTTGACAATTCATTTTGAGGTATCAATAACAAAAAAGTACAAAACCTAGATGCACCATAAATGATCAGAGGACAATTACACGTTTGTGCTGCCATTCTGACCCTTCCTAACCTGAATGTCCAGAAACGGCAAGCCGTCATTAGTCACTAGTTCCAAAGTGAAAAATATGCTAGAGTAGCAAAAGTTGATAAGAGGAACTTGTCAAGTTCTGTGCCACCTTGTTGCCAAATCATAAAGACATCATCTACATATCGAAACCAAGTTTCAGGCCTGAGAGAAACATTATTCATGGAGATTTTATGCACTCAGGAAACTGTGTTTTTATGCACTGCAAAATGAACAGATGTACTCCAGATATTAAGTATTTATCATATGTATATATATATATATATATATATATATATATATATATATATATATATATATATATATATATATAGATTTTTTGGACTAGGAGACTGACAGACTTACCTTGGTAAGAGTCCACTCTGTAGTCTTGAAATAGAAACACATAAATTTTCCCTATCTTTACCAACCAAAACTAAACTAAAAAAAAAAATATATATATATATATATATATATATATATATATATATATATATATATATATAG
>JBAIZL010000010.1:36296591-36399091 GCA_036971475.1 Prosapia bicincta | reverse complement strand
AACTCCTCCGTCCTCCTCCATGTCCAAAACCCAACTCTACTTCGACTCGTAGGTCTAGCCTCCTCTCTATCGTTTCCCTTTCTTCTCTCTTCTTTACTAATCCTGGCCATGTCTTGATGACATTGTTCTCTGCAAGCGTTCATTTTGGGTAAGAACAAGTTGGGAACTCTGCCGTCAAAAGGCTACTTTCGGACTCTAGGTTTATTCTCAGCAACTTACCTGGCATCCCGCCTATTGTTCCCATTAGCAGTTTAGAACTTTTTATACATTTGAAAAACCCTTTTGTCTTTTCAACTGATGGTACAGCATAACACAGCAAGCCTCGACCTATGGATTTACAAATATCTACCTATATATATATATATCACAGACACTGTAATGGGATTACAAAAAATATATTTTTCAATTTAAAAAATTTTGTTCTATCACTTTTTGTTTATAGTTTTCAAGTATGAAACAAATAAGCTGGTGAATATGTAAATCGATATTGTATTACAAACTACGGGAGAATGCTAGCTGAAATTAAAATATTGTTTAACGATTGTCACTATTTAAACATGGGAGACGAAATTTCCATATGTTAATTGTGTTTTTTCTCAAGCAAGTGCCATACAATTTATTAAAGTAAAGCCAATATAGTGTTATGTTGCATACTCGTTGGTTGATCAAGACAAAAGATTCTTACAGTGTTGAAGTGTTATACAAAAATAGTCAAATGAAAGATTAATAGATTCAAGGTGCCTAGCAAAGATAATGGATTCCTTTGTAGTAACTTTACCTACATATCGAGTAATTTATCAAAAAAATAATAAAATTAGAGAATAGCAAATTACTATCAAAGTAGTATATAACAGGTTTTTTAGCGAGGCTTTGTCTTAAGGTGCTTTGTACTACCTCGTCAATTATTGTTTGCCGCGCAAAAGGCATAAGACAAATCAGTTTGCGCATGCGCGGTTTCAGTAAACCTATTTTACGTTATGTGTTCTCGATAATAAATATAGTTTGTATCGTTAGAAAATTTGAATTATTATCTTTAAACATAGACCAAATAAACAAAGGATAACTGATAAAGTTAATAATCTTACCTTAACATGATCAGGAGTCTTTCTTCTGGAATTATACATTGCCTAGAGTTTGTGTTTCTTTAATGGATTTTTGGAGTAATTAACTCAATAATAAAATCAAATGTCATTGGTTTCATACGACAGCAATTGCAAATTTTCCCGCATTTGCTCTAATTCCGCAAATAATCTATTGTAGGTTTTGTTATTCGTTTATGGGATGCATCCATATTTTTCTGTTGGGGCCATCATCCATAACTTCACGAAGTTCCACAGCGCTATAACAGTCACTTCTTCTTTTTTTAAATTCATTTTCACAAAATATGTAACATACAAACTACGCACACTACTTCACTTGTTAGTACACTTCACACCACTGAGGGTACTGGGACTGGGAATGCTTTGCCATACCGTGCCGTATTGCTACTAACCATTGAGCAAGGCAAGGCAAAAATGTCTCGCCTCGACGTGCTGTACCATATCTGGTGTGGGGCCGCTTAAGAGTGAGGCTTGACCTGACAGTGGTAAGACACATTATGCCATACAACTGACAGTGGTAAGACACATTATGCCATACAGGATACTTTTCAAATATGGTTGTTTGGTGAAGGTAAAGCAAGAGTGGACTCCTGAAAGTAGAAACATTGTTAATACGTCAATAAGGCAGCCTAGCTTGAGATGTCATTATATGAAAACATAACTTAGATTTTTATGACTACCTGACAAAATTGTTCAATGCTAAGTGAAAGAAGCTAAGATTAAGTTGTTTTTTTCTGAAACCGCCTCTTGGGCCAAGTATGCCCTCTAAAGTCTTGCCATAAAATGATAAAATGTAGTTCTTCAACCAAATATTTAATTCAAAACTTGTTGTTTCAATAAGCGGTTTGACTCAACTAAAAGAGTTAATAAAGTGAATTCAATTCAATGTTTAAATTGTTGGCAAAAAGAGTATAAAGTTGAATCGTAATTTCATTAAACTGTGTTTTTACTTTAATACATGACTTGCTAAAGAACAAGATGTTAGACAATATTATGACAAATTTTGATGTAAGTAAAATCGATAGAAATTATTTTAAAAAAATTATTCTCATCGTCTTAAGAAGACACTTTACAAGAAAGAAGACAGGAAACAATCTGACAAAACGAGTGGCACTTTTGTAAGATCTTTGACACAGTGTAACAGAAGGGAGAATAGGTTGTTCTACGGTGGTAAACGAAGTTAGATGCAGGTCAAAGGATTATTCTGAAACATCACAAACAAGATGACTAATTTGACAGAAAAAAAATACTTTTTTGGGCAAGTTTGAATCAATCTTCGTTTCAAGTATACAATAATTGTGCAATTATTTAACTTATTCAACAAGTTCTAATTATGTATTAGAACCTTTTTTAAATACAAAAACTGGATCACTTTTATTTAAACATTAACATGAGATGGTTTAGCCCTTTTAAAATTCCTTTTATATTATCTGTTCCTATTCATTTAAAATTAGTTTTTAGAATTCACATTATTTTCTCTAAATGTTGATTGTTTTTTATCTAACAATAGTAAAATTTCTTGCAGTTATTTTATATTGGTTTGGCATCCAATGCCATTAAAAAACCATTTAAAACAGCTTATCTGATTAGAACAGATATAAGCCCTTTATAGAGAAAACTCATTCAAATCTAGTAATTATAATCTTCCGTCCCATAAAAAAAAAAAATGAATATCTATTTTTATTGATCTAACCCTTCTGACTACTAGATCTCTATTACATCTTTCAAAAATGTAAGTACATGATTTTATATGCCTTAAACTATACAAACCTGTAATATTCCAATTAGATTTTCCTTAGTCGTAAAAATGACCTATCTGTTCAATTATGAGGGTCTTGCGTATATTTCATAACAAACACATTTTACTAAGTTATTATTTTTAATTAATAACTTAAAACCCCAAAGTTAGAAAAACATCCCTTATTAGTTTTCTACAGCTAATTATTCAAAACATTTACCCCTGAACTCTATAACTGAAAGCCTATTCCTTTATCTGCAATCTGAAAAATCATGACCAACATGCCTATAAGAACTACAAGTTGATTCTGAACCTACTTGTGTTAATAGATTGTATAACCATCTTAAAAATTTATTAACATCGTATTAACAAACTAATATTTCAAGAGAAAACTTCCTCAACATTAAATAATAACAAATTACATAAAAAGAAAAACAAATTTATCTTTGTCATAGGTCATTGTTAAAAATAAAATTGAAAAAAATGCATTTATTTAAAGGTAATTTTGTATTTTTTTAAATGGAGTAAGTAAACACTCTAAATGGATTTTAAAAATGATCAAGTACTATTTTATATAACTTAAAAAACAAGATTTATTAAACATATTATATATATTTACAAGAGAAAAAACAAAACTTTCACTCTTTATTAAAGAGGTTCTTAAGAAAAGTTGTTCTTGATTCTGATTCAAAATTATTTTTCTTCTTTTTACTTCTAATTTCTTCATCCGTTTGTCGCTGTTTGTATTGAGAAAGGATTAAATCTGCATTATTATCTTGATCAGGTAATGGTTTTTGTTTCTTCAACTTATTCTTGTAATGTTCATGTTGATCAACTGTGTGTGCAAAATGACTAGCTTCTTTCTTAGCTTGTGCAATTTCTGCTCTCATTCTTTGTTTAAATACTGCTCTTTCGTATTCTAATCTTTCATTCAAATGCACCCATTTAAACCTTGAAAAAAAGTTAACATAACTTAAAACTTATTTACTAATCATACCTACAATGTGTACACGTAGGCATTTCACATTTCAAAAATCTTATTTTGCTTAAAACTATTGGCATACGCACACACATATGTACAAATATATATATATATATATATATATATATATATACCTGGTGCTGTTAGTCTCTGATTAAGCTTGAAAATCAGAACACGTAATAAAGTTCTCGAAAATCGACTAGCAAATATACCAATATACCAAGTACGATTCTTGTTTAAGTACAAGTGTAAGTGATATATATATATATATATATATATATATATATATATATGTATGTATTTTACATAAAATATCAGGCTACTGGGAGAAAGTTCCTAGTGTAATTCCTAAAATTGTACATCAATTTTGTGATCAATCAGTGATAAAGAATTCATTACAATTTATTTTTTCATAGGTATCGGCAACTATAAGATGATTTATGGAGCATCTTCAAAAAAACTATCCTCTATTAAAGATCCTCTTTTTGGTGAAAATTTTCTAGGATATGGTTGATGTTTTTATAATCATGGCTTGATTGTATTTAATACAGTTAACAGAAGACAAATCTATATAATTTTTAATCAAGCGTACATTGTTGAAAACTGCAGAACAACAATTTATTCTGAATTACTAAAGTGTTTGGAGGTTTTTCAGTTTTTGTTATATCTCATTACACTTTTGCTATTACTTGCGACCAGACTTTTTGTTAACTAAAGGTTGTTAAATTCTTAACTTACACTTGGAGGAAACGTTTTCCTACATGAAATTGTGTTTCAAAACTTTAACTTGAAATTATGAAATAGTTGTATTACAAAATTTCCTTTTGAATAATTTATTGAATGCTATGGACTAGAAAAATAACACTCAACAGATATTAAATTTTATTAAAAAACTTTTAATTTCTAACCTGGGAAGATACTTCATATTCCATAAATGATCATAATATCTACTTTTTTTGTGTTCACCAATTCTTGTATTGTTTAGTGTAGCAGCCACATGTTTTGCAACCCTTTTACTTAAAAATTCGATCCAACCTTCAGTAAACTGCAATGCTTTTTTATTTTTCTTCTTCTTGATTACACCTATTAAAAATTAAATTATGATTAGTAAATGTAAACAGTATTAGTCAATTTTATTGATATTTAACTCATTTCAAACTATTTTCCTAAATTGTATTTAATCCTGGAATGAAAACTTGGAAAAACTTACATTGCTGGAAAGCCATAGTAAATTTTATGATTTTAAAAACGTTACAAAGAAATTTAAGGAATTTTAATAAGCAAAAACCACTTAATTTTTTTAAACTTTGATATACATATTAACACCTATACCGAAACAACGGTATCACAGGCACTAAGGGAAATTTATTTATAAAATTGTGACTACCCTGGATGAGTGGAAGTGCTGACCTACAGGCACTAAGGGAAATTTATTTATAAAATTGTGACTACTCTGGATGAGTGGTAGTGCTGACCTTTACAATAGCTTCCTGCCTCCCCCTCCCCTTTCACATGGTCAATGGTAGTTTAGTTTGGTTTAAACCTCTGACCCTGACGTGTTGTCTGTCAAAATCTTACCGGCCTGTGAGACCGTGTGTTTCTGTTGCCGTATTTCGCGTAGTAGTCTGAGTATATGAGACCGGTGTTTCGACTGTATTATTTCGACTATGTATTATTTATTATATTTCCTTTTACTATTAATTGTTGCTAGTTAAAGTGGTAAAATGACTCGCCAGGATGTTTGCGCAAAGGATCCCGACTTTAGCGTCGCAATTCGTGGACTGTTAAGCGAAGATGAAAGTGATGTTATTGACGATCCAAATAGTACTGAAGAGACGACTTGGACGCTGATCCCGGTTATGTGTTGTCTGGACAGGAATGTAGTGATTGTGATCCGGCTAACTTGGATGAAGATGAAGACCTTATTTTGCGGGAAGTCAATGAAAATGTTTTACTAGATACTGAATGTGACGACTTGCCTGAGTATTTCATAGAAAGAAGGAAAAAAACAAAACATGGTCTTCCCAATGCCTGAAAAGCAAGCCTATTACAAATTTAGTCAGAGCTACAGCACGCAATATTATTCATACTGGCTTACCAGGAATAAGAGGCCGTGCAAGGTGATTAGGTGACAAACCTTTAAAAACAGATGTATGGAAGCTTTTGTTTGAAGACAAAATTAAGTCGATAATAGTAGCGAATACTAATGTAAAGCTCCAAAAAGTGCAATCACAACTCAGTGATAAAACAAACAAAAGTAATTACAGGGATACTTGCATTGAAGAGGTAAATGCTCTTATAGGACTGTTTGTTTTATCATCGGTGTTACAATCTAATGATAAAAATATTCAGTCACTGTTTACCAAAATCTCTTGCAGCAGCCCAATATTTCCTGCTGCAATGTCTGAAAAGCGTTATAAAATCCTCATGTCTTGCCCGAGATTTGATAATTGCAACACAAGGGAGAAAAGAAGAAAAGATTCTTTATTTTATATTCTTTCTTTTTAACTTTTTGATTATATTATAGTATTTGTAATCTTTTTTGAACATTTTAAGAAAAAATCAATTTTTTATATTTTAAAGAACATACTTGTGATTCTTTATTATTCAAGTTTGTTTTAAAATTTCATCATTATATAAGTTTATATTAGTTATTCATGTATTTTATTTTGTTAAAAGTTAATTCCATTAACATAATAAACCATTTCTAGAGATATCTGTCAGTTATTGCACCTTAAATTCTCAATGTAAACGCACTGGGTAAAATAGCGGTCTCTGAGACCTGGTGTTTCCGTTAGTGTTATAAAATTGATGTTTTGGTTTAAGTGTTAATGTAGTTTTTTAAAATATATATGAATTATTAGTTGAAATTACCAATTAATAAATATATTTAAATCTTTTCAGTTATGTGTTAGCAATATTAAAAGATGTTTTAATATTGGAAAATAAAATGACATTTATTTTCTAATGAAGGGAAATGTTAAACATTGTTGTGGACAAGACTCTTACAACAGTTTATAATGGTTGGACTTTCTTCTGGACCGATAAGATAACGAAATGGATTGATAAGCACCGAGCAGTAATTCCGTTGGTTAGTTCCTGCTAGTGTGAGGTGCGTATCTTTCTTGTTAGTGTTGTTCAGTTATATTTCATATCATTTTTATAAAGTTGTTGGAAAGTATAAAAAATGAAGAAGATGCTAATAAATTCTTTCAAGAAAAAGGAATGTTACATAATTTGCATAGATGAGCGAAAAGACATAAGATAAAATTATATCTGGAAAACCGACAATGTTGGGTTTGTTCAAAAACACAGTGTCGTACATACAAACAATTACGTCAAGATACCTAACTCACGGGCTCAAAGTTACCTTTTTGTAAAATATTGTTTTTCATTTGCTGCTGGTCACAATAATTTAACATCAATATACTGGTAATTTTGTGAAAAAGAGCTGGAAATAAATCATGAAACTATGCTTAACTGGAATAACTAGATGGGGGAAGTGTCTGCTTATCATTTACTAAATAACCCCACACTCATTAGGGGACCTGGACTAACTGTAAAAATATAGGAGAGTTTGTTTTCTCGCAGGAAAAATTATGTTAGTCGGTTTTTGCCAGAACACTGGGTTTTTGGGGAAATATGTAGGAACACCAAAGTGTTTTTTTTTTTTTTTATTGCTATTGAAAACAGAATGGCCACCCAATAAATACCCATTATAAAAGACTTTGTTCGTCCTGGTACAAGCATTATTTCAGACAAGTGGAAAGTGTATAAGCAGTTTTTTGCCAATATTGATTACAAAGGGAATGGAAATAAAAACTGTAAAAAGTATTAAGTTAGGATGGATTTGGTGTTAGAAAATATTAACTTAACTAGTTATAACACAGAAATTGGGAAATTGTTAACAATTAAACAGTATACATTTACATTCAATAACTTTAGGAACACGATTATCTTAATACTATCACATTTCATAAATTGAATGTTTTTTCAAACTGACATGCCTATTTAAACAATAAATATGTCATTCAAACCTTTGCTAAGCAAAGGTTTGTAATGTGAGGAATATTTATTGATGTTCATATGTCAGTAGAACTTTATTTATAAGAAATACAGTGGATGTTTTATTTACAAACGATACAGTTTATATGCAGCCAATATATGTTTTACTTAATTTATGACCAAATGTATTCTGGATTTGCTGTAGCCTACTTATATTTTAATTTAGGTATGTGTAATATAATGTGGTTGTTGTTCATAGTAAACAAATAAGGTGGATGTTTTGCTTACAAAATTAGTTTTTGTGCAGCACGTTTACTCTTATCATTATTTATAACCAAATTTATCCCTAACAAGATTCATTATACATATAGGTAAAAATATAGACGTAATGACATTGGTGCTAAAAATTTTTGTTCACGCTATAGGCTTACATGCCATTACACAGGCGCGTATCCAAGGGGGGGGGGCGATGGGGCGATCGCACCCCCTAAACCCTTAAGAACTTTGGGTTAAAAATCGACAATATATTATTAAATTGGGACTTTCTATTAAATTAGACTTTTACTTAAGTTAATTCGTCTTTTATTCTAAATAAAAAATAAAATTTTAATTTTTAATTTGAAAATGTGACGCATTCCCTCGGCATACCCTGGTAAACGTCTAAACGTTTTAACAACAGATAGCGCTAGTGAAGCTTAGTCTCAAACATATGATTTTCAATACGTAATTTTGCAAGCGTAATATTCGCAGTTGATTCCGGAATTGTTCGTGAAGGAAGAATAACTACTTATATTAATTAATAAACCATTTTTATAATAATAGCTTATTATGAAATTAATAATATTCTCTAGCCATAAGTGTTATCGAAACTGGAATAATTATTTATTAAAAAGTCTAATTTGCATGCGCACACACACAATATATATATATATATATATATATATATATATATATATATATATATATGTATCGATCGCCCCCCCCATAGCAAGTCGCTGGATACGCGCCTGCATTACAACTTAACATTTAAAATGTGAAAAAGAAACTTTCGGTACTTTCCGCAGAAAAAAAAGTTGATATTCGTGTTCTACACATTAAAACGAGTAATATAATGACAAAAAAAATTTTAAGCACCAACGTCATTACGTTTACATTTTTACCTACATATATTTAAATATAAATATATGTAATATTGAATTATTTACAGTACTATGTTTGTAAAGTAAGGTTATGTAGCATATTTTACGTCAAGTATTCATTTTTAATCAATATTCATGTATTGCACTAGGTAAAACCGACTGTTTTTGGATTAGAATGTATTTATTAATATAATTTAATTCCCAGTTTGTACAATATTATTCAAAAGAGTCAAATAAGATTTAACTTCTTGGCCATAAGAAATTTTTGCGGAATTAATTTATAATTACCATTTTTATTTTTAGGCTGTGAAGGTTGGAGAAATACTCTGCCAACTTTACCAAACTGTCCCATAATTTCAGTAATCTTTGTAACATTCATGAAAGGAGGTATTGTTGATAAATATATAATTCCTTTCTTTTTAACCTTATTTGGTGCACTATCTTTCAGCTCTTTAACAGGAACATCATTTGAATCTTCATTAAAATCCTCAATAGGTGTACCACTATTTTCAGAAACCATATTTTTTAAATCAAAATATTCAAAACCAAATAGAAGTATTTATACTTTTCTCACACACACAAAATGTAAATATTGAAACAAAATCTAACCTAAAATATGAAACACGGGTTAGGGATACTTATAATGTATGATGTAGATAGCCTCATAGTTTTGAAAGATGAAACAATCTATGTGTCTTTGAAATAGGTAGGTTCCAGAATCGATTCATCTGAATCAATTGAAAGAGATTTTTAAGACTGTGTGCTACTACAATACATAGTTTTTAAAGATGCATCCCTTTGTGAAATCAAACCGTAACTAAATAATATATAATATTATATATTAGATTAAGATGGTACCGCTATTAATTGATTCAATCTTCCACTTACTAGGATAAAAAAGCATATATTTAAATCGATAACATGGTTAACATAATCCCATATAACTACAATTAAACCAGAAAAATTAAATCACCTAAATATTCTAACGTCCAGTGACAATCCATTTTTTTAATCATTCTTAATATCATTATTGTGGTAATTTAATTTTACAACCATTATCAATATTTCAAAACCATTTAAATGGTTTATTTTTTATAAAACTGGATCTAGTCATTTTGTGATAAATGTATTTCTAATACTATTTTAGATAATGGGGGACCCATAACCAAACTCTTTTGTTATTCCATTGCGTTTATACGTCTTACTGTGATATAAACACTGTACTGTAATAACAATTTTGTTTATGTATATATATATATATATATATATATATATATATATATATATATATATATATATATATATATATAGGATTTAATACTATTTGATTCCGTCTTTAAGAACTACTAGTTTTACACTAAAACACTTGAACATAATATATTGATCTGTCAAACTTGCCTACAGTATCCTTCTGGGAATGTGTTATATATCAATATATGTTCAAATGCTTTAATGCATTTAATGTCTCTAAATAAATTGCTCCCAACTTGCAGATGTCTGCGGACCACATGCCCTCAATAAAATTACTACAAACTACATGTAATAACTTATATATCCAAGTTATAACCAAATTCAAACGTTATTAAATAAAACAACGTTTCAAAAACATTAATATATTTGTTGATTCCATCTTCACGTAAGCTACTAGTTTTCATGAGTTACGGTCTGAGTTGACAATGGGACACATCTCCCGAAACGGAAATTGATTCCTCTCCTTAAAACTTAATGTGAAATAACAACTCCACTTTTGGTATTAACTTGGCATTAAACCACACCTACTGATATTTTTCAGTAGACGCGTTTCGCACTAGGTCAGAGAATTGTTTAATGCTGTGAGTCACGAACGGGACTCAAAGCATTGAATAAGGCGCCGACCTTATTCAATGCGAAACGCGTCTGCAGAAAAATATCAGTAAGTGTGAGTTTTTTGCTAAATTAATACCAAAAGTGTAATTATAGAAAAACCTCAAGATGTACAACACAAACACTGCAAGTTTTAAAATGACAAGGTTTTTTAAAAATAAAATTAACAGCGTTTAAAAAATTGTCTAAAATTAGGTGTTTAGTGTTTACCAGTAAAGAATACGCGTGTTAGTGTGTGTGAGCAAACATATCTTATAGAGTTTTCGGATTAAAAAAAAACGTAAATAAATTATATATATAAGTTGGTTTCTCATATACAGCTATTTTTAGTATTCGCAGTAAGTTCAGCGAATGTAAGTAGTACCTCTTACAAAAAAGGAGGTACTGATGTAACCCCGGCGAATAACGAGGGATTACTGTATGCCTAAATTATTATAATCGTGTTAAAATTTTATCATTTAATTATTATTTTCTCATAAATAATAATAAATATCTAATACTTATCAAGGCGAATGTATTTCCTTAATTTTGTTCAACAAAAATCGTAATTTATATTTAAACATGTCTATAAGTATTTATTTTTTATAAATAGTCGCTGAACTATACAGCTGATATGGCTCTCACGGATTAGCGGTTGGAAACTCTTGTACTAGATGTAAGTACCGAGAATACTCAGAATAGGCAATATTTTGATCCGTCAGATCAGCTGATTACTGCTATGTTTATGTTTCGTGTTCCTACGTAACCGGCGTTATAACATTAAATTTGTAAAGGAAATGAAATTATTTTCTTTATTTTCATTTATAATATTGGTAGTAATTATTTCAGTAGAAGGAAAAGAAAGTAGCAATGAAGAAAAAGAAAATGGGGTCGAAGAAACAGAAAAAGTAGAATTATGTATCCTTATAATATATGTACTTTCAAATTATAAATTGTTTACAGGGGTTAGTTTTAAAGTTTATTAGGTATTGAAATTAAAAAAAAAAAAATAGTTACATTTTGATTTACTCTTTAAAATCAAGTAATTATTCTTTTTCAATTTTGACAATGCAAATTAATTACGAACCATATGTTTTAATTCAAAATTGTTAGGTTTTAAGGAACAATTAGTTTAGAGTGTCATTTTAAGAGTTAAATAATTTAAGGGAAATCAAGGGTTGGTTAATATTAAAAGAAATAATTTAATTTCTTTGAGCTCGGGAAGAAAGTATTGTAATTATTGTTATTGGGAAAAATATACCTCTTGGTAATGCAGAAATAAATTAATAAAAATGAAGCTGATGCTTAAGTATTTATAAGTTTGAAAAAACCAAATAACTTTATTTTACAACACACAACAAAACAGTTTCTTATGTAACTAATATAATCAGTGTTTTTATAATAACATATTATAAAACAACACTATATTACAATATAGCTACAATGTATCTTAGTAGGAAAATTTTTTATTTTAATTGCTTATTCATTAGTAATCATGAGGTAAAGAGTTAAATACTATGGCCTTGTGCAGAGGTACAAAAATTTAGGTGAAATAGTTTACTTGTCATCAACTTGATGAATATTATCGAATCGGTATTCATTTCCCGTTCCTATGTAATCGATTTTAGCAAAAAAATCCAGGTGATACAGAAAGTTATCAGGAATACAAAAAATGTAAAACTTTCGCCCATGCTTCAAAAATTAAAAATTTTGAAAAATAGAAATGCCCCCTCCACAGCATACATGAAATGTTATTTCAACGTTTTGGTTTTATTTTTTTGGCGTAATAACTTGAAAAATCTCTTAAAATGTAATTAAATTCCTTTTGACTTCCAAATATTAAAAAAAAGAAATGAACTTTAACAAAGCACTATGGGACATTAAAAAAAAACATAAAATATTGATTGAACATTTACACCTTTAATTTTTAAGTTTGGCCTAAAAATGATAGAACTAAATGCGCAATGCAGTAGATTTTTTCAAAATTTGTAATTTTTTAGGAGACACCAGCAAGTTTAATTACATTTCAAGGCATTTTGCAAGTTACTATGTCAAAAAAATAAAGCCAAACATTTAATTTGTCAAGTTTTAGGTGTGCAGTGGAGGGGGGGGGTGACAAATTATTTTCCAAAATGTTGTATGTTTGGGGTGCAAGCAAAAGTTTTTATAACTGTTTACGTATTCCTGATGACCTTCTGCGTCACCCAGTATACAATATTTTGCTAAAATCGATTACGTGGGAACGGGAAATGAATACCAACAAATGTTATTTTTATAACCAAACCTAATTTTATATTTCTTAGCAATATTCTAAGGTATAACATAGTTTTATATTATAAAAAACCATATTTTTAAAAAATTGTTGTGTGTACTGAGAAGTAAAGTTATTAATATAGAATTTGTCGTAATTGCCGATAAGTTCTGAAAATACTTTTATTCTGTCTTTAACCTACCAGAGTTATAAATAAATTAAATTTAAAAATAATTCTTTGAGAGATAACTGTTTTTAATCATACTAAACAATCGTCATCAGTGTGTTTGGACTGTGGAAAGCGTTGTTGATCTTGGGAGCAGCAGTTTAATGGCAGGTTTTTAAAGAATAAAACCTATTTGTATTGGGTTTTTTCAATTGATATGTTTTATTTTGTTTTGCTACATTTGTAAATGTAGTATTGCTCTCTCAGGCTTCCCTTCTAGTGGATACGATTCCTGCTTTCATCCATTGTTGGGGGAGGTGATGTTTCCATGTGAGATTTATTAGTTTTAACAGGGCTTTTGAGCTCTATTTCCAAGATTCTTCAAACATTCTGGGTATATCTTATATGGACCTGTTGATTATCCTTTATTTAACAATTGAATGGCAAACTGTAATTCAGACAGAATGAAAGTTGTTTAATAGAGAGTTTTGATGGGGAGGTAGGGAGGGTACTTTTTAGATTTCTTTAATTGTCTGTGCTGAGTGATAAATGGCTCACTGTGCAAAATGTTTATTTAGTGCATTGGCAACATCTTTCGGGGATGTTAGAAGTTTTCACTTTACTAGTATCGGCTTCCACTGGTTTCGTTATTAATTCTTGATATGAAATAGTGGGCTTTAAGCCCATCCTGTCTGAAGTCTAAGCTTGAAACAAAGTGTCTGTAAGTTTCACGTTTTTTTTTTTTATAATGGCCTTTCTTACTTTGACCTATTTTTTTGTTAAGCCTATGGAGTCACAAAGTAGTTTTGTTTGTTTAGCTTTTAGCAGAAAGGTTTGTAGAGTTTCACTTGGCTCCTTGTGATTGATCCTTTTGCTACTGATAAAATTACATTAATAAAACTGTTGCATGACTTTTCAGGGTTGTTACCAATGAGATCCTCTGTGATTTTTTCATTAGAGATTTTGGGAAATCTGGCCCAATTAGCCTTTTTAAAATTCTGTTTTGGTATCTATTGCTGAAGCAGTACCGTTTTCTTTAGTGTGATTTTCAAGATGAGACAATGATGACCACTTCCATCATGTGCGTCTCCTAGGGTCAGTTTGACTCTAGCAGTAATGTTCGCATGCACCAAGGCCAAATCAGGCGTTGATTATTTGCCAACAAAAGAGATAAAGGTTGGATCACACTTGAGTCGAATAAGGTTTGAGTTGTCAATTAAGTCTGATAGATCGTCTAAGGTTAGTAGATCCATACCCTCATCTTGGAGAGTGTGCACTAAACTCTCCGATGAGTATGGTGATTGGATTTTTGGAGCCAGTCAGTTAAAATTTGGTCTGTTATTGGGCTTTTTGTATAAGCTGAAGACATTTTACAGTGTTCCATTGGCCCATATTATTATATCATTTATAATATGTGATGTGTTTCATGTTAACTTCATTATTATTATTATTATTAGTATTGCTATTTTATAATACTAGGAATGGTTTGTTTGGATGAAACAAACATTAGGGTAGCAAACAATAATCAAAATGATGGTGGTCAAAGTGTTAATTAAAAACTGAATGAAATTTGATAAAAACCAATATGCAGTCAGTAAATCTTTTGTCATTGATAGTGCCCATTTATCTTAATTTTTCAGTTTATTTTAAAACTGAAATTTTGTTTTCTAAAAATTTGGCTACTTGGTTAGAATATCTGTTTCAAAAGAATTACTGCTATGTTAGAATATTAGTCATTATATTTCATAACCTGAAAAGGATCGGTTCTCTTTGAGTCAGGTTTATTATCAATATTTAATTTGTCAAATAATATTTTAAAAGCAATCAAGAGGTATTAAACTTAAATAAAATAGTTCAGAAACTCTTCAAACTAAGAAGAGCTGAAAAACTTGCTGCAGTTAAAGAAGTCCAGGCAATGGGCAATGAAGAAAAGAAGAAGAAAATGATTACCCTCATGATTGAAAAACTGTTTACAGTAAGTATAATAAGTAATAGCAAAGCACTGATGAAGGCTACATTGTCATCAAAACTAGTCTGTTTTAATAAACTAGTGAGTTTGTTTTAATAAATTAATATGTAGTGAGATTTAAAGTAAACTGTTTCAATTTTTACTGTTGTGAATCATTCTCACTAGCTAGCTCTGATCAATTTAATATAAATAAAGTTTTTATAATTTTAAAACCTATTAAAAAAAA
This sequence comes from Prosapia bicincta, assembly GCA_036971475.1. Taxonomy (NCBI): domain Eukaryota; kingdom Metazoa; phylum Arthropoda; class Insecta; order Hemiptera; family Cercopidae; genus Prosapia; species Prosapia bicincta. The sequence goes on along the minus strand of JBAIZL010000010.1, from coordinate 36,383,673 downwards.
GAAATTTTTACGTGTACAAAGCCCAAAGATTAGTAAAATCCTTTATATTATTTAAAAAATTATATTAAGGACATATGACTGATGAGAGATATTTTTTATTAGGCAATGTGAAGTTTTGTTAAATTATTTTTCTTAGAAAAAAATTGACTCTCTGTCATCAGCCTGAATTTTTGTTGTTGTCATTCTGACAGCTAGTATTATTGTACAAATGTTTCACTCTTATACTGTTTTTTGGAGACTCTATGAATACTTTTAAAAAAATCAAAAAAGGTATGATGCCTGACATTCAGATGTTTTTGTTTCTTATGTTCTTGAACTATCAGTGCTCTAGGCAATCAGAAGGATCTGATTATGTGGTTACCAGGAACTCATCTGAGTTCTAGTACATCAGAGAGGTTTAGTATGTTCTGCTCCAGTCTTTCATAGTTTCCTCCTTATTGTTACAAATGCAAGTGCTTATGCTCAAGATATTACTTGAAATTAACAGGTTGACTGCAGCTGATGTCATCATTCAATGTAATCCATTTTGCTGGGCAAATGGCAACAGGTACAGTAGAGTCTTGATAATTCGAGGTGAATAGAACTGAGACCTCTCGGATTGCCGAAAACTCGGATTACACGGACAATGTTCCTGAGCATTAGAAAAAGTAGGACTTCTAATGAACCCTAATACAGTGAAACCCCTCATATCCAGATCAATGTGGCAACAGCCCGAACTGGATTTATTAATAGTGGGAATAAAGACCAGTCCAGTTAAGCATGACTGTTGTCATTGTTTGCTTCAAGAGAGTTTATTTTCTGATGTGTTACACACAAGACTAGACATTTGTGCAGGGATATTTGTTGAGTGTCAAAATTTACAGCGTAAATAAAGAAAGATATATATATGGCCCATTGAACTTCTGTCATCTAAACATAACTAATATGGATATTCAAACACAACATAACAGCGAGCATGAGGGACAGCATAACAACAACAGAATGGGGAGGAAGAAAAATACCGTATTGATATTAACATTTCTTGGAAGCCTGACTCATTTCCTTTGCATGACGTATTAATATAAATATTTCTTGAACACCCAATTCATTTTCTTTATGGCTATAAACATTTCTTACACGCCAGACTCATTTCCTTTCAAATAGATAAAATAGGCTCGAATTATATGGAAGCTCAAAATATCGGGACTCGGATGTTCGAGACTCTACTGTGTTAATTTTCTTTTTTCTCTCTAATACCTACCCACTAACATGAAGTCATAGGTGTTCCCTTGTTTCCTTTGCATTAAGTGAAGTCTCGAGATGAGACATTTATTTTGTTAATTCTTCTTATTATTATATTTATTATTAATCATGATTTTCATTAAAATGAATAATAATCATCATAAAATGTTTAAAAATATCAAAAATGTAAAAAAATAAATACTATTTACATTTTATTTTATTTTGAAAATGCAACTAAAACACATTCAACAAGGATCAGAATTTAGGATGGTACTGCAAAGTTTTTTAAAAACTAGATAGGTTGATGGCTTTAAGGTTTTAATTATTACCAGATAAGCTTTTATGGTTGGAATTTTTTGTGGAGTTTCTGGTACAAACATCGCTGTGAAAAGGCAAGGTATGCAATTTGAGTTTAAAGGCTGAACAATAATTTTATTCAAAACATTGCAAGAATGTTATAATTCCTTGTTTTATGAATTTTGAATACAAAACATTATTATTTTAATTTTAGAATAAAGTTGTACTTGAGAAAAAAATTAAACTTCCTTTAAAAAAAAGATGTTGGGTTATTTTGCTTTAGGTGCTGTTAGGAACAATTCTAGGATACAGACTTCATTCTGTGAAATCTAAGAACAATTTCAATCCAACGAGTCCCACTGGCAATCTCTTCAACAGTATTAGTGGCAATATCAGGAAAAATAGTTTTCTCTTGGCTTAGTTAAACTGCTGAGAATTCACATCTGCCTCGGCCAGGTGTAACTCAAGTTTGCCACAGCCAACATGTTAAAGTGAGTGGCTTGTTACAACATATATTCAAGTGAAATTCTGTTACTGGTAATCTTCATTGTTTATCTACCAAGTTTAACTTCTTACTACTGCCTGGGATAAGTTTTTTGTAGCATGGATTTCAAAGATATTGTTCTCTTTATAAATCACAAATATTGCTGTTATTATCAGAGAGGTTTCAGTGGTAGATAAAGGTTTATTTCTTGACTAATGTATCAGATCTAATTCTTTTCTAATATATTGTTTTTTGTTAAGGAGTTTTTATACACCCTCATAAGTAACTCAAGTCTAAATTTCCTGTAATTTTGACGCTGTGAAAGAAATTTCACTGTTTTGGAACATTTAGTTGCTTCTTCAGTAAATTATTTAATGCTTCTACAAAATTTTCAAAAACTGTGATTGTTGTGGTTTGAGTTATAAAGTGTTAAAAGTATATGTCCCTCACATATTCATATTGGTTGAGGTTTCACCAATGCAAATCATTGCAAACATTTTAATTGTGCGAATTATGGCTTATTTTCATCAGATTTGTGCAGTTGCATATATATAAATTCTGCAGTCTGTAAATTTTTATTTTGATGTTTTTATTAGAGTACTTTTTAACATCACTCGAATACTACTAAATTTGAATAGTTGAATACTTTTGGTAATACTTGGCGAAAGAAATACTACTTAGTGATATTTTTTAGCAGATGCATTTTGCACTAGGCTAGTACATTGTTCGATGCTTTGAGTCACTGACAAGACCTGTCTCTGTACAATATAAAAACTGTAAGTTTTGAAGTTTGGTAACAAATTTGTAATGGAATTTTTTTTTTGTATCGTTTTGTTTTATAATTGTTATTTAATTTTAGTTACGTGTTTTTTTTAATATTTGATGATTCCGAACATATATTAACATTGAAAGTGATATTATTGCAGTTTTTAAAGTTTTAAAAATTTAAAATATTTAATTATTCTGAACAGATATTAACATATAAAGTGATATTTTTGCAGTTTTTAGCCATAAAAATCAGTAAACAAAAAAACATGTAAATGAATATTTTTTAGTAACCTGAGTTCATAATTTTTATTTTGTGTCAGAATAAAATTCTAGTAAATTTTTAGTTATAATCAATTATACAGTACATTTAATATTTTAACAGGTGATTCTGAAATGCAAAGGAATCCTTGAAAATTCAGGTTATATTCCTGGAGTGAGTAATTTTCCTGAGGAAGAGGAAATACGTGACGGTATGTGTGCCTATTAAGATTTAGTATCAGTCTAGTGAAAGAAGCCACTGAAGCTAATTAATCTTGTATTTTATGAATAGATGTTTCCATTCTGTTTAAATATCAGATTCATTAGAATCTAAATTCCAAATTTAGTACTTAAGTACTAACTTCAATATTTAGCAAATATTAGAGTCGAATTATTTGAATCATATTACAAATTATGGAACAGATGAAATTACTTTATAATATTATGTTAGAGTCTACCTTCTGAAATAGTTAATAATGAGATGGTATGATCAAATTTGTAAAATTCTTAATTATTGTAAAAGGTGACTAAAGTAGTACTGTATTTTTAATAGCATTAATTTTTTAAAACGTCATACGTTTCCATATAAACTAGTTATTTGTACAGAAGATATTTTAAAACTTGTATATTTACAGAAATAAAACATCTATTTATGTTTTTCCTTTCTATTAAAATATAAATCACAAGATGAATTTTTAACTAAGCATATTTGGTATGAATCCCAAAGTGTTGAAAGTTCCTTTAAGTTTTAAAGTTATTATTAGTTTTGCATCCTATGCAAAACCGTAGATAATGTTTTTCATCTATGATTAAATTCCACAGGTAATATATTAACATTAGCACTAAATTTACATGCTTGTTCTAAGATGTTAATAAACAATAGAAATACAAGTACTGAATAAGTACGTGTAGCCTAAAAGAGTTGACGGGTTTATTATTAATATTATAAAACATTAAGAGGCTAGAGTGACTATGAACAATCAGTTAATTGCATTAAATTAAATTAATCCTTTATAGTTTAGGATTAAATATAATTTAGTGTATTGCTTATGTAGGTTTATTAGGAGTCTTATTCTAGTTGTGTTTTACAATATCTTACACCAGTGGCTCCCAACGTTTTTCATTTTACGTATCCCTAAAAAGTTTTCAATGAAAAGTACCCTCTATTCCTCGACGAGGTGAGACAAAGAATGGTTGCCCGACTGCCTTGTAAGTAATGGGTGAAGCAACTGGCTGTATATTCAATATTTTTGCGTGGACAACATGACAGAAGGCTCCCTGAAAGTTTCCTATCATTAAATCGTAGACACATTCCTGCAGTTGTATTGCTCACCTAAATCTGGAATAGATGTTTCCTATCGCTATTGTATTCTGTGCTTTCAGTTGTACACAAACATACGAGCTCCATGCAACTTACGATCAACAACACATCTACTATTAGTGTAATCTCGTATTTGTGTCAAATCTAAAGTATGAAATATTGATGTCCACCATTACTGGTATTATTATCGTGTATCCCCCCACAGGCTTCTACGTACCCCTGGGGTTACGCGTACCACAGGTTAAAAACCGCTGTTTTATACCATAAGATTTCTGTTGTTTTCAGTATCTGAAAGTAATTTTGTGGTAGAGAACTGTTAAATTTTACTATAGCTTAAAATTACTATCAATATCCCTTTTATTATAAAATTTAAATATCAACAAACACAAGCATTTAAAAGGACAGACTAAATAAATGTTTAATAACTTAAATGCAATAAAGTGTCACTTTTTGTTCTTTAATAGTGGCCATAATGGAGTAACTAATTTCTGCCTACACATTGGAATTGTCACTCTTAGTCAGTTGGATGGTATTTAATATTAAATTTGTCTTAGGTTGTAAATAATAAAAAATAATCTACAACAATCTTAAATTCAGGTAATTTACTAGACTAAACATTTGTAAAATAATTGATTGTCATTGTGTTTTTATGAGAACAAATGTTTCTGAGAATTAAGTTATATACAACTATATAAATATTTTCAACATTTTCTAAAAGGCACTGTTTAGTACAGTTCTTGAATTTTGTCTAAGCTTTCAACTACTGTGCATAATTTATTTTCTGACAAACTTCTGCGCATAACCTTTTCCACTCAATTTCTACGGTTCATGCTCTACTGCGCAATATTCTCACAATTTTTCCGGCAGTGATTGTCAGGCCTCTTTTCCTCATTCTTTGCTTCGCCATTTTGGGCTAATTTCTTGCATCAGATTTTATCTCCAATTCTTATTAATCTAATAAGTGTTGTGAATTATCTCAAAACAAAGTTAATAATTTTATAACATTTAACTAGTTAATAACCTCACATTGTCATTACTTTATTATTGAAGGTTATTCAACAAGCGTTTAGCACGTGGTAAACTAGCTAGTGAAGCTTTTGTCATTCTTTTAGTAAACGTTTGAACTTAAGTAATTAAAAGTGTTTAGTGAACAGTTCTAGTGGTGTGAACACACATCATCTAAATCTTTAAAGAACATTTTATTCCACTAAGTTAAGTCTTTTTTAGTTAATCTCTTTATTCCAGTTTTGTGCTTAAACTCTTTGTAAGCCTAAAACTTGAAGGCAACTCACAGATTTGCTGTTTTAAATTTTATCTTTGTGTTCCTCTGGTTGGTAGTTAGTGAGAAAAAGACTGTTTTCACTCTATTCACACTTTCAACTAGGCCGCCAAAACTGAGGATCAAGTTAAACAACAAAACTTTAAACCATGAAGATACTCCACAATACCTTGGCATCACGTTAGACAGGAAGCTAAACTTTGCAAATCATATTGAGGCAACAGCCGAAAAAGCCACCAACAGAAGCAAACTGCTGAAGAGATTAATAGCAACTACATGGGGTGCTACCCAGGATGTTCTAACTTCAACGTACCGGACCTATGTACGACCAACAATGGAGTATGGAGGAGAGGTGCTCAACCTGGCCAGCTCAAATTGCCTAAAGAAGCTAGACAAGGTTCAAAATAATAACATGAGGCTCATAACTGGAGGAGCTAAATCGACTCCAATACTAGCTATGGAAATACAAACAGGACTGGAACCCTTGGAAGTCAGAAGAGACAAATGTCTCCTAAAATTCTGGGAAAAAATAAAAGAACAAATAGAAAGTTTTACGAAACATATAAAGCTGCCATTTCCCGCCTCAGAACTCAGATTACTCCTGTAAACAAAGCTCTACAGCTGGAACAAAAATATAACCTTTTTTCCTTCATGCAGAAGCTGCCCCATTAAATCAACACAATCGAGTCTTTGACAACCTACCTCCAGTTTTTCTAAACCTTGTTGACCAGGTGAAACCAAAGTCACAGGCTATGGATATTGAATTCAGGAAAGCAACGTTAATGACCATCAACGAATGATTCCCTGAAAGTGACTGGCTTCATGTTTACACGGATGGATCTTCAAACCCTTCAAGTGGAGAAACTGGAGCAGGATATTTTTCAAAATTATTTCAGGGCTCGGTAGCTGTGGGCATCTGCTGCAGCAACTTTGATGGTGAGGTTGTGGCCATAAGAGAAGCAGCATCATGCGTCATGCAACTTTCGCTGTATTCCTGATTGGCGGTATTCACAATCAGCGATTTTGGCAGTTTCCTTTAACACACCAACTGACTGCACCTTGACAGTGTCGTGCAGAGAAAAAAATGCAACTATGCCAGGAGGCCGGCTTTAGAATTGCGCTCCAGTGGATTCCCAGCCACGTTGGCACAACAGGGAACGAAAAAGCTGACAACCTCGCCAAGAGTGGGTGCCGCCTTCCACAGCCACAAATCAAAATATTACTGGGCTCTGCTTACACCAGGATTCACGCAGCAGCTTAGACGTACTTGAAAACATCACAAGAAAACCTGGCTGTTGGAAAGAGATGGCAAGAACTTTGCACCAACTCCATTCCAAAAAACCTGCCTCAACCTATCAGTGTTGCGCTGTTCCGTCTAACCATGGGACACGACTACCTTCAGGCGCACCTTCATCGCATTGGGCTGGCGGACAAGGATCGGCGCCCCTTGTGCCAAACAGGAAAGATGGATGGAGACCACTTTCCTGCCTGCCCACAGCTCAAAGCATACATTAGCGACCCAAAAACCAGACTCTCCAAGCTCTACTGGTCTGCACGATGCCAAATGGCTGAGTTACCAAGGGCAGGCATTGGATAAAGCAAAGCAAGCTCTGGTTGGTAATTTATTATTTTCTCTCCTGTTGTCAAACTTAAGGGTTGAACGTCTCAGGTATAGAATAAAAATGTTAATTACTGCTTAGCTAATAGAATATTTTAAATTGCCAGGTTAGATTTAAGGGTTTATGTTAATTTTAATTGAAAGTAACAGTTGACTATTTAATCTGCATAGCACTTTCAAATATGCTCGAAAATACAGCAATGCTAGGAGGCATTTTACTTTATCTACCTGATTTAAGCCAACCTCTGATAAAAGTAAATCCCAATTGGCCAGGATTACTAGGCTGGAGTCTTATGTTTGTTAACCAAACACAGCTATTAGATGAAAGTACATACATACTTATTGATCTTGTAAGTATTAAATTTTTATTTAATATTTGTTCTATTTTAATAAGGCCTATACTTTTAATCGTGAACTTTTTAAATAGGATTTAAATTGTGTTTTATAATTTCGTCAAGGCATATCTGTCTAAATTACTTTGAACATTGTATTTGTATTATTAAATAATTTCTCCAGAAGAACAAGTTGGTTGATCAGGATGGTGTGCTTTACAATTTCTATGTTTGAATGAAGTAGCCATATAGTAATATGAAGTAGATGGACTCCTGTTTTAAAAAAAGATGACATCAAGTTCTTATGCTTGATTTAACAATATAAGTTAAATGTATTTATACTTTTATATCCAGTGGTGTAGGTAATTACTCCCACAGTTCTCTTAGGGGAGAGGGGCATGGCTGCTCAAGCGGTACGCTGCAGTATGTACGGCAAAATTATATAGAAGTTTAATAAGAAATTTTGGTAAATATGCCATCGATTTCACCACATTGGTTACTTTCAATATTATTTACGAATTTTGAGTACAAAAATACTATTAAATATGAACTTCAAGTATAGGATATAATTATACTAAGAAAACAATTTAAATTTATCAACAAAGAATGATGTTTTTTTCTTGCTTTAGACGCTATTTGTCGGCTTTCTGTAACAATTCCTGGAAATGAACTTGTCAGTGTGAGAGGAGATTAAAATGAGTATTACTAGGGATTTATAGAACGGTATTAGTTTTTACCGAGAAAAAACTGCTCTAATTTCCTTCATACCAAATTCAGTGATGTAGTAGGTGTACAAAAATAAATATGGGTAAGTGAAGGGTGGGTAAAGGAGTTAATAAACTTGACTGATTGGAGCCCACTCATTATGATTTGGAGAGCGCATTTTATTTAGCTGTGTTCGTATTATTATTATTATTATGGGGATATTATCTACGCTACTGTTTATTTTTGTATCAAAAGATTTATTCAATAGGTTTGAATAATTACCAATTTAATCTTATAATACTTAATGATGGAATAATTTTTTATTATTATTTGTGCATATATTATCGTTCTTATTAATAAAATATTCCAATTTTTTATTGTATAATAGTGTAATACTTTATAAAATATTAAGTAAATTATTTATGAAAGTAAAATAAATATTACATCAAAAATATGTATGGATTACCTGGCAGAAATGTAATAGAACCACTATTTAGCAACTCCCCGGCTCAGTGGAAAACCTAATGCAGATTTTTAAAAACAAATCTGTAAGATGTTTTCTATGTAGGCGGAAATAAAATGTGGTTTTTGCATTATAGCTTGCCATTTCAATTCTTTGATTCTGTTACTGATTACCTAAATAATAGTTATGGAAACCAGGGGATTGGTCAGGAAAGACTTGTAAGATGTTCTCGTGATTAATCCATTAGACATTTTTTTTGGCGGAGAGCTATAAAATGATATCAAAGCAATAAAAAATTTAAAAACAGCCCAGAAATGTTACGAAAAGGTCCGAAAGTTTGCCTCAGGGTGTCAAATACTGTACTCAGCCGATCGTTAATCACATCAAACATCTGCTTTGAGTGTAAGAGTATCTTATAATTTTATCAATTTAATTGCATTTTACATTGAATTACATTAATACTTTTTATAATTCTTTTCGATTTTGGTTACAGTTCTGGAACTAGTTTGGTTCAAACTTTCAGTCTAGGAAACATAAGAAATCATGCAATTCATCTCTACATATGGTTACCAGAGTTTCATTATTTGACCAAAGGAAGATATTTGGACTAAATGTTTTTCAAGCTGTGTAACATAGTAACAAACCTATGTCAATTGGAACTTTTTCCTTATTTAAAATCAGTATCTTAGCGATTGTCATGCAGTTTGTACCTTGAATATTGCAGTTGAATATTATTAATAACTCCATGTACAGTCTTAGGTTGAAGATCTAAAATGGAGTAAATATATTTTAAAATTATTTTCTTATTTACCTAATCTTTTTCTTCTTTTAAGGTTTGTCAAGAGATGAATTACACAGAAAAAAGGCCAGACTATTTCAATCCTTATAAAGCATCAAACAAAAAAATACCTGAACCAAAAAAAGAAAATATTGTAAAAGAACGGAAAAAGAAGAGAAAATTACCAAGAGGACCTAGATTATCTAGTCAGCAATATGGAGATCTATAAAAACTGTTCAGTAATAAGATGGATATCTATTTTTGTATTATTTTTCCCAGCCCAAAGTAAAAACAAAAATGTATACTAAAGAAATACAAAAATTTAATTTCTATAAAAGTGACAGTTTTGTTTGATTATAACTATTTTTCATTATTTAAAATAGAAAAATTTAGTAATAAAATTATTATTTTAAACGAATAATGTCCTTATTTAAAGACGCAGGAAAAATTAATTTTATCAATGCCCCACTTTAATAGTCACTAATCTTAAGGACTGAAATTAGATTTTTTTTTCAATTAGGGGTTTTAAATAGATTTGTAAGCCAATCCTCTGGACATGATGATATTGTTGTTGAAATGCACATCAGGATTAAAATGAATTAATTGAAATCTAGTAGTTTTAAATAAATGTATTTTTTCTAATGTTTTTGTGATTCATTTTACACTTTAGTATTTTTTATCCCAATTTAAGAAACCAGTATATTTATTATACTATACATAGTAATAAGACTAAATTTGAAAGGATTAAAATACTGTTGAAAATTCAGTGTGCAAAATATCAAATTGGTTATAGTTCTATGAACAATACTATTTCATATTAATGTATATTTAGTTATGTGCAAAAAATATCTTTTGAGTTTTGTATGATTGTAATTATTTAATATATTCTAAATCCTGTGTTAAGAGCTATTTTGTGTGTAAATAGTGTCTATAAATGTAAAATTCATATTAATTTTTAAGAAATGAAAAGACTTACATACAGTAGTTTTACCATTTTATACACCTGTAATGCCGAACAAAAGATTCTGTTTTTAACCTTTTGATTAGCATTCACATACCAGTATGTGAGCAAAAAAGAAAAATTGTAAAAATCTATTAAGAATATGCTGCTCCTAATCAGAGTAGGCACATGTTTCTAATCAAAGGGTTAAACATACTGTACTGTTAAGGGTTTTGTCTCCTGTAATAATAACAAATCTTTATACTCCTGTATAACTGATTAGAACAATACTGTAACATTTGAGAAGAACTGTGACAATGTACCTTGTGCTTTAATTGGTAAAATACATATACTGTAGTAAAGTACCAAACATGTAAATAAAACTGTACACTATTGTAATTTTAACTTCTGATTTATTGGTACATGTTAAATTAAACACAAAACTTGATCATAAACTTGCCTTTTTTATCACTGCATAGTCAACTAAAAATTTAACAAGTATTATGGGCTGTATTATACACAAAAAAATGTGACTAACTCTTGCAGCACTTCATTCTATTTGGGATTTTACTGTATAAAATGTGCAAAGGCACATAGGTTTCTATTTCTTGTTTTTTTCCAATCGTAAAATGGATCCATTTCTACCTCCAGCAAGTGGATGTATTAACCCTTTGGACGCCAGCCGCTCGGGCCGTAGCCCAACTCCTGACCGCCAGCCGCTCTGTCAGCTGTACTAGCGAGAACCGCCAAGGCCTGTTTAAAAGTTTTTGCACCGGTTTACATTTCGCTCTGTGCTTTCTTTAGTTTTTATGCAAATGTAATGATTTTTTTTTGTTTTATAAATAATTACTTGGGCTATCAACATTTAGTAATTCAAAAAGTGTTACTTGTACAACAACATTATTGATAAATCAATAATGCCTAACAGAAAAAAAATGTATACAAAAAATCTACTTTAGATGAAAAATTAGGTAGTAAAAAAAATATTTTTATACATCGCATAAGTTTTTATTCAATTTAGTAACTAAATATCATACTGTGTGCAAATTTTCACAACTCTACTACAAAAAATAGTTTGTCAAAAACGCATTTGTTGATAAGAGAAGTACTTGATTTTTTTTGGATTTTTTCATTCGGCTGGCAACCAAAAGCAAATATGTTTTGCGATAGTATTTTGTTTGTCCAACCGGCATTTTTTGCTTCAGGATAGGAGATATTCCTTTTCTGTTTATTTGTAACGTGCCTGTCAAATGAGTCATCTTCGAATACAAATCCTTGGCCAGTGGAAATGAGATAAAAAAATTTTCTATGAATACGTGAAATCCTTTATTCAAGTAATTTTCCATGTCTAATAATTTCATAACGACAGTATACCCAGGTTCCTTGTTGACACTACCATTATTTTTATCTGTATCTCTTTTGCCTTTGTAAAAAAAAGGACAAACAGTAATGAGAAAACACTCATGAGTAACGACATCGCGCTTATCAGCTCTGCCCCCCATGACGACAAAAACAAAGAGCTGAGCCAAGGTCACTGGTACTTCCATTGTGAAAATTATTTTCCTGTAGTGTTAGTGACTTCAACGAAAGTCCAAAACAATAGAAACAAACTTTAAAAGTGTCTAAATACATCTTAAAAATAATGTTTTCCTGGTGGTCCGATTGATCGGACCTTGGCGGTTTTCGCCTACATATCGTCGGTCCGATGAATCGGACCGTGGAGGTTTTCGCCTACACATCGTTGGTCCGATAGATCGGACCGTGGCGTCCAAAGGGTTAAGAAATAAGTTTTGATAGCAAGCAGGTTTATTTAGAGGTGAAATATACGACAATGAAAGTACAGTAGTCTCGATAATTCGAGGTAGATGGGACCGAGACTCCCTCAAATTACCAAAAATTTCACTAAACACTTTTAAATGTTTTAAACTTGCCTATAGTAGCACTTACTTTGTTTGTTGAGGACGGCCATTTCGGGAGATGTCTAGTAGCTCACGCGAAGATGGAATTAACAAATGCAAAAATTTCAATTACACGGAAATACATTCCTGTACATTAAAAAAAGCAGCAGATAAAATGAGCCCTAATACTATAATACAGTATAGTATTGTCTATTGATTATAGTACTGAAATAAATTAATGTTGCTTTGGAATATATTGTTCATTACAGTTGCTACATTTTTTGGAAAAACTTGTTATATGTCTTCTGGGTTTGCTTATTCAGATCGATTTTGAACGACTGTGTTGCATAGACGTCTTAGCACATCTGTTGGGAAAGTGTCTGTTATTCAATATAAACTAGTGCAGTTTCCAAGGTGGTTGTTCGTTCACCTTGACTAATTTTCCCTTCTTGTACTGTCTCGGTGGAACCTTCATCTTTATTCTCGTTATTAATGTCTTTGTTAGTTTTTTTTATACCATTTCAATAATCATAACATCTAATATCTATATTATAAATAGTTCACATCAGAATTTTTTAAAACCTTGAAGTTTCTTGATAAGAAATGTCAAATCTGTTTCTTCTTGTGGATCAATAACACAGTCAACAGTTTAATTATAACTTAGGATTTAATTCTACGACTTACTTGAGATCTCTTCTTTTATTTTGTTCCATGATTCGGCTATCCAGTACATAATTTCTTAACTGTATTTTTTTTTTAGAAAGCCTACAATGCTCTCTTCTAAGAGAGATTGTAAAAGGTAATGTGTGTATTTTTTTTAGAAAGCCTACAATGCTCTCTTCTAAGAGAGATTGTAAAAGGTAATGTGTGTATTTTTTTTAGAAAGCCTACAATGCTCTCTTCTAAGAGAGATTGTAAAAGGTAATGTGTGTATTTTTTTTAGAAAGCCTACAATGCTCTCTTCTAAGAGAGATTGTAAAAGGTAATGTGTGTATTTTTTTTAGAAAGCCTACAATGCTCTCTTCTAAGAGAGATTGTAAAAGGTAATGTGTGTATTTTTTTTAGAAAGCCTACAATGCTCTCTTCTAAGAGAGATTGTAAAGGTAACGTGTGTATTTTTTTTAGAAAGCCTACAATGCTCTCTTCTAAGAGAGATTGTAAAGGTAATGTGTGTATTTTTTTTAGAAAGCCTACAATGCTCTCTTCTAAGAGAGATTGTAAAGGTAAAGTGTGTATTTTTTTTAGAAAGCCTACAATGCTCTCTTCTAAGAGAGATTGTAAAGGTAATGTGTGTATTTTTTTTAGAAAGCCTACAATGCTCTCTTCTAGGAGAGATTGTAAAGGTAAAGTGTGTATTTTTTTTTAGAAAGCCTACAGTGCTCTCTTCTAAGAGAGATTGTAAAGGTAATGTGTGCATTTTTTTTCATACATCCCAGAACATACTGATCCATCGGTTGGATTAGGCTTAACATTTGTAGGAAGATATAAAGCACGAATATCTTCAGAGCACAGGTGATCTTTATCGTGATGCGACGGTACTTTGTATTACAGTAAAATAGCCTTCCTAGGCAAATTTTTTACTTTTAAAAACTTTTCAGTTTTGGGCACAAACTCATTTTAAAAAAAGAACTCTTTGAATAGTTCATCCAATCATCACTTTAGTTGTTATATGGAACTGGAAATGTTTTTAATACTGACGGGTTAGTTTATGAATCCTCCGGAAAAGCTTAGCCGATTCGAATTTAACGAAAGCTAAAAAAATCGGGACTTGGAATTTCGAGACTACTGCAGTAATAGTGACGGTGGGAATGAACTTAGCTGTAGTGATTCTAGTGTTAATGACTCGTGTGTAACCTTTCCACTTCCATATACTAGCCTAAAAAATTTGGATTTGTATCGTAACCACTGAACCAAAACTAAATATTGACAATGGCTTTTTGTGTTAGAAATCCTGGTATCAAAAACAGCCCTCCTAAAACTCCTGGTTCATACAGTATTTCTGTCTCTTTTTTTACTTACTTTATTTGCGACTTGCTTATGAGAGAAACAAATTCATATACCCAAACAATTTTAAGAATACCCAAAATATTTAATTACTAAACTTTTTAAGCAAAACAAAAACATGAATTTTAGATGAAGATATGTGTCAAATATTATTTTATTCAGATGTCAGTTTGCCAGTTATTGATATCACAATTTTCTTCCTTATCTATGTTGCTTAAGCAATTGCCTACCATTGAGGAAACTATATCATCTCTATAAAATATGTTTATCTGGCATATGGAAGTCGGCTTATCATCTTTGCTTCATGAAACTAAATAGTTTTGTTTGTTAAATGTTTAGTCTGTTTCACCTTTATTATTGTGTTATTGTCTACTTTTTTCAGGTAAGCACTTGCAACACGTGATTTCTCGTGATCATTTGACGTGACGAATTAACTCATGTCGCTAGATCATTCAGATTGCAAATAATTTAATCCGCAATGGGTTAATATTCTGAGCAAAAATTATAGTTTTCCTAAAACTATTGGTAAACAGTTGGCAAAACGAAAAAAAATCTTAATGCATAAGCATTAATTTATCACACTCATATTATTTAATGTCTTTTTATTTGTAATGTTTTGTATATTGTAAACAGAGGACACTTTATTTTTTATATAAGGTGGTGTTTTGTAAATAAGTATAGGAAGGAACTGTCATCTCTAGCTGATCCCTGCAGCTGACATCATGAATGTCTGTATTTAGACATCCTCTTTTTTAAATTTTGTAGTCCATTACGTTCCGTAAATCTTATTAATCACTTAAACAATAGTTTATGACTATCCGAACTATAAATTTAGTAAAGTTTAAGTGATTAATCCTCTTTTTGACTATAAATCTTATTACTGGAAGTTCTCTAACAATTTTTCTCCACACTGTGTAAATGTAGTAATGCACTCCAATTTTAACTATGAAACTATCTCTTACTTTTAATTATCTCTTAGAATTTGATAGTATATAAAGTTTTTAATAGCATTATTATTTATCTTACAGTTTTTGTTTGTACATCTTGAGGTTTTTCATATAAATTGTACTTTTGGTATCACTTGGCAAAACAAACAACTACTTACTGATATTTTTCAATGTTCAATGTTATTAGTCACGGACTAGACTGTTGCTCAGGTGTGTTTTGTTGGTATGAGTCTGTTTTGTATTATTGTTCATAGAGTAGTTGTTAATTATTTGTTCAAATATAGTATTAGATTGTGAGTGTGTTTTGTCGTTTGGATTGTGTTGTGAATAGTTTTTGTGGTGTTTGTATATCTTGTAGTTTTTTGTTGTGTTTAGTTTGTTGCTTTTTTTGATGTAGTGTAGGATTTTTGAATTAGTGTCTATATTAATCTATGTGTGTAGTGTGTTTATTGTATGTATGACGAAGTTTGATTTGGGTTGTGTATTTTTAAGGTGTTCTTTGTAACGTATGGTCAAGTTTTTCCTGTTTGACCTATGTAAAAGCCGGGCCAGTTGTATGTAATCTTGTATACCCCTGCCCTGTCATGTTCGTTCTGGTTTGTTTTTGTACTAAGTAGGTGTTTTTTAATTATTTTGGATGTTTTAAATGTTAATTTGTATTTAAGTTTGCGGAATGAGGAAGCTATTTATTTGTGATGTGTTGTCGTGATATGTATTTTTGTGTTTGCGTGATGTTTTTTGTAGTGTTATGTGTGTGTTAGGTTTTGCTCATTATGTTGTCTATAAAAAAAACTGATACAAACACACCTTATTGAAAAAAAGCAACAAACTAAACAAGAGAAAACTATGAGATATAAAACCACCACAAAAAATATCCACTACACATTCTAAATGACAAAACACATTTACAATCAAATACTAAATTTGAACACATAATTAACAATAATACACTACATAATACTAATACATCACAGACTCACACCAACAAGACACATCTGAGCAACAGCCTTGTTCGTGATTTACAGCATTGAACAATGCATTGACCTAGTGCGAAAAATATCAGTAAGTAACAGTTTTTTTGCCAAGTGATACTAAAAGTGTAAATAATTTAAAATAACACTATTTAAACAACATTTAAAATAACAATTTTAAATAAGTGTAAAATAATTTAAACGTCACATTATTTAAAATAGAAATTATATTCTGCAGAAAATATGGGTTTAAGGGCCTACAAAAAAAGTCATTTAGTTGCTTGAAAAAGGTTAATTTACATTTAGATTATACATTTAGAACACCACTACCACCACTTAGCATCTGGTCAGTCTTGTTGCTTGCAGTATCAGATTTAGCACAATCAAGAGCTTCTTGGACTCTTTGGTAATGCGCTTGAAGACTTCTTTCAACGTCGATTTTTGCAACTGTTGCCTGTAAAAACACATTTTACATAAACTTTATAAATAATTTTTCAAAGACAACAAAACACATATGATATGAATGCTTAAATTATAGGCAGAGATAAAATTAAAATACACAATGACACTAAATTAAGGACGGTTTGATCTGAAATTTTCATTATTTGAAATGCAATCATCTAAAATTTACTGGTTGTCAATTGGGAAGGGAGTAATAAAATATGGATGTAATATGAAAACAGTTACAAATCGACTGACTATCCCTATTCAATGCATAATACTTCAAAGCACCGTAATTTTAAAAAGTCTACAGTTTTACCTTGTGATATATTTTTAAAGATAAGTACAGTAGAGTTTCGATAATTCGAGGTAAATGGGACCGAGCCCCCTCGAATTACCGAAAACTCATATTACATGGAAATACGTTCCTGTGCATTAGAAGAAATAGGAGTTTTAATGAACTCTAATATTATAGGTAATTAAAAATGTACTAAATAACTTTATAGAACTTATAATATATATATATTATATATAGGTAATTTCTTAAGTCCGGCTTCCAAGAAATGTTCTTATAAAGTTCTATAAGCTTATTTAGTGCATTTTTTAATTACCTATATTATTAGGGTTCATTAAAACTCCTATTTTCTAAAGCACAGGAATGTACTTCTGTGTAATTTGAGGGGGTCTCGGTCCCATCTACCTTAAATTATCTAGACTCTACTGTAATTCAAAGTACTTTGGGTAAGCATTAAAATGAAACCGTAATAGAATAGAGTAAAATCTGGAAGTATGTAATTCTTAAAACTGTGATAAATTTAGAGGAATGCACAATTATGCGGGAATTATATTTGAAGTTTTATGGTTATATCAGTAAATAATAATTACATAGAGAAATTGTAATTAATATCTTAAAAAAAAATAGTAGTTTTTTAGCATTAGATCCTATAAAGTAGGCCTACTACCTCGGTTGATCCAGTTGCTGATTGAAGTTTTTCACTATAGGAATGGTCTGCAGGTGGTTGATGACTTTTACTAAGCTTTTTACTTTTGAGGAGTTCTACTTCACGTGCCATTTCTTGTAACAACCTTTGTTCTTGAAGACTTTTAATTGTAATTTCTTCGCCTAGTTGCTTGGAGATATCATTTAAATATTTCATTGTAACAGCTTTTCCTCTTTCTATACAGTCTACATTAACTTGATTGACAGAGTGTGGGTTCTTAAACCTGGAAATTATTAACAAAGTCATTAGCAAATAAATAAATAAAATTGTAATAATTTTACTTTAACAGAAAAGGGAAAGTATTTGTAATACTTCAATAAAAAATTAAACTAAACAAAATTGAAACCTATATCTTACAAACTCATAATTTATTGGCTCAAAAACCTGTTTTACAGTGGTCAGGAAATATTTTTTGGTTTCCAAACATAGTTAAATTTATATAAGAAATATGATAATCTGTCATTTGTTAAATGTAACTAAACGTATGACAATGAAAATCTGACATTTCAAAGTTTAATTTTAATATAAAATACAGTAGAGTCTCGATAATTCATGGTAGATGGGACTGAATTCCCCTTGGATTACATGCACAAAATATGTTTATAGAACTTTATTGATTACAGTCTTTTCATATATTAATGTTGCTTTGGAATACATTGTTCATCACGGTTGCTATAATTTTTGGAAAAAGTTGTAAAGTGTCTGTTTATCAGATAGTTTTCGAGCTGCGGTATCGCATAGAGATCTTAGAAGAAACTAAGGTGGTTGTACCTTCACCAGGACTAAATTTCTCTTGTTGAACCTTCATATTTATTTTTGTACTATCCAGTACACAATTCCCATGGTTGTAATTTTTTTTTAGAAAGCCTACAATGCTTTCTTACCCTTCAGTTGCTTCAGAGAGATTGTAAACGATATCATGTGTATATTTTTCATACTTTCCAGAATGCAGTGATCCATCGGCTGGATTAGGCTCATATCATTTGTGGGAAGTTATAAAGCACGGATATCATTAGAGCACAGTTGATGCGATAGTGCTTTGTCTAATTGTAAAATAGCCTTCTGCAGCAAATTCATTGCTTTTAAAAACTTTTCAGTTTCGGGCACAAACTCATTAAAACACCACTGTTAGAATAGTTCTCTATCCCCCAATCAGCACTTTAGTTATTATATGAAACCAGCAATGCTGATGTAGAAATGTTCCTAAACGCTGTTGGTTTAGCTGATTAATCCCGCGGCTTAGCAGACGCAAAAAAATGTTCAGGGTACAGTCTTTTACATTAAAATAATTTTGTTACTCTAAGTCTACTGTTTTTTTTCATTCCAAAACAGTATTTACTTTATAAACACGCCTCGTAAAACATTTTAAATGAAAGAAATGGTAGTATTTTTGTATTTGTACTACTTTAATAGAATAGAAGTTTTTATAAATTTCTCTACTTAAAACTACTTTAATGTTAAATAATTAAATTAAAAGCAAGAACTCGTAACGTCTCAGTATTGTATATTTAGAAAAAAATAATCTAAAACGCTTTTACCTCTCTTTGCCTCAGTCAGTTTTTTTGAACAAAATTGATAACTTCACTTTAAAATAAGTATACAAATATCTATGTAAGCTTCTTAAAACATGTAACATAAGTCTACAAGGATATTTATAATTATTATTTTTTATTATTACTAAAACTCGGAGGGACCTTATCGGTGTAGAGCACTTAGCTGCAGCCTTTGTACTCTCTTCCCATCCCTACCACAGGACTAGCTAAGTGGATACCTACCTCTTTGCAGAAATCAAGTACTCACCTGATGCTAAATCTTCTGATATCCTCTGGTGTACATACCTGCCAGCCAAACCACTTTCTCCTTGCAGCTCCCAAAGCAGGGCACTCACAGAGTACATGGATTGGGCTTTCCTCTTGGTCCTCGTCGCATCTCTTGCACACAGGGGACCTAGATTTTCCAATTTTGTATTGGAACCCTCTCAGATTCACATGGCCTGTGACCAGCTCTACAGTAACTCTGAGTTGATGTCTACTTAAGGAGAGTAGTTCTTTGCCCCACAAATCTCCTGAGTAACCCCAGAGTACCTTGGATTTATTACACCCCAAGGTTGCATTCCATTCTTCCCTGCACAACCTGTCTATATGTGCCGTGATCCTCTTGCGCCCCTCCTGAGGTGGCATGCCCACTGCCCTCAGCAACGGTCCTTGAGTTACACACCCTTGTTTTGCTAAGGCATCAGCTCTCTCATTCCCTATCCAGCCAGAATGTCCTAGAATCCAGGTTAGGTTGAGCGAATTATACTTACTCAGCTCTGCTAGAGAAGCTATAGTCTAGCTTATAAATCTATTTATAATACTTACTCAGCTCTGCTAAAGAAGCTATAGTCTAGCTTATCAATCTATTTATAATACTTACTCAGCTCTGCTAGAGAAGCTATAGTCTAGCTTATAAATCTATTTATAATACTTACTCAGCTCTGCTAGAGAAGCTATAGTCTAGCTTATAAATCTATTTATAATACTTACTCAACTCTGCTAGAGAAGCTATAGTCTAGCTTATAAATCTATTTATAATACTTACTCAGCTCTGCTAGAGAAGCTATAGTCTAGCTTATAAATCTATTTATAATACTTACTCAGCTCTGCTAGAGAAGCTATATTCTAGCTTATAAATCTATTTATAATACTTACTTTAAAAAAGTATCAGTAATTATAGGTAATACTCACTTTTTAATTGAAAAATCTTTTTTCTGATGCACTGATTTAACATGTTTGCTTAAATTGCCGTGTGTATTACTAGCGTAAAGGCAGAACGGGCATGGAAAAGGTCTAGTGTTGAAATGTATTGTAACATGCCTGTCCAAATGAAATTTGGTTTGAAATAATTTATTACACACATCACAAGAAAACTGCCGAGCTTGGTGAATGGTTTTCTTATGAATAGAGAGCCGTTTCTTTAAAGAAAATGTCTTGCCACAAATATCACAACTGAAACAATCAAAATATGTTAAAATATAGATACTTATTATCCTGAAATTTAAATACTATTTTATTCATTCCATTCCTTAGCATGGTATTATAGCATTTTCAGCAAACATGTATAATGGGCTATCTTATATTAAGTTTCAATATCTGTATCCGATTTTTTTAAGTTTAAAAAAAATGAGAGTGCTGGACAGTGTCGGTATGGTATAAACTGACATTTACACTGCATTCATCATTTTTGACAGTTTTGAATATGAACTTGCTATTTGTTAGCAGTTTATTATCACAGAAAAGAGTATCTTTTTATGGAGTTTGTTCATGTACATTTTATGTAAGTTCTCAGAATCCATGAGATACTTGGTATTGCTGGAGAGTGCTAAGACATTGTTTGCATTCTGTGTGTTCTTGTTAGCTGATGTTTTAAGATTTTTTACACAGTTGTTACAATTCAAAACTTGTGTATCTACCTCATGTCACACTAAAAAATGCTTCCAAATTCATCATACCCAAATAACATTTCGAATATTTTAAGCTTGTAAGCAATATTAAATTTTTGAAAAGTTTGTTAAATTTTGTAATTATCTTTCTCTCTCTCTCTCTCACACACACACACACACACACTCACATATAAAGTTATTATTGTTGTAAACAATTATTCCACCACTAAGTGGAATTATTTTACCTTATGTGATGAGGCACCTTTCGGTCACTTGACCATTGTCGAATCATTAAATTAATTTTCTCTATTTTTCTGGTGTGGTTGTTCAATCCATGATGTTGGTATTTGTTGACATCATATATTTTTCTTCTTGTGCCGTGTACATGATGTTTTTGAAAAGTATGTCGTCTGCTGGTTCCAACTGTATGTATATACAGTAGAGTCTCAAAATTCTGAGTCCCGATAATTTTCAAGCTTTTGTTAAATTCAAGGCTATTTTATCTAATTAAGGAAAATGATGACTTGGGCTTCCAAGAAATGTTTATATAAACTTCTATAAAATTGTTTAGTGCATTTTTAATTACCCATAGTATTAGAGTTCATTAAAACACCTATTTTTTTTAATGCACAGGAACATATTTCCGTGTAATCCGAGTTTTAGGTAATTCAAGGGGGTCTCGGCCCCATCTACCTCGAATTATCAAGACTCTACTGTATATATATATAAATTTTTTGCATGTAAGCTTTAAACAAATTGAAAATTTAATTTAACACACTAACTAAAGGTAAATAGGCTGTTTCAAATGCAGTGCACTAAGAGTTAAAGTTATTCTGAACACATATTACAAATAAAGTACATTTTAAGACAGTTTTAAGTATATTTTAAAAATACTTTGAACTCCGTTTGTTGCAAATCATGTGAATAGTTTACAAACAGAATTAAAACCGTGTATTAACAAGTATTTCAATAAAAAAGAATTTATCTTAATCTATATAATTCCAGGGTTTCTTGCCTCAAGATTTTTTGACATGTCAGGATGCAATCTATAATACAATTTCTTCTGATAACATCATTAATTCTCAAAAATTTAAATGCCAAAATCAAATCGTGTGTTTTAATGTCCACTGACCTCCTAAGTTATTCACGGGTTCATTGTAAGGCTTACCTGTTGATAGCTTACTAACACTGCTGACTGAACTTGAAACATATATTAAGGGGATTTTGTTATAGTAAATTTATCAAACAGATTTTGAGAGTAGCTAATTTTAGTTTTCTGAATACACATACTTTAAGAGTATTTTTTTACATTATCATTTGGTGAAAGGGTGTCAAGTACCAAAAATTACTTCAATACACAACAATATTCTGAATTGCATAAAGTAAATTAAGAGCTAGGAATAGTAAAAGAAGAAAGTGAATAAAGGCGAAAAAGATGTTAAAAATACTCAGCCGTTAGCAGTTATAAAGAAAAAAAAATTTTTAAAGGTAAAAAAATACACTGAAAGGAGTCTAAGGTGTGTAGTACAGTAATCCCTCCATATCCGCGGTACCGACAACCACCAATTTTATCCATCAGCGGACTTTGCCCGTTATCAATAAAACAAATAAACAAGCACAAAATAACTCACGGGTCAACAAGATGACTTATAAATTGACTGTCTATACTTGTAGTAGAGGTGGTTCCACACTTGTAGTAGATCAAGGGGTAATTGCTGCTTTCTAGGCTTATTATGTGTGCAGAACATTTCAACTTCTCCTGAAATTGATGGATGATGCTTCTTAAACCACAGTTCCAGGAACCATTAGGAAAATGTACAACATCGCGGATTGTCTTATTAACATCAAGGAATCCTTCTATGAAGTGAAGCCGTCAACTATAAATGCCTGCTATGGGATGGTTTTCCTGAAATCACCCACTAAGATGCCGAGGAAATGATTCAAGGTCATAACAAGGACAGTAGAACAGTTGGAGGACATGGTGCCATTCCAAAATGAGATAGCCAAACAGCATGAAGATGAAAATGAAGATTCTGATGATCATGAAATGAAGCCATCGGTTTAAAAGAAGTTTGAAAAAAAGAGGAAAAACAGCTATAACTATGATTTTTAAGCCATTCTAAATGTTCCATCTGTACATATTTACTTAGTGAAATTGTTCTTAAACCAATTATGTTGTATTCCGATTTGTACATTTCCCTTCACAACCTAACCCCCAAATTTTCATTCAAATAAGGTACAATTATCTGTAATTCGCAACCTGCTGTAACCCTCCGGAGCCTAACCCCCACGGATAAGGAGGGGTTACTGTACTTTACATGTCTTAAAGGCTTACATTCTAATAGATAAATATACTAACATGAAATAAAACATACCTATAGGGTTTGTGCTTGATATGAGTTTTAATATGGTCAATTAGATTCTGTCTTCTTTTAGTAGTCAGTCCACAAATATGACACAGAAGAAGATATCGCTGAGAGTGATGAACACGTAAGATATGCTTCTTTAAATTTAACACAGAATATGTTATATAGTTACACTGAAATCAGTCAAATATTTCTTTATTAATGTTTTATTTTAAAGTAAAACATTTTAATCTTAGATGATGGAATGAACTAAGATATAGTCTTAGATAATATCTGAGATATAACTATAGTGAAAGTAACACATAAAATATAAGACCTAGAAATTAATTCTAAAGAGATATTTA
Source organism: Prosapia bicincta (assembly GCA_036971475.1). Classification (NCBI taxonomy): domain Eukaryota; kingdom Metazoa; phylum Arthropoda; class Insecta; order Hemiptera; family Cercopidae; genus Prosapia; species Prosapia bicincta. Next base: position 36,359,816 of record JBAIZL010000010.1, on the reverse strand, counting down.
GAAAAATACCTCGTATATATTTTGTCATTACATTTGTTCTGTTACTAACAGAAAAATTGTTGTTTTGTACATACAAGACGTGGCTAGGAAAAATACTGGACTGGGGCCGAAAAGAATTTTTTTGAAATATTTAAAATTTAATATCCCTTTCAATGTACACGTTTGAAAGCTGACTTTACTTTAGAGAACAAAAGCTACAGAGGGCTAAGTCAGGTAAGCAGATCAGGTTTCTCCTCAAATTGTTCAGTTTTCTCTGTACATGCTCATGAAGGGTAGTCAAAACGCTAAAGTAGTAATTATGATTTACTGATTGCTCCTATTTATTGAACGTACACAATCCCTTTGATGTGGGAAAAAATAATCATCATTGCCTTGATTTTCGATTTTGCCATTCGTACTTTTTTTTGCTGTGGAGAACCAGGAGGTTTCCAATGCGTCAATTGACGTTTTTTTTTCAAGATCGTAAGTGAAAAAAACAATTCATCACAAGTAATAAGATTTTCCAAGAAGGTAGGATCACTTTCAATATTTTCTAGGAAGTCAGAACAAACCACTCTTCGGCAATTCTTCTGTTCAGATGCGAGACACTTTGGAACCATTTCTAAACAAACTTTGTTCATGTTTAAACTTTCGTGAAGAATCTGTTTAGCACTTTCCTTGTCAATACCTGTTAACTCTGGTATTGCTCTGATAGTTTAACGGCGTTACTGATGATTGTCTGCCATTGCGTGTGTTGTCACTCATGTCTTTAAATTGATCAAACCCCTTGAGAATTTTTGTCTGTAATACACAATTATCTACGTACATTTGTTATAACATTACAAATGCTTCACTTGTAAATTTTCCAAGTTTGCAATGAAATTTGATGTTCACAAGCTTTTCTTTCTGGACTCTCAAGATTTGTCCAATGCAGAGACAAAACAATAATTGTTTATAATCAACACTACAGGTGAGTATGCATGAGGTGTATGATATTCAGTCTTATTCTATTTGTTCTGTGGATATGCAATACTAATCTGGTTTTTTTCTGGCCAAACCTCGTAAGTTTATTATTAACCATATTACAATTTCGTTTCCTACATATTTAGTACCATAAGCTGCATCAACCTTTCACCTGTATTAATTAGCTTAGTTGTGTTAGACTGATATACAACCTATCCATTCTTGCCAAGAATAACTAAACACATGAGAAATATTTATTATTCGATCTACTAATTTAAAATTAAATGTATAAGAGACTGTAGAGTATTTTACATACATTTCAAAACTACCATACTAAGGGATACTCTTAAAGGCCAAGACCTGGAAAGTAACGTTAGTATTTGGAAGTAGATTCTCGCTAGAAATTTGAATTTTAGCTTGTTTCTTATCCATCTACACCAAAACAACAAAATTTGGTAATCTTCTGAGCCACATCATACAGTTAAAGCTATTATGCTTTGTTTAATTTGTTACACTATTTTAATTTAGTTATTGTAAACTTTATACTAGGAATGGGTTAATTCCTAAAATTTTTGATTCCGATTCTAAGATTTTTCTTTTGATTCTTGATTCTTCTAGGTAATGTAGACCTACATGATATTCTCTATAATAATTTAGTTAACATCTTGCTCATATAGAGAAGCCGTTTGAAAAATCCGTTTTAATGTAATAGGCTGCAGAAAACTTTCATCCTATATTTATAAAAAGGAATTTCTGAAATATGACAAACATATCAGATAAAAGTGACAAACAAATGGTCCAGAAATGATTCTGATCATCTTTGTTGTTGCGTCATAAATAATAATATTTTTGTAATCTCAAATCGGCATTTGCATTAATCCTATAATTTACTAAAAGCAACTAATACGTAAATAAGGCAAAGTTGATAAATATTCATTTCCCCAATGAATTACACAGCACAAGTATTTTAAAAGTAATAAAAACAAGAACGGAACTGACACTTTAATCAATAAAGGAACGAGTATCGACGGTTACTCGATAACATAAAAATCGATGATTCTTGGAATCAAGAATCGGAATCAGCCCATCCATACTTTATACATATGTTATATTTTTTTTAAATTTAACTATTACATTAGCTTCATTGCAGCTCATATCACAGAGTTTGAAGAATACAAACAGGTGTATAATTATAGTACTAAATAATGGCTTGCTCTTTAACCTGCTAAAAATCTGTATTTTCAGGGTTATCTATCTACCATATATAACAAAAGATACAAAAAACCAATGCAGTTTATACTAAAAATGATTATTAAAAAAAAAAAAAAAAAAAAACTGACAGAACTTGACTCTTTATGACTTTGACAATCTTGTATTCACTTATCTGTAATTAAATGAAATGTGCTCCAGAGCAATTAAACATAATTAACTGGTATAGGTCAACTGAGAGTTCATTGTGGCTGAAACTACAGCTGAGTCATGTTGTGCAAGTTTAATCAAGTTGTTACAATGGGCTCCTAATTCCTGTTAATTTTCAAAAATACATCAAAACACACAACAAAAACTCAAAACAACAATGCATACCTTATAACAAAGAAGTGTCTCTTCTCGACAGTGCTTTAGTTTCATGTGCTCTCTAAAGTCCACCAAAGCGACAAAGAGACTTCCACAATACTCACACAGGATATTTTTGGTCTTCAGATGCACCCTTTCAATATGTTTCTGTAACTCATCTATTGTATAATTCATATGTGGGCATTTATCACATAAGTATTCTTTCTCTCCTTTATGACGTTTTTGATGCAAATCTTAAAAACAAAACAGATAACCTAGTGAAATAAAATATGTCTATTGATATACTAATAATAAATGCAATTTTAAACACTTTTTAAGATACAAATAGATGTACCAAATAGTCGGGTTCAGTACAGAAAATTCTTTTTAAATATATACTATATGTTTATTCTAGTAAGTATGTTAATTGATCAGTAAATGTAATAATATTACAAGGGTTATGATTTTACATAGTACCATTTATTTCATTAAATAGGCACACACACACACACACACAAACACACATACACGAAAAAACACACACATACACAAACGCACACACATACACACACACACACAAACACACATACACGGAAAAACACACACATACACAAACGCACACACACACACACACACACACTCTCTGAATTTTAGCATTTTGTTTTAAAATCAAACATTTCCTAAAGTATAAAAGGGGTTGAATTGCAGCATCTTCTATGTATTGAAATATAGTGAAGAATAATTTGATAAACGCAGACAGAGTTTATCGTTATGTTCAAAATGCAAATGTCCAAAAAATATTTTTCCAAAGCCAATAATATAAGATTTTATTGTCAAAACTAAAAAAATCTACTATCTTAACCCCCCTTCAGAAATTAAAGTAATAAAAACAAAAAAATATATATATTTACTTTTTTAAAGTCAAAACTATAAAAAAAAGTTAATGCAAAAAATATTTCTACTATTATTTCACTATGAACATGAGAGAATACCTTCTCTAATGGAAAATTACTAACACTTTTAAATGTTTTAAAAACTTGCCTATAGTAGCACTTACTTTGTTTGTTGAGGACGGCCGTTTCGGGAGATGTTTCCCATTGTTAACTCAGACCGTAACTGATCTCAAGGTTTACGTAGGTTAGGGTGGGGGTGGGATATTATGAGGGTGTGGGTGTATTTTGTGTACATTAGGAGTTATGATGTCAAAAAGTGCGTGTGAGTTGTAATGTAATTGTGTATTGAGTATGTGTGTAGGGTGTAGTTTGAAGTGTCTGTATATTTCGTATTGTTCGGTTGTGTAGCGTTGGTTATTTCTGTGTTGTTTATGAAGAATTTGTAAGTTAGATGTTAGTCTATGTAGTCATGTTTTGTGGAGTTGAGGTGATCGGCGAAGTTTGATTGGTAATTATTGTTTTTGAAGCTCACGTGAAGATGGAATCAACAAATGGGAAAATTACTATTTTCTAGCATTGATATTAAAATACCTCTTCTATAAGGAGAAAATATCAGTATAAGCAATCCTAAAATGTATATACAGATTGAGGGGTTGAATAGATATTAAAGTTTAAGAATAGTAAGACAGACCTTGGCCTAAAGATATTTTGTGTCTGGTTGATTAAAAACTGAAGTTTTCATTAATGAAGTCCATTCGTCAACCAAATTGTCGTAATAAAGAGACATTGTTTTCCAAGAAAGCAACTAGTAATATACTAATTAAAAAAATACTTAACTAAGTGAATGCGTAATTTCTTACTTGCTGACGCGTTTCAAAACATTCGTTCCTTTTATGAAGCTAACCCTCTACTGGACGGCATTGGCTAGTTGTAAAGGCTCTAACAAGAATGGATTTATGACTGTGGAATGGGTGGGTTGTTTGAGTTGTGTCATATAATAGAAAAGGCTGTTGGATTCAAAGTGTGTGTGATCATTTAATATGTTTTCTTTATTTGTTGTGTGGTGTTTGTAGATTTCATATTTTTCTAAGGTTGTTAGTTTTTTATTTTGTTTTAATGTGTGTAGAACATTTAAATTATTGTGTATGTGTGTTGGGAGCTAATTAGGTGCTTTATGTAGCTGGATTTATGGTTTTTTTTTTTTTGGGTAATGTGTTCTTCGAAGCGTGTATAGAATGACCTGCTGGTTTGGTGAAGTAGAGGGTTAGCTTCGTAAAAGGAACGAATGTTTTGAAACACATCAACAAGTAAGAAATTACATATTCACTTAATTAAGTATTTTTGAAATTAGTTGAATCAGTGAATTCAAGATGATTACATCAAGCAACTTCAGCTAGTAATATGTTTTGGTCATGATTATGCACACTGTTATTTACCTATTTTATTTTGTAGTGTACAATTCCATGAATTAGTAGAGTAAGTTGATGTATATGACAAATGTAAATTATAAAGATATTATATTATAAACAAAATTAGATTGATTTAAAGTAAGATTTATTGTAAGGCAAAAGTTATTATAAATAAATAAAACCTCTTAAACAACTTTTTATTTATGTCCTGATGTACATTTCATGCAAAGCAATAATTTTCAGAGGAAATTACTACAAGACTAACTCTTAGTACCTCTTGAAGACTTCAAGAGTTAGTAATGTAGTAATTTCCTTTAAAGATTATTGCCTTGCAAAAGACATAAATAAATGTGTTTGTGGTTTAAGAGGTTTTATTTACGAGGGTAAGTCAAATATTATCTGCAATATAGGTATATTTTTCGTTTACGTTGGCAGTACTGTCCTTTTGCGTTGATGACGCATGCTTTGTTTATTCGTTGTTATGTCTATGAACGTTACAAGCTGCTAGGTTAGTTTCGTTATCGCTGCCGTGCTGTTAATAATGGCCGCTCCACTTTCTATTTGCACCAAAGAAGAGCAACGTTCAGTGATCCGTTTTTTGTGGTCGGAAGGTGTATCAGGGGCCGAAATTCATCGAAGACTTTTGGTACAGTACGGAAACAATTGTTTGCCACAACGGAGTGTCTATGAATGGATTGAAAAATTCAAAAATGGTCGCACAAGTGTTACGCAAAATGAAGGAGCTGGACGACCAGTTACCGCCATAAATGAGGAAAACATTGAGCGTTCACGTGAAATGATTCTCTCAGACAGACAGATAACTGTTGACGACGTGGCAAATCGTCTGCAAATTAGCCACAGTTCTGCCTACGAAATCATTTACAGCAGACTTGGGTTTCATAAAGTTTGTGCAAGATGGGTTCCAAAACAACTGACACAGTTGCATAAACAAACACACTTGGACGTGTGCAAAAAAAACACACATTTGGATCGCTATGTTAACGAACGGGACAACTTCTTAGACAGGATCGTTACTGGTGACGAAACATGGATCCATCATTACGAGCCGGAGAGTAAACGGCAGAGTATGGAATGGAAACATCCAAATTCGCCGTGCAAGAAAAAAATTCAAAATCCAATCGTCTGCAGGAAAACTTATGCTTACGGTTTTTTGGGACTCACAAGGTCCATTACTGGAACATTATCAGGAAAGGGGCACAACAATAAACAGTGTACGTTACAGTGAGATGCTTACTGCTAAGCTGAAGCCTGCAATTCGTAGCAAACGCCGAGGACTGCTGTCAAAAGGCGTTGTGTTGTTGCACGACAATGCCCGTCCGCATACAGCTGCCCACACTGCAGAAACGCTTCAGAAACTCAATTTTGAAGTATTGGATCATCCTTCATATAGTCCCGATCTCGCTCCATCTGATTTTTACTTGTTTGGTCCACTCAAACAGGCAATTAGGGGCCGTCGATGCATTCCTGGCTCGCATCTCAACCCAAAACCTTCTTTCACGAGGGCATCAGGAAACTTGAACAACGTTGGACCAAGTGCGTTGAAAAGCAAGGAGACTATGTCGAAAAATGATGTACTTGTAAGTTTCCTATTTGATTTCAATAAAATTTTATAACTATATTGCGGATAATTATTGACTTACCCTCGTATTTATAATTAAAAATTACATTACAGTTGCTCCAAGTAATTAAGACAAAAGTCAATTAAAATTACATATATGCTACAAATAAAGGAGCTACTTAAACTGTAGGCAGAGTGTGACTGCAGTCAATGTATTAACAAAAATTCAAGTACTGTAATTAAACCCAGGAGAAATATTTTGAACTATTTTTATGATCTTTAAATTTTCTTTAGTCTACATGTTGAACTGAAAATTAATTTACCAAATGACCTATGTTATTGATTTCTGTTTCAATAATTATAGATAAACATTTGCTGTAATATTCTGTAATGTAAATCATAAATTTTATATATTCCACAGATTGATTGAGATGAAAACAAGTTTCTCCTGACAGAAGTTAATTTCCTAGAATATCTGTCACAAATAGGATTATAATTGCCCTACTCTTTTTAATACTAAACAGATCTTTTTTTCATTTCTGGAATTGTTGCTTGGAATTTTTCTTTAAGACTTTAGCAAATTTTCATTGTAAATGTCTGTCAAAAAAAATCTTAAAAAGTTATTAAAAAGATACACCTTAAATCTTAAAAAGTAAAACTGTATTGAAGAAAAAACTTACTTAAATGATAAACATCTGGGAAAGCAGAACAGCATTCAGGACACACAAACGGCTTCTTACAAGGATCAACAGACAAACGTCTCGATAGTTTTTCTATCACTTTACTATCAATGCTTGCTTTACCTCCATCAACTATAAAACAATATATCAAACTTGAAAATACTGTTACGAAATTTCCCAATGAAATTACTATAGTTACTGTGAATATGATGTAATATGCGCTTACAAATAAATAAAACCTCTTAAACGGCAAACACTTTTTATTTATTTATGTTTTAGAGTTAGTCTTGCAGTAATTTCCTCTGAAGATCATTGCTTTGGAATCAAAATGTATAAGAAAACAAAAATAAAAAGCTTTGTGGTTTGAGGGGTTTATTTATTTAAAATTAAAAATTACACTACAGATGGTCCAAGTTATATAATACGTGCTACTTGATTTTTTTATTGTTGATAATACAATAAAAAAACACACCAGAAGGAATAAAGTATAAAGCCAGTGTTACTACTGTTTAAAGAATTCACAGAAAATTTAATTTAGATCCTATTGGAAGATCAAAAACCTTGGAGTTCAGATGGTAACTTCCAAGAGTACAGACAGTACTGTACCAATTATAATGACAAACAGGAATGTTTGACCAAAATCAATTCAGCTTTTAAGTTAAAAATATTACAATGAAAATATTGGAAAGAAAAACTACAAACATATTAAAAAATAACAAATAAAACAAGTTACTTGAGATTAAACCCTTATGTACATTTTGATGACAATGTCATCATCAGAGGGTCTTTTAAAACAAATTACAATCTAGCAAACAAGAAGTTACAAACTAGTCACTCTATCCTACACCTAAATTTCAGTTAACACATATAATCCTTTTTAATGTAATTTTTAATTTATAGATCTAATTTTTGTTCAGGCTTAGGGGGTGAACCATCCTTTAGTGCGCCACTAAAAAATATACAGTCTAATGCTTGAAAATGAGAGAGCAACCTCTTGTAAAAATATCAGGTAAAATTCTTATTTAAATACATTGAAATATTAGTGCTTTAAAAATCCATATATACTATATATGTATACTTACATGTTCCAGAAAAGTTATTGTGAATGTGAAAACTGTTGGGACGAGGACTGACAGGAAATTCCTCAAACAACCATTTATTCCCATCTTCCACGCTGTGAGCAAAGTTTGCCAAGCTACAAAACAACGTTAGTAATTTAATAATTGTTCACTAGAAAGCCAATTTAACCCTTTGATGAGCAACATGTGCCTGCTATGATATGGCCACTGGGAGCAACATATTTTAGAAAGATTTTTGCACTTTCTTATTTAAATTAAAAACAATTTTTTTCTCTTACTTTTTACATTATTATTACTGGTACGTGAATGTTAATCATAGGGTTAATGGAACATTATTATCTCTTTTGTTCTTCCTCCCACACGCCCATATTTAGTATGCCAAAAACAATCTTTCTCATTAAATTACATTAAAAAATCCATAATTATTAAAAACATAGAGAATATATTATTGTAAACCTAATATAAATTGTGTTGTTTATCCTGAGCTTCAGAAATATTCATACATAACTTAGAACACAAACACAACCTATAGAAAAAAAACACAAACTTAAAATAATCTACTGACACAGATATGTAGAAGATATCTTTATATCATGTAAAGGAAACAAAAACTATACCATACATTGCACAAAAGGTAAACAAAATAGAAAAACAAAATTCATACTTAAAAAAAAAAATCATTTAATTTCCTATGCCTTATAAACTGGAAATGTAACAATGGGACAAACATTTCCCTCAGTCACTGAATTTTCTAGCATTTTATGATTTTCTAAATAGCAAACAAATTAATAGTATGGTACAGAAAATTATGAACTAAATGAAAAATACGTGCATACAGTAATAAACTGTAGAAAAAACATGATAAACCAGGACTTTTCTTATCTCACCATAAACAGTTTTAATTTAACAGTATAAACCAACTGTGGCCTAATATTTAATTTAAATAAATAAAACCTCTGTACCATAAATAACTTTTTCATTTATTTATCACCTTGTTTACATTTCCCAGAGGTGGTTTGTTTTGTAAATTAGCTCTGATGATGATTGCTGCGGAACTGAAATGTACTTACCGTGATAAATAAATGAAAAAGTTATTTGTGGTATGGAGGTTTTATTTATTTACATTATTTTTTGTTTTGCTTAAAAAAGAAATTTTTCAGTGCACTATGAGGACCACAATCAAACTTCGTTACACAAACTCAAAATATGCTACATACATATATTACCATCTATAAAAATTCTTGAATTTTGTGGTCCATTACGTTCGGTGAATCTTATTAACCACTTAAACAATAGTTTATGACTATCCGAATTTTAATTTTGAAAATTTGTTTAAACTTACTGAGACAGAACGTTTTCGATCGTTATGTGGCGATCTTCATCAGTGTATTCTGCTTGGAGATGTTGGGTCAAGCAGTGACGGTTTTAAAGGCAGGTTTTCGATAGTATCAAAGAGAATGTGTGATTTGGAATGTGTTTGTTCGTTTAATATGTTTGTACTTTGTGTTTTTGTGTGTCTGTAAATTTCATATTGTTCTAGTGTGTTGAGATGTGGTCCTTTTTTGTTGATGTGTAGGATTTCTAGGTTGTGGTAAATGTCTGAGTAGTTGTGTCCTATTTCTTTTATGTGATTGTAAAATGGTGAGTTGGTGTTCTGTTTGTGTTGCTCGACACTTTGTTTAAAGATGCGACCTGTTTGTCCAATGTAAAATTTGTTACATTCGTCGTAGTTCAGTTTGTATACGCCTGGTGCTTGTAGTTTATCTTTGTTGTTGGTGTGGTGTTGTATTGTAACTTGTTATTAGTTTTGTATCCTATTTTTTGAAATTTGCGGGCTATTTTGTTTGTTGTTTTGTTTATGTCTGGTAATGTAATGTATTTGTTTTCCCTATCTGTAGTGTCGATTTTAGTGTCTTTTTGTATTTTGTACCATAGTTTGTATATTATTGTGGTGTTGTATCCATTTGTATATGCTAAATATTTAATTGTGTCTAGTTCTTTGTATATGTTTCCCACAAATTTCAAAAAATAGGATACAAAATAGCATACAAAACTAATAACAAGTTACAATACAAAATAAAACACGACACCAACAACAAAGATAAACTATAAGCATCAGGCGTACACAACCTGAACTGCAACGAATGTAACAAATTCTACATTGGGCAAACAGGTCGCAGCTTTAAACAAAGAGCTGAGGAACACAAACAGAACACCAACTCAACATTTTACAATCACATAAAAGAAACAGGATACAAATACACAGACATTTACCATAACATAAAAATCCTACACATCAACAAAAAAGGACCAATCTCAACACTCTAGAACGATATGAAATTTACAGACACACAAAAACACAAAGTACAAACATATTAAATGAACAAACACATTACAAATCACACATTCTCTTTGATACTATCGAAAACCTGTCTTTAAAACTATCACTGCTTGACACAACATTTCCAAGCAGAAGACACTGATGAAGATCGCCACATAGCGATCGAAAATGTTCTGTCCCAGTAAGTTTAAACAAATTTACAAAATTAAAGTTCGGATAGTCATATAAACTATTGTTTAAGAAATCTATAAAAAACTACTAATTTTTTATACTAAGTAATTCACGTTATGAATTACCCCCTCCCCCCAATACAAAATGGGAGAAAATAATTCCTTATCTATGTAGAACCCTTAATTATTATTTGGTATTTTTACCCATAGATATCTCAATAAGCAATATTGTTAGTGTACAACAGTAAAAATTGAAACAGTTAACTCTAAATCTTACTACACATTATTTTATTAAAACAAAAATACTAGTTCATAGAACAATCAGACTACTAAGAAGAAGGTGACATCATTGCCGAAACTAGTCTGATCGTTTTATTAAACTAGTGCATTTGATTGAACAAACTAATGTGTAGTGAGATTTAGAGTTAACAGTTTGAATTTTTACCGTTGTGAATAGTTCTCACTAGCTAAGCTCTAATTAATTTAATTGTTAGAGATATAGAATATAAATATTTAAAAAAAAATCAAAATAATACATTCAAATATAGGGAGAATAAAATAAGCATCTTAAATGCTCAGCATCGTCCTTAGAGCTTACTTACTAGCCATTACCCACCCTTGGCAGTTGAACCATTTGGCAACAAGCTAACTGGTAGAGATGGGCCGGTTCCTTGAAAGTAGGACTGTTGTAATCCTTAGAACTACTTACTTACTAGCCATCACCTACCCTTGGCAGTTGAACCATTTGGCAACAAGCTAACTGGTAGAGATGGGCCGGTTCCTTGAAAGTAGGACTGTTGTAATCCTTAGAACTACTTACTTACTAGCCATCACCCACCCTTGGCAGTTGAACCATTTGGCAACAAGCTGACTGGTAGAGATGGGCCGGTTCCTTGAAGGTAGGACTGTTGTAATCCTTAGAACTACTTACTTACTAGCCATGACCCACCCTTGGCAGTTGAGCCATTTGGAGACACGCTGACCAGTAGAGATGGGCCGGTTCCTTGAAGGTAGGACTGTTGTAATCCTTAGAACTACTTACTTACTAGCCATCACCCACCCTTGGCAGTTGAGCCATTTGGAGACACGCTGACCAGTAGAGATGGGCCAGTTCCTTAAAGGTAGGACTGTTGTAATCCTTACAACTATTAAATTACAATAAAATTAAAAACTTTTAAAACCACTTACTTAGTCTTATTCTCATATGCATGGTCATTCCATGGGTAACTATCTTCGAAAAAATTGTCACTTTCATCAGGAAAAAGAATTTCATGTAAAGTGTCAAATGTATCATTTATGCAATTACTGCTCTCCCATCCTAATCTCTTTGTATTTCTACAATGACTAGTTTCTTCTTCTGCAAAACTCAACCCATCTAGTAAATTAAGTACAAAAGTATCAGTACAATAAGGCCAAAAGATTTTATTATATAACTATTTATGTCATCTTTAATAATAGTTTATTATAAATATTAGATAATAATAGGTAAGTGGAAGGATTAAGAGGAATGCTACAAATGTGCTGAAGCAATGATATAATGGAATAACCTAATGTAGTCCAGAAGTAATATAAATAAAAAAATTTAAAAGTAAACTCCTACTGAGGTCAAAAAAATTGTATCATTGTTTGCTTAGTTCCAGTTTGTTTGTTTATGTTATTAGATTCATTCATTTTTAACCTTACAGCACTATTTATGATATTTTGAGATAGTCATGGCAACAGTTTCCAAACCTGGAGGTTTCAACAACAACCATATGGGGGGAAAAATTCATATACGTCTTTAGAAATTAATTTCTTAGTATTGAAAAGTTGGAGTAGTGCGAAAGCACACTAGACTTTGAACATGAAGATTCATAGCTTGAATCCAGATAGATCCCCAAATTTTTATAATTCAATTATTGAATAAATATTTGGAAACACTGTGTTATCATCAATTGTCATCCACTATAGGTTAAAACAAATGTATTTGAACTAAATTGGACGAATAAAAAGGTATTTTATTAACGGTTGAAAATTTGAGCAACATATATATCATTAGAGTGTGAGCTAATAGTAGGAATTTAAAAATAACCCAAAATAGATGTAATTGGACTAATATTGAATAAGCATATGTCGATTTATTTAATGACAGAAAAATAGCCGGAAGAAGAAAGATAGGCTGTTGATGTATTTAAAATTAATCTTAACGTAAATGTGAAATTATAATTTAATGAAATGTGAATCATAAACTAAAATGTAAAAATTGTTCATTTACTCCCTAAATACAGTAATAAAATATAAACAGAGCATAATTTTATTACTTGAAACAACAACAAACAATCAGATATAGATATTGTAATTTAAAAATAAATATATAATATAATAGAGAATATGTATTATAAATAAAAGAAATGTAAGAACAAAATGTTACAAAAAGTAAACTCTATTTAACTTTTGTAAAACATGTCATTTATTTGAAACAACAAACAATCTAATAAAATATTATAATTTAGAAATAAATATGTAATGTAATAGAAAATGTGTATTAAAAATAAAACAAATATAAAAATTTCAAAAATATTATTAAAAAATCAATTGTATTTAATTGTTGTGAAATACGCCCTTTATTATAATTAAGTTAACACAGTGTTTCATTTTAAAATTTACTATGTAACTAAACAGTGGATGAGGTATGCGGTTACGCGATAGGTGGGACCGAGCGATAACCATGTAAGTCGAATTCGCGTAGGCCGGGGTATAATTTTACTTACAATCACATAGTATTTGTGTTTAATTGGGACCAAAGATTAAATAAATTAATAGTTTAGAAGAAAAATGTGTATGTATTAAAATCATAAATACCTAATACAACATAAAATTATACTATATGCATACATATTGCAAAGAAGTAAATAAAAAGAAGTTATTTTGACATCGAAGGCTTCATACATTCTAAGAAATTTGTTTGAAAAATTGAAGACTTTTCTTCTCATGCAGAATTTCTTCGTAACTCGCTATTTTTTTTGTTTTATGGCAGAAATACGCTTTTTGTTGGAGTCTATGTTCTCAAAAATTTGTAAGCCTAACTAAATTAAACTAAGACATTTTGTCAAGTTTCTAACCATAATTCTACGTCAATTGGTTCTAAAGAATCTGCGTTTTTAAGGTTTTGCTCTTGTGTACGCATTTCTATGAGCTAATCAATTAGTTGTTAGCTCCTGATTGTGTAAATGCAGCAGATCTTGAACGGCATCACTATCCACTTCTAATTTGAGTTGTCTGGCAAAACCGACACCTTCTTCAATCACATCAGCAATTTCATCTGACTCTGGCACTAATTCCACTTGAGTTTCAGTGGCAAAAAAAAAATAGACACACTTTTTTTTTCAAACGCCATCTAAAAGTTTGAATTGTCTCCTAAAATCTTCAACAGAGAGCTCGTTGTTCTGTCTCATAGCTTCATACAGATGCGCAAATTATCTTCTTGTGTAATAAGCTCTAAATATTTTGATGACTCCCTGATCCATCGTTTGAAGCAAACTAGTTTCGTTTGGTGGCAAAAATAACACTCTCACGTGTGTGTCAAAATTAGTTGAAGTAGTAGGAGGATGGCCAGGTGCATTGTCAATTAATAGGAATTACTTTAAAAGAAATTTGCTTAGGCAAATTCGGACAATAACGTTTGACTTGAGGTATGAATTGATGACCAAACCAGTCCTCAAAAGAGAAGCTGTCACCCAAGCCTTCTGATTCAACTTGTAAAATCACAGGGAAGATAGCTTTAGAAATATTTTTTAATGCCTTTGGATTTTCTGAGCGATAAACTATGGGAGGTTGCAACTTACAGTCACCAGCTGTATTTGCGGCAACCACCACTTTCAATCGGTCTTTGGTGGCCTTAAAACCTGGAAATATTTTTTATTGCCTTTAGATTTTCTGAGCGATAAACTATGGGAGGTTGCAACTTACAGTCACCAGCTGTATTTGGGGAAACCACCACTTTCAATCGGTCTTTGGTGGCCTTAAAACCTGGAAATATTTTTTATTGCCTTTGGATTTTCTGAGCGATAAACTATGGGAGGTTGCAACTTACAGTCACCAGCTGTATTTGCGGAAACCACCACTTTCAATCGGTCTTTGGTGACCTTAAAACCTGGAAATATTTTTTATTGCCTTTGGATTTTCTGAGCGATAAACTATGGGAGGTTACAACTTACAGTCACCAGCTGTATTTGCGGAAACCACCACTTTCAATCGGTCTTTGGTGGCCTTAAAACCTGGAAATATTTTTTATTGCCTTTGGATTTTCTGAGCGATAAACTATGGGAGGTTGCAACTTACAGTCACCAGCTGTATTTGCGGAAACCACCACTTTCAATCGGTCTTTGGTGGCCTTAAAACCTGGAAATATTTTTTATTGCCTTTGGATTTTCTGAGCGATAAACTATGGGAGGTTGCAACTTACAGTCACCAGCTGTATTTGCGGAAACCACCACTTTCAATCGGTCTTTGGTGGCCTTAAAACCTGGAAATATTTTTTATTGCCTTTGGATTTTCTGAGCGATAAACTATGGGAGGTTGCAACTTACAGTCACCAGCTGTATTTGCGGAAACCACCACTTTCAATTGGCCTTTGGTGGCCTTAAAACCTGGAAATATTTTCTCTTTATGCGCAATGAAAGTTCATTTAGGCATTTTCATCCAGAAAAGGCAAGTTTCTGCGTAACTCGGACAGCATGATTTAAAACTGGGAAATGCGTAAGACTAGGTAGCGTAAGTCGAGGTATTACTGTAATTAAATTAAAACAGTGTTTCATTTTAAAATTTACTATGTAACTAAATAGCGGATGGAGAACAATAATTGAGAGATCACATTTCCTAGAAAAAAACTCTATACCAGGAATTTATCTATGCTAGACGATTGCATCTATTGTGTCCAACTTGTAATTTTATCTAAAAGTACAATAATCCAAGTATTTAACTTTATTTAATGCCTATTAGTAACTATTCAATGTTGTTTAGGTTAATGAGAGATCACAATTGGTCTGTAATGTCATTAACTTAACATTGAAATCTAAATTCAATAAAGTGGTAGTTTTATATCTGTTCTTAATTTATTTAACACTTTATATCTTAAATACCAAAGTTTTAAATTTATTTGGAAAACTCTCTCAGTTAATAAAAGAATTAAGAACAAATCTATTTGGCAGGCTGTAAAAAAACTATAAGTCTCCACTAAAAATGAATCTGAACAATGGGACACTAACGAAGACGAAAAAACTATACTTTTCTGATACAATATGTTTGAGGTAAAGTTCAAATCTCATGAGTATTGAGTTTAACATTTCCTTGACAAAAGTTACAACAAATGTTAATTTTTATTTTATAACCATCGAAATCTTGTTGCTGTTCATGACGAGCTGGAAAAATTTTCTGAAGAAGTCGTATGACGAAAACGTTTCCTCCAAGTGTAAGTTATCCATCTAACAACTTTTAGTTAACAAAAAAGTCTGGTTGCAAGTAATAGCAAAAGTGTAATAAGTTTATAACCATGTTAGAACTTAAACCAGATAATTCTTTAAAACTCAAGGTATCAATTTAAACAGTACTTAGATAACACTATAAAACTTAAGGGGCAATCTGGAATTGATAGAATTCCATTATTCAATGCAAGCTTTTGACTTTAATACATAATTGATACTTTTAACTACTCATGTTACAATGCTGCAAGAGTGCAACAAAAATTTCTGATTTTTCAAGTTCTATTTAAATTTAAAACCTTACTTGTATGTAAGGATGGAAAAAATGAAACAATTTTTTCAGTGCTCTATATATATTTTACAGCCTAAAGAGATTCAAAATGATTTTAGGTAATATAAATTTGGAAGCAAAACGAATCTGAGTGTAACATGAGGTTAGATACTCAAGTTTTACAATTGTAGAAAATGTGTAACAAATGTTTAAGGAACAGATAACAGAACATAGAGAATGCAAAAACAAAATCACAACATGCTTAGGTGATAGATAGTGTCTAACGAGTTCTTAGAATTCTGGTTAAACATATATGTACAGACTCATAAGGGCTGACATTAGTTACGATATTGAATTGCTGATGAATAGAATGTACGCAAGTATGATAAATGCGTGTGTAGGTGCCAGTTCATAATACACATATATTATCTATCCTAATATTTGATATTTTTCCCAACTTCAATAGGATAGATATAGAAATGTGTAAATATGAGATATCATTTAACCTACTGACAAAGCTATCACATCTCTATAAAATGTTTTTAGTGGGCATGTGAACGTCAGTTTCTCAGCAACGATTTTTGTGATGGGTTCTTAAAACTATGTAGTTTTTTTGTTAAATGTTTTGTCTGCTTGACCCTTTTTAATGTGTTATCATCTCTTTGCTTCAGATTAGCACATACACAATGTTTCTCATGTCTAAGTAATTGTTTTTTTAGTGCAACATAGTTTATACTATGGCATTATTTGCCATGATAACTTAATGCGATAAATCAACTAATGCTGCTAGATCATTGTGATCATGAATAATATGATCTGCAATGGGTTAATACTTGTTTGCCAAAATTGAACTTATCAAGATATATTGTAATACTAGTGCTAAGAGTAAAACCAATTTACTTTTTACCTATATATAACCTCTCTATATAGAGTGGAAAATTCCCAGTCACTTGGATATCATTATAAAGAGAAATTACTATATTTATTTACAAGTTTAATAAATAACTAATTGTCTTTCATATAAACAGAATAAAACTATAATTAAAAGGTACTTCACTAAGTGAATATGTAATGGCTTACTTGCTGACACGTTTCAAAACATTTCTTCCTTTTACGAAGCTAATCCTCTACTGGCGCCATCGTGTTAGGTAGGCTGTAATGGGATGGATTTATGACTGTGGAAGGGATGGGTTATTTTGGTTGTGTGTCATGTAATGGAAAAGGCTGTTGGCTTCAAAATGTGTGTGATCATTTAATATGTTTTCTTTATCTGATGCGTAGTGTTTGTATCAGTTTGTTTAAATTAGTATGTGTGTCCGTGTGTGTGTGTGTGTGTTGGGTGTTTGTAACGTGTTTTGTGTAGCTGGATTTTGGGTTTGTTTAGTTTCTTTGGGTAATGTGTTCTTCGAAGCGTGTATAGAATGACCTACTGGTTTGGCCGATGTACCTACCAGCTGGATGGCTGGGACAGTCGTTATATGTTAATTTGTAAACACCGGATAATTTGTATTTGTCTGTTTGTTTATGAAAAGGTTGTATGTGCTATCTTAAAGTGTTTGTTGTTTTGTAAGATATATGGTAACGAAGTTTTTTGATGTGGAGGCTATTTTGTGTGATCGGCCGGCTATTACATCCATCCCGTTACAGCCTTTGTACCTAACACGATGCTGCCAATAGAGGGTTAGCTTTGTAAAAGGAACAAATGTTTTGAAACGCATCAGCGAGTAAGCCATTATGTATTCACTAAGTTAAGTACCTTTTAATTATAATTTAATCAGTGAATTCAAGATGATTACATCAAGCAACTAGAATAAAACGGTTTGAATAATGACATAAACAAGGAAGTACTAAATGCATGTATTGCATTAAACGATATCTTCCATACAGACTTGAAACTTAGTGAGTTTACAAGTTGTCTAAAACAAAAAATTATATAGTAAAATCTAAGCCATGATTATAGATTTTTCACTTAATGTTACCTGGCAAGAATGTAACCATACCTTTAGCTCTAATTTGTCCAATGCTAGATGAAAAATACTCTCTTTTCTTTTCGATCCCAGACTTAAAGTTCTGATCTTTTAGTGATAAAAAGGCAGTATTTTTTGATGTAACTGAAAAGGAAAATAGAAACAGTCAGTACAGATTTAATACATTCTTTAAAATTATGATTAATATCAACAAAATATAATTTACGTAATTCATATAGTTGCAACTAAGTAGAAAAGAAAGAAAATAAAATACAGCAATTGAAAGCTATATCTGAATAATTTTGAATTATATACAATATCAAGAGCACAGTGGTACAATATATTACAATGAAAATATTGGAAAGAACCCCAATACCACAAACATGATAAAAAATAACAAATAAAACAAGTTATTTAAGATTAAACCCTTATGTACATTTCGATGACCATGTTATCATCAACAGAGGGTCTCATTACAAAATTACAATCTAGCAAACAAGAAGTTACAGAAGAAACTAGAATCACTCTAGTTTGTAACTTCTTATTTGCTAGATAGTAATTTTGCAACAAGACTCTCTGATGATGATGACATGGTCATCGAAATGTACATAAGGGTTTAATCTTGAGGAACTTGTTTTATTTGTTATTTTTGCGGTATTCTTTCCAATATTTTCATTGTAATTTTGAATTACTTTAATCTTGTATTTACAGAAGACAACAATAATAAAATAATAATTTCACATAAAAAAAAATAATAATAAAATGATATAGGTTAATTTTTACAGCTAAATCTGTGAGATTTGTTTAGAATATATTATAATTATCATATAGTTCAAATGTTACAATAGGATTTTCTTTTATATTTCAAATGTGTTCTGAAAACATAAAAAAAGTATTAAATGTTAGTAAAACTAAGTGTTATTGTGTCAAATGAATGGAAGTCTTATAGTCTATAAGACAAAATGAAAGTTAGTTTCCTCGGATGTATGACGGAAATCTTTGTAGAATTAAAGTTCTATTCATATTATTGGATACTAAGATACTTCATAAATTATTGTAGCTCTCCTATACACAAGCTTGAAGAGAATGAGGAATAATTGAATTCTTTAATTTATTTTATTTATTCAAATTTGAATATTTTAATTACTACCTCAGTAAGAATTTCATAAATATATTTGAATTTTAATATTTGATTCTATTTTCACTTGAGATACTAGGTTTTACTAAAAAACACTTGGATACAATATATTAGTATGTTACAGCTGTCTATAGTAGCACTTATCTTTTTGATTACTAAGGTCAGCCGTTACGGAAGATGTGTCTCATTGTCAACACAGACTGGACATATCTCCCGAAATAGCAGTTCTCAATAATAAAAAAAGTAAGTGCAAAAGTAAGATACTAATAGATGTTCGTTTTTTTAGTGTTAAATTTCAAGCTTGACAAATCATATTGTTTTATTTAAATATTTATTTTACAATTATTAATAATTTCAAAATTTCTGTTTCATATACTTACGGTTAGGCTTTGTTCTGCATTGAATTGGTACTTTTTCTTGGATTTTAGAAAAATCACCATGTTTTGTTTGTTCTGGTACCGAGTCAAATTTATTAAATAAACTCTCTACCTATAAAAATTAATATATTTTATCATTTTAAAAAGGTTTACCAATGTTTATTTAATAATAAAGATTAAACAAAAACTCATTAAATATAACAAAATAACATTCAACAACATAATAACGAAAAATGCTGTTATTTCATGATTACAATTAAATATAAACTAAATAAAACATTGTTTAAAAAGTTGAATGTGATAATATTAATATATATTTCTATGATTTTGTCGCCATGCTATAGCATATAACAAGAACCACCATTATTGTGGTTTTGGGATTTATTGTCAGTTGCAATATATCAGGTATATACTGTATAAACAGTCCCTGTGGGATTTTACTTCTCACAATAATTACATAAAACAATTACAAATATATTTAGAAGAGTAAAATATATTAGGTTTTCATATAAAGTTATATTAATAAATTGAATATATTAACTTAATAAACTACGTTTAACTTAATGTTACTGACAATTTTTTAATTTATTAAATCCAAATGTGAAAGTTTCACTGATCATCATGGGAGAAAAAATCCATGAGTAATAAATAATTGTCAGTTTGTCTTGAATTTTTTAGTCCATTAAATTCGGTGAGTCTTATTAATCACTTAAACAATAGTTTATGACTATCCTAACTTTAAATTTTGTAAATTTGTTTAAACTTACTTAGACAGAACATTTTCGATCGCTATGTGGCGATCTTCTGCTTGGAAATGTTGGGTCAAGCGGTGACAGTTTTAAAGGCAGGTTTTCAATAGTATCAAAGAGTATGTGTGATTTGTATTGTGTTTATTCGTTTAATATGTTTGTACTTTGTGTTTTTGTGTGTTCTTATGTGGTCCTTTTTTGTTGATGTATAGGATTTCTAGGGTATGGTAAATGTCTGTGTATTTGTGTTCTGTTTGTGTTCCTCGACTCTTTGTTTAAAGCTGCGACCTGTTTGTCCAACGAAGAATTTGTTACATTCATCGCAGTTCAGTTTGTATATGCCTGGTGCTTGTAGTTTATCTTTGTTGTTGGTGTCGTGTTGTATTTTGTATTGTAACTTGTTGTTAGTTTTATATGCTATTTTGTATCCTATTTTTTGAAATTTGCGGGCTATTTTGTTGTTTTGTTTATGTATGGTAATGTGATGTATTTGTTTCCCTGTCTGTGGTGTTAATTTTAGTGTTTTTTTGTATTTTGTACCATAGTTTGTCTATTATTGTGATGTTGTATCCATTTGTGTGTACTAAAAATTTAATTGTGTCTAGTTCTTTGTTGTTAATCAGAAATTGAAACCAACCGATCCCTAAACTTCCTCGACCTAACCATAACAAAAAGCCACATACAAAAACACAGCTTCAACATTTACAGGAAACCCATAACAACAGACACACTTATCCACAACACCTCAAACCATCCTATCCAACACAAACACACTGCCTTCAGATCCATGCTCCATAGACTTAAAGAAGTCCCAATGACCACAGAAAACATAAACAACTCTTTAAAAGAAACAGGACACAAATACACAGACATTTACCATACCTAGAAATCCTACACATCAACAAAAAAGGACCACATCTCAACACACTAGAACAATATGAAATTTATAGACACACAAAAACACAAAGTACAAACATATTAAACGAATAAACACAATACAAATCACACATACTCTTTGATACTATCGAAAACCTGCCCTTAAAACTGTCACCGCTTGACCCCGACATCTCCAAGCAGAAGACACTGATGGAGATCGCCACATAGCGATCGAAAAAGTTCTGTCAAGGTTACAAAAATTAAGTTTAAAAACAAATTTACAAAATTTAAAGTTCATATAGTCATAAACTATTGTTTAAGTGATTAATAAGATTCACCGAATGTATTGGACTAATAAAATACTTATATTATAACAGAAACTCATTGGTCTTATGCCTTTGGCTAGTATTTTTGTAACAAGAGGCTGTAGGATGTTTCACAAGTAGCTGAAGAGATATGGTAGGCCTCAGAAAACTGATGATTTTATTTCTCCCTAATAAACAATTCATGTACTTTAGGAGACACAAATGTGATAATTATTGCCCCTGTAATCAACCAGTATCTTGAATAATATGAAGGTCAAGGCAATCCATATAGGAGTTTGCCATTGCTGGTTAAAGCTAACAAATAAGCCAGTTAATAGATGTTATAAGAAAGTACTATGGCAACCACAATCTGTCTCATATTTAATTTTAAATTAAAATAGAATGTAAAATATCTGAATATATATTATGAAATAAATCTTTGCAGCATGGTGTAAAGTATGGGCTAGGCAGAATATGAGGGAGACTTAGAAACAGGGTAGGTTTTAGAAATGGGACTAAAGTTTGGCGTCTTGTAACTAAAAAATTCAGATGGAAGGAGTAAAAATATAGAAGTAAAAGTATGTATATGTAAAATTAATAGTTTGAAAGTATACATGTCTATCCTCAAGTTACAAATAAAATAATTTGCTAGTGAACTGATGTATGTTAATTGAGGAGTAACTTGACCTCAAAGAATTTGTTAGGAAAGGGCTCAGCAAAACTTTGTGCCACAGGGAATGGTCAAGCATAGGTGGAGAACATTTTAAAAGATTCTGACAACCAAGAGGAAGATGAAAATCATAATCTAACCCCCTCTAAGACTCATACAGTTATCCCATCTATCTGACAACATAATTGCCCCTAAAGCACCTCATGCTGTGACATCACATAATGTACCAATCCGGATACTAGCATCAAATCAACAAATGCACTAAGCCTTGTGGCGATCAAGCAAATGAATACAGTTTGCAAACATTAAAATCACAGATTTATTTAAGGCTACCTCTTATCCCCAAGAAAAAATTTGTAGTGTTTTAGGATTGATAAATTAATTTAGGTATGAGGGATATATGTTCTCCGTTATGTAGATAATTCATGTATATTATTATTGTTTACATGCTTTCAGACTTTTAAGATATACTTAGGTTTTATAATGTGTGAATATTATTAACATATTTTCTCAATGAATTGGATTGTTGTTTGTATGCATGATAAATTTAGGATTACAGCGGAAAATATGCAACTTTTTAATTTATAATTATTACAAGATTTTTTAAAAGGTTTCAACGAATTCAATAGATTTTGTAAGAATGATGGACATAAGAGCATAGATTTAAAGAATTTATTACATTTTTTTATAACTTAATATGGTAATTGTTCCTACGTGCGACTACCGCTATTTTTGTGAAATTTTTTTACATTTCTTATGTATTTTCACGTCCTAACGTTCTGTGTATAGACACGAATCCAACATTAATTATTGTCGCTGACGCCGTTTTTTTGAAATATACTTAAAAAAACCTAAACTAACCTTTATTGACATACGTTCACACGAATCCAACATTATTTTTTGTCATCTACGTCGTATTGCCATTATTAATTTATTATAATACGTATAGATTTGGTTATAATTTTATACAACATTACTATATATTTACCTACATTCAAATATACCTACGAAGTACTCAGTCAGGATAGATTTGGTTATAATTATATTCAATTTTACTATCTACCTATATTGAAATATACCTACGAAGTAATCAGTCAGGATAGAATTGGTTATAGTTTTGTACAACATTACTATATACCTACATTAAAATATATCTATGAAGTATCAAGTCAGGATAGATTTGGTTATAGTTTTATACAACATTGCTATATACCTGCATTAAAATATACCTATGAAGTATCATGTCAGGATAGATTTGGTTATAATTTAATAAAAATAGATAGTAATTCTGAATAAAATTATTACCAAATCTATCCTGACTGGATACTTTGTAGGTATATTTAATGTAGGTATATAGTAATATATAAAATTACAGATCTAGACGTAGTGCAGTGCGCTGTAGCTACTGCGCGCTCGGTACACGCTACAGACCTACATGTCATTACAATGTAACATGTAAAATGTGAAATAAAGTAACTTTCACAAAAATACTTAAAAACGTAAGGAACGTACATATGTAAAAACGTGAAAATACATAAGAAAAGTAAAAACAAATTCACGAAATTAGCGTTAGTCGTACGTCAAAAAAGGTTAGTTTAGGTTATGTTTTTTAAGTATATTTTAAAAAAACGGCGTCAGCGACAAAAAATAATGTTGGATTCGTGTCTAGGACGTAAAAATACATAAGAAAAGTAAAAAAATTCACGAAAATAGCGGTAGTCGCACGTCGGAACAATTACTCTTAATATTTTTATTTTATAAGAGAAATAGAATATTTCCTACATCTAGAAATATGGTAACTCAATACTGGTTAAATATGCAGTTTAGGTAACCTAGTTTTTTAAAAGTTTTTCTCAAAATATCTGTTTTTTGATAACTTTGGAGCAAGAAGATGAATCTTTTCCTGGGAAAAATTATTATAATCTGTTATGGATTAGTTTTCATTCATTTCCCTCCTCCAAAACTAAGTTCCCTACACTGTATGTTTACCGAAATTATTTACACGTTGTGAGAAAATATATGTAGTAGTAATATATCAATAATAGTTGTTATTTATATATAAAGTATTTAACCTATTCCAACCAGTTATTATTGTAACCTAACTCTACAACATAACCTAAATCCTAAAAGAAAAGTCATACAACATACAGATAAAATACCTCATCAAGAACATTAGTATTATCATAAATGTCCATTGAATAAAGATTATAGACAACTTTTGTTTTGAAATTGGAACTAATCTTCAAACATATTATTTAAATGTTCTTTTAATTGTCAGCAGAAAAAAACATAAGCAAAACAAAACACGATCGTTTGAATAACAGTTACACCAACATAGTCTCATGCAATTATACTGGTCAAGAAAAGGTTAATAATAAACCTTTGTAAATATTCATGCTAATTAATTACTTTTTTTTACTAGGGTATTAAATGTTGTTTAGTAGAAGAAACCTCTGTTAATTTTTTAGATAATCGATTAGAGATGTTTGAGTGTTTTCATAGTAAATTACTCAATATTTTAAAATTTGTCAAATTTATGTTGGCTACACTTTATTGCGTAGTCTGCTGCATTTCTCTCTAAACCTGTTAACCTCTTCTCTGTTTAAGCTGTTTTATTAAAATTGTTTATTTTGTGTTTAGTTTATTCTACAGTTGTATGTAAATGTCTATTTATTTTTATTTGTAGGTTAGTCCTGGTTATTATTTTGTTAAGTTTTGTTTTTGGAAACGAAAGAAGGAAGTGTCAATTAATTGAACTGTTCATTATAGAAAATATATAGATATTTTGCTACTACTAAGGAAAAATGAAAATTTCACAGCAAGTAGGAATTGGGTTAAAAAGGCTCACTAACCAAAATTTGATTACAGACGATTCTTTTAAACAGTTGTTACAGGCTTCTACAATAGTCTTACAAAATCGGGAGACAACACAGGAAATAAGTAAGTTACTTCGGTAATGTAGTATAAATATGATGAAGTTTTGTAGTATACATTAATAAATTATAATTATCGTAATTATTAAGATTAATAATCGCTCCAATCGGCGATTTTTTTACCTGATCAATTTGACCTTGCTAAACACGAATCTGAAGTTTTTTTACTGCGAACACATTAAACAAAATTATAATAACCTGACCTGACCTGATATGGTTTTCTTTGGTTAATATGTGTTTGCCGTTGAAAATACCTTACGTTTCGTGTCCAACAAGGTCAAATCTATCAGGAGAAAAAATTTCGCTGATCAGAGCTTTAGTCGCTAATCTTAATAATTACCATAATTATTTCATTATGGTGCAAAAACCTGTCAGAAGTTATGAAGATAGTAGTCAGTCCTTTATCACCAATTTAGAAATTTGTGAGAATATTTATGCATAAAAGTATTCATAATTAAAGGTCTGCACCAGTGGTTCCCAAACGATTTAAACTAATTGTTCCCTTGATGTAAAATCCGTATAAAAATGGCAATTATGTTGTTGGTAGTAAAGTTCTAAGTCAATTATTAACAAGTAATTTTTTCTTAGCTACTGGGGCTACTGTAACTAATAAAGTATAAGCACAAACCTGTATATCTTTTGGACAATTTTTTAAAATTAATAATAGACAATACAGTAGGTATTGTTACAATTTACATCATATTTCATTTCACAATATTTTAAATTAAATATTCAATTGTGAAGTATGGCCCAGTGCCCCTGACAACGATCGTTGGTCCCCAGGTAGCTTTGGCGGAAGGTTTGGAAACCATTAACCCACACAAAAGTATAAAGGCAGTTTATTATTAATATACTATAATGGTAAATGTTTAAATCCACAAACCCTGCTACTTATTAGTATGCAACATTCCTAAACATGTCGTAAGGCTATTTTTATTGATATTTTTCCTGTTTTGGGCCACATTATTTTGTATCAACTTTAAGTTGGGTAAAAAATTCAGTGCACAGTAGCAGTTGTGCATAGGCTGGCTGTCTCGAGGTCACGTAACACCTCTACACTTACATACTGTTTACCATTACGTTTTGGCATAATTTTAATGAAATTTTACAACAAACAAAACAAAAGAAGAAAAGCTTTCTATAAATTGCCTGGGTTTTCTGATGTAAACATTTACCATTATTAACTAAATAAAATTCCATAATTTCACTTTTAAGCTTCTTATCAGCCTATCACAATTAAAGTTTCTAACAGGTGCTAGTTTGGCTTACTTATATAACACTATAACAGAAGTACAAACACAGTAAACTCCCGATTATCCGTGGAATAGGGTGGCCCGGCAACGCAGGATAACGAATTCCCCGGATAATCCGCTATGAACAAAGAATATGCAAAACGATCTATAATCGATTAATATACCATAAGTTACACAAATAATGATCCCGGTTAATGCAATTCACAAATAATCTTCAGAGGACAAAATAAATACAGAAAGTAATTTGAAATGTGATGTATTTGACGGATTATAACATGTACATTTATATGTCCAACTATTTACAATATGTACATAAGTATATGTCAAGAGTAAGTATGTATGTACATATGTAATTTCTTTTACACATAATACATAATACTTTCACTTTTTAACAAAAAAATCTATCACTTTCGTCTGTTTTTTTTGTCAGCATTGATTTAGCTTTAATGTGCATTCTAAGTTTCTTGAGAACCATTTTGTCGCACAGTGTCTACTTGTGTCACGTGTGTCACAAAGCCATAAAAATTGCTAATGTATATGACAGACATGGATAATGCATAAGTCACGTCTCAGACTATATATAGCCGAGCTGACATTTGTTTACAATCTTACGATACACATTAGGTTTTCGGGCGTCCAAGCATTTTGTCATTATCTCTTATATACAGTAGTCTGCTCGCCCCTTTTATTTCGCTGGCCCGCGTCGAGATGCTTCCCTTTCAATGTAAAAATTATCACGTACATATTTACATATCTATTCCCTTCATCTTAACTTCTATTAAGCCTTATATGTATTTACGTCGTAACTCACCGTTTGGAAATATTAACACATGAATCAGATTGGAATAAAAATTGGATATTTGTAAAACAATGACAGACCCTGGATAATCCGCATAAGTCACGTCTCAGACTATATATAGCCGAGCTGACATTTGTTTACAATCTTACGATACACATTAGGTTTTCGGGCGTCCAAGCATTTTGTCATTGTCTCTTATATACAGTAGTCTGCTCGCCCCTTTTATTTCGCTGGCCCGCGTCGGGATGCTTCCCTTTCAATGTAAAAATTATCACGTACATATTTACATATCTATTCCCTTCATCTTAACTTCTATTAAGCCTTATATGTATTTACGTCGTAACTCACCGTTTGGAAATATTAACACATGAATCAGATTGGAATAAAAATTGGATATTTGTAAAACAATGACAGACCCTGGATAATCCGCAAACAGGTTAATCTGCCCACGGATAATCGGAAGTTTACTGTATTAAGTTTAGAACACAGTGGCCGGAATTATAATATAACCAGGAATAACCAATAAAGTAATATTTGACAAAGATTAGACAACTCCATAAATTTTTCTCAACAAAATAAGGATCAAGAGGTTTTAAGTGACTTTATTGTAATATCATTTTTGTCTATAAACTATATAAGTACCTAGAATATTCTATATACATATTTTTCCATCTAGAGAGAAAATATGTGGTTAGTTAAAACAACCAAAATAATAAAAACTCAAGTTAATTTTAGATGACTAAAATAATAACTTAACACCAATGTCGAAAGCAGGTTATGATAAAACAATTACTTTTTGTTTGTAGAATGATTTAAATTAATTCAAAGAATAGTTAAAAATTCATCTCTCAATAAACAATGTGTCAATTCAAGATAAAACTTTAGAACTGGTATATGGACAACTCCATATTTTTAAATAACTGAGCTGCATAAAATCACCTTTTGATATATTTTTAAGTGTTATTAAAAACAGTAATGTATTTTTTAATGTTTAAGTGTTAGGATAGGGTATTTTTATAATTATAAGAAGTATTGTAAAAAAACATTTCCAGTGAGTAGTCACCTGTGATATCAAAAAATGATCATCTGAAGAAACTACATGAATTAATCACTTTAACAATAGTGAGAAGACACTGATGAAGATCGCCACATAGGGCTCGAAAATGTTCTGTCTCAGTAAGTTTTCACAAATTAACAAAATTAAAAAGTTTGGATAGTCATAAACTATTGTTAAAGGGATTAATTCAGATTCACTGAATGCAATGGACTTCAAAATTAAAAAAATACTAAATGAAATTGATAAAACAAGTTCCTCACTTTTAAAGTTGGCTGAAGTGCTATGCATTTTGTTATGACACATGTCCATTATGTTTGTAAGCTGGTAGTGCATATTTTTTTACCTCTTTCTTTTGTTTTAGCATTTAAAGTAATTAATTTAATTAAGAGGTTTATTCATCTGGTAAAACAAAGAAACATGTAATTTATTATGTTGTTTAATAATTAAATTTAAAATGTGTCATATAGTTTAGTCTAAATTCTAATTAATGCTTGCAGGCTTGAATCATTTATGCGGCTCAAAGGGAGACATTGTAAAAGAAAGTTTTGCTTCTCTGTTGGCTCTGCTTGTGGAGTCAGCCAGACACAATGTAGATACTAATACATTTTCAACTTTCCTAGAAAACTATAGCAGCAATAGTTCCAGGAACTCAACTATTGTTAAAATTTATGATAATTACAAATCAAAATTTCAGTTGTCCTTAAAGAAAATTGGTAGCTTTTATCCACAAATTGTTGATATTCGGTGGAGACTAGATTATTGTATAAAGGTAAATATTAATTTTTTGTTCTTAGTTGTACTATGGATAAAAATCAGTAGAAATCACCTATTAAACTGGTTTAATATTGAAACGATATTTTAGGCATACAAAACCAGCTGTGATACATTAGTGACATGCTGAACTTTTCTCTTATTTTAATCGCTAGTGGGGTTGTTTAAGCAGATTTATTTCTTACAAAAAAATGCTATTAGCAATAACAGGGGAAAGACAATAAAATCTGTTCAAAAAAGGGAATTGAATCAAACCATGCCATTCACTATTTTAATTTTAAACAAATGCTATTGGCCTTTAATTTTAAAATCATTAGTGAATTTTTATAGGTACAGTAGCACCTCATTAAAACAGACTAATTGGGCTGAGGGTTGTCTATTTTAATGAAAGTCAGAAATCTTAAAGTGTAAATATTTTGCATATTGAACTGTAAATGTTTTCTTTAAAAGGGTATTGATAGAAATTCCCAAATATAGCATTTTGCAATTATAAACTTTTGAAATAGTATTAATATATTATAGCCTGTTGCGTTGTAAAAGTTTTGTTATTGCTAAAACACTTATCATTTTTATGTACATGGAAATAATAAAATGGAATAAAAAAGTACATAAAAAACTAACGGTTTTAGTTTGCCTTTTTGCCATTTTGTTAATCCTTATTTTCACATAATAAATCATGAACTTTGTATTTCAAAAAAATTAAAACAAACAAAGAGAATATGCCTAATGAGAAATACAATGACCTTACAATGCTTCTCTAAATGTCTGTCAGATACGAACAAAATTCAGATTAAGTCCTAATGTCGTCTTTTAGACGATATGTTATTTCCCAATGATATTTCTTTTTCAATAGCTATCTCACTTTTAATGGTCATTGTTTTCCTGGCATTGTAGGGTAAGTTAATATTCTAAGAGTTTCTGGTTGTGTCTAGAAATCAGTCTGAAGACAGATAAATCTAGGAGACATGCCTGATAGAATTTCTTAAATGGCAAATCTTAATAAAGTTTTAGAAGCAACATATTGTATAAATTAACACCTGGATAAAGCCTTTGTTTATTCACACTGTTCAGGATGTGTATCACCTGTTTTCTCAAATTTTCTCTCAATTTGTATGGTTTGATGTTAAACTGAAATTAGATGAATACTTGCATTCATTACTTGGTAATGTGCTTCCATATTCATGCAAGTATGATTCATTCCTCCTTTTATAATTTCAATGTTCAATGACTGTACATTTAGTGTTTTACATTACAGTAGAGTCTCGATAATTCGAATTAGATGGGACCCCTTTCGGATTACACGGAAATACGTTCCTCGTGTATATTAGAAAAAAACAGGAGTTCTAATGAACCATAATACTATGATTAAGAATGCATAAAATACATTTATAGAACTTTATTGATTGACTTACTTACATAAATAATTGTTCCTATAGAAAACATTGTTGCTACATTTTTTGGAAAAAGTTATGTGTCTTCTGAGTTCACTTATCAGATCATGTTCATGCTACGGTATTGCATGAAGGTATATGCGTAGTGCAGTTTATAAGGCCGTCTTTCCTTCACCGTGACTAATTTTCCCTCCTCGTACTGTCTCGGTCAAACCTTCATCTTTATTTTTGTCATCATTACCTTCAATAGTTTTTTGTACCATTTCAATAACCATACCATCTGCTACCTCCATTTATTCACATCAGAATTTTCACAACCTGGAAGTTTCTTGATAAGAAATGTCAAATCTGTTTCTACTTGTGGATCAATAACACAGTAAACAGTTTGATTATGACTCAGGATTTTATTCCCCGACTTACTTGATGTTTCTGCTTTTATTTCGTTTAATGATTCGGCTTTGGTTTTAAAAACTTTTCAGTTTCGAGCACAAACTCATTACAAAACCACTCTTTGAATAGTTCTTTATCCATCCAATTAGAACTTTAGTTTTTATATGAAACTGGTATTGCTCACATGGAAATGTTTTAAACGCTGGTGGCTTAGCTGATCAATTAAAATATAATGGAAGCTCAAAAAATCGGGACTTGGAATTTCAAGACTCTACTGTATTTACAAAAAATGAGTTAATTGCTTTTATCCTATAAATGGTAGTAAAACTGAAGACAGTGTTATTTTGTAGGTTATCATATTTGGAATATACATCAGTAAATTTTTTGCAAAACTAAGAAACGTGTAATATATATAGAAAAAATTCATCTAATTTTTCTAAAAAATAATAAACGAATGTGCTACATTAAAATAAACTTTTTCTATCCAACACCTACTCCTGGCAAATTTCTTCTTTCTAGCTGCCACACATACGTACTATTAGATGATGGTGAGATGCCAAGGATACTGGATTAAAATGCATTTATGTATTTTATAGTTTCATATATATAAAAAATTTAATATATTTTTACTGGAAAACCATTGATTATTTTCAGTTACATGAAAATAATATATATATATATATATATATATATATATATATATATATATATATATATATGAAGTTAATATATTACTATTGTAAGTAATTTTATCCACCATTAAGTGCAATAATTTTACCTTGAGTGATGAGGCACCTTTCGGTCACTTGACCATTGTTGAATCAACAATGGTTGACAATGGTCAAGTGACCGAAAGGTGCCTCATCACTCAAGGTAAAATTATTGCACTTAATGGTGGATAAAATTACTTACAATAGTAATATATTAACTTCATAAAGTCAGTGCAACGGAAAAACAATGGATAACGTAAAATATCAAGAATATATATATATATATATATATATATATATATATATATATATATATATAAATTCGCAATATGTATTCTTGAGTATTATTAAAGAACTAAGTCAAAATACAAATACAAGAATTATAATTGAATTTACAATTTAAAGCTTTTCGTTGGCTAACAGTACCAACATCATCAGGAATATTAAACAATTGTATATATATATATTTAGGTTAGTTCTAGTAGAACTTAAAGCTTATTTAGGAATTTTTGGACTAGATAGGAGACTGACAGATTTACATAGTGGCAATAGTCCAAAACTGCAATCTCTTGGAAATAAATAAATAGACACATATAAAAACTTATCACACTATTGAAATATATAAATATAAATATATATATATATATAATGAATTAAAAATATTTCAAAAACATTGCAAGAAAACATATCATATGTAATGATAAATATTACAAGAAAACATATCACCATATTATATATACATATATATATTCTGTACAAACTGTGTAAGTACGATTGTCTTTATCAAGTTTGATTTTTTGTTTGTTTCAGTCAAGCAGTTTAGAGCATGAATCTCGACCAGTTTTCTTTATTCAGTTAAAAACTGAAGAAATTAAAAAAAGTGGTGGAGATAAAAATGCTGTGTCTTTAAAAAGAATTAACTTTATGTGCTCATTACAAGAATTACAAGAACTTGTAGGGAAGCTCCGAGATGCAGCTAGGCTTATCCAATCTATTGCAAATGTTAAATAATAGCTTTCTGTTTTATTAAAACTATGTTTTAGCTCTGTAAATATATTTTATATCTACTTGTTATTGATTTTATACTAATTATATATACTGTAATAATATGTACTACTGATTTTATATATATATATATATATATATATATATATATATATATATATATATATCTATTGATTATATATATACCTAATAAATTCATATTTGTATATACATATGTGAAATTTCTTCTTCATTTGTTACAGCTTGCCTTCTCTCGGGTACTTTTTAAGTAAATAAATAAAAGTTACCAAGGCTGTACTAGATTTACAGGTATATATACCGAGACTCTCTTGGTACATATAGCCTGCTTGTTTACTAATATGCACATTATTCCAAACAAAGATTTTATTTAATAAAAAGTCAATTTATATTAGGGAATAATTATTTAGGGGCAATATATTTTTAATTCGATTTTCATCTGGAAAATTACCTATCCATGACCACCCTTTAATGGTTTCTTATTAAAAAAAATGTTTACATTTACGTACAAACGTTTACATTTGTTCAGTAGCATGCATATTAATCCAAACAAAGGTGGTAACCATATGGTGTCCCAATATAAAGTGAAAGTCTTAAGTTTCTGTGCTTAACTCTCCTTTTAACATAACTATAAATATAAATAAAGTTATTTTACCAATAAACAATGGAGTATTGATAATATGAAATAACTACCTGGTCCCAAGGTAAATATACTGTATATATATATATATATATATATATATATATATATATATATATATATATATATATATATATTTTTTTTTTTTTTTTTTCTAGGTTTTGCAACACTGTTTTCTTGTATTCACTTATCACTTTCACTATATGTATTTAAACAAGAATCTTACTTGGTTTTTTATGCGAGTTAACTTTCAAAGATTGGCAATATCTCCATCATCAGTCTACTAAAACCCCCAGTCAGTGATGCCCGATGATGGAGGTACTGCCAATCTTTGAAAGTTAACTCGCATAAAAAACCAAGTAAGATCCTTCTTTAAGTACATATAGTGAAAGTGTAATATATATATATATATTTTTTTTAAAATTTTTTTAAACAACCTTAGGTTATTCAAATACAAGAATATTTATTAATTTATATCCAAAGCTTTTCGTTGGTAAACAGTACCAACATCATCAGGAATGAAAATTAATTTTCAGGAATGTAATTTTCATTCCTGATGATGTTGGTACTGTTTACCAACGAAAAGCTTTGGATATAAATTAATAAATATTCTTGTATTTGAATAACCTATGTTGTTTTAAATTATTAAACAAGAAAACGTATTATATATATATATATATATATTTGTAGTTATGCAACACTGTTTTCTTGTATACACTTATCACTTTCACCTATGTACTTAAACAAGAATCTTACTTGGTATTTATGCGAGCTAACTTTCAATGGCTGGCTGTGCCGTCATCCTCGGGCATAAATACCAAGTAAGATTCTTGTTTAAGTACATAAGTGAAAGTTGTATATATATATATATATATATATATATTTGCTCTTCAACTGTTGTTGGGTTCACCTCGTCAATGCTTGATGAGAAACGTCAGAACTGCGATTTTATGCACTGTTGAATGAACGGATGTACTCCAGATAATAACTCTTCATCATATATATATATATATATATATATATATATATATATATATATATATATATATATATATATATATATATATATATATATATATATATATATATATATATATAGAATTAAGTAAATATATTTCAAAAACAATAATACTTTTAATGAATATATTATTTTATATATATATATATATATATATATATATATATATATATATATATATATATTTATTCCTTTAATGAATATATATATTAAAAAAAAAATAAAATAAATAAATAAATAAATATATATATATATATATATATATATATATATATATATATATATACACATATCAAAACAAATGAAGTTATTCAAATACAAGAAAGAAATATTTATTAATTTTATTCCAAATATAAATAAATAAAAATTTTATTTAAATGAAGCATTCGAAATATATAAATATAGTAATAATGACAAATTAATAAATGAACAAGTAAAAATGCATTTTAAAATTGATACTATATATCTATTAAGGAACGGCAACAAGATAAACTTGGCAATAAGTAAACAATTTGGTAACAGTGCTGATTCTAATTTAACATATGTTTTATATCTTGCATCATTGTATTCCTGATGATGATGGTACTGTTTACCAACGGAAAACTTTGAATAAAATAAATAAAGAATTATTGTGTTTGAATAGCCTCAGTTGTTTTGATTATCATACAAGAAAACATTATACTCGTATGTATGTGTATATATATATATATATATATATATATATATATATATATATATATATATATATATTCTTTTAAATAAAAAAAATCTTATATTTTCTGACCTGCTTTATTGTTGAATTTAACTTAATATATGTATTTCCTATTTGTGTATTCCTTCCCTTCACACAAACACCCCTCCCCCAAGCGCAAACACCAACTATATAGTTTCATGTTAACCTAATCACTACATCGTTCACATATTTACTTGTAAATTTTACTCGTAAAACAGTTTCGGATTTAAACATGAGACGTGGGCCAACAATGAGTTTGTGCATTGCGCGTTACATGTGTGTGTGTTATGACTGCAATTGCAAACGGAGAAAATTAGAGTTAGGTCACGTTAGCAAATCAGCTACGTGCTGGGTAATTCTGTGCTAGAAGGCCGTAACAAATACGGTGGGATTTAATTTGTTTACACACGAACAAATATTTGCTGGCAGGAGTGATAAACCTAGCGAGACTGTCAACAATATATGTCCCTTTAACTGCTCAGGCACGGAACATCCATTCACAGTCAGGCCGAAGTAATAGAGTACAAATATTTGTGCAGTCTAAAAATGAAATTATTGTGATACTAGGAAACCTTCTAAAAAATACTCGTCCACATTTTATATTGTGTAAAATGCAAACATTTCTTTTAAAAGCTGAAGTTTTTCCGACTAATAAATTTTTTCAGCATTCAAATAATTAGAAAACTGAACGGGGGTGGGGGTTTCTACCCCTCCCCCCAACAAATGCCGATATGGAATTGGGAAGAATTTAACGGTCAAAGAAATAATAATGTCAAGTAATTAGGTGTAATATTAACACAGGAAGACATACAGAGACTTTTAAGAGATAGAAGAACAATTGAACAACACAACTCCTTTTGGAAGTATAAAACAAAACATAACATAACCAAGCATAAAAGAAAAACGTTTATCTATGTTACGATAGTACAATGCAATGGTATTAAAAGCCGAAAACGTGATAATAACCGAAAAATATTAAACCTTTATCAACGGATATGGGGTGTCTTCAACGATGCTATATACCAATGAGGATTTGTAAGTAAAGGCATGGAAAAATTAACAAAGGGTATGACTAGAAAAAGAAATAATAGCATAGAAGAGCAAAAATTAAAGACGAATGTATGTTGAACATTAACTACCAACTGGATAAGGTATCGTAATGGTGGCCTATGGAAAAATAGGACAACCATTACGGTCGTGGGGAAGCGAGATAGATAACACCACAAATAATTGGGGTCTTAGCAAAGAAGAAAGAAATAACAGAGAGGTACGGAACGGCAAGTGAAGGAACGTATTGAAAACAGTAAAATTAATAATAAAAAAAAACTGGACTTTCGAAGAATATTTGAAACACACAAACCCCTCAATACACAGCGGTTGGTAGCAGATTCTGCTTGGTAGTGATAGGCCAGGTACATCTTAGTTTTTTTGATTTTTTACGTCACTAAGAACAAGAAAACAACTTATAGAGTAATCAGAAACCCTACTGATAGGGAAGACATTACAAGATTGTCGGGATTATCCTACAAGAAAGGCTTTCTAGTCAGATCTCTTAATTCCGCAACGGTTTCATTTAAATTGTAGTGAGGGGAGTGGGTTTGATTATAATCTTCCAACAAAGTTTACAGTTCGTACGACTCGAAGGCAAAATGAAAAATGTAATAATGTATTCAACCGAACTTATAAATTTGTGGTGAATAAGTGTCTTTTAGAAATTGATTAGTTATCTTCAAATATAAGAACACAATTCAATTCTGAATATAATGAAAGTGTTTGTACTAATAACTAAACTGTTGTTATATTACTTTTCACTAGAGGTTTAACTTATAACAGTAACTTTAAAAGTTGTTCCAAAGTAAACTTTACTCTTGGATAAATGATTACTTAGTACTTTATTCCAACAAGAAAACAAGGTATATAAATGCAACCTTTACTCCCCGTTTATAATCACAAAAACTTTTCCCGCTTTCTGGAAAATAAACTTCTTTACAATATTTTAAAAAATTATTATAATTAAAACTGGTCTTGTTAGACCAACAATTATCTTCTCTTGCATTATCTTAACCTATATACTCATATAACTAAAATCCCCATTAAGTCTTTAGTTCTTGTTTAGACATTGACAATTACATATATTAGGACTAGCACAGCACAACACAACACTACACTAGCTCAATTGGTTTGGTTTTCTTCAATCTTCTAACCGTGTACTGGTTATCGAGAAGTTGGAGATCCATTGGACTTGGATGAAGGTGAAGTCTCTTTTCATGCTTTTTGGGGCCATCTTCTTTATTTCTTCTGCTATCGTCAGGATGTTCAGATATCGATGAATATCTTTGTTTTTTTACATACCAAGGGGCATTAACCATATTTCTCAGTACCTTATTTTGGTACATCTGAAGAATTTCTACTTAGATTCCTTTGCACATCCCCACAGTTGACTGCCATAGAGAAAATAATCTTAAATTAATTTTAAGTATGAGCAAACTACCTTTTTCTAAAACCTATATAATCTTCATACATACAACCTTCTGTATCAAAACCTTTCGTTTTCAACTCTTCCAGTATAATTTTATAATAAATTACTTTGTGTTATTAGATCAAATAGAAAATAAATCACTTACTAGCATTAAACCAACATATACTAAATTTGAATATTACTGACATTTATTTTTATAGTATTAAAATCTAAATAATTCGTCACATAGGCTATATTTTCAAACCGATAAAATATTTTTCTAGTTGGTGTTTATACTTTGTACTTGACCATATCGTCTAACGTAAGTAATTTATGGATTTTAAAAGTCTCCTGTTTTCGAAAGGGCTACACTACGAATTAAACACAGTCTTTCTCAAGCTTTGATTTTATTCTTTACTAAAAGTGAATACTTAAAAAAGTTACGAATGTTCTATATAAAAAGTTTAAAAAATTCAAGCAGCAGTAGTAGAAAACATATTAGAGAAGTAAACAAAGTGGAAATGAAAAAACAATGAAAGACATTTACATAAACCATTTGGTTTTATTCTTTACTAAAAGCGAATACTTGAAAAAAAGTTACAAAGATTAAGAAAAAAAGCCAAGCAGCAGTAATAAAAACATTAGAGTAGTAAGAAGTATTAGGAATGGAAATAAAAGCATTTACTTGAAAACGACAATATTTTTAAGCTAATAAAATCTAAATTGTTGTTTGAATCTTAATGCCTTTATTTCAGGGATTTATAATGGTATTCTACAAATAAATAAACTTTTGCCTAAAAATGACTAAAATCTACTTTTGACTCTATAGATCTAAGTTGAAAGTAGACCCTCTTGAAATTACTTAGAATGGCGACGTCCAAAATATCCTAGTCCTTACTGCAACTCAGAGCTATGGATTACTCTAACCATTAAGTGCATTTTGCTGATGTAACTATTTTATTTTTCAAGGAATGATTGGTATGTAAGTGACTTCTAAAGTCACAATTGTAAAAATAACATTGAGATATATAAAAGTCTCCACCGTTAAATATACGTATCCTAAGTTAGCTCATAGTATCACGCTAAGTTTTTATGTTCTTAAAATATTAATACAGATGATAATATAATTTAAGTACCAGATATTTCACAAAAACCAACACAAAAATA
Source organism: Prosapia bicincta (assembly GCA_036971475.1). Classification (NCBI taxonomy): domain Eukaryota; kingdom Metazoa; phylum Arthropoda; class Insecta; order Hemiptera; family Cercopidae; genus Prosapia; species Prosapia bicincta. The sequence goes on along the minus strand of JBAIZL010000010.1, from coordinate 36,321,014 downwards.
GAACTCTTAATTAATAACATAGATATTTATGTACACTTGAGTTCAACGACACGTGATAGAAAACCAGCTCCAACTATTATATAGACGTTATTGTACCGTAGCCTTAAGGCTATTGTAAAATAAGTTGATTGTAGAAAATGTGTAAGGAGTAGACGCGAGTTTTTCTTTTCACAGAATGTAATTTAAGAAATGCCTCTTCTGAAGCACATCAAAATCCCTCTTCTTTCATCTCGTCACGAGCTCATTAAACAGTATTTAACAGAGCCCTCGGTTCATTTTAGGTAATTGCGTTTGTCAGGCGACTACATTTACTCCGCTCCTGGAATTTCAATTAGAAATCTTTTCTCCGGAAGTAGAAGGTTTTAATTAAAAAGTGTTTTACAACACACACACACACACATACACACACACACACACACACACACGCACACACTTATATATCTAACATGCCAATACTACTCTCATTAAATCAAGAAAGTTTTTCTCTAATTACAGTCTTGAAGTCTAATGGAACCCCAACTTCAGATAAAAGTACTGACTGCTCATGAGAAAAGGACAGAAAAGCTAAATTCAAAACGATAGGTGTCTAAAATTTCTGAATTACTTTAATGTGTCTATGCTCAAACGTCTGGCAACTTACAGATATATTTATCGAAGTTAGTATATTTTTTAAAATTTTGAAAAGTTTAAAAGTTGTACTTTTTAACAAAGAATGTTTTATTTGTAAAAAAATTACTATTGTTTAAACAGTCAATGTGTAAAATTTTGATTTTTCCTGAAATAAAAAGTTTGATGACTTTATTTGTGTGAGAGCCGAGATAATTATGAGCTGCTGGGAGTAACTCTTATATGAAATAAATCTTTTCCAGTCACCTAAATATTGGGCATAACTGAGGATCAATTATTTAAACATACAGATTTGTTTTGAATTTTGTAAGTATTTATTGCAATTCCATATTGAAATTCACCAAATAATAAAATTTTAGGACAGTACGTGTCAAATAGATCCTTGTTGGCCTATTTATCTGACTAGATATACTAAAATTGTTTTTATACTAACCAAAAACGATTTTTAAAACATTATTTAATTGGTAAGTTGATAAACAATTATATCTAACTATAAAATTAGATACATGATGTAATATTAATTAGTAGCACCATCTTATATCTTAAAATGTTATGGTGATCTCCAATGTTGCCAAAGTTAGCATGAAAAATATAAGTTTAATTTTGTTTTCCTATTAGTTTTACTGTTTATGCAAGGTTTCTATTCGAATGTGTCCGTTAACTATTTGCTTTGGTTAATCGAATGTTTTTAAATTGCTAAAGAAGTTTCTGAAACAATGAAACTTGCTACAAATAAACAGAATTTAATTCGTGTCTAAAATTTTGTACAATATTTAATCGAAACGTAACATATATAAAAGGATTTAAAATTAAACGTAATATATTTGTTTATTTGGATGCTTTTATTATTTTATGCACAAATGGGACAACTTTGAAATAATGAATATCCGTTTGAAATTCAACCAAGCGGTAATGTGTTTTATTCTGAAATTGGGTGTATTTGCAAAACGCAATAACATGACCAATCTGTTTTATAACTGTCGAAAAGCTTCGGTTGCCCACAGATTGAACAGTTTGCTCCATTAATTTATTAGTCTGTTCAACTACAAAATACAGTTCTTGAATTGAAATTAGAAAAACCTAATTTTACATTGCCAGTTTTATGTTTTCGTGTGTTTATTCTACACTAACGATAAGTGTTCGTACCTGTTTTTCTTTAATATTTGTCTTTTTCATTATTTTATTATTCTTATACGTCAAGACGTCTAGCTTTGGACACTTACTTCCTTCAAACGTTCTCTGACCGTTTATTTTCATTCTGCTTAAAATCAGTTCTGATTTAGGTATAGGTGTTTGCACGTAAGATGGCACTTGGCCGATCGTCTATACTAGCTTAGATAGATAAAATCTTGTCTGACGTCATGCGGGTTGCATCAATTGTCCTCGCGGTCCTCGTGAAGGCGCTCCAGTAGATGATATAGGAAATTATGTAATATTGTTACTGCGATCTTTTCTCCCACCTCGAGCCTATAAGTATTCACAATCTTTCTCTATCCTTCATAGACAACAACCATACCAGCTGATCGCCTCAACACAACCAATACAATTATAATGCCTTGTCACATGAAGAATCTCCCATCTAATTGATTTGAGGACGTGGTCTTCTGATCCCACGCCACAACTACAATTGCTTTGTCATAGCTCATATATGGGCTTTTTTGTTTGATTAATATACGTCTTTTCTGGTTACCATAAGCAGAATAGTTTGATTTTGGAAATGTACTTTGTGAGGTCAATCACTTTGTACTGTGATTCCAGTGCCATTCAAGAGTTTATTTTCTGTCCGCCAATTTCGCATCGGGCGACGTTTTTCTCTCGCTCTTTCATAGCGAGTTTTGAAGTTGTCTCAATATTTTCTCCGATTAAACTGAAAACATAATATTACAATATCGATGTCGCATATTGCTTTGTACTACTTGTAAAGCACACTATAATTCATTTTGATATTTGTTCTTTATGTAAATTATTTTTAATATGTCTGATCGAAAGTTTCACTTTTAAAACTATAGAAGTTTTATGCTACAATAGTTTAAACATTTGTATACATTCTTGAATTTTGTAGTCCATTACGTTTGGTGAATTTTATTAATCACTTAAACAATAGATTATGACTAAAACTTATTGAGACAAAACGTTTTCGATCGCTATGTGCCGATCTTCATCAGTGTCTTCTGCTTGGAGATGTTTGGTCAAGCGGTGACGGTTTTAAAGGTAGGTTTTCGATAGAATTAAAGAGTATGTGTTACATTCGTCGCAGTTTAGTTTGTATACGCCTGGTGCTTGTAGTTTATCTTTGTTGTTGGTGTTGTGTTGTATTTTGTATTGTAATTTGTTATTGGTTTTGTATGCTATTTTGTAACCAATTTTTTGAAATTTGCGGGCTATTTTGTTTGTTGTTTTGTTTATGAATGGTAATGTGATGTATTTGTTTTCCCTGTCTGTAGTGTTAATTTTAGTGTTTTTCTGTATTTTGTACCATGGTTTGTCTATTATTGTGGTGTTGTATCCATTTGTGTATGCTAAATATTTAATTGCGTCTAATTCTTTGTTTATGTTTTCTGTGGTCATTGGGACTTCTTTAAGTCTATGGAGCATGGATCTGAAGGCAGCGTGTTTGTGTTGGTTAGGGTGGTTTGAGGTGTTGCGGATAAGTGTGTCTGTTGTTATGGGTTTCCTGTAAATGTTGAAGCTGTGTTTTTGTGTGTGGCTTTTTGTTATGGTTGGGTCGAGGAAGTTTAAGGATCGGTTGGTTTCAATTTCTGAAGTGAAGTGGAGTTTTGGGTGTATTTTATTAGTGTAGGTGAGGAGTTTTCACACTGACGGGACACATTCACAACACACTAGAACAATATGAAATTTACAGACACACAAAAACACAAAATACAAACATATTAAACGAATAAACACAATACAAATTATAGTCGTACATTCTCTTTGATTCTATCGAAAACCTACCTTTAAAACCGTCACCGCTTGACCAAACATCTCCAAGCAGAAGACACTGATGAAGATCGGTACATAGCGATCGAAAACGTTTTGTCTCAGTAAGTTTTAACAAATTTACTAAATATAAAGTTCGGATAGTCATAAACTATGGTTTAAGTGATTAATTTGTATACATTTTTTTTTTGGCAGCTTAACGTTTTAAAGGCAGGCTTATGATAAAAACATTTATTATAATATTCAGTAACGATTTATTATACTAAATAAGTCATATGATAGGAATACTATTTTTGAAAATAATATATTAATATTCATGTATTATTTAATTATTTGTTTAATAATTAAGTAATTATTAAGATTATAAAAAATGTTTAACCTCTAAGGAGATTACTTAATCAAATTAAAAGTGTTATTTTTAAATATTTAGGATGCAAACTGAACCCTGGTATAAGCAAAGAGGAATGAAAAAGTCTTTACATTTTATTTTTACGTTATATTGTACTAATATTAAATTAAATTAATTTTATTATTTAATTTTTTTCTCACAAAGTTACAACAAAGACGTAGATTGAGAATGACAAAAGCCTCCACAGTACAATGTAGTCGTTAACATAACTCTTGTCATATTTCGACAGAAGAAACAAATACGAATGCTTGTATATATGCATATGTATGTCAATGCTTGGATAGCCTCAGATGTCATGTTTTCCATTCAATTAAAATAGAACAAAACTAAAATATTTATGAATAAACCATTTAAAACTCCCTCGCTCAATATGATTCTGAAAATACATTTACTTTGTAAAAACCATTGCTTTGAAACACGTGTAGTCACAAATTGATATAACTTTATTGTATAACTGAACGCAATTTATATTCGCAGCTAGCACTGTAAAGGTGTGTTATTGGCACACAATTTGCTGATTGTGTTATTACAGTACGTTCTGAGTAATTAAATTGAAATAATTTTGAAGTTTAAATGTTTGTACATAACTTATAAATTATATATCCATATTTAACAAATCATGCTAATAAACTCATTAATCATTTATATTAATAATGAACGTTAGGTTTTAAATATATATTTGCAGTTATTCATATAAAATATAATGTATTTTACTGAAAAGTTAAAATCGACTTCCACAATTATTATTTGAATTGATATATTATTCTTTAGCACCGAAATTAAAATTTGTAAATACACCAAAAATTCCTAAAATTTAATTTTAGTTGACAGTTAGAAGATTTGAATTTCATCCTCATGAAAGGAAGCTTCAGCCTTGGGATTGGATGGAATCCTTCCAGGTAAAGCTAATGCAGAAGAAATTTGTCATGTGTATCGTGACGTCAAACGAACATATAAAGCCTCGTCGTTCTCTTAGTTGAAGTAATAGTGCTTTACAAAGCCAACTCGAGATACTTTAATGCTCGGGTAATTAAATGTTAACAACTTTGTTTGTATCATACTTTGTCTGTTATTATTAGTATTAGTTATTATTTAATAGATAACTGTATATAGCCCAATTATTGATATCTGTTTAAAATGTTTCTCAAGCTTATCTCTATATGCCTTATATTTAGAACTACTTCAAAACTACCTATTAAATTTTCCTTACCCCCCTTTTCCTTAAATAAACAAGCAGTAGTATAGGATAGGACTGAGATGGTGACATCACAAGGTATCACTCCTCCAACCCCTACCCTTTTTAATTCATTGAACTCGGCTTACCAACGATTTCTTCACTTTCCCCAACCCCATCGAATCTTTTTCTTAACCTCTGCCTAGTCATTTTATAACCTCTTCATAACCGTTTTAAACCTCTAATTAATCTAATACCTCCCTTTCTTACCCTATACTTGATGACGATATTTCTGAAAAATTGACTTATCTGAGTCATATTCGAACCCCCTCTTCTCTGTGTTCTAATACCGTGACGGCTATCTTGGTGCAACAGAGACGTATTTTGTTACTATAAAAAACTATGATAATACAGAGGTAGCAAAAAATCCGGAAGTATTGTAATACAGAAAGTGTAAAATAAAGAAGTAGAATTAGTCTAGTAGAGAAGTAGGGTAATTAATACATATAATGCAGCAAAATTATACTGGAGAAGTAGACGACATAATGCAGAAGTGGAATAATTTAGAAGTAATTTAATGCAGAAGTGGTAGACTGTATGTGCGAAATAGTACTTAAAGTAAATTTACACCCTTTCCATTCTCACTCTAACAACACTTTGTAGTAATTTATGCCTCTACCTCATTAGTTTTAATCAAGTACCGTTAATCAAAAGCCTATATCGTCGCAAACGCTCAAAGTTTCAATCTCTTATAATATTTAATATATTTACCAAAACAAACATATACCTTTCTCATTTCCCCATGTAAATCTCAACTTTTACACCTGTCCTAAAGTTCTATACAGGTTTTATTTATCTGCTAAAATAAGCAATCGATATTTGAATGCAGTTGATCCACTGTGTATGTGTAAAGACTATGTAGAATCGATATTTATCGTTTTACCGTAATCGTAAGAATAATTTAAAGAAAAAAGTATTAACTGACAAACAGACGATGTATTTAAAAGAAAACAGAATAGCATATTTTCAATAATCTTTGAAGTCGTTTATATTAGGGCGAGCGCAAGAGTATTTACCCTTAAACAACCCTTAATTTAATTTAATACTTACGTTGTCAAGAAACCAGCAACAAAAACAAAATAAAAATATAATAACAAAATAGTAAGAAATACTGGAGTACAATCTACACAAAAACATATCCAGATGTATCCTTGTAAGTCAAATTATCTACGCTTCTTGCCCTGGAGAACACGTAAACTCCAATTTCTAAAGTGCAGGTTCACCCAGAGTGAATAATTCAGTCTGGCTGCCAACGCTTCCTTCTGCCAGACGCATTTTTCCTTCCAATCGTGACTTTCCCTATATAAATATTTGAATCTAGAACAAATTTATGTAGAAATTCAATCTGTAACGTTACTGAGCAACTGTAGGCACCACCTCACCTACTGCACTTTGCATAAGAGAAGTCTCCGCAACATGTCTAAGGATATCACACTTGGGAAGCTTACAAAGAGGAGGAGCTCTAACCACGGGAGATTGCAATAATAGAAATGGCAGGTCTTCGTAATAATTACCTAAATACGTTCCTTACAAATTTTCAATCGTTAATAAAATACGTTTTTATTCACCCAATCAAGGTCAAGTACATTTTTAAAAAACTATAGTGGATGCCAATTGATGTTAATACAGTTTTTCAAATATTTATTCAATAATTAAACTACACAAACTTTGGGGTCTAGGTCGGACTCTAACTGAGTATCCTCTTGTTCGAAGTATAGGCACTGAGCCAACCTTCCGTAGCTAAAAATAACCTTTTCAAATACCTATATGAAAAAACCTCCATTGTATAACCATAAATTGTTGCCATGGCTACCACACAATATTATAAATAATAGTCTAGGATTAAAAACGAACAAACTGCATTAACGATATCGAACCTTGCTTCACAAACTGACAATGCGAAAGGAAAGCGAAAAGAAACTACAGCACAATGGAAGCGACGAAAAAAGAAAGCGTATAAATAGTAACAAATAAAAATAATAGTCCAACACCATATATAGAAAGGAAATTGAAAAACTGCAAGAAAATTCGCTTTCTATTTTGCCACTGAATAATGTTTTTCTGACTTATATATATATATATATATATATATATATATATATAGAGGAGTGTGTGTGTGTGTGTGTGTGTGTGTGTATATATATATATATATATATAGGAGTGTATATATATATATATATATATATATATATATATATATTTTAAAACAACATAGGTTATTCAAATACAAGAATATTTATTAACTTATATTCAAAGCTTTTCGTAGTACCAACATCATCAGGAATGAAAATTACAATAATGTAAGCTATAGGCCTTGGCCTATATTTGAGGCCTAAAGTTTACATTATTGTAATTTTCATTCCTGATGATGTTGGTACTGTTTACCAATGAAAAGCTTTGGATATAAATTAATAAATATTCTTGTATTTGAGTAACCTATGTTGTTTTAAATTATTAAACAAGAAAACGTATTATATATATATATATATATATATATATATATATATAAATAAATAAATAAGTAAATATATATATATATATATATATATATATATATATATATATATACAGGAGTATATACATATTTATATTAACTGTATTTATAAAATAAATAGAAACTTGAATTAAATTTTACTTGGTTGATTTAAGCAAAAATTGACGGTTAATTTTTTTAATGTTACGTCTTTAGATGGAATCTAATCAAGTCACTCGTTTAAACCTATTCATTTTAGTACGATTTAAACTAACAGAGTGATAACATAGACGAATTTAAAGAAAGTAGAAATATGTTTAATGACACGCTTCTAAATTATATAATAACAGAGTTTAAACAAGATATTTATTTAAAATATTTACGCAATAAAATACAAACGCATTGAAAACTAGTGAGTTTTAATTTTTTAAAACTAAAAACATTATCTTGTAAGAGAACTATAGGGAGACAAGGAAAATATTTGTCAAACACAATGTAGGCATCTTACTTTCCATAAGCACTAAAAACACTTTCCATTATCGCTTCCTCTATAAATATATTTATTGTTGAGGTATTTATATCCCATTCCCACGTAATCGATTATAGTAAAAAAGTTACACCGGGCGTTGCAGAAAGTCATCAAAAATACGAACAAAATTATAAAAACTTCCGCTCACGGCCCAAAAATAAAATATTTGGAAAATAACAATCCCCCTCCCCCAAAGCGCACGTAAAACGTCACAGATTCATTGCTTTGACTTTATTTTTGGACGTAATAACTCGCAAAATGATTGGAAACGTAATCAAACTTGCTACTGATTCCCAAAAACTACAAATTTTGAAAAATCAACGGTAACAAAGCACTATTACCACCACTGCACACAAACCTTATAGAATTATAAAACTCGAACACACACCATCTTATTTTTGGGCAATAGTTAATCGAAAATTACTCAAAAGTACGAAACAAACTCTTACAGACTATAGGCTATTCCACGGATAAAACAGAAACTGTTGTATTGGACATTTGCACACCTTTTATTTCTAACTTTGACATAAAAGTGATAGAACTTGCAGAGCAAAGCATCGTAAAATTGAAGTGGTAAAGTTGACATTTTAATCAAAATTTGTAATTTCTTTAGTGTTAACAGTAAGTTTAATTACATTTTAAAACATTTTGTGAGTTATTACGTCAAAAAAACCTACACAAAATGTTGATTTGTAAAGTTTTACGTTCGCCTTGACTGGGAGGAGAATGTTATTTTAAAAAACTTTAATTATTTGTGGACTGAGCGGAAGTTTTTTTAAAATTTTTTGCGTATTCCTAATGACTTTCTGCATCGACCAGTATAATTTAGTTGACTGAAATTGATTGCTTGGGATCGGTAAATAAATACCATTGATTGGTTTTGAATTGATAGGAACGATGAATTTCTTGTTGGAAGTCTGTTACAAACATTATGAGTTTATTTGTAACTACTGCAATGATTATTTATTTATTTTTAAAGTATTATTGCAAATAAAGAGGGAGAAAATTTGTTGTGATTAAAACACAAAATGTATATAATAGGATAACACCAATTAGGTAATTAGATAAAAAAACGTTTTACGAAAACAAATTTAAATGTAACCTGTAACAGTAATAAACCTAAGAAGATTATGTGTTTTTGGACACTACTTTTGATTTTAGTTGTATTTAAGAAAGGTCAAGAAAATTACCAAAGAAATGAGGTTTTATTATTTCTAGTATTATCCAGGAGAAATTTACTCATAATAAATGTTTACTGGTTAAGAACTGTAAACTGTATGAGTTACTCCTAAGAGACCACAAAAAAGGTTTGATGATGTGCTTGTTAATTTCGGTCGAGTTAACTCTGGAGAAAAGTTTCTCTTTCAAGTACGCAATAATGATTACAACACTGACTTGATACAGACATTTTCTTACCTCATGTAAAGGATAGGAGTTATGAAAAGGAAACAAACTCAATAGATTGAAATTTACAATTAGTTAATATTTAGCTATAAATCATAGATTCCTCTCACACGGCTTTTAAAAGGAGCGAGTTAGCTGGAAAACGTTAAAGTTTCTAAGATTAAATAAAACAAATATAGTAATAAGTCAATGGATTGTTTATTAAATAAAATATCATGTGCTTTCCTTCTATGCATACATTATTAGTATTTATAAAGGAAACCATCGAGGGAGAAATGTAGGCCTAAAGTAACCATAGGAAATAAAACAAAAGCGTACCTTAAGATGGGAAACTTTAATTGAATTAAATTTTAATTGAAACTCAACAGAAGGACAAGTAAAGGTGTATTAATTATGCCATCAGATTTAATTACCAAATGCTTAGTGCAGGATGATGTGAGCTTCGAATTCCTCTGTAACTACGTGTGATTAATCCTCCTAATGTAATCCTCTGAGGCTCCAATAATCCTCATTGTACTTCGTACTAAAGCTCCATTCCACTTCATCAATATAACAAGCTTTGGAATAGTAAAATTACAGATATTGCATTTTATAGTTTCTGTAAAAAATGTTTTTAAGACTTCAAAAACTATAATTAAAGAATAAATATGCTACAACTCACAAATATAAAAATTTTATTTTCATACGCGTTTCAACGACTAATTTGTCGTCATCTTCAGTGATGCTACACAAATCAAATTAATCTTAATTAAAAAATATTAAACATAGGTTTGTTAAAACTTTATAGGTTATGTTTAATATTTTTTAGTTAAGCTTAATTTGATTTGTGTAGCATCAATGAGGATGACGACAAATTAGTCGTCGAAACGCGTATGAAAATACAATTTTTATATTTGTGAGTTGTAGCATATTTATTCTTTAATTATAACTTTCCCTCACAAGCCAGCTTGAATATTAATTATATTCAAAAAACTAGTTTAATTTTTTTACAACTTAGAAAAAAACAATAGTTTTTATTAACTACTTAATATTTTAGTTTTAGTTTGTTTTAATTTGGTTAGTATTAAAATAAAGTTTTTTTTGTTTTTACACATGAGATATTTTTACGGTGCTGTGTAACCTGCGGAGAGCGAGTAAATGCGACTTTTAGTGGCGTAAATAATATTTGCTAAAACCTTTGTCCATTATCAACACTCATAACTACAAGAGTAACTAGATTAAGGCTCCATTAGGATTATTGCTTTTATATCATGGTTAATTTTTTAAATTTAGATTTACGGTTATGTATCTATAACATATTGTGAAACTAGGTTAAATTAGCCGGAAGTGTTATTCATGAAGCTAAATTATGTTGAGTGGATTCACCAGTAAATTTACAACTGTTATTGTTACAATGAACCTTCTTGCCTATTGTCATATTTATTTATCGTCCATGAATGCATGTATGGTTTAATGTGTTTGTACAGTAGATTAAACAAGTGGTTTAACTGAGTGTGTACTTGCAACTATGGCTTGTGTATACGCCCTCGCGCCGTCAGCATGTTGTTGATTTACTCTACTATTAAATGTTGCTTTTACATATAATTAATGCTATAAAGTTTAAGGGGAAAATAATTTTTATACTATTTTATTACAACATGGCTTATATATTTCAATATATCTTTATCTGATTAAAATTATAAGCTATTTTATGAATTTAGAAATATAAATAAAGTAATGACATTTTTTAAAAATATTTAAAAACTATTGTAATAATAATGAGTCCCTGTTATATTAAAATGGAGTAGAAGCAACGAGGTACAGCTGTCTTACTTGGGGTGTAAGGCATTCAATAAAGTAATGTATCTAGGATAAGCTTCAACTACTCATTATTTCCCCAGGTACTCATTGATCTACTTTGGGGGACTGGAACCTCTTTACCGCTTCCCGGGGATAAACCCCCTCAATTTATGTTGTTAAGTGCTCTACCTTCTAGTTCACTCAGCCGGCTTGAAGTAAATATAGGTATAGAATAAATGATAAGATGATGGAGTATCGAGTCAAAATTGTTTTATTTATTTATTGCAACGTTTCGGTAACTGATTTGTTGCCCTTATCAAGCATGAAAACAATTTTACATTCTTGATAAAATCAAAGAAGCTAGTATTAGCCTCAGAGTAAACAGATAATAGTGATCCATCGAGGTCAGTATGGATATCGTCCAAACCAACCCCCTTCAAGTCACTGTTCGTGTTTATTGTCCGAATGGTCAAATAGTTCGAGCGCAGCAAATAAATCGCCGAAACGGTGCAATAAATAAATAAAACAATTTTAACTCGTTATTCAATCGTCTTATTTATGCAATTGTTATTTCGAGTTGTCTTTAATCATGAATAGCTAAATACAAGTATAATTGAATATAATATTTTAATAATAAGATACTCACCTAATGAGAAAAAATTCTTATTGAAACCATGAGTATATAATTACGTTGATTACTTTCGTGGATTATTTTATTATTTAAAATTTATAATAACATCGGCATAAAATATAAACATCAGTGTAAAGACGTTCAAAATGATTTTACCTCATAATGAAACCAAATGTAATAAAAACTTTTCTCAAAAGAAATTGAACAGGGAGTAAATATTCTATACAAAAATTATACCTGTGATTGAAATATACCATCATTACTCAAAATCTTTGAAATTACTATAAAATTACAGCAATAAATTAAAATACCATAAATTTTTCAATTGTAGCACCCACCGACACACACACACACACACACACACACACACACACACACACACACACACACACACACACACACACACACACACACACACACACACACACACACACACACACACACACACACACACACATACACACACCCACACATACACACACACCACACACACACACACACACACACACACACACACACACACACACACACACACACACACACACACACACACACACACACACACACACACACACACACACACACACACACACACACACACACACACACACACACACACTTAAATGACAACAACTAAGGTGATCTTAAGCAACCGTGTTTAGAAATTTGGAATTATGTAATTAGGTAATAATCCTACAAAAAGAGGGCATTGCAGATGAATCAGCGTTCGTGAACTGTTAATTATTATTGACATGTGTTGAACCTATTACAAACAGTTGATAAGGTCGTTCCTTCAGCCTCAAATCTTACCCACCATGGAACATGGTCATTAAAAGAACTTTGTCTTACAGTTTGGGATAGTTCAAACATGATATATTCTATAACTTACTTTTTATATAATTCCATTAATTTAAATTAATAAAACCTCCGTACCACAAATAATATTTTCATTTATTTAATACCTTATGTATATTTCAATTGCATATGAATCCTTGTCATAGGTAATTTCCAAAACAAAGCACTTTACTTTGTAAATTACCTCTGAGGAGGATTCCTATGCAATAGAAATGTACATCAGGTATTAAATAAGCGAAAGAGATATTTGTGGTATAGAGGTTTCACTTATTTAAATTAAACATTACGCCACAGTTAATATATACAGTTATAACTCCATTATCAAGTAACATAATTTAGTCAATTGTGTTTATATAAATTCCACAAGCATAGGAATGTCTTAATTATTATATTTTTTAAAGAAGAGAAATTGAAAGTAATTTAATAAAGAAATATATTTTTTAAATAGTAAAGTATGCTAAAACGTTAACTTTAGCGAGTTATTTTACTAAGTTATTAACTTTAAAGTTAAAAAAAAATCGCAGCCTCCAACTAAGATTCAAAGAGCACATACAACCAATCAAATATAACATTGACTCAGCATTCGCCAATCACCTACATGAAGCAAGGCACACATACACGCCTAGAAATCTTCCACATCAACAAAGAAGGACCACATCTTACACTAGAGCAGTATAAAATTTACTAACACAAAATACAAACATATTAAATGAACAGACCCAATACAAATCACTCAAACTCTTTGACACTATTGAAAATCTACCTTTAAAACCGTCACCGCTTAACCCAACAACTCCAAGCGGAACATTTAGACACTGATGAAGATCGCCACGAAGCGATTTAAAACGTTCTATCTCAGTAGTTTTTACAAATTTACACAAAATTAAAGTTCGGATCGTCGTAAATTAATGTAAAGTTATTAATTAAGTTCCACCGAACCTAATGTACTACAAAATTCAAAAGTAAAAAAGTTTGTGTTGGAAAATGATATTTTTATAAGAAACCAAGAGACATTTGTTTCAGATAAAGCGAAGCTATTCTGAAAATAAACAGAAATTATCCCAAGAGATAATATATCACGTCAGGGTTGAAGGAAGTTTAAATTGTCCCAAAGATGGGGAAACGAACCGCATCACGGGTATTGATTGAATCCTTCCATACAAAAGCTCTTCTGAATGACGTATCTCTTGGTATATAATTATTATGCTACTTTACTTTCAATAATTAATATCTCTTTAAGAAATATGTTTCCTAAAAATACTTTGCTTTTATTATGTATTGTCCATTTATATTATTTCCCAATGATTATTTATCACTCAGCACAAATTTGTTGTCAACGCATGTATTCCTTTACATTTAAACAACTCACACACGTATCATAGCATTCATAAACAATAAAGAAAAATACATTGCGAAGGAATGAAATACTTGAGAAATGGTTGGAGGTAGACATTAATTTGAAATAACAAAAACAATGTAAAGTAAAAAATGGAATACTAATATTCCCCAAAAAACGTTGCGACACTATCACCGGTTATGTAAGAACAAACCAGAGCCGGGTGTATAGCTGGGTCAAGGAATCTAGCGTACTCGGATGGAGGAAAATCTAAATGGCTTTAGAAGGACGACGAAGAAGACATGGAGACGAAATGGAAAACGTAGAAATAGATGAAAGATTGAGTTTAATGGGAAATGATAGTGGAAGATGTTAAGAGAAACCTTAAAATATTTAACTAATATGAAATGGAAGAATGACCTGCCTTTTTGTAATATTTGCTGCCTTTTCTTTGTTGTTAATCTTATATTATATTGTTATAATATGTAAGATTATTATATTTGTTGCTAATCTTATATTATATTATTAATATATCTAAGAATATTATATTTGTTTGCTAATATTATATTATATAATTATTATATCTAAGTTTATCATATTGTGGCTAATCCTATATTATATTATTGATATATTTATGACTAATCTTATATTATATTATTATTATATCTATTATTATTATATTTATGGCTAATCTTATATTAAATTATTATTATATCAAAGATTATTATATTTGTGGCTAATCCTATATTATATTATTATTATATGTATTATATTTATGGCGAATTTTATATTATATTTATTATTATTATTAAATTTATTATAAATATATTTATTGCTAATGTTATATTATATTATTATCATATCTAAGATTATTATATTTATGACTAACCTTATATTATTATTATATATTAGATTATTATATTTGTGGCTAATCTTATAATATATTATTATTATATCTATTATTATTTTATTTATGGCTAATCTTACAGAAAATTATTATTATATCTTGATTATTATATTTATTTGCTAATCTTATATATTGTATTATTTAGAACGAATGTATTAGTAAACTCTATTAGTTTCAATACTTATTTTAAGTCTACATGCATACATATGCATTTATCTGTAAATTCCATAAAATATTTAACGTTCCAATGTTTTCTTTTTTTAAATATACCGTATAGTATTATTTCATAACGTAGTAGTTAAACAATATTTAATACATTTGTAAAGTTATTAAAGTAAAATAAATCAATTTACTACTAAAAAACGAATAATTATTGTTAGTAAGGAGATAGTACTTTTAAATGTAGAAACATTAATTACCTTAATTCATTAAGATTTCGTAGTCTATTGGCGAAAAATAATAAGGGATGAAAGAAAAAAGGTTAAATGGAAATATTATTAGCAGCAATTCGTCAGATAATTGTCATAAACGGAATAGTTTCATTTAATTTTTTTTTCTGACATACTGTAGAAAGATTAGGAAACCATACAATATAGGAGGCACTGTTTTTATACAAGAATGCCATCTTATTTTCACTTACAACCAGAAATAACGAATATGTATAATTAGATACCAGTTCTTTGGAACTATTGAAAACCGTTATAAAGATACTTACTCTGGCTGCTCGAAGGATGACTAAAGTCACATATTTTGTGCTATTAAGGCATTCAGGAGTTTAACATACCTAAGAATATTAGGCTGTAGTGAAGATTTTCCCATGAATAATGAGTTCTGAAAAAATCTTCAAAGTTCTGGGGCTTACTGTCCTCAAAAATTACAAATTAGAGTGTTCCAAATAATAACTTAGGAGTTAGATGTGACGTAATAAACAATTGGTAACGAATAGCTTTGCTTAGTATACACAATATAACCTATAATTATTTAGTGTTATAAAAAAAAAAAATAAATACCCGTGATAAATGTTGAAGCTTCAACATAAAAATAAAATAAATGTAATTTAAATTACGTTTTAAAACCAAAACAAGTATGCAAATATATTAACCTTAAACGATGAATATTGCGTTTGACATGCGTGATTATATTTTTTCGAAGAGTCACCGAAGCTTTCAAATTAAACCCTGTTATTAAAGTCTCAACACAAAAGAGACTTTTCGCCAAAGCTATTGTGATTGGTTTTTAATGAAACAGGTATTTTGTATTCCGTTTGTAGCCCTTGAATAAAATAGACGACTTAAGTCAGAGGTATAAGCGCTGATGCCATCGCTATGCTCATCAAACTTTTAGTCACTTTTGGCCCTCTCGTTATGTTACCGTATATCCAATGTTATTCATTCATATTGAAGACATTAAATTATACAATAAATATGTCATTAAATGTCTTTAGTAATAATTCGGAAGAAATGAAAAAAAAATCAAAATCTAAGATGCGTAAGAACTTTAATCATTTAACCCCCCCAATCGTCGGTCACTTACATCTTTCAAAATTTCAAAAAAAAAACACCTATAAACCTCCCGCATAGTAGAAAGGTAAAATGACGTTTCCCATAGTTAAAACTGAGCAAGGTACGTCAGTATTTGCTTGAATAAAAATTTGAAAAACACAATTTTCACATTTTGCACCAGAGTTTTGAATAAAATTGTCAGAAGGAATCTTGCATTTTAATATTCTGTCAAAAGCTGCATCGGATCTTAATGCTTATACTTTTCGCTACCTTTGTTTCTGGTATCTCTCAACCGAATTTTAACATGTTGCTAAAGTTCAGTCACATAGAAGCGTAGAATGTTTATGTGCAGTCACATTAAATAACGCCGTCGCACATACAGAGTAGTGTAAAGCTCAATAATTCAAAGCTTTTTACAACCCAATTAAACATTTTTATTATTTACAATCAACTGAGTTAATTACTTAATATGTTGACAAAGTTATAATAATAATAAATAAATATTAAGTGATTATATTTTATATATTAAAAATAATAATATTAATTAGATTTTTGTTTTTTTCTGTGAAGGTTAGAATGCATTTACGCACCACCACGTATCTAGACCTGATGTGTGGCTGGCGAATACCCACTAAGCCCTTCCTCCTTTCTGGCCCTTTCTTTGGCCTGGTCATAAGGCTTGACATCGACCAAATTTCTGTTTCATTTTAATCTGCAGTATGTTCTTGATGTATGCCTTTACCTTTATCTTGTTGGACTATACAGCATCGTGCCCACAACTTTGTCCGGGTCTATTGGCCCGACTGTGCTTTCCAGCGTTGATTTTTTCAAATACCACCTTCTACAGAGACGCTGTGTTCGGGGTCGTAGGGTGACCCTTCGCCACAATAGAACTGTTCAGGGTCGTAGGGTGACCCTTCGCCACAATGGAGCTGTTCGGGGTCGTAGGGTGACCCTTCGCCACAATGGAGCTGTTTGGGGTCGTAGGGTGATCCTTCGCCACAATGGAGCTGTTTGGGGTCGTAGGCTGACCTTTCGCCACAATGGAGCTGTTTGGGGTGTCCACGTCCCCATTTTATATAGGAAGCAACCGTAAACTGTTAGGAACTGTGTTGGGTAGACGTTTACCTCCCCATGCCGCCTATCAATCCAACTAGATAGGTTTTTGATTAGCATGTGTGTCCATCTTCCGGTGGGTTCCGCAGACCATCTTTCCTGCCACTTGAACCTCGTCAAAGATCTCGCTTTCCTCTTGTTATCCCTATGATTCATATTTTTCCCCTCTCTGCAATGGTCTTTTTGATATCCATTGTAGATATTATTAACAGTGTAATAATAATAATAATTATAGAAAATGCACATTTTGTTAAAGATACAATTTCATTGGGGTTAGGTTTTGTAGCAGACGTAAAGCCACGTATTGTATTTCTGCAGCCGATACATTCCCAAGCACAATCTAATGTAAGAGATCGCTTTTATTGCTGAAAAGCTGCAAGTTGTACAGTGTAGCGAAGCCATTAAGTCCCCCCCCCCCGGAAACTGAGAAAATAATTACTATGGTCTACTGTGATATTATTGTCTAAGTATGTTGGAGGTAGATTGCATTTCTTGTGCACACTTCAGATAGTTGTATTTATTTTCCAACATTTTGTGTTATGTTAGGTTATTTTTCTATATATGGTAGGATTTAATATTCATTATATCGTATAAATTACTATTTATGATTTATTTAAATTATATCATATATAGAGAAACGATTGCATCCAGCCAACCAAAACATAAAAGTACAACATAAAATGGAGAAATATAATCCCTCGTGTAGCAAAATTTTGATACTACTCAGCAGGCGCAAAGAAAGGCTACACGAGTAAGATAATTTACCCAATTCCAGAATAAAATGTCCTCAAAATTAAAACTAATATTAAATCAAGGAAAAATGAAAAAAATTAGTCATAAAACATACAATCAAACGATTATTTATAGATATAGATTTAACAACTAAGAAATGCTACATTTTACAACGAAAAGGAAAATTAATAAATTTAATATCAAAACAACAAACGTTTCTCGGAAACGTTACATAATAAAGGCACTAGGTACGTATGAAGAATCCCTTAAGGAAAAAATCAATTTACTAAAAACCTTAACACTTACAGCCACATATTAAACAATGAGGTAATAAGAAACAGAGCCAATAAAATAAAAAAAACATGGAAATTTTTAAAATTATTCACAAATTAAAAATACAAACATTTTTTAAAATCAACAATCTCATTAACTACACACCATAGAACACTTTCACCAAAGAGTTAAGGATTTATACAATATCTGAACAGTAAAGTTCAATGCGAGTATTCTAAAAAGTCTCTTTACCCGTTGAATTTAAGGTATATACTTTTAAGGATGGTTCTATTTTGAATGGGTTGCTCTTACATACTTATAGAAAATTTACCTTGGTTATACATGATAGCAGCAATTATATATTTTTTTTCAAACTATTACGAAACGATTATTCTGCAAAGCAGTAAATTAATGAGCTGATCATTATATTTAATATTTCTAAGTCTATTTGTAAACCTATAGTCGTTACAGAAATTACTGTGTACAGTTATTATTAAGTAGTGTTAGAAGTAATTATTAATGAATTGTTTAAGGTTTTACTGCTGATGGTACATCGGGATACTTAATTGATAACTAGAAAGTATTGTTTCCGTTAGTCCTGAGATTTTTGATTTTTTAAACTTTGCTCAGCAAAGTTCCTCTTTTACTTAAACTTTTTAGTAATTATTAGATTGCAGGACTTATCTCGAATTTTATAATATTGAAGTAATTGAGCAAGATTGAAATATTCTGTGAAATATATTCCTCAATAGAAATAAAATTAGGATAAGTTGGTACCCAAGGTTGTAAAACCTTCTTTAAGTAATATGGACTGTCATACTGGAGATTTGGCAATATTGCAATCAGCCACCTTTTCCAAAAGCTTCTTCCGCCCAACGGAATTCAATTATCTTTACAATTTCAAGTCAAGTACAGTGGAATTAAAGGGACAAACTACAAATAAACAATTGTTTTATCTGAAATAAAATTAACAATTCCAAAACAACTTAATTAACAACTTCATCTAAATTAAACTTTTATAAAATTTAAACAATTATAACCTAGATTTTTTAAGTGTTTACAGTTCTAATTTTTTGCTAAATAAAATACATTAATGGCGTCTCAAGGGCCGTAAATAAAGCGCTATTTATCCCTTTAATTACGACTAGCTCAAGTCTGAGTATTAACTTTAAGAATAGATCCTCTTTAAATTAGCTAACCATTTTAAAACTTCTCTAATCGAAATCAGTTGAACTAGTTGTGTTTAAAAGTGCATCGAGATTACCCTGCAAACGTAAAAGTATTTTTAATTAACGTCAGGGCCTGTAAGAAAAAAGTAATTACCTAAAACGTACATAAAACGATTTCGAGGCGCAATTAAGCAGCTGCGATGCAATTTACTACAGAACTTTCAGACTTAATTTCTTCATTGGAAGTTGTCTCTGAACATTCTTACATCTGAGACCTATTACCGATGAAGTGTTGCCAAGTTTTGTGATTAAATCTGATCTAACATTGTAAAGTTAAATTTCTTATATGTTAATGAATTGCATCTTTGGTTAGTTGAGAGTATGCTCGTAGCAAGATTTACAGCGTTTAGTAAAAGCTTAGACTGCATATTTTATTATACAGCTCTTAACGCAGTAACACCTAATTTACATAGAATATTAGGAGCATCTTACAACATGGCTATAATGTGAAATCCATAATAACGGTAAGTTTAGAGGTGTTTGACCTATTACTAACGTGCTGGCGTAATTAAGTATAATTTAGTTAATAATTCTCTATATACTAACACTTAAACATTCAAGCTCTTATTAAGTTAATTAGAGCTTAGTTAAACAATGAACTATGAATTAGGTCGTGAAACAATGAACTCAGGGGCAAATATGGTAATTAGGTGGCTTACAAGAAGTGAGCAGGTTCATACAGCTAGATGAGAGGTTAGCATTGTTCACATAATATAAGAAAAATTGAAAGATAATTTAAGTAAAAGATATTACTTAAAACTCTTGTGATTTTAATTTTAAAGACAAAATGTAAAGTAGCATTAAATAGTATAAAACGTTGTATGGTTAATAATTTAAACTCAAGTGAATATTAAAGTAAATTGGCTATAAAATACGAAGGTACATATAAAATATTGTACATTTTTTAAATCATGAGTCTGTACTGTTCCGATAAGGTAATAAATTTAATAATATAAGAAGAGCTCATATAAATCGATTGAAATTGAAGCAGGGACATTCTGAAAAGGGGTAGATTATTTATTAGACGAATAAAAGAGTATTAAAAGTTATTTTGTAAGAAATTCAAGCCATTGTTTAATTTTTAAAAGGGGAATTGATTAATGAAGAGAATGGGAGGTGCCTTTATATGCAATTTTACACAATCATGACGACGCATTTACATAATTGCGTGTCGAAAGGGCCCAATGACATGCAATTACACACTACTTCACGAGATAGACGACAAAATCTCAAAATACACAATACTACACGAGCAGACTAAAACACTTGACCAAAAATTGCATATGAATGTACAGTCCTAGTTTCTGTTTAATTTAACTCTTATTTTGTAAATGCAAGAGCTTACCCAAAATTTAATATCAAATTGTTATATAGTAATGTTTGAATGAAATTATAAGAATAATGAATTGAAATAAAGTAGTTGTTGAGTCAACACCTAGCTGTATAGATTTTTAAATCAAAGTATGGGATTTGATTTAGGAATAAGGTATTTGGATTCAAAATATGAGTTTTGAAATCCAGGGTTTTTGTATAAGATGTACGAATGTTGTAAAAATAACAGAGAGAAGTTATAAAGCAATGGTACAGTCTTAGTTGGTAAATCGAGAGAGAATTTTTGAGAAAATACATATAGCGTCGTTTAAATGTGGTAATTTGTGGCTTACAGGGAGTAAGCAGTTTTGCAGATCCCAGGGAGTGGACTGTGATAAATACAGCTAGTAGGTTAGGTTCGTTGACACAAAAAGAGACAATTTCGAAGAAAATTTAATTAATAAATGATTTGAAGGATTTTTAAATAAAGAAGTAATTTGATTAAAAATTAATAAGAAATTGAAAGAGTAAAGATTTTAAAAATTGAAAAAATATAAATTTGTATTCATAAAAGTTTATGAAACAAAATGTTTACAAGAAGTCAGATTTTAATAAAAGTAATTGAAGTATGTAATGTTTTAAAAAGTTTTAAAATGTGAAATGTGTAGAATGTCTTTGCAATAGAACGCTGTGAAACCGGTAGTTTTTTTAAAAGAGCCTATGTGTGAGAAAGCGGATGTGCTTCCGCAAGGGGGAATGGCAAGCATTCCATGGTGGAGACAGTGAGTAAACAAAAACATCCGTTGGCCAGTCATTGTTTATACTTTTTCTATAGTACGTATAAAATTTTGTTCAATTGTAAAAGGGGACTGCACACACACTGCACACACTCATGTATACAATGTTGAAGTAGAAATAAGATGTAATGTCGAACAAAAATTTTCTTTTCAGGTCGACAAGGGAAAATGTAACACTCTTAAAAATAAGGTGTTACATATAAATTCATTTATATATTTAATTTTTAGTTAATAATTATATCTTCCCAATATAAGAGAAAATTTTTGTTTTATTCGTGCTCATTGTGAAGCTAGCATAGATAGTAGCACCCCTAGCGGGTAAGAATGTAAAATATCGTACGAGGTAGTAACTCAGGGTAATTACCACATCACCCCATGTGACGTAAGCATGGTCTGATATCGCCTGTTCCAATGCACCAATCAAAAATTCAAAATAATAATCGAGGGTGGGAAATTTCCGTTGGCGTGCCCTTGCAACGACCCCAGTTCTCCAAAAGTCTTTGAACGAGACGGACATAATGGCACTTTCGGACGTAACCTAGAAATTTATAAGCTTCCAGTATTCCAAATTTTAAGATGTCAAGGCCGGTACCAAATTTTATTAACGCAACAAAAGAAGAAGTCAGAAGCGATTATTTATGTATTTCAAATGAGTAAAAGTTAATACCATTTTTGTTTAAGTGCGCTTATTGCAAGAGCGATGTGTTAAGCGTTTAGTGATTCCAAAAGTCATGGGCAATGTTTAATATGTGTTAAAGTGTTTTAAAAATAAGTAATGTGCACAAGCAGGTACGTTTTAGATAATAATAAAGAAAATGTATTTTAATGTTAAGTAAGTTGAAGAATTTTTAAATGATAAACGGTTAACACATGAACGGTAGAAATTGTCCCTTGAATATTCATTTCTAAAGATTTAATTGGAAATCTTAAGTTACTATCTTGTCGATATAAATATAATTTTACAGTTTAATAAGTAATTAAAATGTATGGAATAACTAGCAGTAATTAAAAGTAAATTACTCGACACATTGCTGTCTTTTGTTCTTTTGTAATTTGTCACTGATTAATAAATTGTATGACTTTGTATTTTAAAAATACCAAGTAACCTCAACTGTTACAGTGTGTGTGTGTGTGTGTGTGTGTGTGTGTGTGTGTGTGTGTGTGTGTGTGTGTGTGTGTGCGCGCGCGCGTGTGTGTGTGTGTGTGAGTGAGTGAGTGAGTGTGTGTGTGTGTGTGTGTGTGTGTGTGTGTGTGTGTGTGTGCGTGAGCGTGTGCGTATGTGTTTGTGTGGGTATTTTCGTGTAGGGATAGATAAAGGAAATATAAAAAAATATTAACCTATGAATTAAATTGGTAATATCCATGTTATTAAAATTCAATGATCTTCACGAAAACGTATTCTCTTGTAGGACATGTTCTTAAAGTTTAGATTTCGTTCAATTCCTTCTATTAGCTTACTCTCTCCTGATATATATCTTATACAAAGTTTCAAACGTTAATAAAATACGTTTTTAATTGTGCAATCAAGCTCAAATACATTGTTTTACATATAGTGGATGACAATTAATGTTAATACAGTTTTTCAAATATTTATTGAGTAATTAAATTATATAATTTGTGAGTCTAGGTCGGATTTGAACTGAGTATCTTCATGTTCAAAGTCTAGCGCTTTGCCACTGTGCCAACTTCTCCATACCTAGAAATGGACTTCACAATGGTGCATATGAATTTTTCTTTTCCATCCATTTGATTGTCGTCGAAACCCCATTGCACAACCTTAAACTGTTGCCATGGTTACCACACAATATCATAAATAATGTTCTATGATTAAAATCAATGAAAAAACAAAACAAACCAACAACTTGAATAAAGTTATCGAGATTTGCTTCACAAACAGACAATGCGAAAGGAAAGCGAAAAGATTCTACAAAACAATGCAATCTACGATAAAAGAAAGCTTGTAAATAGTAACAAGCGAAAATAATAGTCCAACACCATACATAAAAAGGAAAATGGAAAATTACCACTTTGTATTGTTATTCTGACATATGTATATACATATTATTATTAATTATAATTAAAAAAACAGAAACTAAAGTGTATTTTGTCTGTGGTGATTCAAGAGGGAATTGACTTGTTTATAAAATAAGGTTGTTTTAGCTCTTTGATTCAGCAAATGTAAGGATATTCAGTGAGGTTTCAGCAACCTTTATAGACAGGCTAGGAGATAATATTTAAAAGTAATCTTTAATTGTAATCGTCGTCTTATTCGTATTTAAAATGCAAAAGTAAATCTCAAGAAAGGCACAAGAAAAATTAATTAAAAGCTCCTCATGTTA
>JBAIZL010000010.1:36251591-36291591 GCA_036971475.1 Prosapia bicincta | reverse complement strand
GGTGTTTGTGGTCTGCACATGATTAGGCTACTAGTAATGCCATACAGTGTTTGTGCTCTGCACATTAGTAGGCTACTATTAATTCCATACGGTGTTTGTAGTATTCACATGATAAGGCTACTAGTAATGCCATACAGTGTTTGTGGTCTGCAAATTAGCACGCTACTAGTAATGCTATACGGTGTGTGGTTTGCACATGAGTAGGCAACTGATAATGCCATACAGTGTTTGTGGTCTGCACATAAGTATTCTACTTGTAATGTCATACGGTGTTTGTCGTCTACACATAAGTAGGCTACTTGTAATGTCATACGGTGTTTATGGTCTCAACATAGGTAGGGTACATGTAATGTCATACGGTGTTTGTGGTCTGCACATTAGTAGGCTACTTGTAAAGCCATTCGGTGTTTGTGTTCTTCAATAAGTAGGCTAATTGTAATGCCATACGGTGTTTGTGACCTGAACATCAGTAGGCTACTAGTAATGACATACGGTTTTTGTGTTCTGCACATAAGTAGGCTACTAATATTGCCATACTGTGTTTGATGTCTGCACATGAGTACGTTACTAGTAATCCCATACGGTGTTTGTGGTCTGCATATGAGTGGGCTACTAATAAAGTCACACGGTGCTTATGTTCTGAACATCATTAGGCTACTTGTAATTCCAAACGGTGTTTATGGTCTAAACATCAGTAGGCTACTAGTAATGCAATGCGGTGTTTGTGGTCTGCCCGAAAGTAGGGAACTTGTAATGCTATACGGTGTTTGTGGACTGCACATTAGTAGGCTACTTGTAATGTCATACGGTGTTTGAGGTCTGCACATCAGTAGGCTACTTGTAATAGCATACGGTTATTTTTGTCTGCACATCATTAGGCTACTAGTAATGTCATACGGTGTTTGCGGTCTGTACATAAGTAGGCTACTAGTAATGTCATACGGTGTTTGTGGTCTGCACATGTGCAAGCTACTAGTAATACCATACGTTGTTTGTGGTCTGCACATCAGTAGGCTACTAGTAATGTCACACGGTGTTTGTGGTCTGCACATGAGTAAGGTACTGGTAATACCATACGTTGTTTGTGGTCTGCACATCAGTAGGTAACTAGTAATGTCAAAAGGTGTTTATTGTCTGAACAACAGTAGGCTACTAGTAATGTCACAGGGTGTTTGTGATCTGCACATGAGTAGGCTACTAGTAATACCATACGTTGTTTGTGGTCCTCAAATCCGTAGGCTACTAGTAATGTCATACGGTGTTTATGGTCTGTACATCAGTAGGCTACTAGTAATGTCACACGGTGTTTGTGGTCTATACATGTTTAGGCTACTAGTATTGTCACACGGTGTTTGAGGTTCATACATGAGTAGGCTAATATTAATGTCAGACGGTGATTGTGGTCTGAACAACAGTAGGCTACTAGTAATATCACACGGCGTTTATGGTCTGTACATCAGTAGGCTACTAGTAATGTCACACGGTGTTTGTGGTCTGCACATGAGTAGGTAACTAGTAATGTCACACGGTGTTTATTGTCTGAACAACAGTATTCTACTAGTATTGTCACAGGGTGTTTGTGGTCCATACATGAGTAGGCTACTAGTAATGTCACACCGTGGTTGTGGTCTGAACATCAGTAGGCTACTAGTAATGTCACACGGTGTTTGTGGTCTGCACATGAGTAGGTAACTAGTAATGTCACACGGTGTTTATTGTCTGAACAACAGTAGGCTACTAGTAATGCCATACGGTGATTGTGGTCTGCACATGAGTAAACTACTAGTAATACCATACGTTGTTTGTGGTCTGCACATCAGTAGGCTACTAGTAATGTTACACGATGTTTATGGTCTATACATCAGTAGGCTACTAGTAATGTCACATGGTGTTTGTGGTCTGCACATGAGTAGGTTCCTAGTAATGTCACACGGTGTTAATTGTCTGAACAACAGTAGGCTACTAGTAATAACACACAGTGTTTGTGGTCTGCACATGAGTAGGCTACTAGTAATGCCATACTGTGTGTGTGTTGTGCACACCAGTAGGCTACTGGTAATGCTATACGGTGTTTGTGATCTGCACATCAGTAAGCTACTAGGAATGTCATACGGTTTTGTGTTCTGCACACCAGTAGGCTACTTGTAATGCCATACGGTGTTTGTGGTCTGCACATCAGTACGCTACTAGTAATGTAAGACGGTGTGTGTGTTGTGCACACCAGTAGGCTACTTGTACTGCCATACGGTGTTTGTGGTCTGCACATCAGTAAGCTACTAGTAATGCCATACGGTGTTTGTGGTCTGCACATCAGTAAGCTACTAGTAATGTAACACGGTTTTGTGTTCTGCCCATCAGTAAGCTACAAGTAATGATATACGGCGTTTGTGGTCTGCACATCAGTAAGCTACTAGTAATGTCACTCGGTATTTGTGGTCTTCACATGAGTAGGCTACTAGTAATGCCATACGTTGTTTGTGGTCTGCACGTCAAAAGGCTACTAGTAATGTCACTCGGTGTTTGTGGTCTGCACATGAGTAAGCTACTAGTAATGCCATACGTTGTTTGTGGTCTGCACATGAGTAGGGAACTTGTAATGCTATACGGTGTTTGTGTTCTACACATCAGTAGGCTACTTGTAAAAGCATACGGTATTTGTGGTCTGCTCATCAGTAGGCTACTAGTAATGTCATGCGGTGTTTATTGTCTGTACATCAGTAGGCTACTAGTAATGGCATACGGTTTTTGTGTTCTGCACATCAGTAGGCTACTAGTAATGTGACACTGTGTTTGCGGTTCACATGAGTAGGCTACTAGTAATGTCACACGGTGTTTGTGGTCTGCATATGAGTAGGCTACTAGTAATGCCATACGTTGTTTGTGGTCTGCCCATCAAAAGGCTACTAGGAATGTCACTCGGTGTTTGTGGTCTGCACATGAGTAGGCTACTAGTAATGCCATACGTTGTTTGTGGTCTGCACATCAAAAGGCTACTAGTAATGTCAGTCGGTGTTTGTGGTCTGCCCTTGAAGGCTACTAGTAATGTCACACGGTGTTTGTGGTCTGCACATGAAGGCTACTAGTAATGGCAAACGCGAAACTCTTTCCCAGGTATCTCCAGTTCCTCACGAATAGCACAAAATGAAAACGTTAAAGAAAGCCTTAACAAATACTTTAAAAAAGTAATTACTTTTCTTTAAATGGAAAATGTTTCCTGGGGGCTTCATTTTGTTATCTTCTCCCACAGACTTTGTATTTAATCGCCCCCCTTTCTCTGACTCAGCTAATTAGTTTTTGATGATAATAAGGAAAATAAATTTTAATTTCGTATAAATAAAGAACAAATAAAATGCTGATTAAGAAGTTATTTAACATCTCTAAAAGTATTATAAAGTAAATTTGCTTTAATATTAGTTGTTTGATTTCGTTAGATTGGAACTACGTCATCATCAGTAGGTGTACATTAATATAATAAAGTACATTATTATATCTGGATGTCGAGGTCTTTGCCGACGAGACTTTAGCGTATGCGATGTCTACGTTTTCTTTCGCTTCCTCGCCATAGTGGAGGTTCCTCGGCTTGGTGTCTAATTTCTCTGGTAAGAGATATGTCGTCTATATTTTCTTTTGCGCTCCTACTGCGATTGTCGTTGCTAAGCAACTGCTTGCATTGGAAGGAATTTTGAAGCTAAGTAAACTTGCTTAAAAATATACTATAATAAGCACAAATTGCCTTACATAGTAAGCAATAATAAATATCATGAGAGGAATAACGAATGCTTTATCAAGTATCTTGTACTTTTAAAACTTTATATTCATGACAAATAAAGTTGAAAATGAATCTTAGTTTCTCTATTGTGAATAATAGACGGTTCCATAAACTCAAGACTTAATCACCTTAGTAATGTATACACTGCAAAGCAAATTAATTTAAATAAACTACAGCCTCTCAGGGACTATAACTTAATATGCTACGAGAGATAGTATCACGATCTCTAATGCTGCTAAACCATTACGCCTTGTACTGCACACGGCTAAATCTGAATTATACAATAACCTCTCGTCCCAGGCAATAATCTTGTGTAATCATCAACGCATTTCTAAGCATGTCTAAGTGCTTTATCATTCTTAAGAAGGCAAGAATAGCTTTAAAATTTTAATAATGGTATGCTAAACTGTTTTAAATATTAAAATAATAACCCTATTTATAAATATATATTTAAAATTTACTTGAGAACAAGATTGCACTAAAATATAATAAGATATATAGGGCCAATTTTTTTTTGCAATTTAAAGCGAGTAGTGAGTATATCATTCTCGTTTGTGAAAGATCTGATTAGAAATGTCTGTTATTTACATTATTATATTGATCTATAAATCCTAACTCACGTCTAACTTACATTCGCCTTCTTAAAGTAGAATCACCCTTTATGGGATTCCTTTTTAATTGTCTAATCGTTGTCGCCCTTCTAGGATGAAGTATGAGGAACAACTGGCGAAACCGAGGTACAACTAAGAAAGACATCTTCGAAAAAGCTGGTTATGGAGTAAAACCTTTACAACTAGAGCCTTAAAGGAGAGTATATCAGCTGCTCGGATTCTCAAGCGAATGAAGCTAAATAATTAATAAACAGAATGATCATTCTAGTTTGTAACTTCTTGTGTGCTAGATTGTATTTTGTAATAAGACTCTCTGATGATGATAACATGGTCATCGAAATGTACATAAGGTTTTAATCTTAAGTAACTTGTTTTATTTGTTATTTTAGTGGTATTGGGGTTCTTTTCAATATTTCATTGTAATATATTGTACCACTGTGCTCTGGATATTGTATATTGCTACAAGAACATTCAGTAAACAAATATAAAAAAATCCTGAAGAGCCTGCAACAAAGTTATTTCTTTATATAACAACAAATAAGGGACGTACACGAACTTATAAATTATTCTTTTATTCACTCAGGTGCATTTCAATGTCAAAGTCGTCATCATCAGCGAGTATTAATACTACAAACTCCAACTTACAACTCTTGTTGTAAAAATTACTTGTAAGTATCAGTAAGTAGCTTGTAGTATCAACCCTCAATACTCACACATGATGATGACTTTGTCAATGAAACGCGTCTGAGTAAATAAAATAATAATTTGTGAGTTTTGTGTATGTATTTTATTTGTTATTAATATAACCTTACAATCTAAGCTAAAAAAATGGTTGGTATATTTATATATGTTTTTGTAACGTATGATTGAGTGTTGTGTATGTAATGTCAGGTTGGGAACAAACCCAGAGATCTATTGGATGGAATCAGCTAAATAAGTTATTGAATAAATATTTTTAAAACAAAATAGATAAGTTTTTATTCGGTGTGTGCAACCAAAATAATTTTTTGGTTAATATCGTCCAACTTAAATTTAAAGAACCTTATTGGTTGAATCTGGCTACAACTTCTTTCCGTCAATTAAACGGATTTAGTTCTCTGTAAAAAACGTTATAACAACATGTAAAAAGTTAAAATATATTTTAATGGCATACTTTGTTTTCAGCATAGTATATATTTCCATTCAACTAAAACCGATTAGATGACGAACTGAGAAAGAATAATTATTCATATCGAATTAATATAGTATTTAGTAGTATGTAAAGAAAATATGGTTCGTTGCAAATTGTGGATACACAAAGATTACAACTTATTGTCAGACGTTAGACATAGAATATGTTTTCCTACTTACTTAAAGATAATTCCGACTCTTTTTCAAGAGAGAGATTTCTGTTTTATTACCTCTTGCCATGATTTTTTCTATAGAATCATTTATGAAGACCTAGATACTCACATACGTGTGTTAAAATCTATACTTATGAGATGGTCTTATAATGTCTGCGAGTTGTGAGCGTTTACCTATTTGTATGGCTGGAACATTCTCTCGGCAAACTGTTTGTGACGTCACACAACAACCTCTTCAGTATATCCTTGATTTTATGAACGTTGCTACATTTTATTAGAACTTTCCAGTTCCTCGCTCCAGAGTAATACAAGGAATTTGTACAAAATACATTTGCGATAAAAAATAGGATGTTAGAGGAAAATAAATATTTCTTCTATAAGGTCTTTCTTCTATATATTAGTGTTATACATTGCAACATTACGCTAATCTCTGGACCTGTGAACAGTGAGTGTTGTTCAGTGACTATTTATAAATTAAATAAGTATTGCATTGTTAAAGTAAATTTAAATACTTCTTTCTTTCTCTATGTCATATAACGAAGTGCATTTCAATTTGTATAAGATCAAAGAGGCGCATAAATGTATCTAGTTTGCATCAACTCTGTTGAAGTAAAGTTAATAGTTGCTTTTATCAAAGTAGACTAATTTGCTCTATAATAACAGAAATGGAACAAGTTTCTCTGTAACTAAGAAATGTAAAAAGCGTTCAATGTAAAGGTACAAATAACTATACGTGTCCTTAATGTGTTACTTTGATCGAATCTTGCATGAGAGTGTGTGCGAGCATACTTTAATTAGAGGTTCATATGTAATAGTGTATATAAAGAATATTAGAGCCTTATACCGCTCA
Organism: Prosapia bicincta; assembly: GCA_036971475.1. Classification (NCBI taxonomy): domain Eukaryota; kingdom Metazoa; phylum Arthropoda; class Insecta; order Hemiptera; family Cercopidae; genus Prosapia; species Prosapia bicincta. Next base: position 36,285,018 of record JBAIZL010000010.1, on the reverse strand, counting down.
ACTATTCTTTGAGATTACCTTGTGAGGTTATGTTAAAACAAATTAAAGATACACAGAACTCACAAAAATAATCATTAATTGACTCATACGCGTTTCAATGACAAAGTCATCATCATCATTGAGTGTTGCTACTACAAACTCAAACTTACAACTATCTTACATAGTTGGGTGATTAAATAATCATAGTTGGATAGTATTTAATCAAGCTTTACCTAACGTTATCTAGTTTTAAAAAGGAAAGAATTCGGAGAGAACGAACCGAGTTGGAGAATTTACTATAAGCGTTAAGAGGTGTTCGAATAACAAAGCTATGAACCGCGTGTACAGCGAGTACTTGAAATGTTCAGTAGATCCTAAGAGGCAGTGGAAAACTATTACTACGTACACTGTAATTTCACTCCGACCTAGCCACAACTACACGCTGAATTATTCATTGTTAATACAAACATATTTCTTACAGTAGCATATTTTTCAATTCCTTCTAGTAGTTCACTTTCTCTTTATATATATCTTGTTAAAATTTTCAATCGTTAATAAAATACGTTTTTATTCATCCACTCAACTTTAGATACATTGTTTTATTCTTGTAGGGAGCGAATTGGTGCTAATACAGTTTTATTAAAAATAATTATTCATTGGTTAAATTTAATTAATTATTTTTTCATTTGGGATAAAACGTTTCACATAAGGGGCAAGGTATGCAATATAGTTATTTTATCCCATTTGGCTTGAAATAAGTTGTAACATATTATTTCTTAAACCAGCTGATTTTATTTTTAAATAAATAAAACCTCTAAACCAAAAAATAACATTTATTTAAACCTTATGTACATTTCGATTGCCCAGCAATCATCTTCAGAGGTATTTAAGAAATACAAGTTGTATTTTTTAAATATCTCTGAAGATGATTGCTGGGCAATCGAAATGTACATAACGTTTAAATAAATGTTATTTGTGGTATAGAGGTTTTATTTATTTAAAAATAAACATTACGCCACAGTTGCTTCATACAGTTACAGCTGATTTTATTTTATAGGTTATGTGGTACAGCAGCTGCTTTAACGCATAGGTACTACTTACCTTTATTAATAGTAACCATTTAGTAAGAAGTACCTGAAATAAAAATGTAATCGTTCACTTGAGTAGGAATTGACTTTAAATTTTGTTGTTGTTTATATTACTTTTTACTTTGACATTAAGTGCTTTCAGTTTTATTTGCTTTAAACAAGGAGCACTCCACAATCAAAAGCTACACATCCAATCTGTTTCTGTCTTCGTAAGATAATCTTCTTCGAAACATATGTTCCAACATACATGGAATAAAAACACAACGAACGTAGTGAACCCTTTTATAGTTCATGGAAGTGTGACAACTTTTAATGATGTAATAGTTTGTAACCAAACGAAGCTTTCAGCACTGCGCTATTGCTTCATAGTGAATTGAGTTTAATTTTCATAATGCAATAACATGACCAATCCGTTTAATTACTGCTGAAATGCCTCGGTTTCCCGCCGCTTCAATAAACGGATATTGCTTCAGTAATTTATTACTCTATCGTACTACGCAATACAATGAATAAATTACACTTAGAAAAACGTGAATGTCATTTTATATTGAAAATATATGTAGCCAAATGTTAATTATATACAATGTACAAACGCTTCTTTCACTGCCTTGTGTGTGTGTGTGTGTGTGTGTGTGTGTGTGTGTGTGTGTGTGTGTGTGTGTGTGTGTGTGTGTGTGTGTGTGTGTGTGTGGTACAACATCCATCTTCTTTCAACTAAGGTTTTCGTCTTTTTTCATCATTTCTTCGTCTTCATGCTTTCAAGACGTTCTTACGTAAGGCACTGCCTTCCCCAAATGTTCACCAACTACCCATTTTTTGCCTGGCTAAAACCGAGTGTACTTCACGTGAGTGAATGTTCCCATGCGATGCCCCATTTGTTTTCCCCACTACGAGTGTACCTTACGTCATCTACTTAGCTGTGATTCAATTCTCTTCCACTTCCTGGTCTTGTTTCTTAGAAGGAATTCTAAGTAGTATACACCCATTTATGCCATGATAGAGTGAGACATCTATATACACTGACCTGACCTCTCAATACTGTAACGCATATTGTATGCTTTCCTAAGATACTTTGTATTCCCCCCTCAATACTCACAGTTCTCCCCTATCCTTCATAGGAGGCAGTCACCATCGCAGCTGGTGCTGTCAAGGTACATCGGCCTACACTTCCCGACTAGGTTAATCTTTTCCTTTAAATGTTCTTCTTCAAATCTTCAAGGCGTTTAACTGCGACTACTTGCTACCCCTAAACGTTCTCTAAACCACACTTTTTTAGCCTGTTTTCTACCTCAGGTGAGCGACCACAGCTACGCGATACCACATTTTTGTTCCCCAGTTCCAGTGGGTCACTGTATTGTCTACTTATCCGTACCCAATTCCTAAAGTTATAGCTAAAAGGCAGTGTAGCTAGCTGACCCAGAGAACGCAATATCCAAACTCTAATCTTTACTGTCACCTTTTATTTTATTACCTATGTCATATTACTTCTCTATTCTTGGTAAGTGGTATATCCATACCCGCTGATCGCCTCAACTCTAAAATACCAAGACATTCGCTCATCCTATAAACAACCTTCTGTCCAAGTAATATGAGAACAGTCACTGATATGCGGACCTAACATCATCTTGTCTTATTTAATTACTGGAAACTAATATGAAAAGTTGTACAGCTTCAGACGCCATGTTTACATTTAATGAAACTAGAAAGTCAAGCGATTACAAATAAACCATCCAACATTCCCTTAACCCTAAGATTCTGAAAAACAATCTCTTGAAACAATTGCTATTCAATAACAATTGTAATACATGTAACATTGCAAAACAGCACACACATTTATATAGCTTAATTGGGATAACTGATTTAACTAATTTATATTTGCAGCAATTACTGTAAAGTTGGGTTTTTGGTGTGCAATTTGCAGATTGAGTGATTACAATATGCTCTGAGTAAATAAATTGCAATATTTAGCAATATAATTGTTTGTACATAGCGTTAAAATTTTAAATACATACTTAACACTTAAAATACGATTAAACTAATTATTAATTTGTTTTAATAAAGTTTTATTTGACATTTGCAGTTATTTGTATAAAACTTTATTTACTTTTACCGAAATGTTAAAATCTATTTTCAGAATAATTATTATTTCAATCGATAACGTTTTACCCCATGTACACCAACGTTTTTATGTAACATGTTCTGCAGAAAAGCCGAATATTTAGATTTAGTTGAAAGTTTGAAGATTTGAACTTCAGTGTCAGACCATGGAATTAGATGAAGTTCTTCCAGATAAACATTTCTAACAAAAACCTGTGAGTCGTTCAGAGGTTATATAGTGTTGGCATCCCCCATTTCAAAGTATTAATGACCTAAAAAGCCATAATGATCTGGTAATCAAATGTAGATCGTATCGTAATTACTTTAACGTTTTTAAAGCTAATGACAGACCACAGACCAATTCATGCTACTACAAATACACTCTACATTTCGATTATCCATCCAAAAATACTATTAAAAACCTAAAAATTTATCAATGTAATAATAAACCATAATTTACAGTTATATCATTCATAAACAATACTTTTAACATAATTAAAATAAAATATTCCATTATTCTTAATAAATAATAACATTTACGTGTCAAATTGCACTACTAGACAAGTCAAATTTTGATCACAATTCTTATTAAGACCTTTCATTATTATTCTTAATATTATTCATATTAAGAATAATGAAATATTTGATTTTTTGTTAAAAGTATTGTTTATGATTGTTAAAACAACTGTAACTTACGGTTTAATATTAAATTAATAAACCTTTAGCTCTGGAAAAGGATTTTATGATAGAAAATCGAAACGTAGAGTGTATTAGCATGCATTGGTCTGCGGTCTGTCATTAACCTTAAACACATTAAATGGTTATTAACAGACATTAACCATTTGCATGCTTGGACGGAACTGCCGCGGCTCCGCCCAGTGCAGCTCCTAGTAGTTTCACGTTGTTTTGCTTTATCACAATATTTGCAGAGAGGGATATTGCTACTAGGTGAATCAGAAATATTTGTTCTATAAATATTTTGTCTATTAGGAGGGCTAACGTTTCTGGAAATACGAATATAATAAGAGTACAAAACATAAATAGACACTTTGATTTACAATTTTATTATGAGTTAATAATTTCAATTATAATGAGTTAACTATTGAATAAATGAGAAGCCTGTGAAATATCGGGTCAAAATTTATCTATTTAGTGCAACGTTTTGTCAACTAATTTGTAGCAATTATCAAGCCTGAAAACCATTTCACTTTCCATTATAAATACGCTTCTAAAATAAAAATTATAATATTAGTTTTATGAAGTATACATTTTAAGTAATAAGTCCTGAAAGTTTCAAGATAATATAATGTTAAACAAAAAGTTATAGTCGTAATAATATAAATCTTTAAAAGTGCCAATTAATAGGATTTCTCAGACTACACCAGGCTGTGAAAAACTGGCATGCCAATGGGTTAAATAACGTTTACTTTTACTTTACCATGTAACAGATAATTGTATATAACCCAAACTTCTCATGACGTTCAAAACCTTTCTCAAAGTATTTGCCTCATGCTTTGTTTGAGTTTCTACTCCCTTAATGAAGATTCCATAAACTTACACCCAGAAGAGATCCGTAACTGTACATATGGTAAGCAAAAATGTGTCTAGAAATAACAGCCTTTATTTAAACAAAATTTCAAAATTGCTACTATAGGCAAGTGTTTTTAAATTGTAACGTTTTTTTTAAAATTTCCGCCAAGTAGCCGATAATTAGTGCAAGTAAATACTAATGGTTCGATTGAGGGCAGCACAGTAAGGTCCCCGATTATTACCAGCTGTTCTCTACGTACTTGATGTTGACGGTCCTTTTAAATTGCAATAGCAAGTCAAGTGGGGAGTCGAATAAGAGAAGCCAAAGGGAGCGTGTCGTAAGGGACCAGGCAGGAACAGGCCAGTGCTAGCGGTGACCAAGGGATCAATCTCCGATCGATCGGATTTATCCCGATGTGATTACGGAGGTAACACTTTCATATTAATACAACGACACAAAAAGGTAAAGCTTTCAATCTCTCTCTCTCTCTCTCTCTCTCTCTCTCTCTCTCTCTCTCTATATATATATATATATATATATATATATGTATATATATATATATATATATATATATATATATATATATATATATATATAACCTTAATATAAGTATGCGCACCGACCATAGCACGAGGAAGGTATTTGTTGAAATTTCCTTTGTGGGGTGGATTTCCTAAATTTTATTATGGGGCGTATTGCATTATTTAGCCTTCCTACGGTGGTGTGACAATATATTATTCAGTTTTAAACAAGCTAAAGTAAAATAAAATTTAGCTTGTTTTCACAGCGGTAAAAATCGAAGCACAACGGTAAGTAGGAACCAAGCACTGAGGGAGGCGACATTGTTACGGAAACTAGTTGCTTTATGAACTAGTGTGTTTGTTTTTTAATAGACCTATGTGTTGTGAGATTTATAGTTGACTTTTTTTATTTTTACCGTTGTGAATGGTTCTCACTAGCTAAGCTCTAATTAACTTACTAGTAGCTTGTTTTGTAAAATTAATAAAGTAGCTTTGACTTATTCAATTTTAAAAATCTGTGAAATAAATTCAATGCATAAATCAAACTTTAAAAAAAGTTTAGTTGTAATTGTATTACAGATCGTAATTATTGCATATGAATATTACTTTTGTGGCGTACTTAATACAAAACCTTTTTATGATGTAATGTATTTATACTACCTTTTATTTCTAGTTTTAAGTTAATTACCCCTTACGACGTGCAAGGTTGTAAATGTTTGAATGATTATGGAAAGTATATAACAAACACTCTGGTGTATAGGATGAATGGTGTCATCGTGTTCAGGGTCGCTTACACGGAGTATATTTATTCATCATGGTATCATTATGGGTCTAATCCGATGCACGTTGTAGGAAGAATGAAGAAGAATTAGGTAAAAATAAAAGGACACGATCACATTGTACTGGGAATAAAAAAAAGTCTTCAAATGAGTGAGGTTGTTTAACTGAAGATGTCATGGTTTCAACCGTGGGTAACGACGTGCCTATCCGCTATCATGCCTGTTATACTAGTTTTTCGAACTGATCCTCTACATTTATTGGATTCCAAATGTTTGCAATCATTAAGCGGGATCAAGAGAGCAATTAATGTAATTACTTTTGGTCTGAAGTAATTCTAATAGTTTGAACTAATTAAACTATAAATTTGGTTTCAGAGACGAATCGATGATCACAAGAGTAAATCGAACTAATTGCACTGAAGAACAAGGTTCAGGATGGCGTAGAACATGAATTACCTAGCTCCTACCTCAGCTCTGAAACTTTGATGTCCTTCAGGACTAATAAACTACATTCATTCATTATTACTGTACGGAAATATCCATCTATTCATAATACAGTCAAAAATAGGATTTCTTATTTTACCTTTTATAGGATGAATGCAAGTGTTGGTAATTTAAATGTTAAAATTTTTATAAACATTGTAATGATTTCCATTTTAAATTTAATTCACCTTAGGAGTGTAAATAATAATTATAATAAATTACTTAATAAAATGCTGTATATTTTCCGCCTACAGACCTGCACGAGACCAAATAAATAATAAAACTATATTCCGAAAACGCTTTACAAAATATAGGTTTGCAGCAAGTAAAACTGCTTGTTTTAGAAAACAGATTACCTAATGGTTAAACGTAAGTTAATTCGACTAACAGAGTGTAATAATTTGTTTCATACTTAGTGAAACAAACGTGTACAGACTTGCAGAAAAAGCAAAAATAAATACATCTTAATCTGTGTTTCTTGTATTTACGTGCTTGACATAATTTTGGAATATTTTAATTAATGAATTTCCTCGAATATACTTACCCATGCAATCGTAAATTAGAAAATTAATCGTATACTAATAATTTCCTGTTTGAATATGGTATTTGCCTTTTATATAACTGTAACGCATTTTATACATGACACGTATTCCTTCTGTGCATATGGAACTCATTAATATAAAAACTACTCTGAAATAAACCCCTCTTTGATCAAAGGTTTGCAAATTTTAAAATAATGCTGACAGAGGTACATGTGACTAATTACACCTGCAAAGGGAAACCTAATGCAAGCTGCTTGTTTTATTTGAATCTGATTTGCACACCTTTGGATACATTGCAGGACAACTGTCGGTGAAATTGTAAAAGAAAATGTTTTTATAAAAAACTGCATAGATTAGTAGTTTCACAATTCTGCAGAAGCTGCTTTAAGTTCAATTACCACATTTTTTTAAAAATGCAAGTTTTAAAAAGTTAACATTTGCTTTATTTGTTTGCATAGTTAAAAAAAAGTTAATCACCCAGTTTACGTTATATGAAAGATTGTTAAATTGATAAGGTGAAATGGAATTTTATAACATTTTGCAGATTCAGAGGCTTACATTAGGAGGATTATTGCAGTTACAGAAGGTTACATTAGGAAGATTATTGCAGCTATAGAAGGTTACACTAGGAGGATTATTGCAGCTTTAGAGGGTTATATTAGGAGGATTATTGCAGCTATAGAAGGTTATATTAGGAGATTATTGCAGCTATAGAGGGTTATATTAGGAGGATTATTGCAGCTATAGAAGGTTAAATTAAGAGGATTATTGCAGCTATAGAAGGTTACACTAGGAGGATTATTGCAGCTTTAGAGGGTTATATTAGGAGGATTATTGCAGCTATAGAGGGTTATATTAGGAGGATTATTACAGCTATAGAGGGTTATATTAGGAGGATTATTGCAGCTATGGAGGGTTATATTAGGAGGATTATTGCAGCTATAGGAGGTTATATTAGAAGGATAATTGCAGCTTTAGAGGGTTATATTAGGAGGATTATTGCAGTTATAGAAGGTTATATTAGGAGGATTATTGCAGTTTTAGAGGGTTATATTAGGAGGACTATTGCAGATTTAGAGCGTTATATTAGGAGGATTATTGCAGCTATAGAAGGTTATAATAGGAGGATTATTGCAGCTTTAGAGGGTTATATTAGGAGGATTATTGCAGCTATAGAGGGTTATATTAGGAGGACTATTGCAGATTTAGAGGGTTATATTAGGAGGATTATTGCAGCTATAGAGGGTTATATTAGGAGGATTATTGCAGCTATAGAAGGTTATATTATGAGGATATATTAGGAGGATTATTGCAGCTTTAGAGGGTTATATTAAAAGGATTATTGCAGCCATAGAAGGTTATATTAAGAGGATTATTGCAGGTTCAGAGGATTATATTAGGAGGACTATTGCAGCTTTAGAGTGTTATATTAGGAGGATTATTGCAGCTATAGAGGGTTATATTAGGCGGATTATTACAGCTATTCAAGGTTATATTAGGAAGGATTATTGCAGCTATTGAGGGTTATATTAGGAGGATTATTGCAGCTATAGAAGGTTATATTAGGAGGATTATTGCAGCTATAGAGGGTTATATTAGTAGGGTTATTGCAGCTATAGAGGGTTACATTAGGAAGATTATTGCAGCTATAGAAGGTTACACTAGGAGGATTATTGCAGCTTTAGAGGGTTATATTAGGAGGATTATTGCAGCTATAGAAGGTTATATTAGGAGATTATTGCAGCTATAGAGGGTTATATTAGGAGGATTATTGCAGCTATAGAAGGTTAAATTAAGAGGATTATTGCAGCTATAGAAGGTTACACTAGGAGGATTATTGCAGCTTTAGAGGGTTATATTAGGAGGATTATTGCAGCTATAGAGGGTTATATTAGGAGGATTATTACAGCTATAGAGGGTTATATTAGGAGGATTATTGCAGCTATGGAGGGTTATATTAGGAGGATTATTGCAGCTATAGGAGGTTATATTAGAAGGATAATTGCAGCTTTAGAGGGTTATATTAGGAGGATTATTGCAGTTATAGAAGGTTATATTAGGAGGATTATTGCAGTTTTAGAGGGTTATATTAGGAGGACTATTGCAGATTTAGAGCGTTATATTAGGAGGATTATTGCAGCTATAGAAGGTTATAATAGGAGGATTATTGCAGCTTTAGAGGGTTATATTAGGAGGATTATTGCAGCTATAGAGGGTTATATTAGGAGGACTATTGCAGATTTAGAGGGTTATATTAGGAGGATTATTGCAGCTATAGAGGGTTATATTAGGAGGATTATTGCAGCTATAGAAGGTTATATTATGAGGATATATTAGGAGGATTATTGCAGCTTTAGAGGGTTATATTAAAAGGATTATTGCAGCCATAGAAGGTTATATTAAGAGGATTATTGCAGGTTCAGAGGATTATATTAGGAGGACTATTGCAGCTTTAGAGTGTTATATTAGGAGGATTATTGCAGCTATAGAGGGTTATATTAGGCGGATTATTACAGCTATTCAAGGTTATATTAGGAAGGATTATTGCAGCTATTGAGGGTTATATTAGGAGGATTATTGCAGCTATAGAAGGTTATATTAGGAGGATTATTGCAGCTATAGAGGGTTATATTAGTAGGGTTATTGCAGCTATAGAGGGTTATATTAGGAGGATTATTGCAGCTATAGAAGGTTATATTAGGAGGATTATTGCAGCTATAGAGGGTTATATTAGTAGGGTTATTGCAGCTATAGAGGGTTATATTAGGAGGACTATTGCAGATTTAGAGGGTTATATTAGGAGGATTATTGCAGCTATAGAGGGTTATATTAGGAGGATTATTGCAGCTATAGAAGGTTATATTATGAGGATATATTAGGAGGATTATTGCAGCTTTAGAGGGTTATATTAAAAGGATTATTGCAGCCATAGAAGGTTATATTAAGAGGATTATTGCAGGTTCAGAGGATTATATTAGGAGGACTATTGCAGCTTTAGAGTGTTATATTAGGAGGATTATTGCAGCTATAGAGGGTTATATTAGGCGGATTATTACAGCTATTCAAGGTTATATTAGGAAGGATTATTGCAGCTATTGAGGGTTATATTAGGAGGATTATTGCAGCTATAGAAGGTTATATTAGGAGGATTATTGCAGCTATAGAGGGTTATATTAGTAGGGTTATTGCAGCTATAGAAGGTTATATTAGGAAGGATTATTGCAGCTATTGAGGGTTATATTAGGAGGATTATTGCAGCTATAGAAGGTTATATTAGGAGGATTATTGCAGCTATAGAGGGTTATATTAGTAGGGTTATTGCAGCTATAGAGGGTTATATTAGGCGGATTATTACAGCTATTCAAGGTTATATTAGGAAGGATTATTGCAGCTATTGAGGGTTATATTAGGAGGATTAATGCAGCTATAGAAGGTTATATTAGGAGGATTATTGCAGCTATAGAGGGTTATATTAGTAGGGTTATTGCAGCTATAGAGGGTTATATTAGGAGGATAATTGCAGCTTCAGAGGATTACATTACAATGATTATTGCAGCATCAGAGGATTTCATCAGGGTGACTATTGCAGCTTCAGAAAGTTACATTAGGAGGATTATTATAGCTTTAGTGGGTTACATTAGGAAGATTATTACAGCTTTAGAGGGTTTCCTTTACGAGGATTATTTCAGTTTTAGAGGGTTACATTAGGAGGATTATTTCAACTTTAGAGTATTAATTTAGGGAGAATATGGCAGCTTCAGTGGATTACATTAGAATGATTATTGCAGCTTCAGAGGATTACATCAGGATGACTATTGCAGCTTCAGAGGATTACATTAGGATGATTATTGCAGCTTCAGAGGATTACTTGAATAGGAAAATGTAGTTTTAGAAGGTAACATTAGGAGAAATATTACAGCTTTAGAGGGTTACATTAGGAGGAATATTGCAATTTCAGAGGATTACATTAGAATGATTATTGCAGGTCTAGAGGGTTACATTATGAGGATTATTGCAGCTTCAGAATATTACATTAGGAGGATTAATGCAATTTTAGATGGTTCCATTAAGAGGATTATTACAGCTTTATAGGATTACATTAAGAGGATTATTACAGCTTTATAGGATTACATTAGGAGTATTATTACAGCTTTAGATGGTTCCATTAAGAGGATTATTACAGCTTTAGAGGGTTCTATCAGAAGGATTATTGCTGTTTTAGAGGATTACATTAGAGGATTATTACAGGTTTAGAGGGTTACATTAGGAGGATTATTACAGCTTTAGAGGGTTCCATTAAGAGGATTATTACAGCTTTAGAGGGTTACATTAGGAGGATTATTACAGCTTTAGAGGGTAACATTAGGAGGATTATTACAGCTTTAGAGGGTTACATTAGTAGGATTATTACAGCTTTACAGGGTTACATTAGGAGGATTATTACAGCTTTAGAGGGTTACATTAGGAGGACTATTACAGCTTTAGAGGGTTACATTAGGAGGATTATTACAGCACTAGAGGGTTACATTAGGAGGATTATTACAGCTTTAGAGGGTTACATTAGGAGGATTATTACAGCTTTAGAGGGTTACATTAGGAGGATTATTACAGCTTTAGAGGGTAACATTAGGAGGATTATTACAGCTTTAGAGGGTTACATTAGGAGGACTATTGCAGATTTAGAGCGTTATATTAGGAGGATTATTGCAGCTATAGAAGGTTATATTAGGAGGATAATTATAGCTTTAGTGGGTTACATTAGGAAGATTATTACAGCTTTAGAGGGTTTCCTTTACGAGGATTATTTCAGCTTTAGATGGTTACATTAGGAGGAATATTGCAATTTCAGAGGATTACATTAGAATGATTATTGCAGGTCTAGAGGGTTACATTATGAGGATTATTGCAGCTTCAGAATATTACATTAGGAGAATTAATGCAATTTTAGATGGTTCCATTAAGAGGATTATTACAGCTTTATAGGATTACATTAAGAGGATTATTACAGCTTTATAGGATTACATTAGGAGTATTATTACAGCTTTAGATGGTTCCATTAAGAGGATTATTACAGCTTTAGTGGGTTACATTAGGAGGATTATTACAGCTTTAGAGGGTTACATTAAGAGGATTATTACAGATTTAGAGGGTTACATTAGGAGGATTATTACAGCTTTAGATGGTTCCATTAAGAGGATTATTACAGCTTTACAGGGTTACATTAGGAGGATTATTGCTTTAGAGGGTTACATTAGGAGGATTATTACAGCTTTAGAGGGTTACATTAGGAGGATTATTACAGCTTTAGAGGGTTACATTAGGAGGATTATTACTGCTTTAGAGGGTTACATTAGGAGGATTATTACAGCTTTAGAGGGTTCCATTAAGTGGGTTATTACAGCTTTAGAGGGTTCCATTAAGAGGATTATTACAGGTTTAGAGGGTTACATTAGGAGGATTATTACAGCTTTAGAGGGTTACATTAGTAGGATTATTACAGCTTTAGAGGGTTACATTAGGAGGATTATTACAGCTTTAGAGGGTTACATTAGGAGGATTATTACAGCTTTAGAGGGTTACATTAGGAGGATTATTACAGCTTTAGAGGGTTACATTAGGAGGATTATTACAGCTTTAGAGGGTTACATTAGGAGGATTATTACAGCTTTAGAGGGTTACATTAGGAGGATTATTGCAGCTATAGAGGGTTACATTAGGAGGATTATTACAGCTTTAGAGGGTTACATTAGGAGGATTATTACAGCTTTAGAGGGTTACATTAGGAGGATTATTACAGCTTTAGAGGGTTACATTAGGAGGATTATTACAGCTTTAGAGGGTTACATTAGGAGGATTATTACAGCTTTAGAGGGTTACATTAGGAGGATTATTACAGCTTTAGAGGGTTCCATTAAGTGGGTTATTACAGCTTTAGAGGGTTCCATTAAGAGGATTATTACAGGTTTAGAGGGTTACATTAGGAGGATTATTACAGCTTTAGAGGGTTACATTAGTAGGATTATTACAGCTTTAGAGGGTTACATTAGGAGGATTATTACAGCTTTAGAGGGTTACATTAGGAGGATTATTACAGCTTTAGAGGGTTACATTAGGAGGATTATTACAGCTTTAGAGGGTTACATTAGGAGGATTATTACAGCTTTAGAGGGTTACATTAGGAGGATTATTACAGCTTTAGAGGGTTACATTAGGAGGATTATTGCAGCTATAGAGGGTTATATTAGGCGGATTATTACAGCTATTCAAGGTTATATTAGGAAGGATTATTACAGCTTTAGAGGGTTACATTAAGAGGATTATTACAGCTTTAGAGGGTTACATTAGGAGGATTATTACAGCTTTAGAGGGTTACATTAGGAGGATTATTACAGCTTTAGAGGGTTACATTAGTAGGATTATTACAGCTTTAGAGAGTTACATTAGGAGGATTATTACAGCTTTAGAGGGTTACATTAGGAGGATTATTACAGCTTTAGAGGGTTACATTAGGAGGATTATTACAGCTTTAGAGGGTTACATTAGGAGGATTATTACAGCTTTAGAGGGTTACATTAGGAGGATTATTACAGCTTTAGAGGGTTACATTAGGAGGATTATTACAGCTTTAGAGGGTTACATTAGGAGGATTATTACAGCTTTAGAGGGTTACATTAGGAAGGATTATTACAGCTTTAGAGGGTTACATTAGGAGGATTATTACAGCTTTAGAGGGTTACATTAGGAGGATTATTACAGCTTTAGAGGGTTACATTAGGAGGATTATTACAGCTTTAGAGGGTTACATTAGGAGGATTATTTCAGCTTTAGAGGGTTACTTTAGGAGGATTATTGCAGCTTCAGAATATTACATTAGGAGGATTATTACAGGTTTAGAGGATTACATTAGGAGGATTATTACAGGTTTAGAGGATTACATTAGGAGGATTATTGCAGCTTCAGAATATTACATTAGGAGGATTATTTCAGCTTTAGAGGGTTACATTAGGAGGATTATTTCAGCTTTAGAGGGTTACTTTAATAGGATTATTTCAGCTTTAGAGGGTTACTTTAGGAGGATTATTGCAGCTTCAGAATATTACATTAGGAGGATTATTACAGCTTTATAGGATTACATTAGGAGGATTATTACAGCTTTAGAGGGTTACATTAGGAGGATTATTTCAGCTTTAGAGGGTTACTTTAGGAGGATTATTGCAGCTTCAGAATACTACATTAGGAGGATTATTACAGGTTTAGAGGATTACATTAGGAGGATTATTACAGCTTTAGAAGGTTACATTAGGAGGATTATTACAGCTTTAGAAGGTTACATTAGGAGTATTATTACAGCTTTATAGGATTACATTAGGAGGATTATTACAGCTTTAGAGGGTTACATTAGGAGGATTATTACAGCTTTAGAAGGTTACATTAGGAGGATTATTACAGCTTTAGAGGGTTACTTTAGGAGGATTATTGCAGCTTCAGAATATTACATTAGGAGGATTATTACAGGTTTAGAGGATTACATTAGGAGGATTATTTCAGCTTTAGAGGGTTACTTTAGGAGGATTATTGCAGCTTCAGAATATTACATTAGGAGGATTATTACAGGTTTAGAGGATTACATTAGGAGGATTATTACAGCTTTAGAAGGTTACATTAGGAGGATTATTACAGCTTTAGAAGGTTACATTAGGAGGATTATTACAGCTTTATAGGATTACAATAGGAGGATTATTACAGCTTTAGAGGGTTACATTAGGAGGATTATTACAGCTTTATAGGATTACATTAGGAGGATTATTACAGCTTTAGAGGGTTACATTAGGAGGATTATTACAGCTTTAGAAGGTTACATTAGGAGGATTATTACAGCTTTAGAGGGTTACTTTAGGAGGATTATTGCAGCTTCAGAAGGTTACATTAGGAGGATTATTACAGCTTTAGAGGGTTACTTTAGGAGGATTATTGCAGCTTCAGAAGGTTACATTAGGAGGATTATTACAGCTTTAGAGGGTTACATTAGGAGGATTATTACAGCTTTAGAAGGTTACATTAGGAGGATTATTGCAGCTTCAGAATATTACATTAGGAGGATTATTACAGGTTTAGAGGATTACATTAGGAGGATTATTACAGCTTTAGAAGGTTACATTAGGAGGATTATTACAGCTTTAGAAGGTTACATTAGGAGGATTATTACAGCTTTATAGGATTACATTAGGAGGATTATTACAGCTTTAGAGGGTTACATTAGGAGGATTATTACAGCTTTAGAAGGTTACATTAGGAGGATTATTACAGCTTTAGAGGGTTACTTTAGGAGGATTATTGCAGCTTCAGAATATTACATTAGGAGGATTATTACAGGTTTAGAGGATTACATTAGGAGGATTATTTCAGCTTTAGAGGGTTACTTTAGGAGGATTATTGCAGCTTCAGAATATTACATTAGGAGGATTATCACAGGTTTAGAGGATTACATTAGGAGGATTATTTCAGGTGTAGAGGGATACATTAGGAGGATATTTACAGCTTTTGAGGATTACATTAGGAGAATTAATACAGCTTTAGAGGGGTTACATTAGAGGAAATCATAGTTACAGAAGAATTCGAAGCTCACATCATCCTGCGCTAAGCATTTGGTAATTAGATCTGATGGAATAATTAATACTCCTTTACTTGTCCTTCTGTTGAGTTTCAGTTAAAGTTTATTAAAATCTGCATACAATTAAACACTTAAAAGTTTATAATTTGTTACTTTCATTTTTCCGCAGTTCAGTACATAAACTTATTTATTATTAAAAATTTATATTTTTATATTAAAATTTTACACTTAATATATTACAGCAATAAGATGTTATATTTCAATTTTAATAAATACGATCCAGTAAATGATTTCAATTTTAATAAATACGATCCAGTAAATGATTTCAATTTTAATAAATACGATCCAGTAAATGAATTTTTGATGATCGTAATAAATATAGTTAAACATTAATATATATAATATAAATGCCCAGTTGTACAATATAATACAATATAAATATTAGAAACTACCCGAATACAAAAAAAATAATGAAAAATAGTAGAATCAGCATATATTTTATATGATAACGATAAATACAGTTTCCTAATAGACTGGAGGCTGGATGTCTTACTACAACAAAGGTATTGGAAAAACCCTATAAATGAAAAATAATCAAAAATAACTAATAATACAAGTTACCTAAGATTAAACTCTTATGTACATTTCGATGAACAATTCATCATCATTAGAGAGTTTTATTACAAAATTACCATCTAGACTAAAATAAATTACAAACTAGACTGACCTGTCTATTGGTATTATAGATTGTAGTTTACTATAACACCCTCTGATGATGATGACATGGTCATCGAAATGGATATAAGGGTTTATTCTTAGCTAACTTGTATTATTAGGTATTTTTGATTATTTTTCATTTATAGGGGTTTTTCCAATACCTTTGTTGTAGTAAGACATCCAGCCTCCAGTCTATTAGGAAACTGTGTTTATCGTTATCATATAAAATATATGCTGATTCTACTATACTTTTGCACTTAACTATTTCCACATAAAGTGTGAGGGTGTTCCTATTTTTTGTAAGCTTCCCAAGTGTGATATCCTTAGACATGTTGCGGAGACTTCTCTTATGCAAAGTGCAGTAGGTGAGGTGGTGCCTACAGTTGCTCAGTAACGTTACAGATTGAATTTCTACATAAATTTGTTCTAGATTCAAATATTTATATAGGGAAAGTCACGATTGGAAGAAAAAACGCGTCTGACAGAAGGAAGCGTTGGCAGCCAGACTGAATTATTCACTCTGGGCGAACCTGCACTTTGGAAATTGGGACTAGCGTTTCCTCTAGGGCAAGAATACGTATATAATTTTACTCGCAGGGAAAGCTTTTTTAATGTTTTCCCTAGTGTATACGCCAGTATATCTTACTATTTTCTTAATAAATTTGTATTTTGTTTCCTTTACTGATTTCTCGTCAACGTAAGTATTAAATTTAATTAAGGGTTATTTTAAGGGAAAATATCTTGCGCTTAGCCTGTTGGAAACGTAATAAATAATAATATTTATTATTGAAAAATAAATTTCTTCTGTTTGCTTTTAAATACATCGTCTGTTTGTCATTTAAATCTTCTCTCTTTAAATCGTTCAAATCAATACTGTAAAATCATAAATATCGATTCAGCAGTCTTTACTCATACAAAGTAGGTCAATTGTATTCAAATGTCGATTGTTTATCTTGGCAAATGAATCGATATCTTGGTAAAATATGTATGAAATATTAAGCGTTTTGTAGGAGTTAAGATTTAGATTTATCATTTGATAAGGAATTACATGTATCTTGCTTGTTCCTATTGATAAATATATTAAAAATATTTTAGAAATTGAGACTTCGAACGGCAGACTTTTTAAAAAAGCATTCACGATGATAAAACTAAGGTTATAGGAGCTTGAGTTACTAAAAGGTGATTTTATAATGAGAATTTAAACGGTATTAATTTACTTTATGAAGTGATTTTGTTGCGTGATCAAAGAATTTAAACATCTTGGTTTTCTCTCTTCATCCTCGTTACTAACCCGTTATAAACGGTCATACACTGAATGACGTCTTTCTAAATTTATTTTTATTTCTATAACAAAGTGTTTATAGCTACGAATAGCAAAATTTCAAGTTTTCTATAAATTTTAGTTCTTGCATATTAAGCTTATGTAGTACTTGGCAACTCTTAAAAGAAAGAGATTTCTAATATTTTATGGATCAGTTCCTCCAGGAAAGTAGCTAAATCAAAAATGTCACTATATTTACATTCTTTACCTTAGCTCACTTTTGTTATGTTAGAGTTATTGTTGTGGCCTTATTGCCTATTTAGCTCCTTGTTGTCTGAGTCTACATTGCATATATGAATGTTGCGCTCTGATTACCATTACGTTTGTTGTAGAAAAAACTGATTTTATAGTAGTGAATACCTATTGACAAAAGGCTTAAGAAAACATATATATATATATATATATATATATATATATATATATATGTATATATATATATATATATATATATATATATATTGTAGAATATAGTATGTAAATTAAAATAACAAACTATAACACACTCACATACACACTCACAGTCACACTCACACTGACACACACACACACATACACACACACACACACACACACACACACACACACACACACACACACACACACACACACACACACACACACACACACACACACACACACACACACACACACACACACACACACACACACACACACACACACACACAAACACACACACACACACAAACACAAAGAGTGTTATCTACAGAAGGAAGAAGAGTAAATTGAAAGTTAAAATATCTGATATTGGCTACTTCGTTCTCCTTCTAAAATTAAGAAACCTATTTATAATATATTAATTCGTTTAAGAGCCTATTTCATATTTATTGGAAATAATATTTTTTACAATATAAAACTCACACTGATGGTTAGGGTATTAAATAAAATGGCGTATGAACGAGATGACTGGGTGACACACTACATTAAGTGTTAACACATTCTGTTTGTAACTAAATATGTTAGACTAAACTATATG
The DNA here is from genome assembly GCA_036971475.1 of Prosapia bicincta. Lineage (NCBI taxonomy): Eukaryota > Metazoa > Arthropoda > Insecta > Hemiptera > Cercopidae > Prosapia > Prosapia bicincta. Next base: position 36,266,355 of record JBAIZL010000010.1, on the reverse strand, counting down.
TTAGCTCCTTTACAGAAGACCTATAATAAAACATTTGTTTTCAGTAATATCTTTTGGCAATATACAAATACTTACTATTACTTCATAAGTATTTCCTATAAATGCATTATGTAGTAAAGTGTTTTAGAGGTCTAGTATTACCAAAACGTCCAAGTATAGACCTACTCCACCAAAGCTCTGATAATGGATGATATTTTTATAGTTAACTAGGGGCTTGTTGGGGCAATTACGAATGTTTGACCCTGAGCCTTATATATAGTTATTGAAAATGCAAGTATTCAAGAAAATGTGTTACTTTTCGTTTAAAATGGCATGTTAGGATCTGTCGATATTAATATAATTTTTGGTAAAAGATCGTATTTTCTTTTCCAGAACCAGTGATTATTTCTAATTTAATACACTTGTCAAACATATCTAGCACGATAAGATGTACTCCATTAACTAAACCTGATCTCAAGTTCATATGTCTAATTAATTTTTAATGAAATATTTGAACTCAGCTGTTTTTAATATAATATTTTTACAGCTGTTTCTAAGCTGAAATATTTGAAAATCATACTCAACAGTTTTTCATGGCAATGTATTTATTATGGAGATTTTTGTTGACTTTAGGTACCTCAAAACCCTATAAATATTGTAAATTGAGAAAAATCTATATTTTTCCCCGCTCATTCGTGTCAATACCTTTAATTTGAGTCATCTCCCAGCTCTGTACAGCCTTTCAAGCTCCCACAATCTTTCTCTCAAAATTCGACCTCCGGAATTATATATGTATATATATATATATATATATATATATATATATATATATATATATATATTTATGTATATATTACTTGTATCTACCTTAAACGTAATCTACTAGTTTATGAGGATTGCCGTTTCGGGAGATGTGGCCCATTGTCAATTGAAAGCTTAGTTTAAAGGCAACTGGTGAGTTTCGAGTTTAGTTGAGAATGGAAGACATCTCCTAAAACGTTCTGCTAATTAGGCAAAAAGGATTTGCAAAGGGTTTCATACTAGAGTACTTAAGGATAACCTTTATCATGATTAGGTTGAAAATATGGTAATAAAATAAGGGCTCAAAAGCAGATAACTGTGTTTCATCAATCGGTTATTTAGACGTGTTAATTGAATACAGTACTTAGTTGTGCATTTACCACAAAATGGAAAACTTTTAAAACATAACTCAAAAGAGATTAAACTCACTAATCTTAGTAAAAGACGTTATTCTATTTCAAATAGTTTAATTTTATTTCATATTGGTCCTCCATAGTCTGGTTTTCAGTATTTTTTAATTGAACAAGCAGAAATTTAAGTTTATTAAATTTCAAATTCAATTTTAAAATTAATATTGTATTAAACAACTCCATTTTCCTTCCAATAAAAATCCAATTATTTGTAAAAGAAAGGTTGTTTAAATGTCAGAGGTCGGCAGTGAGACTTGGGCTGCAAAGACAGCAGTTGGAATACACCTTAGTCACTGACAAATGTCCACTGACTCCACTCTTTATTCCATGGTTAATATTTAAATTAATAATTATTGCGTAATCGCACTATTCATTTAATTTAATATATTTTATAAATTTTACTATTCACGTGATTTAAACATACATTGAAATAACATTTTGGTTTTAATATCTAATTTAATTTGTTTACATACTTGAAATAGCAGAAGGAATGTAATCTTAGTTTATACGTACACATTAATTTGTTTTTCTTCGTTGTTTGAATGATTCGAATTACAATATAAGAAATTTAGAAACAATTCTTACTTTTTTGATCGAAACATTCTGTTCAAGCTTTTATGGTTTTAAATTTGTGAAGTCAAAAGATAGCAATTTTTAAAAACTGTTAATTCAGGGGGTAATTTTCAAATAAGATTTCCTATCGGCCTAGATATAAAAGTACTTATTTATAAATCGGTAGAACGTTACATAATCACCTAAGAAATAATGAAGTGTGTAACAATCCGAAAACTTATGAATTTTTGTTTTCTCCTACACGTCCATTGTAATTATTTTTACAATTATTTATACTTGCTGTATATTCAGAATTACTGTATATTTGACAAAATTACGTAGAATTATATTTTATAAATATAATTAATTTTATGATTTAAATTTGTAAATGTAAATTTTTAGTAATTAATAAAGTTGTGTTACATTCTAATTAGTGCTAGTTTCACTTTTTTTCTATATGATATTAGAATAGCCAAGAAATATATACAAAAAAATTAAACTACTAAAGACTTTTGTAAGGTTTCATAAGTTTGAAAGTCTAAGCAACTTCTTGTTCACTCAAATGATTTGGTTTTACAAATATATTTACCTAAACTATACTATTTTATTTGAGTGTAATTTTTTTCTTCAATTTTTATATTTTACTAAAGATTTTTTTAACGTTTCCTTTTATGTTTTTACAAAGGTTTTCTGCTGAAGTTTATATTTTATATAGCAAAATTTTACATCATAATTATTATTCAGTGTTTTCAAAATTATTAAAAAATATCTTTAACATTTCCAATTTTGAGTCTTTATGAATATATATTGTGTAAGGAAAGCATCGAGGAAGAAAGGAAAAAATAACGTAAATTTAGAAAGTAAGACAACCATATTTGAAGGTGTAACGAACCCCTGTATTACCTTACCGGTATAAAAGATGATGGAATCATTTACTAATACTCTACTACTACTAACTTTACAGCGAGTTTGGCTGATATTGGTATTGTCGGTTTTTTATACATGTATGTCAGTATTTATATTATGTCCGTTTTATATTATGCTGCCTGAAAATAAATTTAAACTTAAACAGAGAGGAGTAAAAGTATAGTAATTATTCCTTCAGATTATAACTCTCTAAAGCTGCAATAATCCACCTAATGTAATCCTTTAAAGCTGCAATAATCCTTCTAATTTAACTCTCTAAAGATGCAATAATCTTCTTAATGTAATCCTCTAAAGATGCAATAATCCTTCTAATTTAACTCTCTAAAGATGCAATAATCCACCTAATGTAATCCTTTAAAGCTGCAATTATCGTCTTAATTTAATCCTCTAAAGCTACAATAATCTTCCTAATGTAATCCTCTAAAGCTGCAATAATCCACCTAATGTAATCCTTTAAAGCTGCAATAATCCTTCTAATTTAACTCTCTAAAGATGCAATAATCTTCTTAATGTAATCCTCTAAAGCTGCAATAATCCACTTAATGTAATCCTCTAAAGCAGGAATAATAATTGTCTTAATTTAATCCTCTAAAGCTACAATAATCTTCCTAATGTAATCCTCTAAAGCTGCAATAATCCACCTAATGTAATCCTTTAAAGCTGCAATAATCCTTCTAATTTAACTCTCTAATGATGCAATAATCCACCTAATGTAATCCTTTAAAGCTGCAATTATCGTCTTAATTTAATCCTCTAAAGCTACAATAATCTTCCTAATGTAATCCTCTAAAGCTGCAATAATCCACCTAATGTAATCCTTTAAAGCTGCAATAATCCTTCTAATTTAACTCTCTAAAGATGCAATAATCTTCTTAATGTAATCCTCTAAAGCTGCAATAATCCTTCTAATTTAACTCTCTAAAGATGCAATAATCTTCCTAATGTAATCCTCTAAAGCAGGAATAATAATTGTCTTAATTTAATCCTCTAAAGCTACAATAATCTTCCTAATGTAATCCTCTAAAGCTGCAATAATCCACCTAATGTAATCCTTTAAAGCTGCAATAATCCTTCTAATTTAACTCTCTAAAGATGCAATAATCTTCTTAATGTAATCCTCTAAAGATGCAATAATCCTTCTAATTTAACTCTCTAAAGATGCAATAATCCACCTAATGTAATCCTTTAAAGCTGCAATTATCGTCTTAATTTAATCCTCTAAAGCTACAATAATCTTCCTAATGTAATCCTCTAAAGCTGCAATAATCCACCTAATGTAATCCTTTAAAGCTGCAATAATCCTTCTAATTTAACTCTCTAAAGATGCAATAATCTTCTTAATGTAATCCTCTAAAGCTGCAATAATCCACTTAATGTAATCCTCTAAAGCAGGAATAATAATCCTCTTAATTTAATCCTCTAAAGCTACAATAATCTTCCTAATGTAATCCTCTAAAGATGCAATAATCTTCTTAATGTAATCCTCTAAAGCTGCAATAATCCTCCTAATGTAATCCTCTAAAGCTGCAATAATCTTCTTAATGTAATCCTCTAAAGCTACAATAATCCACTTAATGTAATCCTCTAAAGCAGGAATAATAATTGTCTTAATTTAATCCTCTAAAGCTACAATAATCTTCCTAATGTAATCCTCTAAAGCTGCAATAATCTTCTTAATGTAATCCTCTAAAGCTGCAATAATCCTCCTAATGTAAGCTTCTAAAGCTACATTAATCCACCTAATGTAATCCTCTAAAGCTGCAATAATCCTCATAATTTAACCCCCTCTAAACCTGTAATAATCCTCTAATGTAATCCTCTAAAGCTGCAATAATCCTTCTAATGTAAGCTTCTAAAGCTACATTAATCCACCTAATGTAATCCTCTAAAGCTGTAATAATCCTCATAATTTAACCCCCTCTAAACCTGTAATAATCCTCTAATGTAATCCTCTAAAGCTGCAATAATCCTTCTAATGTAAGCTTCTAAAGCTACATTAATCCACCTAATGTAATCCTCTAAAGCTGTAATAATCCTCATAATTTAACCCCCTCTAAACCTGTAATAATCCTCTAATGTAATCCTCTAAAGCTGCAATAATCCTTCTAATGTAAGCTTCTAAAGCTACATTAATCCACCTAATGTAATCCTCTAAAGCTGTAATAATCCTCATAATTTAACCCCCTCTAAACCTGTAATAATCCTCTAATGTAATCCTCTAAAGCTGCAATAATCCACCTAATGTAATCCTTTAAAGCTGCAATAATCCTTCTAATTTAACTCTCTAAAGATGCAATAATCTTCTTAATGTAATCCTCTAAAGCTGCAATAATCCACTTAATGTAATCCTCTAAAGCAGGAATAATAATCCTCTTAATTTAATCCTCTAAAGCTACAATAATCTTCCTAATGTAATCCTCTAAAGATGCAATAATCTTCTTAATGTAATCCTCTAAAGCTGCAATAATCCTCCTAATGTAATCCTCTAAAGCTGCAATAATCTTCTTAATGTAATCCTCTAAAGCTACAATAATCCACTTAATGTAATCCTCTAAAGCAGGAATAATAATTGTCTTAATTTAATCCTCTAAAGCTACAATAATCTTCCTAATGTAATCCTCTAAAGCTGCAATAATCTTCTTAATGTAATCCTCTAAAGCTGCAATAATCCTCCTAATGTAAGCTTCTAAAGCTACATTAATCCACCTAATGTAATCCTCTAAAGCTGCAATAATCCTCATAATTTAACCCCCTCTAAACCTGTAATAATCCTCTAATGTAATCCTCTAAAGCTGCAATAATCCTTCTAATGTAAGCTTCTAAAGCTACATTAATCCACCTAATGTAATCCTCTAAAGCTGTAATAATCCTCATAATTTAACCCCCTCTAAACCTGTAATAATCCTCTAATGTAATCCTCTAAAGCTGCAATAATCCTTCTAATGTAAGCTTCTAAAGCTACATTAATCCACCTAATGTAATCCTCTAAAGCTGTAATAATCCTCATAATTTAACCCCCTCTAAACCTGTAATAATCCTCTAATGTAATCCTCTAAAGCTGCAATAATCCTTCTAATGTAAGCTTCTAAAGCTACATTAATCCACCTAATGTAATCCTCTAAAGCTGTAATAATCCTCATAATTTAACCCCCTCTAAACCTGTAATAATCCTCTAATGTAATCCTCTAAAGCTGCAATAATCCTTCTAATGTAAGCTTCTAAAGCTACATTAATCCACCTAATGTAATCCTCTAAAGCTGTAATAATCCTCATAATTTAACCCCCTCTAAACCTGTAATAATCCTCTAATGTAATCCTCTAAAGCTGCAATAATCCTCATAATTTAACCCCCTCTAAACCTGTAATAATCCTCTAATGTAATCCTCTAAAGCTGCAATAATCCTTCTAATGTAAGCTTCTAAAGCTACATTAATCCACCTAATGTAATCCTCTAAAGCTGCAATAATCCTCATAATTTAACCCCCTCTAAACCTGTAATAATCCTCTAATGTAATCCTCTAAAGCTGCAATAATCCTTCTAATGTAAGCTTCTAAAGCTACATGAATCCACCTAATGTAATTCTCCAAAGCTGCAATAATCCTTCTAATATCACTCTCTAAACCGGCAATAATCCTCTTAATGTAATATTCTAAAGCTGCAATAATCTTCCTAATGTAAGCCTCTAAAGCTGCAATAATTCTCCTAATTTACCACTCGAAAGCTACAATAAACCTTCTAATGTAATCCTCTAAAGCTGCAAGAATTCTTATGTATTCCTCTAAAGCTGCAATAATCCTTCTAATTTCACTCTCCAAAGTTGCAATAATCCTACTAATGTAATCTTCTAAAGCTGCAATAATCCTCCTAATGTAAGCTTCTAAAGCTACATTAATCCACCTAATGTAATCCTCTAAAGCTGCAATAATCCTCATAATTTAACCCCCTCTAAACCTGTAATAATCCTCTAATGTAATCCTCTAAAGCTGCAATAATCCTTCTAATGTAAGCTTCTAAAGCTACATTAATCCACCTAATGTAATCCTCTAAAGCTGCAATAATCCTCATAATTTAACCCCCTCTAAACCTGTAATAATCCTCTAATGTAATCCTCTAAAGCTGCAATAATCCTTCTAATGTAAGCTTCTAAAGCTACATTAATCCACCTAATGTAATCCTCTAAAGCTGTAATAATCCTCATAATTTAACCCCCTCTAAACCTGTAATAATCCTCTAATGTAATCCTCTAAAGCTGCACTAATCCTTCTAATGTAAGCTTCTAAAGCTACATTAATCCACCTAATGTAATCCTCTAAAGCTGTAATAATCCTCATAATTTAACCCCCTCTAAACCTGTAATAATCCTCTAATGTAATCCTCTAAAGCTGCAATAATCCTTCTAATGTAAGCTTCTAAAGCTACATTAATCCACCTAATGTAATCCTCTAAAGCTGTAATAATCCACCTAATGTAATCCTTTAGAGCTGCAATAAGCCTTCTAATTTAACTCTCTAAAGATGCAATAATCTTCTTAATGTAATCCTCTAAAGCTGCAATAATCCACTTAATGTAATCCTCTAAAGCAGGAATAATAATCCTCTTAATTTAATCCTCTAAAGCTACAATAATCTTCCTAATGTAATCCTCTAAAGATGCAATAATCTTCTTAATGTAATCCTCTAAAGCTGCAATAATCCTCCTAATGTAATCCTCTAAAGCTGCAATAATCTTCTTAATGTAATCCTCTAAAGCTACAATAATCCACTTAATGTAATCCTCTAAAGCAGGAATAATAATTGTCTTAATTTAATCCTCTAAAGCTACAATAATCTTCCTAATGTAATCCTCTAAAGCTGCAATAATCTTCTTAATGTAATCCTCTAAAGCTGCAATAATCCTCCTAATGTAAGCTTCTAAAGCTACATTAATCCACCTAATGTAATCCTCTAAAGCTGCAATAATCCTCATAATTTAACCCCCTCTAAACCTGTAATAATCCTCTAATGTAATCCTCTAAAGCTGCAATAATCCTTCTAATGTAAGCTTCTAAAGCTACATTAATCCACCTAATGTAATCCTCTAAAGCTGTAATAATCCTCATAATTTAACCCCCTCTAAACCTGTAATAATCCTCTAATGTAATCCTCTAAAGCTGCAATAATCCTTCTAATGTAAGCTTCTAAAGCTACATTAATCCACCTAATGTAATCCTCTAAAGCTGTAATAATCCTCATAATTTAACCCCCTCTAAACCTGTAATAATCCTCTAATGTAATCCTCTAAAGCTGCAATAATCCTTCTAATGTAAGCTTCTAAAGCTGCAATAATCCACCTAATGTAATCCTCTAAAGCTGTAATAATCCTCATAATTTAACCCCCTCTAAACCTGTAATAATCCTCTAATGTAATCCTCTAAAGCTGCAATAATCCTTCTAATGTAAGCTTCTAAAGCTACATTAATCCACCTAATGTAATCCTCTAAAGCTGTAATAATCCTCATAATTTAACCCCCTCTAAACCTGTAATAATCCTCTAATGTAATCCTCTAAAGCTGCAATAATCCTTCTAATGTAAGCTTCTAAAGCTACATTAATCCACCTAATGTAATCCTCTAAAGCTGTAATAATCCTCATAATTTAACCCCCTCTAAACCTGTAATAATCCTCTAATGTAATCCTCTAAAGCTGCAATAATCCTCATAATTTAACCCCCTCTAAACCTGTAATAATCCTCTAATGTAATCCTCTAAAGCTGCAATAATCCTTCTAATGTAAGCTTCTAAAGCTACATTAATCCACCTAATGTAATCCTCTAAAGCTGCAATAATCCTCATAATTTAACCCCCTCTAAACCTGTAATAATCCTCTAATGTAATCCTCTAAAGCTGCAATAATCCTTCTAATGTAAGCTTCTAAAGCTACATGAATCCACCTAATGTAATTCTCCAAAGCTGCAATAATCCTTCTAATATCACTCTCTAAACCGGCAATAATCCTCTTAATGTAATATTCTAAAGCTGCAATAATCTTCCTAATGTAAGCCTCTAAAGCTGCAATAATTCTCCTAATTTACCACTCGAAAGCTACAATAAACCTTCTAATGTAATCCTCTAAAGCTGCAAGAATTCTTATGTAATCCTCTAAAGCTGCAATAATCCTTCTAATTTCACTCTCCAAAGTTGCAATAATCCTACTAATGTAATCTTCTAAAGCTGCAATAATCCTCCTAATGTAAGCTTCTAAAGCTACATTAATCCACCTAATGTAATCCTCTAAAGCTGCAATAATCCTCATAATTTAACCCCCTCTAAACCTGTAATAATCCTCTAATGTAATCCTCTAAAGCTGCAATAATCCTTCTAATGTAAGCTTCTAAAGCTACATTAATCCACCTAATGTAATCCTCTAAAGCTGCAATAATCCTCATAATTTAACCCCCTCTAAACCTGTAATAATCCTCTAATGTAATCCTCTAAAGCTGCAATAATCCTTCTAATGTAAGCTTCTAAAGCTACATTAATCCACCTAATGTAATCCTCTAAAGCTGTAATAATCCTCATAATTTAACCCCCTCTAAACCTGTAATAATCCTCTAATGTAATCCTCTAAAGCTGCACTAATCCTTCTAATGTAAGCTTCTAAAGCTACATTAATCCACCTAATGTAATCCTCTAAAGCTGTAATAATCCTCATAATTTAACCCCCTCTAAACCTGTAATAATCCTCTAATGTAATCCTCTAAAGCTGCAATAATCCTTCTAATGTAAGCTTCTAAAGCTACATTAATCCACCTAATGTAATCCTCTAAAGCTGTAATAATCCTCATAATTTAACCCCCTCTAAACCTGTAATAATCCTCTAATGTAATCCTCTAAAGCTGCAATAATCCTTCTAATGTAAGCTTCTAAAGCTACATTAATCCACCTAATGTAATCCTCTAAAGCTGTAATAATCCTCATAATTTAACCCCCTCTAAACCTGTAATAATCCTCTAATGTAATCCTCTAAAGCTGCAATAATCCTCATAATTTAACCCCCTCTAAACCTGTAATAATCCTCTAATGTAATCCTCTAAAGCTGCAATAATCCTCATAATTTAACCCCCTCTAAACCTGTAATAATCCTCTAATGTAATCCTCTAAAGCTGCAATAATCCTTCTAATGTAAGCTTCTAAAGCTACATTAATCCACCTAATGTAATCCTCTAAAGCTGTAATAATCCTCATAATTTAACCCCCTCTAAACCTGTAATAATCCTCTAATGTAATCCTCTAAAGCTGCAATAATCCTTCTAATGTAAGCTTCTAAAGCTACATTAATCCACCTAATGTAATCCTCTAAAGCTGTAATAATCCTCATAATTTAACCCCCTCTAAACCTGTAATAATCCTCTAATGTAATCCTCTAAAGCTGCAATAATCCTTCTAATGTAAGCTTCTAAAGCTACATTAATCCACCTAATGTAATCCTCTAAAGCTGTAATAATCCTCATAATTTAACCCCCTCTAAACCTGTAATAATCCTCTAATGTAATCCTCTAAAGCTGCAATAATCCTCATAATTTAACCCCCTCTAAACCTGTAATAATCCTCTAATGTAATCCTCTAAAGCTGCAATAATCCTCATAATTTAACCCCCTCTAAACCTGTAATAATCCTCTAATGTAATCCTCTAAAGCTGCAATAATCCTTCTAATGTAAGCTTCTAAAGCTACATTAATCCACCTAATGTAATCCTCTAAAGCTGCAATAATCCTCATAATTTAACCCCCTCTAAACCTGTAATAATCCTCTAATGTAATCCTCTAAAGCTGCAATAATCCTTCTAATGTAAGCTTCTAAAGCTACATTAATCCACCTAATGTAATCCTCTAAAGCTGCAATAATCCTCATAATTTAACCCCCTCTAAACCTGTAATAATCCTCTAATGTAATCCTCTAAAGCTGCAATAATCCTTCTAATGTAAGCTTCTAAAGCTACATTAATCCACCTAATGTAATCCTCTAAAGCTGCAATAATCCTCATAATTTAACCCCCTCTAAACCTGTAATAATCCTCTAAAGCTGCAATAATCCTTCTAATGTAAGCTTCTAAAGCTACATTAATCCACCTAATGTAATCCTCTAAAGCTGTAATAATCCTCATAGTTTAACCCCCTCTAAACCTGTAATAATCCTCTAATGTAATCCTCTAAAGCTGCAATTATCCTCCTAATGTAAGCTTCTAAAGCTACATTAATCCACCTAATGTAATCCTCCAAAGCTGCAATAATCCTTCTAATATCACTCTCTAAACCGGCAATAATCCTCTTAATGTAATATTCTAAAGCTGCAATAATCTTCCTAATGTAAGCCTCTAAAGCTGCAATAATTCTCCTAATTTACCACTTGAAAGCTACAATAAACCTTCTAATGTAATCCTCTAAAGCTGCACGAATTCTTATGTAATCCTCTAAAGCTGCAATAATCCTTCTAATTTCACTCTCCAAAGTTGCAATAATCCTACTAATGTAATCTTCTAAAGCTGCAATAATCCTCCTAATGTAAGCTTCTAAAGCTACATTAATCCACCTAATGTAATCCTCTAAAGCTGCAATAATCCTCATAATTTAACCCCCTCTAAACCTGTAATAATCCTCTAATGTAATCCTCTAAAGCTGCAATAATCCTTCTAATGTAAGCTTCTAAAGCTACATTAATCCACCTAATGTAATCCTCTAAAGCTGCAATAATCCTCATAATTTAACCCCCTCTAAACCTGTAATAATCCTCTAATGTAATCCTCTAAAGCTGCAATAATCCTCCTAATGTAAGCTTCTAAAGCTACATTAATCCACCTAAGGTAATCCTCCAAAGCTGCAATAATCCTTCTAATATCACTCTCTAAACCGGCAATAATCCTCTTAATTTAATATTCTAAAGCTGCAATAATCTTTCTAATGTAAGCCTCTAAAGCTGCAATAATTCTCCTAATTTACCACTCGAAAGCTACAATAAACCTTCTAATGTAATCCTCTAAAGCTGCAAGAATTCTTATGTAATCCTCTAAAGCTGCAATAATCCTTCTAATTTCACTCTCCAAAGTTGCAATAATCCTACTAATGTAATCTTCTAAAGCTGCAATAATCCTCCTAATGTAAGCTTCTAAAGCTACATTAATCCACCTAATGTAATCCTCTAAAGCTGTAATAATCCTCATAATTTAACCCCCTCTAAACCTGTAATAATCCTCTAATGTAATCCTCTAAAGCTGCAATAATCCTTCTAATGTAAGCTTCTAAAGCTACATTAATCCACCTAATGTAATCCTCTAAAGCTGTAATAATCCTCATAATTTAACCCCCTCTAAACCTGTAATAATCCTCTAATGTAATCCTCTAAAGCTGCAATAATCCTCATAATTTAACCCCCTCTAAACCTGTAATAATCCTCTAATGTAATCCTCTAAAGCTGCAATAATCCTCATAATTTAACCCCCTCTAAACCTGTAATAATCCTCTAATGTAATCCTCTAAAGCTGCAATAATCCTTCTAATGTAAGCTTCTAAAGCTACATTAATCCACCTAATGTAATCCTCTAAAGCTGCAATAATCCTCATAATTTAACCCCCTCTAAACCTGTAATAATCCTCTAATGTAATCCTCTAAAGCTGCAATAATCCTTCTAATGTAAGCTTCTAAAGCTACATTAATCCACCTAATGTAATCCTCTAAAGCTGCAATAATCCTCCTAATGTAAGCTTCTAAAGCTACATTAATCCACCTAATGTAATCCTCTAAAGCTGCAATAATCCTCATAATTTAACCCCCTCTAAACCTGTAATAATCCTCTAATGTAATCCTCTAAAGCTGCAATAATCCTCCTAATGTAAGCTTCTAAAGCTACATTAATCCACCTAATGTAATCCTCTAAAGCTGCAATAATCCTCATAATTTAACCCCCTCTAAACCTGTAATAATCCTCTAATGTAATCCTCTAAAGCTGCAATAATCCAACTAATGTAATCCTCTAAAGCTGCAATAATCCTTCTAATTTAATTCTATAAAGCTGCAATAATCATCCTAATTTAACTCTCTAAAGCTGCAATAATCCTCTTAATGTAATCCTCTGCAGCTACAATAATCCCCCTAATAAAATTCCCAATAATCAGCAGCTACAATAATCCTTCTTTTTGTACTTCTCACTACAGCTACATTCCACTTCATTTATTAAAGAAGTTTTCAAATGATATAAACTCAATGATTACAGTTTTAAATTAAGCAAACAAATAAGGCAAATGTAAAATTTCTAGACAGACTTTTCTAAAAAAAGAGGTAATTGAAGATAAAACCCCTTCTATAGAAAAGTGAAACTAGTAAATTATAAACTTTGCTGTTTTTACCAAACAGAAATTCTCTAACAAATACCCCGACAGTTATCCTGCAATGTAACTAAAGGTGTGCAAATCAGATTCAAATAAAACAAGCAGCTTGCATTAGGTTTCCCTTTGCAGGTGTAATTAGTCACATGTACCTGTGTCAGCATTATTTTTATATTTGCATACCTTTGATCAAAGAGTCCTTTATTTAAGCGTAGATTTTATATTAATAGATTTCATATGCACAGATGGAATATGTGTCATGTAGATAAAACGCTAGTTACGTCTGTATAAAAGGTACATAACATAACCAGCTCTGCAAATATTTGCTTAAATTAATTCACAATACTTATTACTTCCAACGACGTGATTATTTTCGAGGAAATTCGTCATTAAAAAATATTTCAAAATTATTCAAACACGAAAATACAACAGTTGCAGATTAAAATGTCATTATTGTTACTATGTCTATGTATATTTTATTCTCATGTGTACACGAATCTTTAACTAAATTATTAAATAGTGTAAGAACAATTATTTAAGTTTCAATAGCTAGAATGTACATAAGTTTGTATTAGTTTTTATTCAGTTTCATATAGATAAGAAGTTTTGATTTGTTTCTTACTTTTAATGTTTAAAATGTGTTCTTCAGTACAAGGTAATGCTAATGACCATATTGTATTGTGAAAGTTTTTGAAACTGTCGTCTACGTACTTGTGTGTAGGTGTGTTACAACTTCGAGGGATAAAAAATGTAATAATGCAATAAGTGTAATGTAAAATAAAATATAGAGAAATTTATATTTCAATACGTTTGTATTGAATAAAAATTTTAAAATGAATTTAAGGTAAAAGCATCAATGGTTTTAAAGTGAAAATCTTGTAAATATTAAACTTAATAAAAATTAGTTCATGTTTATGAACAAAAACCAGAAGGTAAAAGTAATGTTATTGTATGATAAAATAATTCGCAATATAGGCCCATATTTATATTTCTGTAAGATGTTTTAGTTCTAATAATAGGCAAATTTGGAAAATTAAATAAGGCTTTGGAAGGAGAAGGAAATAACATTGTGTCAAAGTGTTATATGGCTGATATGGATATTATCTCCTTGAAGGATACCTCATCATTAGATCAAACGGAACTAATGTGAAATAAATCACACACACACACACACACACACACACACACACACACACACACACACACACACACACACACACACACACACACACACACACACACACACACACACACACATACACACACACACACACACACACACACACACACACACACACACACACACACACACACACACACACACACACACACACACACACACACGCGCACACACACACACACACACACACACACACACAACACACACACACACACACACACCCATACACACACACACACAGCACAAACACGCACACGCGCACACACACACACACACACACACACACACACACACACACACACACACACACACACACACACATACACACACACACATACATACATACATACACACACACACACACACACACACACACACACACACACACACACACACACACACACACACATACACACACACACACACACACACACACACACACACACACACATACACACACACACACACACACACACACACACACACACACACACACACACACACACACACACACATACATACATACACACACACACACACACACACACACACATACAC
>JBAIZL010000010.1:36239091-36246591 GCA_036971475.1 Prosapia bicincta | reverse complement strand
GTCTTAGTAGGAGAGAAACTTGTTCCATTTCTGTTATTATAGAGGAAATTAGTCTACTTTGATAAAAGCAACTATGAACGGTTTTTTGATGTCTTAGTAGGAGAGAAACTTGTTCCATTTCTGTTATTATAGAGGAAATTAGTCTACTTTGATAAAAGCAACTATGAACGGTTTTTTGATGTCTTAGTAGGAGAGAAACTTGTTCCATTTCTGTTATTATAGAGGAAATTAGTCTACTTTGATAAAAGCAACTATGAACGGTTTTTTGATGTCTTAGTAGGAGAGAAACTTGTTCCATTTCTGTTATTATAGAGGAAATTAGTCTACTTTGATAAAAGCAACTATGAACGGTTTTTTGATGTCTTAGTAGGAGAGAAACTTGTTCCATTTCTGTTATTATAGAGGAAATTAGTCTACTTTGATAAAAGCAACTATTAACTTTACTTCAACAGAGTTGAGGCAAACTAGATACATTTATGCCCTCTTTGATCTTATACAAATTGAAATGCACTTCGTTATATGACATAGAGAAAGAAAGAAATATTTAAATTTACTTTAAAAATGCAATACTTATTTAATTTATAAATAGTCCTATTAACAAACCCTTATCATTGTTTATAGGTTCAAAGATTGCCGTAAAGTTACAATGTATGAGGCTAATATATAGGTAGAAAACCTTTGTAAAAGAAATGAAAATAGAATTATAAAGCCTCCATTAAAAATGTATTACAAAAAATTAATTAAATTATATTCATGTTTCTTCTTTGCCACTCTTTTCCTTTCCTCTAACATATTTTTGATCGCAAATCTATATTGTACATAACCCTTGTAGTATTTTGAAGCAAGGAACTGGAAAGTTTTAATAAAATGTAGCAACGTTCATAAAATCAAGGATATACTAAAGAGGTTTTTGTGATTTTGACCGAAACGTACGGAAATGTCAAGGTCTTCTTAAATGGTTGTATGTTTTATAGCATAAAACATAGGAAGTGCTGATAGAAAAGGATTCTCTTTCTTGAAAAAGAGTCAGACTTATACATAAATTTAACATGAAGGATTATTCGAAAAAGTGAAATATAGTGTTTAAATGGTATTATTTTTCAATTTGTCATCTAATCGGTGTCAGTTGAATGGAAATAAATAATATTTCAAAAAAAAGTATGCCTTGAAAATATAATTTATATTTTCATGTATTGTTCAAACCTTGTTTTCAAAAAACTAAATCCAAATAATTGACGAAAAAAGTAGCAATAAATTTCTTTTATTCAAGCTAGACAATATTAAACGTTTTGATTGTACACAGAGAATAAAAACTTAAAATATATAATTGGTTTTAAAAATATTTATTCATTTACTTATCCAGCTGACTCTAGGTAATAGATCTGTGTGTTTGTTCCCAGCCTGGCTTTACTCACACAACACACAATCATACATTACATATATAAACATATATAACATATTTACAAACATATAAAAATATACCAACTATTCTTATTGTGAGGTTATGTTAATAACAAATAAAAGAGATACATAAAGTCACAGATTAATCATTAATTCCCTCAGACGCATTTCAACGACAAAATCATAATCACAAGTGAGTATTGAGTATTGATGCTATAAACTCAAACCAACAACTAATTTTTACAACAAGAGTTGTAAATTGGAGTTTGTAGTGTTAATACTCACTGATGATTACGAATTTGACATTGAAATGCACCTGAGTGAATAAATGCACAAATTAAGTTGTGAGTTTGTGTATGTCTTTGATTTGTTACAGTATGTATAAATAACAACTAATTTTTTTTGTAGGCTCTTCAATGTTTTTAGGAAGATTAACAAAGCCTAGAAAAACCTTTAAGAAAATCCATTCAGTAATTTGAAATTGCTAATTTTATAAAAAAAAGAAAATAAACAAAGTATTTGAGTTGAAAGTTGTTTATTGAACGGCATAAATATTTTTAGAATTTCGAGCTTTAGTTGCTTTTAGTATTCCTGTGAAGTTAAGTGTTTTACATTCCTGTTCAATATGTATTTAGTTTCTTACACTTGAAAATCCGAGCAGCTGATATACTCCCCTTTAAGACCGTAGTTGCAAATGTGTTACTCCAAATCCAGCTTTTCGAAGATGTCTTTCTTAGTTGTACCTCAGTTTCACTAGTTGTTCCTCATACAGAGTGATTCTACTTTACCAAGGCGTATGTAAGTTAAATGTAAGACGGGATTTATAGATCAATATAATAATGTAAATAACAGACATTTCTAATGAGATCTTTCACAAACGAGAATGATACACTCACTGCTCGCTTTAAATTGCAAACAAATATTGGCCCTATATATCTTATTATATTTTAGTGCAAACTTGTACTCAAGTAAATTTTAAATATATATTTATAAATTGGGTTATTATTTTAATATTTAAAACCGTTTAGCACACCATTATTAAAATTTTAAAGCTATTCTTGTCTTCTTAGGAATGATAAAGCACTTAGACATGCTTAGAAATGCGTTGATGATTACACAAGATTATTGCCTGGGACGAGAGGTTATTGTATAATTCAGATTTAGCCGTGTGCAGTACAAGGCGTAATGGTTTAGCAGCATTAGAGAACCTGATGCTATCTCTCGTAGCATATTATGTTATAGTCCCTGAGAGGCTGTAGTCTATTTAAATTAATTTGCTTTGCAGTGTATACATTACTAAGCTGATTAAGTCTTGAGTTTATGGAACCGTCTATTATTCACAATAGAGAAACTAAGATTCCTTTTCAACCTTACTTCTTATGAATATAAAGTTTTAAAAGTACAAGATACTTGATAAAGCATTCGTTATTCCTCTTGAAATATATTACTTTTGCTATAAACAAAAATATTGTTTAACTATTAAACTAAACAAATGCGTCTTAATTATTTAAGAATAATTACTGCCATTAAAATTGGTTTAAAATCTTAAATTTTTAAAATCAGTTTAAATTGTCTTCCACTTCGCTTCTCTTACAAAAAAACTACAACCGCAGTAGGGGCGCCAAAGAAAATAGGCGACATATCACCCACGAGAGAATTTCTCGACACCGAGCAGTGGAACCTCCCCTATGGCGAGCAAGCGAATGAAAACGTAGAAATCGTATACACTAAAGTCACGTCGGCGAAGATCTCGACATCCAGATATAATAATGTACTTTATTATATTAATGTACACCTACTGATGATGACGTAGTTCCAATCTAACGAAATCAAACAACTAATTTCAAAGCAAATTTATTTTGTAATACTTGTTGTTTAATAACTTCTTAATAAACACTTTATTTATTTTTTATCTATACAAAATTCAAACTTATTCTCCATTTTATCATTAAAAATTAATTACCTGAGTCAGAGAAAAGGGAGCGATTAAATACGAAGTCTGTGGGAGAAGATAACAAAATAAAGCCCTCAGGAAACATTTTCCATTTAAAGAAAAGTAATTACTTTTTAAAAGTTTTTGTCAATGTTTCCTTTAAACGTTTTCAAATTGTGGTTTTCCAGAGGAGCTGAAGATACCTGAGGCAGAGCTTCGCGTTTGACTATACTGGTAGACTTCATGTGCTAACCATAAACACCATATGGCATTACTAGTAGCCTATAATGTGCAGACCACAAACACTGTATGCCATTACCAGTAACCTATTTATGTGCAGACTACAAACACCGTATGCCATTACAAGTATCCTACTCATGTGCAGACCACAAACACCGTATGCCATTACTAGTAGCCTACTCATGTGCAGACCACAAACACTGTATGGCATTACTAGTAGCGTACTCATGTGCAGACCACAAAAACCATATGGCCTTACTAGTAGCCTACTCATGTGCAGACCACAAACACTGTATGGCATTACTAGTAGCGTACTCATGTGCAGACCACAAAAACCATATGGCCTTACTAGTAGCCTACTCATGTGCAGACCACACACACTGTATGCCATTACTAGTAGCCTCCTCATGTGCAGACCACAAACACTGTATGGCATTACTAGTAGCGTACTCATGTGCAGACCACAAAAACCATATGGCCTTACTAGTAGCCTACTCATGTGCAGACCACAAACACTGTATGGCATTACTAGTAGCGTACTCATGTGCAGACCACAAAAACCATATGGCCTTACTAGTAGCGTACTCATGTGCAGACCACAAAAACCATATGGCCTTACAAGTATCCTACTCATGTGCAGACCACAAACACCGTATGCTATTACTAGTAGCCTACTCATGTGCAGACCACAAACACTGTATGGCATTACTAGTAGCCTACTCATGTGCAGACCACAAAAACCATATGGCCTTACTAGTAGCCTACTCATGTGCAGACCACAAACACTGTATGGCATTACTAGTAGCGTACTCATGTGCAGACCACAAAAACCATATGGCCTTACAAGTATCCTACTCATGTGCAGACCACAAACACCGTATGCTATTACTAGTAGCCTACTCATGTGCAGACCACAAACACTGTATGGCCTTACTAGTAGCCTACTCATGTGCAGACCACAAAAACCATATGGCATTACTAGTAGCCTACTCATGTGCAGACCACAAACACCGTATGCCATTACTAGTATCCTACTCATGTGTTGACTAGAAACACCGTGAATCAATGAACAAGAACTCATTTAAACCTCAGAAAGTTGCGTCGAATAAATGTTTGAAATTGTTTTACTTCCTTGTCAATTATTTTACCTTGCCTCTTTGCCCTGATTGCTTTCTGTATGAAAATCCATAATCTGGAACTAATTGAAAGATATTACTTTCTTACTTAGTCATGTTATAACGTTCTGTCAACGTGCTATGATAAATTATTTTTATATATAATTGGTGGGTAATTTACACACACACACACACACACACACACACACACACACACACACACACACACACACACACACACACACACACACACACACACACACACACACACACACACACACACACACACACACACACACACACACACACACACACACACACACACAGTGTGTTTTTTTTTATCTAATTATTTCAAATATTCTTTGTGACATTTGAATAATATTTTATGTCTATTGTATTTTAATTTCTGATAATACTTATAATGACGATTTCACGGCTATACGTGTTTTGTTTCATATGTAAAACCCATTGTAACTCTGTATTTAAAACAATAGACGAGAAGGAAACACAGCACACAAAACTACGCCGATTGGAAAGTATAAAATGTGTACGTATTTAGTTTGTGAATACGAACGCTTTCAATAACGATGTTGCATTTTGTTTGAACAAATGTATGCAACACTTTGCTGTCCAGTGTGTCCTCACCATTGCCTTTAATGCCATGTTGTACCGTTGTTACAATAAAAATCTTTCTTACTCCAAAAACTCAGTGAAGAACGAAATGCCTGCTTAGCATTCTGCAGCAATAAGCGCCTGTTACTGCCTCGGGTTGAACAATTTGCTGTGAAACCTTTATGAGACAGACGGGAGGAAAAAGGCTTAAAAATGAGAAAAAAGTTCAACTTTTGTTATATAGATTACAATTTAAAAAACGTTTATGGAAAGAACTAAAATCCAAGAAAATTGTGTGATATATTTATTACTAAACAGTGGAACAATTAATAAATTTTCATTAAATATGTTATTTTATTTTGTACATGCATATTGTATTCACTTAAGAACCACAATAGTTGTGTTGAAATGTTTAACACTTGTTCTAAAGGTTATATTATATATATATATATATATATATATATATATATATATATATATATATATGTATATACCTTTATATATGTTACATAGCCTATATAATATATATATTTATTTATTGAATGTTATTGTAAACAATTATTCCACCATTAAGTGCAATTAAGTTTCATTTTATGTGACCGAAAGGTATCTCATCATAAGTTAAAAACTAATTGCACTTAATTGTGGAATAATTATTAACATTAACATATAATAACTGAATAAAGTCAGTGAAACGCAATAATACTAAACAATGTTAAATATCAGATACATACATACATACATACATATATATATATATATATATATATATATATATATATATATATATTTGTCATTAAATAATACTGTCATAAACAAGAGTGTTTTATTTTAGTTTTCTTACATTAAAACTTTTCGCTGATTTGCAGTATCAGCATTACCAAAATTTTCTAAGTACCGTTCTGTAACTACATCTTGACTGCCTAGAAAGAGAGGGAGAGAGAGAGAGAGAGAGAGAGAGTGAGAGAGTAAATAAATTCTGGTACATGTCCAAAATATAAAAATATTAGAAATCCTACTTACTCCGTTCTGTTTAATTAATAACATATACATACTCGATGTAATAATCGGTGTATTTATAGTTTGTATGTTTGTACAGATTAAGGTATTCACCCCTATTACATTTATCTCCGATAGCGCGTCTCAGTGGCATGACATCTTCACCTCTCCCGGCTGTACAGATCCTGTCTAAACTACAACTATGGAACAATTGCAATCAACATAGTCACGTGAGAGCTTTTCTAAATTAACAGTAATAGATCTGTACAACAATGCGTGACACATCACACGTGGTTAGTAGTCGTACGGATCTTGGGTTAATGAACCAATAAGTAACTAAACAGTAAACTGCTTGAGATGAGGAGGTCACGTAAAGCAAAGTTTCGGTGCAAAGCACGGTATCACGTGAGGAACCAAAGATTCGTAAGTAAAGCTTGTAATCAGTGGGGCGAGGGCACTGCACCTACGTAGGACGAGGGCAACACCTACGTTTGCGCAAATGGATTAGGTTCCCGAAGCCCTAACAGATTTGTCATCAGGAACCTGGGAACGGGGCAAATAACCTTAACAAGTCTTTATAGTACACACAGAGCTCTCTCGTACGAGTAGGGAACGTGGCGGGGGAACTGTTTATCTACTCGTGACACGACGGCTGATATATCGGCAATTCATGAATTTCTTAAGAATTTTATTACTTCTGTAAATCTATTAGTTTTCTTCAGGTTATCTAAGATATCGAATACAATATACCTAATTGTACTTGCTAAAATCATTTGTACGACAAATAATAATAGCTTTATAACCTGCATGTATGGAGAAAATGGAACATATAGTGCAAAATGTGAACGATATAATAAGTTTTATTACATTAGAAGATATTTTTGGAAATTGCAAACCAAGTATTTCAAAGTTGTTTCTAATTCATGAAAATCTGTAATGGTTTTTACGAATAAAATACAGTGTCACAGCGATTAGAAATTCAAATAGATTCAAGATTCTGACGTAAATACATTTCACAACTTTATATTCCAGAGAAAACTGGATTAATTTAAATGACAGAGATAAATGTGAAACGGTAAAGAAATGAAAAGAGTAAATTAATAATAATCAGATTGTGACAAATGTTACTTATTTAAAGCGTTCAGGAAACGTCATGATCTATCTATCTAGAAGTTTAGTGACATTTAATTAAAGATCAAG
>JBAIZL010000010.1:36194091-36234091 GCA_036971475.1 Prosapia bicincta | reverse complement strand
AAACTGAAAAGAAGCTGATTAAAAGTTGGAATTTGAATTATGTATTACTAATTTAAAATTAATTGTTTATTTTACATAGTTTATTTATAATTGATTTCAAACAGGAATTATACTTTTTATTTAGAATAGTATAAATTTATAAGGTTCATATAAACACATTCGTATGAATTATATTACCTAATAAATTTTGAAATTATAATAAATATTATATAAACAGTAAATGGTTTTTAGTCTTTTCAAAAATTTGAAACTAAATTCTTTAAGAGAAAGTTTTTATCTTTGTGACGAAAAGCAAGTCTCAGGATCAGAACTTGAGCATTTAGGAAATAGGCTCTACAATTTTAAAAAACAAAATATGACAACACCATTCAATTTAAAACAAACTTTATATAGGTGACGCACATACAAGTAGCCGAGATCGTATAATATTTATGCCGAATCAAAGTAAATTCCCCTATTTTTCCCTTACCGTGTACAACCTGCAATTGTGAAGGTCATAATAGCCTAGCAACCCCCCCCCCCTGATAGTGTCAGGTTACTTGACACAATGCAGATTCAGTGAAACAGAGAGTTTTTATTGTAGATGTCCGAAGCTGTCAATTAATGAAAAGTTCGCGAGAAATACCCAGAGAGATTCCTGGCAAGAGGTTCAAGTGTTGTTACGAGAATGGCGTAGTAAGAGCATAACTGTAAATACATCGAGAAATAAGCCTAGTTTAGTCCGAACTTCTGTAGTGGTTGCTAACATGGCAGCTCGTACAGAACACAGTCCGTAAGTCGACTCGGCATTCATCACAGCAAGTCGGTGTGTGACGCAGATCTTGCCAAAGAGTTCTACACGTTCTTTATTGTATTTGTAAATTGTTGCAATATTCCAAGACGTGTCGTAAATAAACAGATTTCATTTCAATTGTGTTCGGTTTTTTCACGGAAATAGTTTTATGTGCTAAACCCTCTATTTTGTTTATGATTTAGGGGCTAAAATAATATACCTATTGGTTAAAAGTTTAACCTAATTACTATTCTTTATTCTATTCTATCTGATTTCTACACATTTAAAAATATTTTCCCTTATATCAGCTATGTGAGTAATTAATTTAAGCTAAACCTGTTGCTTTTACAGTGGTATGATGGAGAGTCGATCTTATGGTAGCAACGCTAAAACGTTTACAAAAATATAAACACAAATTGGGAATTTTGTGTCTCTAATATTATAGAAAATACTATAATGATAGTTTTCGTTTATGCTAAGAATCGATATTTGTTTCAAAATATATAATGGGTTTTCGTCAAATACTTCATACAGTGTTAATACTTCTATTTTTCTTATCTATACTTCTACTTGTATGATCACTGAGGCAAAACATAAACATCATAATATCATTATTTTGCTTTAATGATATTTTTATAATCAGATTAAAATTAAAAAAACCTTTATAAAGAGCAAAGTTTCATAAATATCAATCTATTAATAATTTTATCAATTGATTACATATTCACCGTTTTTTTGTGAAACGTTGCAAACATGATTTTTCCATTGTTATCAGGCATTCTCAATTCACGCTAAAACTCTACCAGTGTGTTCGTGTTGACTGTGTAATTGTAAGTTTCAATGGCTTATTTTCCATAATATATATATTTTTTTAGTACTTAATAACAAAATCCATGAGCTACTTTTGCATCCTTTCTTTTACGTCGTAGTAGTTTACGTAATCAAAACATCCATGATTTTATTTATACACTACTTCACTTCTGAAACAAAGACAATTTGTTCAGAACCTTTGTTTTCTCTTCCATTACCTTACTAAACTCTAAAGTAAACCTTTATAAAATACAAAACATTAAAGTCTGTGAAGATGAACCAAAGCGACGAGGCTCTTTTGTTTAATAACACTCTGTTGTACATTTGCGAACTAACTAATAGAGCCATTGTTAATGCTTTCAGAAAGACGGAAAGATGCTAAAGAAGGGTTGTATCAATATTTGTGCATTAAAGTTTAGATTGTTCTAATAACCTCTTTCCTTCATTACTAAATGTAAACAGTAAGTTACAAATTGTTAGCTCTAGCTAAGCCACGGTAAATATTTCCGCGCGCCCTCGCGCGTCTGTGTGTTTGTGTGAGCGTGCTTTCGTGATTTCCTTACGGAACTCTAATTAAACTGTTATTTAATTTTTAATATTAGTTTTATGGATTATTAAAAAAAAATACCTCACCATTAAAAGTGCACAAGGAAATATTTCGAAAAAACCTTTTTCTCAATGTAGTCTGACCTGCCTTACTAGGAATAAAAAAATTCAAATAAAAAATAAATAATATAAGCTATGCTAAATTCTATATCAACTTTTGTTTCGAAATTTTAAGTACAAACATAATTTTACATTTTAATTAAAATTTTCATAAATTTTAAAACATTGTTAACGATATAATAAAACATTAAATTAAAAATTTTTATATTCAATTTTTCAAAGTTTAGAAAATTCAGAAATAAACCTGAGTTTGAATTTAAAGCGATTACTGTAACTATTATTCAACTAAATGCCTCATATTAACAGGCCTACATACTTACAATCTGAAATGTGCTTCAATAATATTAATTACCAATTGTATACATAATGTGGTAACATAAAAGTCACAAAATTGAAAACCTAATGACAATATTAAATGAATATTATTTGATCATGAACAATTTTAAATTTGTTTTTGCGCTCTTAAGTTGTCTGTGGCAAAGACATAAAATTCATTGGAAAAATAACCATACACCTTTTATTAATTTTTAAAATATGCTTTCCTCTTACCATGTAAATTGTGTATTATTGTTGATCTACTATATATGCAAAATTACATGGAATTATTACTTTAATTTTAAATTGCAGACCAGATATTTATGATAATATTAAAGTATAATAGTTTCATATTATGTTTGACGTTTTTAGATTGTTAAAAATTAAGAAATAACCATTACAAACAAAGCAACGTTCAGCGTCGATTAAAAAAGAATTACGCAGTTTAAATACCTAGTTAGAATAATATATGCTGTCCTAAACTGTTCATTGCTCAAACAATGGTTAAACTATTTATAACTCAGTCTACCTGCTCTGGTCTGAAGCTAAATAAAGCCTTACACAGCAGGATTATATCAACCTATATATAAGGTTAATGTGACATCTGCTGCTCCACATTACTCTTCTTTGGATTATAGCTGAAACCCATGGGGTTTATCGTGCTATCAATGCCCGAGTGGTCTCCTAATTCTTTCACCGGTTCCGCAGCTACTTAGAGATGGTTATATCTAATCACAGATCATTGGGGATGCTATATTCCTAACATACCTAGGTGAATCTTTTACCTCTTTTGGACTGGTTGAATTAAGATAACATTTTCTGAAAATTATGACAAACAAAGTTTTACTGAAATATACAGATTTCTTATTAGTTAGTCTAAATTAAGAAACCTGGTTTCATTTAAGTGTATTAAACCTTATTTATTGTAGATTTATCTATAAAATTAATTCCTATAAAAAAAATCGTTAATTTGGATTTATTCGCTCCATTCCATATCCTGTTGTAATTTATTTGATTTACATATATTATTTAATTATTTAAAACAAATATTTAGTGTTTATGGTGTAATTAACAGACATATTATTCCAATTAAAGGCGGGAAAATGATAAAATGTTAACGAACAAACTTTAAAATATTAATAATGGGATCTCTCCAGAGATTAAGAATCAAACCACCATGGTTTTCCTTATAAACCGTGGTAAGGCCATCTAAACGAAAACATTGGGATAGTTTCAGTTTTCGAAAGTATAGTGATTTCGTATATAAGTTTATAGTTTTAAAATATTTTTATTTTACTTTAGGATTTTTAAAATTTTTTGTTTTAAGGTGATGTTTTAATTTTTCAAAGACTTTAAAAGCTGTCGTTGAAACATTTTTGCCTAATAATTTGATCAAGTTTTATTGAGAATATTAGATCCGGAAAAAAAGGTTTAAACAAATTAATGTTTCAGTTCTAATGATACAAGAATTGAAAGTAAAAATGTATAAAATTAAATTTAAGATAAAACTTTTTATTTCAATTTTAAAGTACTGACTTTAAAAATGTTAAACCAGTTTTAAAGTAATTATGTCATGAATGAACTGAATCAATCTTAATAGCAAATAATGATGTGAAATTCTGTAAATTATAGATAGATAGATAGATAGCAAGGAAGAATGATAGATAGATAGATAGCAAGGTAGACTGATTGATAGATAGATAACAAGGTAGACTGATAGATAAATAGATAGCAAGTTAAACTGATAGAGAGATAGATAACAAGGTAGACTGAAGATAGATAGATAGCAAGGAAGATTGATAGATAGATAGATAGATAGATAGCAAGGTAGACTGATTGATAGATAGATAACAAGGTAGACTGATAGATAAATAGATAGCAAGGTAGACTGATAGTTAGGTAGATAGCAAGTTAAACTGATAGAGAGATAGATAACAAGGTAGACTGATAGATAGGTAGATAGCAAAGTAGACTGGCAGATAGATAGATAACAAGGTAGACTGATAGATAAATAGATAGCAAGGTAGACTGATAGATAGGTAGATAGCAAGTTAAACTGATAGAGAGATAGATAACAAGGTAGACTGATAGATAGGTAGATAGCAAAGTAGACTGATAGATAGATAGATAACAAGGTAGACTGATAGATAAATAGATAGCAAGGTAGACTGATAGATAGATAGATAGCAAGGTAGACTGATAGATAGATAGCAAGGTAGACTAATAGATAGATAGATAACAAGGTAGACTGATAGATAAATAGATAACAAGGTAGCCTGATAGATAGATAGAGTGATGGATTAAAAAAAACCTTTTATTACAAATTAAAAATATACACATTTTAAAAATTATAAATTGATTTTAAAATAGTTCTAACATGATTAAATTTGAATCAATCTTAATTACAAAAAGGTATGTCAAATATTTAATATAAATAGATACATGGATAGTAAAATAGACAAAAAAATATATAGATAAGTAGATGGTCAGTTAGATGAATAGATAGGCATGCATGCATACATACATACATACATACATAGATACATGTACATACGGAGATAAACACAGACAGACGGATAGACAGACAGACAGACGGAAAGGTAGTCATACAGACAAAGAGATGTACAGCGATAGAGAGAGAGAGAGAAAAAAAAGAGAGAGAGGAAAGAGAGAAAGAGAGAGAGAGAGAGAGAGAGAGAGAGAGAAATGAAATGAATTCCCCTCCATTCCTCTCGTCCCTTCCCATCCTCATTTCTACCTAATAAAAGTCTTATAAATTGTTAATTTAATTTTACTTTTAAAATTAATTTTCAAAGCCAATGGAAGTTGATTTAATGAGGTGGCAACAATACATGAAGGTGTTCATGTACACCTTCGTTGTTCCTAAAAGGTGTAACCAATAGCTTTAATAAACCTGTGCAGCATGTATTAGAATGGAGATTGAACCATTTATTGGAAATCAAGATTATAGGAGGGAGCGTTCCTTCAATTTCTGATTATTCCTGTATATTTGAATACACAATATTACTTTCTGCGAAAATGTGGGGCAGGAGTTTCTTTTACCAAGGATTTAATGTTATTAAAAATGAAATATTTTTACTTTAACTTCATAACAAATGGTGATTGATATAGAGATTTTCTTAGTAAGTAGTTTTATTTCAATGTTTTAATAAAAATGCCTAGTATATACAGTAGCAAGTAATATAACATTACAAAAGTCAATTCCTATTCAAATCAACAAAGGAATATTTTATTTTAATTCCTATTTATTTTATAATTACAATTAATATATATATATATGTATAGACGTATGTCAGAATAACAATATTAAGTGGCAAAATAAAAAGTGAATTTCCTTATAATTTTCCATTTTCCTTTCTATGTATGATGTTGGACTAATTTCTTTGTTTGTTATTATTTATACGCTTTCATTTTTTCATTGTTTGCATTGAGTTGTAGTTTCGTTTTGTTTTCCATTCACATTATCCGTTTGTGGAGAATGGTTGGATACCGTCAATCCAGTTTGTTTGTTTATTTTATTTTTTTCATTCATTTTTAATCCTAGAGCATTATTTATATTGTGTGGTAACCATGGCAACAATTTAAGATTGTACAATGGAAGATTTTTATAATGATCTTTCAGAAGTTCATTTCTAGCTATGGGAAAGTTGGTTCAGAGTCAAAAAGCCCTAGATTTTGAACTTGAAGATACTGAATTACTTATTTTGAACGCGACCTAGATTACCAAATTTATATAATTTAATTATTGAATAATTATTTGAAAAAACTGTATTAATATCAATTGTGATCCATTATATGTTATAAAAAGTATATTTGAACTTGAATGAATGAGTAAAAACATATTTTAATTATGGTTGAACATTTTTACAAGATATATATCAGGAGAGTGTGAGCTAATAGAAGGAATGTAATAATAAAAAAAACGTTTCAGACGCAATAAAGTTCTACCTAAATATCGGGTAAAAACAAAGACAAAATACTCTTTAAAAAATTTAAAACTGAAATTGTAAATGTATTTTTGTTATTCAGGTTACAACACAAACCTAAAAAGTATTTTTAAAGAAAACAATGCTGTCCTTTAAGCAGTGTGCTGACGAGGTAACCTTTTTATTGAACTTTTGCACGTTTTGTATAAGTAACAAGAAGTAGGTTCCCTAACACTTCCGGGAGAAATCTTATTATTTTAAATTGGCAAGACCGATTGAGATATCACTGAGTAAATCAGAAACTCATGCTAAGTATTTTTTAGGAATATGTTACTGATTGTCAGTTTATACATACATTTATTTTGGGACAGATTTATTTTAAACTTTGAATCATGTCCATAACTCATTAGGTTGATGAAAATGCAATCGAAATCATTCTAACACTGAAAAGGCCTTACTTGGGACGGTATTGTTGCTAGATCAAAATCCACCCTGAATGTGGTTCACATATCAATTGGGGCAAAAATATTAAATATATGTATGAGTACAAACATGTCTACTTCGTCTAGACTAAGACTTCGTCGTCAACACATTGTCAAAGGTATATACGATGGAATATTAAGGCTTTTTTGGAATACCTACACCATCTTTTACGACAGAGATGGCCAACGTCTTAGCCCTGAAAGCTCACTTCAACATTTTCTGTAAAGACGAGAGCCGCATAACTAGTTCCAATGAGCCATCTATGAGCCAAATGTAGGCAATACATGTATCGTATAGTTTGCGTCGTATATAAGATTATATGAAATAAGAAACGTTACGCAAAATGTTTTTATATACAATTAATATCAAGCTAAATGTACAAAGTACAATCAAATAGGTATAATATTTAATCGTGTTTTTACGCTTATCAGATTACAGCATTGCAAAAAACTCTAATTTGCTTAAATTTAAAACAATCCATAAGTTTGTAGGCCTACTCACTTTCCTTATTGGGAACACTGTGGGAACACAATCGTCCAACAATTCATTAAAATAAATCTGAATTGAAGTGGTTGGATCATCCTTTAACAGATCTGGAAGATGGTTGTCTGTTGCGGTGAGTTGATTTTATAAATTTCATTGTTGAAAAGGTGCACTCGCAAAGAAAACATGCATGTGCTTCCAAACATTGAAACTATTTTCCTACCGAAGGCACATAGATTGAGATATTTCTCCTCAGCCACTTGACTCCAAATTGCAGCCCCAGTTTCTAAAATAATGGGCCACTTTGCAAGTCTTTGTGGGGGAAAGAGCTGCGGTCAACCTATAACCCATTCCGACCTACATTTTTATGTTTTACATTTGTTAATAAATCAATAATGTAATGTTTTAACATCGGTCTGAGGTCCGATAAAACCATGTCTCGGGCCGCTAGTTGGCCATCCCTGCTATATGAGGCAGAGTGAATGTATAATGCTTCAGTTAAACATTAGAGACGAAGTGTACAGCATTAGGGACACAGTTGGGGTGTCACTCTTAATAAAGTGCGTTGATTACTACGATGCCATCTGCGCATCTATTCACATCTGGCGTAAATAAAAACAGAGCCAAAATGGCAAATGGTGAAACACGTCAAGGTGATTAAAGTTTAAAATTATGGAAAAATGTTGTTACAAGTTTTAGATATAGATACTATGATAAAAAATGAATTAACAAATTAACATAATTACATATTTTTTTTTTCTGAATGAACCATATCACTTATAGTATTTCATAGAGATAAAACAATTAATATAAAAATAAATTTTAAGTAAATTCCTACATAGGTTTAAAAAAAATATTTTTTTAAATTACTGTAGAGCACTATTTATAATATTGTGTGTTAATCATAGCAACCGATTAAGGTTGTACAATGTAGGTTATGCGACAACCAGATGGGGGAAAAACACTTCATATACATCTTTGAGAAATATATATATTTAGGTATTGGAAAGTTGGCTCAGTGGGAAAGGTGCAGGACTTTAAACATAATGATTCTCAGTACTAATCCGACCTAGACCTCACACATTTTATAACTTAATTATTAAATAAATGTTTGAAAAAACTGTATTAACATCAATCCTCATACAATATAGGTGCACAAATTGTATTTGAACTCGATTGGATGAATAAAACACATTTTTATTAACGATTGAATATTTGTACAAGATATATATCAGGAGTGTGTGAGCTAATAGAAGAAATTTGGTAATAATATTAAAGGGAATTTTGCAACAAAATAATTTTAATTTCAACGCAAACTGTTCTCGTAATAATTTCAAAGCAGAAGTTGATAGTTTAACCGAATTCAAATCATGCTTTAAGCGAAAAAGAAGATTTAAAAATATAAAATATCTTACATAAATGTATTTCATGTTTTCTAATTTAAATTCAGGAAGAGAGATCTCCAAGTGCATCATCGTACCTTGAGCAAATACAAGTACAGAATCAGAATCCAAAACACGTCCGTTTTCAATATAAGACTTATTTATTTCAAGAGAGCATAAATACACTGAATAATGCTATTAAGAAGTCATCTACTGTTGCGATAATAATTTGGCATTAATATAATTTCCATTTGTAAACCTGTCATGTATTTATTTTATTCAATTTATGATTACTAACCAATTATATGTAAAATTTTATAACCTGGCACTTAGGGGCTGCGAGAGGACGAGGGGAGGGTGGATGTGCTCTCAGCTCATTTTAAAAAACATCATCCGTTAAACTTCCGCTGACTCATAGGGTTCACTCATTATTTTAATACTTAATAATACTTTTTAATATATAGTAAAAATAGCAACAAATGTAAATAGGGCGTTCACGGAAGCGTGCTAATAAAATTGTCTAAGGGTTGGGACGGGTAGGCCGCGATTTATGGCCTTGACGTGTTATGACGGTAGTGCCTGATGTTTTCTAGACGACAAATACACAATTTGTACCTAAGATCTAAGCGCCAGGTTATAAAATTTGACCTATCATTTAAATATAGACCTTTACTGTATCCCAAATGGGGGCCTTCCTCACCGGATATAAATTAAAAAACTTAGATCAATAACTAAACAATGTAAAACAAGCAAGATAATATAATTGTTTTTTGTACTATAGCAATATAAAAGAGAGAACAACAAACCAAAATGTAAAAACTGAACTTAAATATAATAACCTTTTACGAGATTCCATTAACACATTAATTAAGAGGCCAACATCTTAATAGAAAACTTATAATAAAAAAGTCAATACAAAAAATTTAGTTAACTCTAAAATGAGAAATATTGAAATTTGAAAAACATGCATATTTTCCATGAATGTAATACAGATAACCTGCTAATACAATCCAATTAAAAGGCTTTTTGTGTAACCGGGCTGTCCGTGAGGAAAAAAGCTATTTGTAGTTATTATATTTTGAGAATAAACTCCTATGGGGAGGAATTCACTTGTAATTAAATTTGCTAAAAAAGAGATAAAAAATAGGTAATATCTCTACAACTGTTTTTTTATTATTATATTAATATTAAAAGGTAACAGAGTTAGAAATACTTGGTAGCTTATTACTGGTTTTCTAGTTATTCAAATGTAGTGTAGTTCTCCACTACATGTAGTGGTTAAAAACCACTCGATCCATTTAGTTGAAATTTTACATGGACATTGTTAGGGCCCCTGGTTAAAACATAAGCCTATTTTTAATAAAAAAACTCCATCAGGGCACCACTTTATTGGCTTTGAAAATTCCCTTAACACTCAATTATCTATACACCATTATATACTTGGCTCAATCAGCTGATAGTTAATGTATTTGTAATTACTTTTAAACACATTTAAAGAACTGATAGTAAATGTTTGTTGTTATTCATCTTTCAAGGTTAGTTATGCTTTACAAATGTCATGTTACAAACAGAAGCTTGTCCTTCTCTTGCTTTTTCAAGACAATAATCGATAAGCTTATAAACTATAATTTGATATTTATTGGGATTTAATTTCAGTAAATGAAATTCAACATAAATACAATTACAAATTAAGTTAATACCAATATACGACAACCCCGTACGAAGAACGGGTATGCTGCTAGTTATAAATAAATAATAACATTTACAAATCAAATTTTGATCACTATTCAATAACGAACTCATAATTTTTTGTGATGAAGATTTGTCTTGTCTAACAGTGCAATTTGACTTGTCTAACAGTGCAATTTGAATTGTAAATAATAATATTTATTAAAAATAATGAAATATTTGATTTTAATTATGTTAAAGGTATTGTTTATAAATGTTAACAACTGTAAACTTACGGTATAATATTAGATTAATAAACCTTTAGCTCTAGAAAAGGATTTTCGGATATAAAATCGAAACGTAGAGTGTATTTGTTGTAGCATGTTTGGTCTGTGATCTGTCATTAGCCTTAAACACAGAAAATTTATTAAGAATAATGAAATATTTGGTAAATTATGACTGTAATTATGGATTAATAAACTTTTAGCTCTTGGAAAGGATTTTAGGATATAAAATCGAAACGTAGAGTGTATTTGTTGTAGCATGTTTGGTCTGTGATCTGGCATTAAACTTAAACATAATAATTTATTTGTTACATTTGAAAAAAACAATACAAACATGTTTATAATATAGTTTTGATTAAAATAATTCATTAGTTTTGTTCTCAAGTAAAGGGAAATAAATATATGTCTCAAAGCTCTCGTGCTCCGTATAGCGTAACCGACGTCTTCCGAAGCTACTGCGGCTCTCGCGTTGCAGTTACTGCAATTATCTGTGGACGTTTTCTCATTCTAGAGTATTATAGGATTAAAGAACAAGGGTTTCTAATCCGTTGCCATATATTTTACTTTACATTTGTGCTGATTATTTAAATTATTTATCATAAAACCGCGCGTAGAAACATTTAAAATATCTTAGAATAATGTAATTGTTCGTGGTTCAGAACTGGTTTTAACAATTTCAAGGACCTTATTACTTTAATAAATTTAGGACTTTCAAAATGAATACTGCTCTAAACAAAATGACAACGTATTTGAGAGAGCTGCATAGTTATAAAATTAGAAGGTATAGATATTTAAATATTAGAAACACGATTTGATCAAATATGATATATGTTTAAGGAGTGTAAAATACGAAAATGTTCTCAAGGTCAGTGGTTTTTCCTAAATGGTGATTACAAATATCCGTATAAAAAACGTATCAGCCCTACATAAAGGTGCGGGTGTTCGGACATAATTTTATCACACTTGAAAATTCTCCTAAAAATTTGTCTTTATAATTACTAAATAATCTGTTTACAGTTTAATAAACAGGTATAAGTGTGTAAAATTTACCTCAAATGAAAGTGTTAATTTGATACATTGTACTTTGTATTGAATTTTCATTGCTTGTAACTGTAGTAGCAACAACAACAAAATAATAATACTGAAAAAAATCTCTAACAAAACAAATTTCAGCTATTAAATTTTAATTTTCCCATATAAATGTAAAATTAATTTTATTATAAAATAATTTTTATTGGCTTTCTCTAATATACAACTTTTTAAGACATACAAGGTAGAATGAGATGATGAATATATTAATTAATTTTATTGTATGTCGATAGAGCATTGTTAAGCACAGCTCTATTAAAAGGGATTTCAGAATACAATACAGTTTTACGTAAAATAAACCCATTTGAATAAAAAATGATTTATGTAATACATTGAAATAATCCTACATTAATGATCAATGCAGAAGTGTTGTGCTATATAATTACATGGAATTACAATAGAAACGCTGTTTGAAATGTAGATAAATAATTAAAAAACCACTATGTGAGTTTATTTAAAACATGTTATATAATCTATCTTTGCTAAGGGTTTTCTTTTGATTTTATATCAACTGTTTTGTTTGTATATAATTATAATTATTCAAATGTATATTATTAATTTGAATTTCACTCCAAAAGACTTAGATTATTTTTTTAATTATATTTAAGATGGACTCGACGTTTTCCATTTTCTTAAGCGACTTTCATTTCAGAAGTCTTTAATTAGTTTTTATTCATTAAGATTTTCTTTATAAAGGGAGTTGTATCTCTTCTACTAATTACAAAACAACGTTTTAATGAGTTGCAAAACTAATGTTATTTGAAGCTTTCAAACCTTGTTTTACTGTTAAATCCAACAGGACACTTGACTGCAAATAATATTGGTTCAATTTCTATGGTAAATTAGTGACAACATATCGATTTTAACATGTGATCCTTTATTGCGATGTGAAATATATTATTTTCGATATTTCAGTCTTACCGCAGTACACCAACACACCACAGACTCACACCAACTCTACACACTTGAGGAACAGTCTTTTCCGTGACTCACAGCATTGAATAAGTCGCTGACCTAGTGCAAAACGCGTCTGCTGAAAAATCTCAGTAAGTATTGAAATTTTCGCCAAGTTAATACCAAAAGTGCAAATTTTATTTACTAGGTGCTTATAGCAAATATAATTTTTACGAGTTTTACAAAAGTTTTAAATTTGACAAAAATATGTAAATAAATAAAATGAGTAGCCAAATAATCCACTTATTGCACGGTTATCTAAGAAGAAGACAACGTGGTTTGTAGAATAATGTCTTACTACTAATTAAAGTCTCTATATTGTTAGTATTGTGTTTTATTCTTATGTAGGTTATATTTATAAGTGAATTATAAATGATATTTCTAACTTGAAACTTATTTTATTGGAACAATAACTCAAAAAAAATGTTTCTACACATTGCAGCTAAATACTAAAGAATTAAACTAATGTTTGATTTCTAATTTAATGAGAAATAGTGTTGAAAAAATAAATGCTATACAATTAAGTGTTGAGAAGAGATAATATTATGGTTTACGTTTGGATATATAGTATTTATGTGACTTATGTA
Organism: Prosapia bicincta; assembly: GCA_036971475.1. NCBI lineage: Eukaryota > Metazoa > Arthropoda > Insecta > Hemiptera > Cercopidae > Prosapia > Prosapia bicincta. Next base: position 36,220,651 of record JBAIZL010000010.1, on the reverse strand, counting down.
AATGTAAGACAACGAGTGTTAGTAGAGTTTAGCAGCATCCTCGCACTAGCCGCTAAGCTGCTACCTTTCTTCTCTCTACTAGTTTTGTTTTGTGATTTCTCCAGGGAAATGAATTTATACTCAGATACACGCGACGCGCAGGAATTATTTAGTATTGAATTCCTTTTTTTAAAGAAATAATTGAACATAAATGAAATTTGTTAGGGAATTAAACGGAGAATATGTAGCGCATTCTCGAGGAAAAAGTATTGTTGGAAAAATATTGTAGTTACGTAGCTGGTAGTAATATATTTTTATTCACCAGTTACTTCGGTTTCATCCATAATTATTTCTAAAATTCCATAATTTTAAAACAGTGCTATTTGAAAAAGTTTTGAAAAGTTGAAATTTTAGAAAGTGTAAGCTCTCGTAGGCACAGTAGAAGAACATTAAGGGAGAAGTATATTAACACAAAATTATTATTATTATTATGGGTCAGATATTAAAGCTTATGGGTCAGATATGTTTCAGATATCAAAGCATATGGGTCAGATATTAAAGCTTATGGGTCAGATATTTAAGCTTATGGATCAGCTTATTTTGTAACGAGCCGAGTTTGATTTGAGGCTACCGTTTCAAATTATATATTCCGTTTATTTAGTAATTGGTAAAGGTATGTTTTTTTTAGCTTTTTGAAAAATAACTATATTTATATTGCTATTAGATAAAAATTAAAGTTTTAATCCCTTCAAAAAAATTAATAATGAGTAATTTAATAATTATTTATTGTCGATTCCTACTTAAATCAACAAAGAAAAATTTTATTTGAGTTTCTTTTTATTTTATAATTACTATTAATATAAATATGTATATACATGTCAGAATAGCAATATTAAGTGGTAAAATAGAAGGCGAATTTCCTTGCAATTTTCCATTTCCCTTCCTATATATGGTGTTGGACTATTATTTGTCTTTGTCACTATTTATTCGTTTACTTTTTTTCGTCGCTTGCATTGTGTTGTAATTTTTTTTCGCTTTCCTTACGCATTGTGCGCTTGTGAAGCAAGGTTCTATACCGTCAATCTAGTATATTTGTTTATTTTATTTTTCAATAATTTTCATTTCTATAACATTATTTATGATATTGTGTGGTAACCATGACAACAATTTAACGCTGTGCAATGGAGGTTTCGACGGGAACCAAATGGGGGAGGGGATTCAGATTCATCTTTGAGAAGTAAATTTCTAGCTTTTGGAAAGTTCAATTTGAATACGACGAAGACCCACAAGTTTTTATAATTTAATTATTGAATAAATATTTGAAAAAAAAAACTGTGATAACATCAATTGTCATCTATTACAGGCTACGAAATGTATTTAAATTGATTAATTGAATAAATCTAAACTAAAATATAAAGTTGGTGCTGTGATTGACGATATAATATTCCTCCCGTTGTAATATCCAGCCAGAAGAATAATTATTTTCAAAAACTAAACTGTTGTGTGGGATGACGTTCTCGAAATACGGTCCACAGTTATATCTAATGTTGACTTCTGACCTCTGAGTGTGTAAATTTATAAAAGCATGTTCACTGAAATATATTTTATAACATATAATAACTGTAAACATATATGTAATAATATTATTTTCACTACTTAAATACAAAGTTATATAGACTATACTTTATTAGATGGCGTTATTCTGGAACACTTTATCGTAAACACGAGATGGATCAAAGTAAGCTTCTCTTAGGAGAATTTTAAACGGCTCCTGGAGCAGTTTGCACTTAGAGACTCACATTTTGCGAAGCAATCGCGTGACCGACCAGAGCATAAGATTCAAATTTTTTCATCTTTGATATTTATAAATAATATAAAACAAATTTTGTGAATACGACTTTATTACTGGCATTAAAGTTTAAATTTAATTGTTGTTTCATGTAACATACTTCATACTTTTTTGCTCATTGGAATAATTTACTAAAATTGAAAAAAAAATTACCCGTACCTCTTTTGGATGGGTATAGAAAGATATTATAAACTACTAAATAATTAGCAACGGTAAATAAATTAACTTGATAATGAAATAGTAAATGATATTTAGTAAAAATGTAACTAAAACTTTTAGTATTGTAATTACACACACAAACACCCCCCCACACACATACACACACACACACACACACACACACACACACACACACACACACACACACACACACACACACACACACACACAAACAAACACACACACACACACACACACAAACAAACCCATCTACCTACTTACTTAAATATCTATTTATCTGCATATCTCTCTTTCTCTTCCTCTCTCTATCAATATTTATCTGCCTACCTACCCATCTATCTATGCACTCACTAACTACTTAGCACCATATCTGTCTATCAATCTCTCTATCTTACTATCTACCAACTTATCTATCTATCTATCTGACTATCTACTTATCTATCTATTAATCTCTCGTTCAATCTACCTATCTGTCTGTCTACTTATCTATCTATTTCACTACGTACTTAACTAACTATCTATCTATCAGTCTCTCTCTCTCTCTCTCTCTCCCTATGTATTTACATACTTCCCGTCCTACCTAAACAACCTACCGATTTACTTGCATACCTGCCTGCCTGTCCACCTATCTATTTATATCTCTACCTACTAATGTAACCCGTTATCTACCTTATCTAGATATCTATCTATCTTTTCATCTCTCTCTCGATCTACCTACGTTTCTAGTTAACAACCTCTCCACCCCTCTCCCCCTCTCTCGATTTTAATATGTATCTAGCTCCTTAATAGCCTACCTATGTATGAATGTATATATACTTACATGTCTGTCTACCTACCTACCTACCAATCTATCTATCTACATATCTCGCATATTCTGTCTCTTTGATTACAAAAAAATCGTATACATAAGTTTCTTCATATGCAATAAAAACGTGCATAATTCATAATATTAGTATAGTATCATGTATAATCCGTAAATCAATATAATATATACAATATAATATATATTATTTATAATATATGTTATTAATAAAGTATATATATATATATATATATATATATATATATATATATATATATATATATATATATATCGCAATGTGTATTCTTTTGTATTAATAAAGAACTAAGTTAAAATACAAATACAAGAATTATAATTTAATTTCCAATTCAAAGCTTTTCGTTGGCTAACAGTACCAACATCATCAGGAATATTAAACCAATATATATATATCATCTTTCACTCTATGTACTTAAATAAGAATCTTACTTGGTATTTATGCGAGTTAACTTTCAAAGATTGGTAGTATCTTCATCATCACGCATCACTGAGTGCTTATTAGGCCTTTTCAGACATTCAAGATTGGTAATTACCTTTTGATGTCGTTCCGTACCATTGGTACTGTTACTTACCTTGCCGTGTGGCCATAAAATGAAAAATATTGTACATTTAGCGCCTTTGGAATATTTTAGTCTTCCTTTCGAGGCCGGTAAAGTGAGTGATGATATTGTAATGTCTTTAGTTAGGATCTTCCAAGTAAATACTTCCTTACTTCTAGTAATATCTCTACACAGATTTCACTGGGCCGTTCTGTTAGCCAGGACATCAATAGAATACGTTTCCTCTACTTGTGTGACTGATACTTTCATCTACTTCTCAATCCCTTGGACTAATCCCTCATTATATATCATATTTCTGTTTCTATGATTACACCATTGTCAAACTACTCCTATCACCAATGTTAACCTTGTTTTATTTATAAATTTCACGCCCACAACATTTTAATCCCAACGCTTAGTAGCATCAGGAAAATGCTTATAACTATTTATTAGGAATATACTGTGGTTGAATTTAATAATAAATACACAAAAACCTCTTAACCACAAACCTCCTTTATTTTACCCTTATGTACATTTCAGTTACAAAGTAACCATCCTCAGAGGGATAACATACAAAGACTCAGTCTTTGTATGTTATCCCTCTGAGGATATTTACTTTGTAACTGAAATGTACATAAGGGTAAAATAAAGAAGGTTTGTGGTTAAGAGGTTTTTGTGTATTTATTATTAAAAAGCTTATTGTAAGTGAAAACAATAAAACAACGACAAAAGATTAACAAGTAACAAAGTTTCACTTAACACATTAGGTATTTGCAACACAGAAGTGTATGGGACTAACGTACAAAACAGCTTTTGTATATCTTAAACAATTACTAGTAAGAGACTAAAAGATATAACCACGGAATTATAACACAGGAATAGCAAATCAAATTGTTTGGATGATAAATTTCCTTAGTTGTATTATTATTGTTTTAGTATTTGACAGTTATTCTAAAATATGTATACTTGAGGTAAAGTGAAACATTTTAAAATATATCAGGAAATATTTACAGGAAAAATTTAACATCCATAATCTTACTCAACAATGAAACTAGAAAAGATCAATAGAAGGGAACAGTCAATTTATTTTACATTTTATCCATACTTAGTTTTTTAAAATATAAACGTTTTTACAACCCTAACCTTTGGAGGCATCACAGCTTTAATAAGCAATATTGAGTAGTGCCTTATTGCCTAAAAACAAATATATCACAGCTCAAATTTGTTATCGAATCAATAATATCTAATGTATCATAAAATACCTGCACTTAATATAATAGTACTTTGGTACTGGTCGAAATGAAAATAACTTGAATATATTAAATGTTTCTACTTACAAACTCAAAACAGAATGAATTATTATGTGTTTTGGTTAGACGAGGTTTTAAACTGTGTTGGCACAACCAATTAGAACGAATGGGGACACTGGTACACTGCCTTGTTAAGGTATTTATACTTATAAACGCGTATATATATATATATATATATATATATATATATATATATATATATATATATATATATATATATATAATATCAAATGTGTTTTCCTGTTAGAATATTTTTAAGATCAAATAATATACACAAATACAGGAATATTTAATTTATTGAATAATAAACTCAAAGCTTTTCGTTGGTTTACATTACCAACATCTTCAGGAGTTACAATACTAAGAATGATAAAAAAAAAAAAAATTGTTTTTTTTTATCATTCTTACAGTTTTTCATTCTAAACAGTTTTCTTTTTAATCATTCTTAGTATTGTAACTCCTGAGGATGTTGGTAATGTAAACCAACGAAAAGCTTTGAGTTTATTATTCAATAAATTAAATATTCCTGTATTTGTGTATATTATTTGATGATAAATATATATATATATATATATATATATATATATATATATGTGTGTGTGTGTGTGTGTGTGTGTTTGTGTGTGTGTGTGTGTGTGTGTGTGTGTGTGTGTGTGTGTGTGTGTGTGTGTGTATATATGAATATGTGTGTGCTTGCGCTTACGCAGGCTGTTTTGAAAAGTTATATAATTTATACATCAATTTTCATTTAGACACTTTAAATTCATACTTCACAAAACTGTCGAGGGCTATTTTTACTGAATGATAAACTTTCCATGTAAAACTATTTCCCCCTCACTGAATAATTTTTTAAAATAAACTGAACTACATTATTAAAAACTATATTGCTTACCATTAAATACAACTTGCCTAAGCTGGTTTGTTACTAAATATGAGTCATAAAGTGGAAAATGATGAAATAGTTCGTAAGCTAAGTGTAATATTTGGAAAAAAGGTGATGAACACAAACCACGCATGTTGATTTACAATGATATTCTCTCTAATTTGGTTTATTTTATCACCTGACTTTGTTACGTAATTGCTGAAGTGTAGGCAGTTTGCGTAAAATTTAATTATTCCACTTCTAACTAAAGTTTTGAGATTACGCGATCCATGGTGGAGAAATTATTTATAGAAGATGTACGTAGAGTTGTTAAATACAAAGTTTAATTCCACAGCTGGTTGGGTCTGTTTTCTTGGTGTGTTGAACTGCGAAGCAAATTTCACACGTAATAATTGAATTGTCCTATTATTACAGAGGATTTCACTTTCAATAATGTAAATATATTTCTTAGAAATTTACCATTCAATCGTAAGTATAGGTTTTTTTAATACAGAATTCAACTTCGTATATTTCTTTATTTAAATTTAAATTTTTTGTAATACGAACATTTTAGGAACGAGAAAACAGTTCAAAAGGTTTAGGGTTTAGGGACTCGGTTTGAACAAAAAGAAGTCAAAGTTATAAAAACATTATTTATGTTTGTGAAGGTTTCCCCTTGATTTGTTTTTTTAAAATTTTCTGCAACAGGATTCAAGCTTCATAAATAGTCTGTTTCAACCTCAATATTTGTTTTTGGGAGTTAAAGGTAGGCGTTACTAAATAATTTCGCCCTTGTGAACGTGGCACGCAACGAAGTCCCTCTTTATTGAATATTACCACGATCGTGAGGTATTTAGCTGCCGTCAATATCCACGAGCTCCCGTCTGCCTTAGTAGCGTTTGTTTCGTCGCTTTAAATTTTGTTTTTATAATTAATGTCACCTAGGCAATGTTACGCTTTGTTTGTGGTCTTATCAATTCTTTCCTTGCCTACTTTATCTTCAGTTTTTGTCTTTCATGCACTCGTTGAATAAACGTTGTTTTGTGGATTTATTTTGGAAGATACCATGTTTTGGTTGCGTAAGAAATATTCAAGATTATATAATTTGTGTATAAGTAGTTCGAGTGAAATATGTCTTCAAGCTTACCAAATCGAAGTAGTTTGGCTTTATCGTCCTTAAGTTGGTATTATTGTATCACTTAGTGTTGACTATATAAACCAACATTTCTTGAAGTTTTTTTTTTTATAGATTTTGAATATTCTAAACACGTATCCATTAAAGATTGCTTATCCAAATCTAGAATCGGGAGCTTAATGCAGTAGACTCAATTGTTATAGGGGCTAAGTAATAGTTTAGAAAAGGTAGAAAATGAGCATGGTGCTTGAGTTTGTCCTTAATTTTATATTATTCAGCGGTTTGCCAGCCTCAGTGGAATGCATAAACCTCAAACTTACGACAGTTTTTACTTGGTCACACTTTATTATCGAAAATTAAGCGAATAAATAATAATAATACTAATGACACAATACTCAATGGTCGGTTGAATGAGATTTTTAAAATTGTAATAAAAAGCATCCTTCAGAAAAGCTTTTAAACAACTAATTTGTAAGAGAAAAAACAACTTCTATTGCTGGGGAGCTTAGAAAACTAAAATGTGAGACTTGAAGAAGGAAATTACAAGGTAAGGAGGGAAAAGTACGAATAACTTAAAGGCGAAGCTGGAAGAGTTCAATGTTGCTGACACAGACTTTATTATCAGGCAATGAATATCGATAGCCTTAAAGTAGCCAAAACAGTGTTGCCTAGGATGTGTCTCAATAAAAATAAAATAATTTTATTACTGACAAAGAAAAAGATTTTCTATGGAACGTTTTTAAAGATTCAATTCTTGATTTCTTTGTTGCGCCCAAAAACGTAGACTAAAATAAAATTTGTACTTACTTTTTGGTGTATTCATCGTTACTATAAACGAATAAAACACACTTGGTTTAGCTCACATTTTTGCGACATCTATATATCGGTATATATGGACTGTTAAAAAGGATTTTTTGTAGTCTTAGGTACGTTATATAAAATTGTCGCCCAACGTGGATGGCTATGGTTTGTTATAATATATATATATATATATATATATATATATATATATATATATATATATATATATATATATATATCGCAATATGTATTCTTGTGTATTAATAAAGTAGATAAGTAAAAATACAAATACAAGAATTATAATTGAATTTACAATTCAAAGCTTTTCGTTGGCTTAAACAATTGTTTAATATTCCTGATGATGTTGGTACTGTTAGCCAACGAAAAGCTTTTAATTGTAAATTCAATTATAATTCTTGTATTTGTATTTTGACTTATGTTCTTTATTATATATATATATATATATATATATATATATATATATATATATATATATATATATATATATATATATATATATAAATATCGCAATATGTATTTTTGTGTATTAATAAAGAACTAAGTCAAAATACAAATACAAGAATTATAATTGAATTTAATTATATATATATATATATATATATATATATATATATATATATATATATATATATATATATATATATATATATGCATAAATGTAAATTTTGTATGTATATATATATATATATATATATATATATATATATATATATATATATATACATATATTTATATATATATATATTTATTTATGTTTATATAAAAATGTATATTATACGGTTATTGAATATTTAAATGCAGCATATACGTTTATAATATGTAGCGACCTAAGCACGTGGCTTTCAAAATTATATAAACATTTGTACATGAACAGTATATATAATGTATATGTATATTGGTAATGTGTGTATACTTTTACATACAATTTTATTAACGCACATATAGTCACAAGAAGTAGTCATTTCTGTCGGCACTTACCATGTGCCACACACCGTTTTTTTCTTATCAGTCTGTGATAAGATAGGATCACATATTATATACATATGCGTATTATATACGAGCGCTCGTATATAACCAATTAAAACTCGAATGGGGTTTTTATGAAATCAGCATGAAAAATGTAAGAAATAAACGTAAAAATGTATTTTTCTTAACGCAAACGATCAATTTTATGTAAGGCTAAATAATTAAAGCAAAAGAAATAAATTTGTAATGAATTTGTAACTACACTAGGTATATAATGTTACATAGTATATTTTCTGCTGTTATAGTTCTGTGATGTACTAAATAATTTTAAGTTATGTATTATTACTATTGTATGTTATATTAGTTTCAGAAAAAATGATGTAATAACTAATAACGGTTTTTAAAAAACTAATAAATAATAAAATGTTTTTAAAAAATAAATAATATCTAATAACTGAATCCATTTTAAAATAAATTCAAATACATCGTTTTTGTGAATAACCATCGTTTAAAAGAAAATAATTTATTATAAAAAAGCAGACATTGTTCGCTGATAAACTGTACCGCTTAGAATTTTTCAATCTCATTGCAAATCCCTCCTTGGCTTGACGTTTTCTCTCCCTTAATTAGCTTTATTCAAATGCAAACTCATTTCAAGTCTTCATTTTCTTGTTTTTCTCCACAAGACTCATGAATAATTACTTTCTGCCTTAGATCATCTTAATCCCCTTTAACTTTAAATTTCTTTACAGTTCCGTGATTTAAAGGTCACAAAGGTAGAACTGCGAGTGTTGAAATAAATATTATGATGGAAAAGTAGCACAGAAAGTTGTAATTAATTTTTTGTAAACTTTTTCTTTCATCTTTTTTTATTGATCGTTTTTAGTTGGTAGTTTACTCTTTATATATACATGTGGGAGGTTCGCTGTATACACTTACATAGGGCAGTTACCTGTTGTACTGGTAAATGAGTCATATAAAGTAAAAAAGTAAATTCCTATTTAAATCAACAATGAAAAATTTTATTTTAGTTTCTTTTCATTTTATTATTAGAATTAATATATTTCTGACAAATTGTCAGAATAGCAATTTTAAGTGGCACAATAAAAGTCGAATTTCCTTGCAAATTCCTGTTTTCCTTTCTATGTATGGTATTGGACGATTATTTTTGTTTGTTACTATTTATAAGCTTCCTTTTTCCGTCGCCTGCATTGTGTTGTAGTTTCTTTTAGTTTCCTCTCGCATTACATTTTTGTGAAGCGTGGTTCGATGCTGTTAATTCGGTTTGTTTGTTTATTTTATTCTTTCAATTCATTTTTAATCCTACAACATTATTTATGATATAGTGTGGCAACCATAGCAACAATTCAAGTTTGTGCAATGAGAGTTTCGACGACTACCAAATGGGGGCAAAATAAATTCATATACATCTTTGAGAAGTACATTTCTAGCTATGAAAAGGTTGGCTCAGTGCCAAAACGCTAGACTTTGAACATGAAGATGCTCGGTTTGAGTCTGGCCTAGACCCAAAGTTTTTATAATTGAATTATTGAAAAATAATAAAGATTTGAACAAACTGTATTAAGATCAGTTGTCATCCACCATAGGTTAAAAAAATGTATTAGAACGTGATTGAATGAATAAAAACTTTATTCACTAACGACTGAAAATTTGTACAAGATATATATCAGGAGAGTGTGAGCTAATAGAAGGAATTTAAAAAACCTCTTTTACACACGATGTTGTATTCAGTATATATTGAATGACTCTTTTGCACTTATTGTACATTTGTGGGGGAAAAACACGAGCCTCCTAACACGAGACTATGCAGCTTACTCGAGAAACACGAGGCAATGCAGCTTACGAGAGAAACACGAGACTCCTGACACGAGACTATTCAGCTTACTCGAGAAACACGAAACTCCTAACCCGAGACTATGCAGCTTACTAGAGAAACACGAGACTCCTAACCCGAGACTATGCAGCTTACTCGAGAAACACGAGGCAATGCAGCTTACGAGAGAAACACGAGACTCCTGACACGAGACTATGCAGCTTACTCGAGAAACACGAGACTCCTGACACGAGACTATGCAGCTTACTAGAGAAACACGAGGCAATGCAGCTTACGAGAGAAACACGAGACTCCTGACACGAGACTATGCAGCTTACTCGAGAAACACGAGACTCCTGACACGAGACTATGCAGCTTACTAGAGAAACACGAGACTATGCAGCTTACTAGAGAAACACGAGACTCCTAACCCGAGACTATGCAGCTTACTCGAGAAACACGAGGCAATGCAGCTTACGAGAGAAACACGAGACTCCTGACACGAGACTATGCAGCTTACTAGAGAAACACGAGACTCCTGACACGAGACTATGCAGCTTACTCGAGAAACACGAGGCAATGCAGCTTACGAGAGAAACACGAGACTCCTGACACGAGACTATGCAGCTTACTCGAGAAACACGAGGCAATGCAGCTTACGAGAGAAACACGAGACTCCTGACACGAGACTATGCAGCTTACTCGAGAAACACGAGGCAATGCAGCTTACGAGAGAAACACGAGACTCCTGACACGAGACTATTCAGCTTACTCGAGAAACACGAAACTCCTAACCCGAGACTATGCAGCTTACTAGTGAAATACGAGACTATGCAGCTTACTAGAGAAACACGAGGCAATGCAGCTTACGAGAGAAACACGAGACTCCTGACACGAGACTATTCAGCTTACTCGAGAAACACGAGGCAATGCAGCTTACGAGAGAAACACGAGACTCCTGACACGAGACTATTCAGCTTACTCGAGAAACACGAAACTCCTAACCCGAGACTATGCAGCTTACTAGTGAAATACGAGACTATGCAGCTTACTAGAGAAACACGAGACTCCTAACCCGAGACTATGCAGCTTACTCGAGAAACACGAGGCAATGCAGCTTACTAGTGAAATACGAGACTATTAACACGAGCCTACGCAGCTTACTAGAGAAACACGAGACTCCTAACACGAGACTATGCAGCTTACTCGAGAAACACGAGGCAATGCAGCTTACTAGAGAAACACTAGACTCCTAACACGAGACTATTCAGCTTACTCGAGAAACACGAGACTCCTAACCCGAGACTATGCAGCTTACTCGAGAAACACGAGACTATGCAGCTTACTCGAGAAACACGAGACTCCTAACACGAGCCTATGCAGCTTACTAGAGAAACACGAGACTATGCACCTTACTCGAGAAACAAGAGACTCCTAACCCGAGACTATACAGCTTACTAGAGAAACACGAGACTATGCAGCTTACTAGAGAAACACGAGACTCCTAACACGAGCCTATGCAGCTTACTAGAGAAACACGAGACTATGCAGCTTACTCGAGAAACAAGAGACTCCTAACCCGAGACTATACAGCTTACTAGAGAAACACGAGACTATGCACCTTACTATTGAAATTCGAGACTTCTAACACGAGACTATGCAGCTTACTCGAGAAACACGAGACTCCTAACCCGAGACTATACAGCTTACTAGAGAAACACGAGACTATGCACCTTACTATTGAAATTCGAGACTTCTAACCCGAGACTATACAGCTTACTAGAGAAACACGAGACTATGCACCTTACTATTGAAATTCGAGACTTCTAACACGAGACTATGCAGCTTACTCGAGAAACACGAGACTCCTAACCCGAGACTATACAGCTTACTAGAGAAACACGAGACTATGCACCTTACTATTGAAATTCGAGACTTCTAACACGAGACTATACAGCTTACTAGAGAAACACGAGACTCCTAACCCGAGACTATACAGCTTACTAGAGAAACACGAGACTCCTAACCCGAGACTATACAGCTTACTAGAGAAACACGAGACTATGCACCTTACTATTGAAATTCGAGACTTCTAACACGAGACTATACAGCTTACTAGAGAAACACGAGACTCCTAACCCGAGACTATACAGCTTACTAGAGAAACACGAGACTCCTAACCCGAGACTATACAGCTTACTAGAGAAACACGAGACTATGCACCTTACTATTGAAATTCGAGACTTCTAACACGAGACTATACAGCTTACTAGAGAAACACGAGACTCCTAACCCGAGACTATACAGCTTACTAGAGAAACACGAGACTCCTAACCCGAGACTATACAGCTTACTAGAGAAACACGAGACTATGCACCTTACTATTGAAATTCGAGACTTCTAACACGAGACTATACAGCTTACTAGAGAAACACGAGACTCCTAACCCGAGACTATACAGCTTACTAGAGAAACACGAGACTCCTAACCCGAGACTATACAGCTTACTAGAGAAACACGAGACTATGCACCTTACTATTGAAATTCGAGACTTCTAACACGAGACTATACAGCTTACTAGAGAAACACGAGACTCCTAACCCGAGACTATACAGCTTACTAGAGAAACACGAGACTCCTAACCCGAGACTATACAGCTTACTAGAGAAACACGAGACTATGCACCTTACTATTGAAATTCGAGACTTCTAACACGAGACTATTCAGCTTACTCGAGAAACACGAAACTCCTAACCCGAGACTATGCAGCTTACTAGTGAAATACGAGACTATGCAGCTTACTAGAGAAACACGAGACTCCTAACCCGAGACTATGCAGCTTACTCGAGAAACACGAGGCAATGCAGCTTACTAGTGAAATACGAGACTATTAACACGAGACTATGCAGCTTACTCGAGAAACAAGAGACTCCTAACCCGAGACTATACAGCTTACTAGAGAAACACGAGACTATGCACCTTACTATTGAAATTCGAGACTTCTAACACGAGACTATGCAGCTTACTCGAGTAACACGAGACTCCTAACCCGAGACTATACAGCTTACTAGAGAAACACGAGACTATGCACCTTACTATTGAAATTCGAGACTTCTAACCCGAGACTATACAGCTTACTAGTGAAACACGAGACTATGCACCTTACTATTGAAATTCGAGACTTCTAACACGAGACTATGCAGCTTACTCGAGAAACACGAGACTCCTAACCCGAGACTATACAGCTTACTAGAGAAACACGAGACTATGCACCTTACTATTGAAATTCGAGACTTCTAACACGAGACTATACAGCTTACTAGAGAAACACGAGACTCCTAACCCGAGACTATACAGCTTACTAGAGAAACACGAGACTCCTAACCCGAGACTATACAGCTTACTAGAGAAACACGAGACTATGCACCTTACTATTGAAATTCGAGACTTCTAACACGAGACTATACAGCTTACTAGAGAAACACGAGACTCCTAACCCGAGACTATACAGCTTACTAGAGAAACACGAGACTCCTAACCCGAGACTATACAGCTTACTAGAGAAACACGAGACTATGCACCTTACTATTGAAATTCGAGACTTCTAACACGAGACTATACAGCTTACTAGAGAAACACGAGACTCCTAACCCGAGACTATACAGCTTACTAGAGAAACACGAGACTCCTAACCCGAGACTATACAGCTTACTAGAGAAACACGAGACTATGCACCTTACTATTGAAATTCGAGACTTCTAACACGAGACTATACAGCTTACTAGAGAAACACGAGACTCCTAACCCGAGACTATACAGCTTACTAGAGAAACACGAGACTCCTAACCCGAGACTATACAGCTTACTAGAGAAACACGAGACTATGCACCTTACTATTGAAATTCGAGACTTCTAACACGAGACTATGCAGCTTACTCGAGAAACACGTGGCTACGCAAACATTACGTTGTACTTTGCAAATTTTCTTCTCTATATAAATTACCGTAGAATAAAATAAGGATCTGCTTTTTAGCTTGGCTTGTACATATACTGTAGTGGAAACAAGAGAAAACTGAGTTTGTTTAAACTCCGTTGTATAGAACTATTAATTTCGCCAAATATGAATTAAATAATCGTAATAATAAACTGTAACTACTGTATTTTGTCACTGATGACGTCAACGTTGTCGACACTGATGACGACATTAAAAAATTGTTATGATAATTGAGTTTTAATTTTCTTCAGTAAACAGCCATGACTAGTAGAAACGCTTTGTCACAGTAATTGACAGTTAATGAAATCAGATGTGTTACAAGCAATTTTCTTGACAGATTAAACAATGGGTTTAGAGCAAATGGCTGACGAATAAATACTCTGACGTAAAAACAATCGTTTTGAAGTTTGGTAATAAATTATGTCACAGCTGTTTAAACGCTTTCTCCAAGTCGTTTTCTCTCCATTCCCGCATTTAACGTAACTAATTTAAAATAGGCATTTATCAATTTGTTTTCGTAGCGGAATTTTACCTTAATTATCGGAGTATGACTTGAATATAATGTCCTGACAAACGTTGATGTGCAGTTAGGTTTTTACGATTTATTGCAAAATATCACATAATTGACGATATTTTATTACAAGAAAAAGAATATATATATTTGACAGACTCAAGCAAGATGAAACACTACTTACTTAAATTTCAATGACAATAATATTGAGGGTATATAACATCGGATATACTGTCTATGAAAATATTTATATCTCGTTTGTATAGCTATACTTTGTTTAAATTTGTAAAATTATTAATAATTTGTTATTGTTTGTTTTGTTCTAACTTTTATTTGTATAAAGGTTAATATTATCACTTTAATATTACGATCATTGAACCTCATTTATGACACGTGTTTTTAGTTCTTCTTTATATGAAATGTATATTTTGTATTAATTATACAACATATATAGACTACAAAAATATAAAACACACAATAATACAAAATATACATTTTTAGAGTGTTAATATCATTATTACTTTACGCAGCTAAAGGACAATAGGACGTATCATAAAGGCGGTGACAACCGTTTCAGTCTGCTAGACGCCATCTTAAGAATGTTTATAAGTAAGAAAAAATCGATAATAGTAAATAATATAAATAATCACATAAATATATAAAACTGTCCTAAAATGTAAATATTGTCACATAATATTAAAAATGGTTGTGTCTTATAACAATTTGCACATTATTAAACGTTTCAAAGACATAATCACATTCCTTTCACTAAGCTACACAACTCCCGATTTAACGTCGCCTAACTATTACAGAAAAAGTCATAAATTTACATCTTGACATTTAAGCAAAATACATTGTGTACTGGCCAGATAAAGTTAATAAGCTACCGCTGCCTGAGTGTTAATTAAATGACCATTTTTGGGTCTCTATATTTTGTAATACAAGAACCAAATTCATATTTAGCACCTAAAAATAAACACACACACACACACACACACACACACACACACACACACATATACATATATATATATATATATATATATGTATATATATATATATATATATATATATATATATATATATATATATATATATATATATATTCCATAGAATCTTAGAATTGAAGTGTTTTACCTTTTGTATAACAAAAGTGACAAATGTAAATAAAAATGTAAAATTTGTTATGACTAATTGCTACAGAAATATTAAATATCTCTAGAACTTCCTAACTATAAATTCACTGATACAAAATTGAATATTATTTGGAAACTGCTTAATATAGAAGTTATTGTATTGTTCCTTAAACGTATTGTAAGTGTTTTTATAAATAAAATATTCTTTTCAAGCCTAACTGTAAAAATATCGAAGTTTAATACACACACACACACACACACACACACACACACACACACACACACTCACACACACACACACACACACACACACACACACACACACACACACACACACACACACACACACACACACACACACACACACACACACACACACACACACACACACACACACACACACACACACACACTCACACACATATATATATATATATATATATCAGTGATTGGTATTATATGTATTTTGTAACATATATTTATTTGTAGCGAAGATCAAAAGGTTTAATCTAATAGCGGAAATGTCGGATTAGTTAATTGAAGCAAGTTAAACCCGATACTAATTTAATCCTCTAACCTTTTATTGTTCTCTCTTTGGAGATTCTACTTTGTAAATAATGTAAAAACGTCTTTTAATGTTCACAATTATGCTCATCGAGTTAGGAGAATATAGGATAAAAAGTAATCTATCTTTAACTTCGTAGAGGAAGAGGAAAATAAGGACGTTTGGAATCAGATTCACTTTGAATAAAGATAATTCCTGAAGAAAGGAACCCGTAGGAAGAAGAGATTTGCAATTAAATTGAAAAATAAAAGCGGTTGAATAACTTTGCCTAAATGACGCTCATCTCATCGAGTTATTTTCAGTTTTATTATTTCGTCTGTAATACTATCTATATGTAACAGAAATGCCATTTAGTAAGGAAAGTATTAAAACGTTTATTAAATAATACTTGTATTTGAATATCCGCAGTATTTTTGATACACACACACACACACACACACACACACACACACACACACACACACACACACACACACACACACACACACACACACACACACACACACACACACACACACACACACACACACACACACACACACACACACAACACACACACACGCACACACGCACACACACACACACACACACACACACACACACACACACACACACACACACACACACACACACACACACATATATATATGTGTATATATATATGTGATGAATATTCATTACCTGGAGTACAACCGTCCATTCTGCAGTGCATAAAATCGTAGTTCGGACGCTAAAATCTCATCTAGCATTGACGAGGTGAACCTAACAACATTTGAAGAGCGAGTCTTATATTTAAGCGAGCGATGTATATATATCACTTACACTATAATGTACTTAACCAGAATCTTACTATGTATATATAAGAGTTAAGGTTCGAGGTTTTCAATTTTGTGTCCTCATTTTCGAGCATCTACTGAGACTTGCTTGAAGGGTAAACTTAGTAGATATATTAATTTGTAAACAGCAGGTTAGTAAGCAATACATTGTGATAATGAGACGTTTTTGTAGTAATAAATATAAAAACAGGATGTGTTTTACGTTAAACCTACAAATATAATAGAAATTAAATTATACGATCATTAATTTTTTCTTTTATAAATCATATTCATTTGAAATTACTTGTGTACTGCGATTGCATTGTCGACGCCGTGTCTAAGCAGAATTAAAATAAACCAAATCTTACAGAAATATCAGCGTATTAAATCGTACATTAAGAAGAATTCTGGGTAAATATCTTTGTAAAAGTGTGTATCGCGATTGCATAACCGACGCCGTGTCTATGCAGATTGAAAATTTAAACAAAAACTTATAGGAATATCAGCGTGTTAAATCGTAAAACAAGGAGAATTTTGCGTATAAATCGTTGTGAAATTGTGTACTGGGATTAAAAACCGACGCCGTGTCTAGCCAGATTGAAAATATAAACGAAATACATATTACAGCAATATCAGCGTGTTAAATCGTAAATGAAGAAAAATTTTGCGTATATGTACTGTATATCTTTATGCGATTGTGTACCGCGATTGCATAACCGACGCCGTGTCTATGCAGAATGAAAATTTAAACCAAAACTTATAGGAATATCAGAATGTTAAGCCGTAAACCAAGAAATATTTTGCGTATAATTCTTTGTGAAACCGAGCCAAAATAAACGGGAAAATCAAAACCTCAATAATCATCTAAAATACGTCAGTGGTAAATTTATTTGTTTGTTTTTTAGACACGCTGTACTACATAACAAGATCATAATTATATGAAACAAAATATAATTTAAATGGTAATATTCTCACGAAAAGCTGTCACTTACAAGTGGTAGTTTAATAAACAACGATTATATTAATAACTGGGAACTCATTTCAACTATTGCTGCTTCGTATTTATTATAATAAAATTAAATAAAATATCCACTGTTCAATATTTTAGTAATAATGTGATTTAAAAAGCAATATATTTTATGCTAGAATATCAACAGTATCTTTTGTTATACAATATATTTTGGTGTAACAAATAAGTGAGGGACACAAATAATATTTGCCACTATTTCTGCTGCACATCATTGGCAAATAATTCTATACACACCTCCAGCATACCTCTATTAGATACATTTCAGTTAAAAAGAACAATAACAATAAAATAAACAAACAATCAAATTTACATTAGCTGATATTGTTACAATCTGGTAAATTTAATAATCTCCATGTGGCATACACGGCTTACTTACTAATAAACCTACTGTAGTGAAATTTCCATTAGAAAATCATTGGAGCTATCAAGACCAGTGATTCGAAGCCCAGGCAATTTTTAAAATGTCTAATAGTTTTTCCATAGTCTTTAGCCTTTGAGCTGTAAAATGTATCTAATTATTCAATCTATGTTGTTTCTTGCTCCACAAATTTCATGGGGACAGATTCCCTTCCGGATTAAGTAACAATCTGTAAATGTTTGTAAATAAAAACTTACTTTTACAAAACAGTTGTTTGGTTTGGAAATAAATTTAGTGTTATGGAATCTTGACAGCCTTGGTAAAGGATTTAGACCAAAAAGCTGTAAGGATTAATAGTTTGTTAGAGAAAAATGACAAAATTTATAGTTATGCAATAAATTACGTCACAGCTGTTTCAAAGCGTCGTAAAGTCGTTTTCCAAAGTCGACGGAAATTAATTTAGAGCTGAAGTTCCAGTTGTTATTACGGGATTCGATAATTTCTTAACTGGTTTTAGACAACTGCCATTTTCATATAATCTTGATAGTTAAAAAAACCTATAATGAGGGCAGCCTTCTGAATCTAGGAGCACAGTAATTCTGTACATCAGACACGAATGTAACAAAATTTTCGCAATTCCAAAAAAATATTATTACAAATAGTTTTGCCCCACCCAGCCATTTTAACAGCTCTCGTTTATATGTGAGAATGTTGCATAGCTGTGAGTTGTACAGCAAACACATTGGATTTCCGCTTGGATAATTTATAATCTATTGTAACATATTCATGGTTGAAATACATTATGAATATTTTAAAATGTTTTCTTTGTAAGTTTATATTTCTCTGAATTTTAATTTATAAACAGTTTTTAATAAGAAAACATTGAATGATATATGGACAGTTTGTAGGAGCCAATAGCCCGTAAGATTATTATTGATTTTAGTACAAAACGTTTTGTCCATATATGTAGGATTAAAGTGGGGCTACGAAACCTCTAATGGAGGATGTACAGTGGGATGCTGTTCATGGTGCGTGTGAAAATTTGCGTACATGAAATATACCCCCAGTCATAAAAATTGTGTACTTGCACCCACACGGGAAAAGAAGATAAGGGAGGGTAAAAATAGAGGTAGATAGGATTCCTTAAAACAAGGGTAAAATTGAATTTAAAAAATTATAACGGTAGGTGGAGGGTCGCTAACTGACACATACCTGTTCTAGCCTTGGGTGAAGAGGAATACCAATAGCCTCTCACTCTTTACTCGCCACATGGACAAATTGATGACTGTAAAAATTAATTATGTACGACATCAGCAAATCGAAATGTTGCAATTAGATTAAGAATTTAAATTATTGGGTAAAAAGCTACCCTTTCTATAATTTTAGGAAAGGGTGATATTATATCACTGCCTCCGTAGTAATGCACAGTCTTTCAACTAGCTTTAGTGAGCTAGCATTAGCATCAATGCGCTTTGCGTTAATAACCCAAACACAAAAATGACTGAAAGTAGCAATAAGACAACAGGTCTACATTTAGTAACTATAGTTCTAAAGAAAGCCACGAAACAAAGTAACTATAATGTATTGCTAAAATGAGTAAATTACTCATTTTTTAGTAAATAATTTTAAGGAAATCCTTTTTCAACAACCAGGACCATTACTTATTTTGTTTGGTTCCTTTCGTGAGATATTAACACATATTGTAAAATTTCCGATGAATTTCGGTTTTTAAAATGTGATTAAACGTGTAGCAACAAGAAAGTTATTGAAGGTGACATGTTTAGTGACTAAATAGGGTTTTACACTGAAGTGAGATGTTTAAAATGAAAATAAATTATATTAAAGTAACGTTTAAAAAACGAAAATGCTTAATTTCAGAAGATGATTTGATGACAATGATATTTTCTATTGTAGAAAGAGTTGGCCTTAAGATGAAGAGGATATCAACATTGTATTTTAGATAAATATTATAGTAACAGAGTGTACGCCAAAAGCGTACGTAATCCAAACAGTGCTCTCATGACGTCACTACAGATGTCTCATGAAAGTGCTCTACGTAATGAATGTAAATAGTTTTGTAAATAATAGGTTATTATTAAATATTGAAAATATCATAAATATTGTGATATATATATTAAAACAATATATGTTATTCAAATATAAGAATATTATTTATTTATATTCAAAGCTTTTCGTTGGTAAACAGTAAACAGTACCAACATTATGATGATGTTAGTACTGTTTACCAACGAAAAGTTTTGAATATAAATAAATAATAATTGTAATTGAATAACCTATATTGCTTTAAATTATTAAACAAGATAACATAATATATATATATATATATATATATATATATATATATATATATATATATAAAGAACAAAAGTCAAAATACAAATACAAGAATTATATTTGAATTTACAATTCAAAGCTTTTCGTTGGCTAACAGTACCAACATCACCAGGAATATTAAACAATGATGATGTTGGTACTGTTAGCCAACGAAAAGCTTTGAATTGTAAATTCAATTATAATTCTTGTATTTGTATTTTGACTTTTGTTCTTTATTAATACACAAGAAAACATATTGCGATATTTATATATATATATATATATATATATATATATATATATATATATATATATATACATCTATATAAAGAACTAATTCAATTGACTTAGTTCTTTATTAATACACGAGAATACATATTGTGATATATATATATATATATATATATATATATATATATATATATATATATATATAAATATATATACATATATATATATATATATATATATATAAATATAAAATACGTTTTCTCGTTTAATAATTTAAAACAACATAGGTTATTCAAATTCAAGAATATTTATTACTTTGTATTCAAAGCTTTTCGTTGGTAAACAGTACCAACATCATCAGGAATGAAAATTACAATAATGTCTTACAATAATTACATTATTGTAATTTTCATTCCTGATGATGTTGGTACTGTTTGCCAACGAAAAGCTTTGGATATAAATTAATAAATATTCTTGTATTTGAATAAACTATGTTGTTTTAATATATTGGTGATCCAATGTCTTCTAATATAATTATTCAACAAAATATTTCAAATAAAGAGTTGTTTTAATGTATATATTTTGAAAGCATTTCGTTCATAAATGTATTAGCATCTTCAGGAAAACAATGATATAGCCTTTTTCATAACTATATATACCCTATTTTGTTAGTTATATATATAGATTATAATATATACGTATCTAGTTTTATGAAAATACTGTTATATATTTGACTGAAAGTTATTCAAAACTAATCTACATTACAGTTATACCCTTATCTACTCCACGTTTCTGATATTTCTCGAATATCTTACAGAAATATGATATACTCATATTCTGTATTGTAAAATTCTAACGATAAAAGTGGGACATAAATTGTTTACGGTATTGTGAATACAACCTAACTCCTCAAACGTATTCAATGTTTAATTGTTTGAGAGTAAACAATTAAAGGGCAGTCAAGAACTTGACATACACTTTTATATTTTTAAATAACATTTATAAACAGATTCTTCACGAGTGTTGAAATAATTATATCAATAACAGGAAACCTATCTACGATCGGATCATACTCCGTTTGAATCCGAAATATTAAACATTATGTTTCGCGTATGACGTGAATTATCATTTGGCAAAAGAATTTTTAAACCATCCCTTCATTTAACCCTAGAGAATGTCACATATTATAGTGCCCCTTGCATTAAAAAAGAGATTCTTAGATCGATACCAACATTAGCAAAAGTTAGCCTCTGTGACTTATGGATTGTTACGGCAAATGCTGGTCGAACTGGGAGTTTATGTATTTGCATATTCATTACAGTAGCTTTAGATGTTCGAATACTTGATGATGAAGATATATATATATATATATATATATATATATATATATATATATATATATTTACACATAGACACATACACACACACACACGCACATATACAATTTTTCGAAAACATCATGAGAAGGATTTTTCAGCAAATATTTACTTAAGCCTTAGGATTGCTGAAGTTACAAAAACCCTATTTACAAATTTTGGTGGAAATGCGTAGAGTAGTTACCGCGAAAGAATTTACATATCTACATATGTACAACTATAAGTCGATTAAGAATATTAAATTAATGTAAGTATTTCAGAATTAATGTGAATGGTCAACTGGAAAATGAAATTAGGCATATAGCAAATGAGCAACCACGATCCACATACCTCCTCCAGCATATGAATTGAACAAAACATTCTAAATATTAATCCGCTCGCTTGCATGGTAGTGGAATACCTAGTGCTGCTTGGCTTTAAAGCTAGCTTTATCCAGAATTAAACTTTAATTATTTCGCTTCAGTGCACTTTGCTTTAGTGAAACAGACTATAAACTGTAACAGTTTTAATTATTAGGGAATTCCTATAGTAATATTTAGCCGAGCATATTATACATCAAGTGTTGAACCATTTTCTACAAAAGGGAATACGAAGTTACTTTCAATTATATAAAGCATTTAAATTGTATCCAGTTTAATTTATAATTGAACAAAGACATAATTGTACAAATTACAATTTATGCATTTTGTTATTTTCTGCATACTTCGAAATAGGTTTTAGCATTTATATTATATTGTGTCTACTAATGCGAGGATGCAATATAACATATTGTAGACATCGCTATTGTTCGCTATACGCGGAAATAACTTTAATTGTAACCGGATAGTTTTGTGCATTGAAAAATAATAAATTTGCTAGTTAACTTGACGTTTATTAAACTGACAACTGTATACGACTAGTTCTTGTATTTCGTCACATTAATTTACATAGAGAAATTGTGATAGTTTTTAAAATAATTGGAAATTGAATAAAATTAATAATTTTAATTGAATTTTCTCTGATTTAATCAAATTCCCTTAAAAATTCGCATATAAAAACCAAATAAAATATTTCATAGGTAAATATTAATAAAATATATTCCAACAATAACCAATTAAAATAAACGGAATTCACAATTTCGGTATTAAATTTAATCAAATACTATTTAAATTGTTTTAGTATTGGAGAATAATAACTAGTTAATCATATCCCCCTTTTATCCACATATGTACACAAATATAAAATAAAACAATTTAATTATTTCATAATTGGATAGACATGGATAGACTATTACATAGAAGTAAAAATCACTGTGAGAGTTTGTGTGAGGCACCGGAAAAGGTGAATCTACCAAATAATAGCAACTCTCTTTTGGGATGCACGCGGAACGATCTACATAAGTCACTTTGGAAAAAATAACTATTGAACATTATTGTTGAGTGATGAAACCAAGAAAATATTCTCGTTTGACAACAGAAATATATCTTTTAAATTTATGCCAGGAAATATGAAATCAAGTGTAGGGTCGTTGCTTTTGGGTTGCAAAAAGTTTCTCCCATAATCTAACAATCTCTTAATAACTATCCTTCTATAAAGCTATAAAAATCCTGTGTACATACTTCTAAGTAATATGTATCTATGATTATTTTCACAACGTAACCAAGCTATTTTGTTATTACATTTTAATAATTGCTACTTATTGTTAAAAAATATGTATACATTTATATTAATTACAGGCATTGCATTCATGGAGAAAAATAAAAGCGAATAGTAGGAGGTATGTTATTACAACTATTAAAAACAGCTCTGCTAAAATTATTTTTATTTAACTTTAGCGAAAAAATGCAAGATATTAAAGATGTCTTCTCTTCTTAAAGATGCTAAATAGCTAAATACGTTCAGTATGTCTACATTTTATTATGGAAATCAAAGCTATTATTACGAAGCTAAATTTTAAGATTTTTACAGTATTTAATATTTTTGTGCTTTTTAAATCCCACTTGGTGTTTTTAAAGTAGTTAAGAGTAGGCACAACTGATTTAGATACGTATTATGCTTGTTATTCTACTGCAATTTACACAAATAGGCCAAATATCGGTATTTACCCATTGGTATTTGTTTAGGTTGGGCGTAAAAAGATGACTGAACTGAAAGGAGTATACAGTAATATGTATATATCACTTTTACTATATGTACTTAAACAAGAATGTTACTGGGTATTTATGCGAGTTAACTTTCAAAGATCTCCATCATCGGGCATTACTGGCCAGGGGTTGTAGTAGACTGCGAGCTGTGTGGAATTCCCGTTGTCACGAGGTGTTGTGTACCCTTATGTTCTATTTTCTGATTCACTGCACTATGCGAGATTTTGAAGTTTGTCTTGGGGTTAATTTTCACATTCCCCTTATTAAAAAACGTACACCTAATAAAAAAAGTACAAAAAGGCCTAAAATGACAATCAAACAAGGAAACAACTACAAATTTATAAACATAAAAATAATATCATAAACGAACAAATACAAATAAAATTTAAAAAAACGATAAATTATTCAACCTAATAGACAAGATTAACCTCAAAGACTCGCACAGTGCAGTGAATCCGAAAATTGAACATAACGGTACACCACACCTCGTGACAACGGGCACTCCACACAGCTTGCAGTCTACTACAACCTCCGGCCAGTGATGCCCGATGATGGAGATACGACCAATCTTTGAAAGTTAACTCGCATAAATACCAAGTAAGATTCTTGTTGAAGTTTATAGTGAAAGTGATAAGTGAATACAAGAAAACAGTGATAAAAAGCTACACACACACACACACACACACACATATATATATATATATATATATATATATATATATATATAAATAAAGAACTAAGTCAAAATACAAATACAAGAATTATAATTGAATTTACAATTCAAAGCTTTTCGTTGGCTAACAGTACCAACATCATCAGGAATATTAAACAATTAAAATTAACATGAGCAAATTACACCAAATAAATAGCTATGCCAAATCAATTACAATGTTGTTAAAATAAATTTGTTTTTAAATCTTTATTTTATTTGTATTTTGCTGCCTCAACATTACAAACACTGAATATATTATCAAATTTAGATTTTACTTGTATTTGTTCATTTATCAACTCATTGTTAGTATAATATTTATGTATTTCTAAAGCTTCATAAATATTCATTCTCAAGCCTTTGTTACAAGAATACATATTGCGATATATATATATATATATATATATATATATATATATATATATATACATATATATATATATATATATATATATATATATATATATAAAGTGTGTATGTACTTTGTTTTGTAACTTCACTTATAAAAACCTTAACTAATCTAATGATAAGTGCAGCCTAGGGTCAAAATCAAATTCAATACAATTTCAGTGATTTTTAAAGCTTGAATCCTGTGACTTTCCCCCTCAATAACTTGAAACTAGTTCAGAAGAAATATTCTATACATCAAACCGAACATTCAGCTTAGATTTAGCGTGGCCGCTCTATTATTTATACATGTATTAGAATAACATATTATTAGATTGTTATTCTGTCTATAAAGAAGTGGCGATATTTTAATGCAAATGGTTTTAACTACGTTAATCTTGTTAAAAACATCTGATAAGATCTTTTAAACAACTTTTGAAAATAGATCGCAGTGTATTGACACTAATAGATATTGTCAAAATATATAAACATTGAAAATACTTGGGAATATCTCCTTGATCCTAAATGGTAAGTTAGATGTGATAAATTATATTATCAACTTTTATTATGTTGAAAGAAGTTTTTTGAAAAATGTAAATATATCTAAACTAAAACTAGGTCCTACATGTCTTGACAAAAATTTATATGTCAGTTTAATTACATATTATATAAAG
>JBAIZL010000010.1:36169091-36184091 GCA_036971475.1 Prosapia bicincta | reverse complement strand
TTTTTACCCACCGAATTGTAATGAGTTTATTTTCACATTCCCACGTTCCTCTCTGGATGGCTATCTAAATATTTCAGTTGTGAAAATATTTAATTTTAACAATTGCGTAAAAATAAACAAATATATCGTGATAAATCCTGCTTACAAATACGTCTTTCGAAACCGCATATTTCCACGTGGAAATATTAGGGAATTCATAAAATGTTTGCTTTAATTAAATTACGTGGTATTACATTTCAGTAGATTAATTCCTTTGTTGCGATATTAAAAAAAAATTTAACACAAATGTATTATTGATATAACTTTCTAAAAATGTATTATAGAAAAGTAATTATAGATACTTAATGTATTGAATAAAGTCCCATCATATTAAAAATAATATTAGCCGGTGAATGGTATAGTGCAGCGGTTCCCAACCCGGGGTAGGCGTAACCTTGGGGATAAGCACAAACCAGTTAGGGTTACGTCGGAACTAATGTGCAATGGAAGACGTGCATAAATAAATAGATGAAGTGAGAAGGGATTATTTCACTTAGTGACATATTATCGAAGCTACTTTCGATGCAACAATTATTTACAAAATAAAAATAAAACTGGTTTCAAAATGGGAGCAGAAACAAGGTTTTAGAACGTAATGCGCGCAAAAAGGGATTTAATAGGACTGTTGGAATCCCTACTTTAGCAAAGGGAAAAGTAAGCGGTAAAAGTAAGGATACCGAGGGGAGCAAAGACCGGGGGGAAACCAGTTAATTAATGCCAGTAATAAAACGCAATCGCAGGCTTAAGTTGAGATGAGATGAATTCAAAGAAAATACAAAATAATTTAAATGAAATTATAGTAATATTTAGAATATTAGCAAGGCACGATTCGAAAGACGGGTAGCGCCTGATGTATGTGTATAACAAAATGAAGTAGAAGTATATAACGGAAGGCCAAGTTTAAGGGTTTACCTACCTACATTAGAACTAGGCATTAAACCACTAAGTTCAACAAACAACCCCAACGGTCACATTGTGAAAAGAGTGCTCAACAACATTCTAGAACTAATAACTTGTTTTCCATCACCAATTTCTCATATAATTATCTTTTTTTCAGATATTAACAATATTTTGTACTCTGGGTTAATTAGTTTCAGATTTTAAAACATTTTTACCTACACATACTATAATTAGATCTACATTACTTTGACGCCGTCCTCAACAAATATAAGTGGTAATGTCTACATTACATTGAGGCCGTCCTCAACAAATATAAGTGATGTGGTCTACATTACATTGCGGCCGTCCTCAACAAGTATAAGTGATAATGTCTACATTACATTGCGGCCGTCCCCAACAAGTATAAGTGATAATGTCTACATTACATTGCGGCCGTCCCCAACAAGTATAAGTGATAAGGTCTACATTACATTGCGGCCGTCCTCAACAAGTATAAGTGATAATGTCTACATTACATTGCGGCCGTCCCCAACAAGTATAAGTGATAATGTCTACATTACATTGCGGCCGTCCCCAACAAGTATAAGTGACAATGTCTACATTACATTGCGGCCGTCCCCATCAAGTATAAGTGATAATGTCTACATTACATTGCGGCCGTCCCCAACAAGTATAAGTGATAATATCTACATTACATTGAGGCCGTCCTCAACAAGTATAAGTGATAATGTCTACATTACATTGCGGCCGTCCCCAACAAGTATAAGTGATAAGGTCTAAATTACATTGAGGCCGTCCTCAACAAATATAAGTGATAATGTAGGCAAATTGTAACATATTTACAAGTGTTTTCTGTGAAATAATTAAAATTTTGTGTCGTCTCTTGTTTTCCTAAGAGTTACACCTTCATTTGGACAAGTATATAAAAAGTGAAATTTAAGTATAATTTGCAATATATGAAAAAATAATGCAATAAATTATAAAAGAAAATCAATTATAAGTACGTTATAAGTGCAAATTCAAAACACAAAAAAGCTTGTATGAATTTAAAACACACCCACACACACACACACACAAACACACACATACATACACCCCCACACACAGACACACACAGCAAACACACACATACACATACATACACCCCCCCCCCCCACACACACACAGCAAACACATACACACGCTCACACTCACACACACACACACACACACACACACACACACACACACACACACACACACACTCACACACACACACACACACACACACACACACACACACACACACACACACACACACACACACACACACACACACACACACATACACACACACACACACACACACAAACACACACACACACACACTCACACACACACACACACACACACACACACACACACACACACACACACACACACACACATATATATATATATATATATATAAATAAAAATATGCAACAAACAATATAACTAATAAGATATCTACTGATGAATAACTATTTTACTAATCGATCAGTGTAGTTCTGTATTTAAAAACTTCCAATAAATCAAAGCATGTGTATCATCTTTAAAACGAAGTGAAATATATAGCGTCAGAAAGCAAACGGGTCACTAGAAAGCAAATTAAGGGCGCATTATAGATAATTAAATCATTTCGCAGTACAATGCTCACATTAGGGGTTGTCAATTAATTATCCCTAATACTGGACTGGTAATGCTCGTTATAGGTGTGAATGTGAGTCGTATCGTAGATTATACAGAGTGATTAACACAAGCCCAAATTACGTGTTTATAGCCAATAAACGATGATATAATAGGCTTAGACAAAATATATTTTAATATATAAGTTTTAACTGTAAGCAAATGTGAATGTTAATTTTTTATTCGTAGAATGTATTTCCAAGTAAGAAAGAATTTCCAAGTAATTCAATAAAAGCCAAACTGAAATGAAAGAAGTGTAAAGAGTTTAGTAATAAAACTTATTTCTGTTCACTTTTGTATTTATTAAATAGCCTCGTATTAATTGCAAGAGTTAACAAATATGGTATACGATCGGTAATTAAACATAAATCGATTAATTTTTATATAAAGAATAATTAATAAATCGATACTATTCAACATTAGCAATACATAGTTTTAGTTATGATTTTTTCGATTTATTTTACCGTTAAGGGTGACTGTTCCTATATCGTAATGTTCTCTTTAAATATAATACTGATGTTTTAAAAGTTAAAGATCAATTAGTCTACATAATTGATAGTGTGTAAACTTTACATAAAGCTGGAAACAAAAGGTAAAATTTTGCATAAAGTGCTGATATAATTTGAGTATCGCAATAAAATTAATAAAATATTATTGATTTTCGGTATGTGCCTTTTCAGCCTCCAGGCTGACTTAAGTTGTAAGCTTGAGTATCTAAGCTCAAAGCTATGGAATTACCTGCCTTGACTATCATATGATCTACTTAAACAGGTATACCCTCTGTAACTTAAGGCATCCTAATTGTTTTAAAGAAGCAATTATATACGGTATATATTATTATATATTAAATATGATAATATGTTTTATTGTAATATAGTTAATAAATTAAAAATATTTCAAAAACATTAATACTTTTAATATATATATATATATATATATATATATATATATATTATTGTTATGAAGAATTATATAGAATAATATATGTATTGAAATATTCTTGTTTTTGAAATATTTTTAATTTTAATTAATTAAATATATATATATATATATATATATATATATATATATATATATATATATATATATAAAGAACTATAAGTCAAAATACAAAATACAAGAATTATAATTGAATTTGCAATTCAAAGCTTTTCGTTGGCTAACAGTACCAACATATATTCCTGATGATGTTGGTACTGTTAGCCAACGAAAAGCTTTGAATTGTAAATTCAATTATAATTCTTGTATTTGTATTTTGACTTCAGAATATAATAGAAGTAAATTAAAAATGAATGAAAAAAAGAAAATGTAAACAATGGAGCCATAACCTAAAAAATAATTATCATAAAATAATAAAACCAAGATGGCGGCTAGTATAATTATGAAACAGCTGATGTTTTCCAAATGTAGAAATGTACAAAACATAAAAATTATTGCATAGAGGATAAAACTTAACTGTCCAGGTAAGGACACGCAGATCAAATAACCAGTGGGCTATGTAACAGATGTTTCAACAAAGGAAAAAGTTTTATTCTTTTCTTTAGAATCTCAATAGAAAAATTCATTGTTAGAGAAGGTTGCATTGGAAATGGAAGCAAAAACTTAGTTGGCCAAAACTTTATTTAAAGGAAGAATTCAAGCATAAAAAATCATAGTGGTGAAAGATTTGTTTATAGAAATAAATTTAAAAGGCTAGAAATATTGACAAAAACATTAAACTTCAGATAAGTAATTAAATTTAAGAAAAGATCGTAAATTATTATTATAATGTAAATTCAAAATTAATAAATTTAGTCCTAGGCGTTTCTTTTATAAAATGTATTACAACATTAATTGACAAATTTTAATTTGTCATAATACTCACCGAATAACCTGAAAGGAGTCTTGTGATATTTAACTAAATTGGGAAATAGAGAAAGTGTATTAAAAAAAAAAGATTATGATTTAAAAAAAACTAAATTAAACAAAAATTAATCGAATTATGAGAAAATGTTTTTATTTATTACTATAAATGGTAAGTAATAAAAAATAAAAGTAATAGGAATCTATATTTTACTGTTAGGGATAAAATTATTTTGTAATTCTAACTGGCGCCCAGCAATTTATTATTTTCTAAGGATTATTATTATTAAATTTTGTTTTATTATTAAGAAATTATTTAAATTATTAAAAAAAATATATATAAATAAATTACAATATATAATTATAACTAAATATATATATATATATATATATATATATACAATTAATTCAATACAAATTTATTTCAATGAAAGAAAGAAATTTCAATAAAAGTATTAAGAATATTTATAAAATAAAGTGCTCGAAGATTTTAATCGTACGCAAATTGATGTCATCCAGATATAGGCAATATCCGGGTTTACTGTACCGTCGTGTAACTTATTTACATGCCTCTTACGCGTTTCCGATACATGTTCCATCTTCATAAGTAACTAATCTAGAACAAAAGCAAACAGTGTAAAGGTAAGTAGTTGTAAGACTTATTCTATGTGACGTAGTGACTTGGAACTGTAATACAATAATTTTTTGAAAGCCTTAAATTGAGGTATAAAGAAAATGAATTGTAAACGCAATGATCCGTCAACTTATAATGTTTTTGAAACCATACTAAGATTGTATGAAATACCGATGAAAGATCCTTAATTAGACTAAATCTACAGAAAGTTTATTATTGTAAAAGTTTGAGATGAAATGTTTTTAGAATGGAGTCATAATGTTTTTCGCTTTTATAACAAAAGCAAGTTTTGTCAGATTTGATATATTGTTGTTCTCTCACACAACTCCATATGTCAAACTCAATTCAGGCTTCGTTGATCTAACCGCCCCTATCGATGCAATGTTTACACAGTTGATTTACAGCGAGTGGGCACATAAAGATTTCTGAGTTATGTGAAAAAATCTGTGATGAGAAACTTTTACCGAGACAAAGTTTTTCATGCTAAGATTAGGCTACTCCGCTTAGTCTAGCTAGCATCATTATGGAATAAAATCTATAGGTTGTTTCGAAAAATGTTTTGTGACTTACATTTGGGAATAAAACACATGGTTTTTACGACATTAAATCAAATTTTATCTTTTTAAAACTGATGTTTAAACGTAACACAATAAATATAACAAGTCAGTATTATTTAACTCTAGGTATTATATATTGATATTTTTTAATTCATAATATATATATATATATATATATATATATATATATATATATATACATATAATATATATTTTCATAATGTTTTCATTTGTAAATACCTTATATGCTTTGTATATAAAATGTATACTGAGATTTGACTTTTAAAACATCCTCCTAACGTTTGATAAAACCATACAAAATAAAAATGGTTGACGCTTAAGATTAGATAAATGACTAAAATTTCACAAGAAATCGTAAATCGTCAAGTTAAATTAATAAATTGTTCGATATTCAATTTATAGAACTAAGATTCTAAATTTCTAAATTTAATGTCTTTTTGTAAAACTATATATTTAACTATATATTATTAATAATACATTAATGAAATGATAATAATATATAATACTATAATAATATTATATTGTTATATATTTACCTTTTTAAACTTATTTTTAAGAGTAAAATATACGATTCGTATTTATAATTAACTTGTATAACGCAAATGTAATGTTTAAAACAACAATGCACAATAACAGAAGCACGAAAGAAAATAATATAAATAAATAAGACAATAATGAAAAAAATTAAAGTCTTTGTAATTACAGATCACATGAAAGTGAATAAAAAAGAGAACTTTTAAAATTGTCAAAGATTCACATAACGTTAAGAAAAAAAATATAATTCAAAGGGTGTATAACATTATTATTAGTGACAACTAACCTAATCTGACAACATTATATACGATAAAAATATCATATTATTTCGTTTGCCTTGAAGTAAAAATGACATTAAAATAAGAATAAAAGATATGCTTTAATCTCTCTAGTTAATCTCGTAAGTAGATTGGAAGCCCAACCAAGAGTATTACCTCAGTTACAGTAGACACACAGATTAAGCTAGTGCCTGAAAGATTAATGAACCCAAATAAGAAACACATTACGTGTATTATTTAGTTTAGGTGTATCTATGTTCTCTATAAAATCAAAGGTTTACTACGTGAAAAACTAATGTACACCCAACCTATATGTTGTTACCAGAAAGATATTGTTTAGTATGGTTTTTAACCACAGCTTTTTAAGTATTATATTTTAAAGATTAGACTCAACTCCCGCTTTCTGTTTTGAATGAATGCAACAACATTAATGAAAAATGCATTCACTCAGCATGACAAATTGTTTATGTTCTAGCAGCATAATTCCAAACTACGACCCGAGTATGAGTAACACCGTTGGCTCAAGGGTAAGATGTAGATCTGTAGGCTAGATCTACCATTGCACATAGGGAAATTTAGGCTCGTATTCACTCTGAATCACACCATCCAGATTCAATAACAAGAATTTCTATTTAATAAAATATTGTTAAATACATTAAAATGTGAAATAATGAAAATATATAACCGCTTTAAACTCTCTTAAATATTAAATTTATCATATTCAGATGAACACTAAAAAACATTATGAAGTTTATATCCTCTTTACATAACCTTTAAAACAAATTATTACATGAGCACAGAAATACATTTATTAAATTGTCCTAAACTGAATTTATCTTTCAAAAATTAATATTGTTTTTATTTTTAGTTTAAAATGTTTTTCCTGGTTAAGGGCCGAATCCATATCCCAAGTATTAACAATTTTCATAAAAAAGGATTTTGCTACAGCCGGCATGTTAGCAATCACCACGCTAATTACTTTGTCTACAAGCTGAAGCGAATGCGCAAAAGATATAGATTTTTCAAGCAATGCGTAAGTGTTTGTATTTGCATATTTGTATTTTCTGTTGGAGATGGTGCACGTACCTATGTAATGTAACACGTGGTGCCTATGTAATGTGACACGTGGTGCCTAAGTAATGTGACACGTGGTACTTATGTAATGTGACACGTGGTGCCTAAGTAATGTGACACGTGGTACTTATGTAATGTGACACGTGGTGCCTATGTAATGTGACACGTGGTACCTATGTAATGCGACACGTGGTACCTATGTAATGTGAAACGTGGTACCTATGTAATGTGACACGTGGTATCTATGTAATGCGACACGTGGTACCTATGTAATGCGACACATGGTACCTATGTAATGCGACACGTGGTACCGATGCAATGTGACACGTGGTACCTATGTAATGTGACACGTGGTACTTATGTAATGTGACACGTGGTGCCTATGTAATGTGACACGTGGTACCTATGTAATGTGACACGTATTACCTATGTAATGTGACACGTGGTACCTATGTAATGTGACACGTGGTACCTATGTAATGTGACACGTGGTACCTATGTAATGCGACACGTGGTACCTATGTAATGTGACACGTGGTACCTATGTAATGTGACACGTATTACCTATGTAATGTGACACGTGGTACCTATGTAATGTGACACGTGGTACCTATGTAATGTGACACGTGGTACCTATGTAATGCGACACGTGGTACCTATGTAATGCGACACGTGGTACCTATGTAATGTGACACGTATTACCTATGTAATGTGACACGTGGTACCTATGTAATGTGACACGTGGTACCTATGTAATGTGACACGTGGTACCTATGTAATGCGACACGTGGTACCTATGTAATGCGACACGTGGTACCTATGTAATGTGACACGTATTACCTATGTAATGTGACACGTGGTACCTATGTAATGTGACACGTGGTACCTATGTAATGTGACACGTGGTACCTATGTAATGCGACACGTGCTACCTATGTAATAAGACACGTGGTACCTATATAATGCGACACGTGGTACCTGAAACTAGGTTTTTCGTAACCAAACTTATAAAAAAAAAACACCTTTCCTAAAGAACTGTCGTTGTATTGCTTTTGATGTGTAAATTCAATATCACCAGGTTACAGGTGAAGGGACACTTTGCATCAACTTTACTATTGCATCTTAAAAACAGTGGAACTTAAGGCTTAACAGAGGCAGTGTTCAGAGCAATTTTCACTTCTTGTTCAACTAAGTGCCGCTTTTGTCCATATTTTTCTGTGTAATTACAAAAACTCTTCAACTTCATATTTCCTCCGAACTTTAGAATTTAAAAGTAGAGTTTGAAAATAAGTAGGAATAAAATGAACGTTAGTAAGGAGGACACACATAAGTAAGGAGTTTGTTCCATGTATCTATAAAACTTATCATAACAAATATGTGGCTTTGCTTTCAAAATAACTAGAGAACTCGTGGGATGTATTCTTTCAACACGTGATTGCAATTGATTTTACAACATACCAGTTGAAAACGAGCTTTAAAAGGTAGTTTTTCATCCATTGTTTACATTCTCTTAACAATGTTAGCTTTTCTGAAATTAATCCATTGTAATCTATATCTTTTTATATATTTTTTTAAGCTACTGTTTCTTAAATATTGTTTCAAAGTGTAATATTGTTATATGTACTACCATCGAGCAGATCGGTGTTGTACTATGGACATCAACACAAAATCAATTATAAGTGCAACCATTACCATACAATGACACACACACACACGCGCGCGCGCGCGCACTTTCTCTCTCTCTCTCACACACACAAACACATAAACACTCACTCACCCACCCACCCACATAAATACAACAATACACACACACACACAGACATAAGCGCAACAATATACGCACAAACACACACACACACACACACACACACACAAACACACACATTTTAAAAATCACTACGTTTGCAACTTAGTATAAAACGTACTGCATTGCGGAGAGAGTTTGCTGCAAATGTACTTTACAAAGCATATAGTTGAAACCTGACAGCCCACTCATAATATGAAGGGAGATGGGACGCGACGAGTACATATTGTGTAGGGGATAACAGCCCCTATCGAGGGGAAACTCATTTTTCCAATTTCCGGATTACTGGTGTTGAGTGAGTGTAAATGATGCAGGCCAACGACTTGTGGTTTAGCAGAGCTTTTGCTAACCAGAATCCTGGACCAAATTCTAGGTTAGAGATTTTTAATAGAATAAAAAATGAGATACAAAATGGTGTTGGGAAATAGGTTTTGTGTTACTGAATACGTAAAATGGATTTACACCAAAATAACGACTGTGCATATGTTACAAATTTAAAACAATTCGTGCCCCTAGTAGTAGAAATAAAATGAATAAAACAAATAATTTTACTCAAGTAAGTGAAATTACTTTCAGACGTAATTATTAATAGGTATTTTGAATTGTCATTTTAAAATAGTTAATATAGCAACACTGTTTTACAGTATACAATCAGGACTTTCACAATGATTGTATGTATACAGAAATCTCTTTTAATGTTTAAAATTTATTCAAGTAATGAACACACACACACTCAAATAAAATGAAACATTCAAAAACGTTTTTTAGTAGTGTATACAGATTACAAAATTTCGAAAATGATTTAGTAACAACTTTGAATAAATAATTACTAAACTTCATATACATTGTTAGAACAGGACTGTGAGCTTTCTCAATAGAATTACTAATTTTATGTTTTTTGTAACTTTATATTTGGCTTTGTAACTATATTAGTAAGATAAACGACATTTTTAAAAGTTTGAGACTATCCGAACTTTAAATTTTTTAAAACTTACTGAGGCAGAACGTTTTCGATCACAATGTACCGATCTTCATCTGTGTCTTCTCACCGAGAAAACTGTTCTCACCGAGAAAACAGTTCTCACCGAGAAAACCGTTCTCACCGAGAAAACTGTTCTCACCGAGAAAACCGTTCTCACCGAGAAAACCGTTCTCACCGAGAAAACTGTTCTCACCGAGAAAACCGTTCTCACCGAGAAAACTGTTCTCACCGAGAAAACTGTTCTCACCGAGAAAACCGTTCTCACCGAGAAAACTGTTCTCACCGAGAAAACCGACCTCACCGAGAAAACTGTTCTCACCGAGAAAACCGTTCTCACCGAGAAAACCGTTCTCACCGAGAAAACTGTTCTCACCGAGAAAACCGTTTCCACCGAGAAGAGACCGAGGAAGATCGGCACAAAGCGATCGAAAACGTTCTGTCTCAGTAAGTTTTAACAAATTTACAAAATTTAAACTTCAGATAGTCATAAACTATTGTTGAAGTGATTAATAAGATTCGCCGGACGTAATGGACTACAAAATTAAAGAATTTTTAAAAGATTTACAAATTTGTTAAAATATGAACACTTATTTAC
The DNA here is from genome assembly GCA_036971475.1 of Prosapia bicincta. NCBI lineage: Eukaryota > Metazoa > Arthropoda > Insecta > Hemiptera > Cercopidae > Prosapia > Prosapia bicincta. Next base: position 36,173,124 of record JBAIZL010000010.1, on the reverse strand, counting down.
CAGTAATATTTAAACATATTTGATTTTTAAAATAATAATTTAATAAAAACCACTCTGCTGTATTTAAATATCACAAAGAGAGGACCATTATTACTCTGGTCTTATGCAATCTTTTCCATTTCTTGTTAATATACATTTAAAATAGAAACTATATACTGTTGCAAACAGGAGAGATGGCTATGAACTGTGGTTGAATGTTTAAAGAGTTACTCTTTACAAGGAGCTATTGAAACAATACTACTAAAAAAAGTAAGAAGAATAAACTACAGAATAGTATATTTTTAAAATTAAATTTTGCTATTAAATGATTTGAAAATGATTTTTAGTCTAAAGGATAAATTATTACTTAAATAAGAATGCTTAGTTTAAATTTAGAAAACTTGTTTATGACGAGCTGGTTGTTAATCACTTAATATAATTTGAATATATATATATATATATATATATATATATATATATATATATTTAGAGTTATAATAAGTTTATTTGTAGTTGTATATTTATTTTGTCAGTCTCTTAAACGAAAGATAGCAATATATCTGTCTTTATTATCTAAGAGAGTGAGACGTTCACATATCTATATTTAAGAGGTTTATGGCACAATGGAGTTCGTTACGTCAGCTTTATCTAAGGGATGAGGGAGCCTATATAGTTAATAACCCCAGTGGGGGAAGAACTTTATCGAAACGGTTCTCCGAACCTGTAATCATTTTTAATGGTCGAGAAGCTAAGAAATTAGATTTAAAGTTGAAATAATTGTATAGCATTTTATTAACATTTATAATTAAATATAGAAAATACAAAATAATAGTTCGATGAAATTTTATTATCTATTAAACCGATTATATAGTTAAATATACGCAACCTTCATGTAATTATTATAATAATAATGTGACAAATTGTAATCAATAAAGTAAATTACAAAACAATTAAACTAGATTTAATGCAATATGTAATTATTTTTATACACGTAGTAGAAACTAACAATATGAAATTCAAAATTATATACTTTTAACTTCTCCCTTTAACTACGTAATAAAGAGGGCGGTGATTTGTTATGTGTCTTATATCCTTCTTAAATAATCTTTTCGTACATCACCAATAAAAGAATAAACGATAATATCCGCTTGAGAGTTTTCCAAATGTTTCTCATCTAGGTTACGTAATTTTTGTAACGTAGGCCTATGACATAACTTTTTTCTGCGGGAGACCCACCTCTACTTATCGGAATATCTCCTCGGTCCAACGATCCATGGTGATATATATATATTATTTGTCGTCACGAGACAATGTTTTGAATGTTCATTTGTGTGTTTTATTTTCTATCGCTTTATTGAAAAATAGATTAAGAATATGGCTAAAAGAATACGATTAAAATGCAATTTTTTGTTTAGATTTTCTGATCTTTTATAGTTTATTTATTGATTTTGAAAGTTTTGGATTGAGACGCAACCCATCTGAAACCCTTCCGCGACCCACCGGTTGGGAACAGCTGACGTATGATATTGAAAATATATAAACTGTCTTTCACGGCATTTCGGAACAATTATATTTCAGGCATTTAACTCTACCTTCTTTCTCTTACTCCCAGCAGCGGTTGATCTTGTCTTTAATTCTACCTCATTTCATTCCACTTTCCCAATCTTTCTTCCTATAAAAGGGAGAAACAGGGAGATATTTTAATTCCAATAGAGAGGAGATCTACTACGTGATCCTCCAATCATGATCCATCAGGGGGATTTTATACCAGGGGATATTATCCACCACTGGCTTTTATCTACCAGAGGATTTTTTTCTACCAGGGGGTTGAATCTACCAGGGGATTTTATCTACCAGGGGATTTAATCCCCCACGGGGTTTTATCTATCAAGGGGGTTATCCACCAGGTGGTTTTAGTCCGTATTTTATTACTAAGCCTATTCACAATCTTGTCCTACTATTTTTAGGAACAATCCTCTCATGTAGGCTGAAAACTATAAAATAGTATAATGCTAGTTCAATTTTTAAATTTTTATGGAAACATATGTTGCTTTTAATTAAATTACTTGTATTATATTTAAAATAAGTTTATATAATATTTACTCTTTAGTTAGTTAGGGGCAGTTGTACATATTATTGTAACGATCATGACAATAAATAAGAAGCAAAATTTAGGAAACTCAAAAAATAAAAAAAAACAAAATACACTGCATATCTCATTTTCAAACCGCTTGTTCCCCTTGTAGTGTTACACGCGTGATATTTTATCTGTCCGATAAGTCGCTCGCGCTCCCCGCATCGGCATAAAATTTAATGAATGATGATGTGCGAGTTACGATAATTTGACGCCGACGCAGTAGGTCCAGTTGTCAGTCAGGCGTCGACGCAACCCTCAGTCGTACGAGAAGCGTCGGACCGCTTTGTTGGACAATGTAGAAAGTAGCCATTAGTGATAAATTTGGACAAAATAACTTCGTTTCTTCAGAGAAAAGTGACACAAATAGTTATAAACTAGTGTAGTGTTTATAATGGAATAAGGTCTAAGCAATAAAATCTGAAAGTAAGTACAACATATTGTAACATAAAAAAATAAACAGAACATAAGAACTAGTATTTTATCATTGGTGACACCAGCAATAAAACCAATAAAATTGACTAATTGAATAATATTCTAAAACTGAAATGTTTATATTTTGACAGGAATATTAGGAAAATTAATTCATATACTATATATATATATATATATATATATATATATATATATATATATATATATATATATATAAAGAACTAAGTCAAAACACAAATACAAGAATCATAATTGAATTTACAATTCAAAGCTTTTCGTTGGCTAACAGTACCAACATCATCAGAAATATTAAACAATTGTCAAGAATGGTTTAATATTCCTGATGATGTTGGTACTGTTAGCCAACGAAAAGCTTTGAATTGTAAATTCAATTATAATTCTTGTATTTGTATTTTGACTTAGTTCTTTATTAATACACAAGAATACATATTTATATTTATAATATATATATATATATATATATATATATAGACATAATTATATGACACTTTCATAAACAATAATTTTTATTTTATTTTTCTTAATACATTGAAACTTTTCGCAGATTGGTAGTATAAGCATTATCAAAACGTCCCAAAACACCTTATAGTTCTATGACTACATCTGGACTCAAGGGCTAGAACTATAGTATGGTACTTTGAAACTTTTGATAATGCTGATACTACCAATCAGCGAAAGCTTCAGTGTGTGAAGAAAAATAAAATAAAATAAAACTTCTTGTTTATCAAAGTGTCATTTAATTGTGTATATATACAACAAGAAAAAGAAATTCATCCAAGAATTACAATATATATATATATATATATATATATATATATATAATATATATATATATATACGATAATTGTAAAGTGTAACAATAAATTTATTATAATTAAATTGGAGTCCCAAAATCCTGTGTTAAAATACGTTGAGAAATACTCAGGATATCTAATTCATATTATACAAACGTAAAGAAAAGCTATACACATTACATTTTAAAAACACTCAATTTTTTATAAAATCTTTTAAAACAATTTAATAAATTATATTCACTGAAAACTAAATAATTTCAGTTAATTTATACCACGCAAAATAATTAATTTACATATGAAATATTTCAATATTTGTTTTCCGCATATTTTTTAATTTAAAATATTTTATTACACACTTACAAAAAGTGTTCAGCCTCGGTGTTATTACAAGTTCGGTAAATACCGTAATAAACTTCTATCGCTCGGAATATTTGGATATTTATTCAATAATAACTAGAAATAATAAGCGAAATATGTACAAAACCTTTTAAAAATCGTTTAGTTTTGTTCATTAAGGAACAAGAAATAAATTTATTTAAAAATAGACAAATACCTCGAACTTAAAACACACACAAAAGATCTAATAGTATGGATCAAAGATTTGATAGTATAAATATAAATAATATAAATTAAAATATATTAAGTAATAATTATTTATACAGACTAGCTC
>JBAIZL010000010.1:36134091-36164091 GCA_036971475.1 Prosapia bicincta | reverse complement strand
ATTTCGGAAAGAAATTCGAAACGTTGAGTGTTTAAAAAAGAAAAATTGTCTGTGATCTGTCATTAGCCTATATACATAAAAAAAATAGTTATTAACAGAAATTAAATAAAAATAATAATACGTATATAAATAATAATAAATGGTGATATTATTGTTATACTATAAAATAAAATACAGAATTTTACGATTAAAAATATTATTACTAGGATAAATATGTTCTCTCCAAAAACGTTATTTTTAAAATATCGCTCAGGTTGTAATTTAAATTTATATGTTAAATTATTTACTTTAAAATAAATGTCTTGATGACGATTGTTGTTGATTTATATTAAAACATAAATGAGATTGAAGTCTCAACCAAGGCTTGGGTAATAGTAACGAATGAAAACGTAATTTTGTAGCGGGTTCAATAATTTTCTTTTCTGAGATATAATTTGTAATACAATTTTGTATACATCATACATGCAATACGAGGTTTTTTAATTTTATATTACTAAATCACAATAAAAATAAAATACAATACAAAACAATGTAAAACATTTGAAAAATCACGATCCTCGAGCATATTACGTGTCTAAATAATAATATGTAAACTGAGATTGAAAAAAGAAGGGATATAATTTTTTATTTACTCATTGTTTCTATATGTTAAACATTATTTTTTTCACGTAATACTCACTAAATATTCACGTTTCCAAGTAGATTTTATATTACTAAACTTTTTAAACTAAAGAGCTTTTAGTCTGTGCATGATAAATGAATTCATACTAATAAAAAACATTTTTAAAAACTCAGACGAAAAAACACTAACTAGAAATTTAGAACGGTGTGGCATTCACCTTGTTTCCATGTAACCTGATGTTTACGAAACACTTGCTTATCTTAATTTAGGTGTCCTAGTAAATATATCAAGAAATTTAAATTATTTAGAAAAACAAATTTGTAATTGTTTCTAATTTTGAAATACATAGCACGACATTTCCAGGAGTATTTGTAACTTTAATAGGTATGGTTATATCGGGGTGCTTACGAGCCTCTAATAAAGAAACAAAATAGAGAGATATAGATCTATTAAGGGTTGATATTTCCCTTGTATTTACTAATAGTCTTTAAATATGAACATGTTATGTTGGTATGTCTACGTTTCAAAAATCTCAAAACGTTCTGCATCGATTGAGGTCAAATGTTGATACGACATAAAGCCCGCTTGAAAGATTGTGTTTATCTATTTTTCGTGACAGTAACATACTAACGATCGTAGGAAAAAGCGATTTAACGATCAGCAGTGAACCAGTGACCGCGCCATCTGCCTTAAGCGTGGGTGTTGCTCAACATTATAACACACGACAACCCCAGTGACATGTGAAATATTTCCTGTTCCAAATTACATTGTTTATTAACAAAAACAAACGTATCCACTTGCATCCCATTAAGATTATAATACAATCAGAAATAAATATTTACTTTTGTATGATCCTGTCGATATTTAGCTGCGCCTTTTCCAAATCGTAAGTGGAATTTGTTTTGGGATAGCCAGCACCCACCGGAGCTGCGACTGCTTTTTGATGTAGATTTTCACCGTGAACAATACCAGTGATATGTCCCAAATAATGCGTGAACATAATACAAATAATAAACGACGGAGTTAAGGGAAATTCCTTCTTGAATACGGTGGAAGACACAGGAAAAACATTTCTTATCAGACTTATTCTAGCAACGGTTTGATTAAAAAACGACATAGCACTAGACTCTGTAGTATTGCAAAATTAAAATTCTATGATTTATTTTGTTCCTCTTTTCTCAAACATTCAACCAAAATGTGCCACCCAAAGCTTGACTGGGTGCAGCTATTATTCTATAAACTACAATATTTAAACAAAAATAGTAATTTAGAAAAGGGTAATAAATCTGTTAACAACAAATATAAACAGCTGAACAGACGGTAATGAAATATGAAGGGATTGTTTGACATATTTCCTGGTTGGTTCCTTTGAGGTTTGGTAAAGATCCATTAACAAGGCTCCACTCCAGAAGCTTAGGATGGTTCAAAAACCGATGTCTATATATGTATATGTGTATGTATGTATCTTATGAACGTCTAAAAAGCAGAACAGAAGCTATTGAAATTTGGAGAGATTTTTTTAACATATTCCCAGGACGGTTCATGTGAAGTCTGTTGTAGATTCATCCTCAGGGTTCCGCCCTAAGACCTTAGGATGGTTCAAAAAACGATGTATGTACGTACGTACGTATGTATGTATGTATCGTATGAACAAATAAACCACTGAACATTTTAATGACATTTGGGAGATTGTTTAACATATTTTCAGGATGGTTTTTGTGAAGTTTGGTGTAGATATATATACAGGGCTCCGCCCCAGAGGCTTAGGATAGTTTAAAAACGCATGTATATATGTATGTGTGTATGTATTTATCTTATGGACGCCTAATAAGCTGAACAGGAGTTAATGATATTTGGAGAGATTTATTTATTTCCAGGATAGTTCATGTGAGGTTTGGTGTAGATACATTCATAGCACTCCGCCCCAGAACACCCACAATTGTGTGTGTGTGTGTGTGTGTGTGTGTGTATGTATATGTCTTATGAACGCCTAAACCGCTTAACATAAATTAAAGTATTTGGAGGAATTGTTTACCATATGTCCAGGACAGTTCATTTGAAGTTTTAGTGCAGATCCATCCCCAGAGCTCTGTCCCAGAGTCTTAAGATGATTCGAAATTTGATGTACGTATGTTACGGACACCTAAACCGCTGAACAGTAGCTTATGAAATTTAGAGGGATTGTTTCTCATATTCCCATGATGGTTCGTTTGAGGTTTTGTGTTGATCTATTAACAGGACTCCGCCCCAGATGCTTAAGATAGTTCTGATGCCAATGTATATATGTATCTTATGAACGCTAAATCACTGAATATTTTAATGATATTTGGAGACCTCATTTTGGCTGGAACGCTCGATAATCTCCGAATGATAATTGTCTAATGATTTTCTGGTTTCTGACTTTTTTACCCTTAATACGCCTTAGCTACTCCCGAAAAACCATATCGATGCATCCCCGTGGACATTCAATGACGGAATTTCATTCATTTCTCTCACAAACCATCGAGTGTTCATTTTTTAGTGATTTCTTGGCATCCGTCATTTCAACCCCCCCCCCCAACTCCCTTAGAGCCATGACTCAGAATTTATCTCTATAAATTTTAATTTACTAAAATATCTTAAGAATGCTCATTACGAAACTGTAAAACCATTTACAAGCTAAATATCCAATGGAAATGCTATTGCTAATGAATGATTAATATATACCCTAAAAATATTGTAGAAGCTAAATACCCAATGGTAATGTCATTGTAATGATTTGAAATTATTTTAAAATGTTTTTGGATTGGTTAGTACATAACTTAAATATCCATTTTAAATGTCTTTGCTACTTATGCCTTGAATTCTGCATAAAAATGTTTTTGGATTGGGTAACACCTAACTTTAAATTATTTTACAGGGTAAATATCCATTTTAAATTAATCTCTTTGATACTTGAGTTTAAAATTCTGTATAAAAATGTTTTTGGATTTGTTAACACATAACGTAAAAATAATTTACATGTTTAATATCCATTTTAAATGTCTTTACTACTTTGGCTTAAAATGTTTAGAAATGTTTTTGCATTGGGTAATACCTACCTTTAAAATATTTTACGTGGTAAATATCCATTTGAAATGTCTCCGGCTTAGGTTTGAAAATCTTTTAAGAATGTTTTTGGATTGGGTAATGCATACCAAACCTAAGCTTTATGATTAATCTCACTACTTGTAGTTCAGTCAATGAACGTGAAATCGTTTATTGTCTCTAAATTCCGTTCTTATACATCAATTTTCATGAAGTTTGGGGTTAGGCTCTACTTCCCCTTCACTTTAGAATGTACCTTAAGTTGATGTGCTCTTATGATTTTTAGGGGTAAAAACTACCCTTAATTTTAAATTCTTTAATAAATTTTACTTATTGCTTCTAATATGTTAATGAAACGTCAAGTAATGATAGTTTGATGTTTTGATTCATTATTTATTTTTTACCACAATGTTCAACCCTTAATAACCACCCCTATATTTACAAAATTTAAAAACCGTCCTGATATTCTAATGTAATCTATATCAATAAAAATCAGTGTTTGTGTATATGTGTGTATGTATGTTATAGACGCCTAAACCGCTGAACAGAAGTTGATGAAATTTGGAGGGTTTGTTTAACATATTTCCAAGATGATTCCTGTGACTTTTGGTGCAAATTCATCCTCAGGGGTCCGCCCTAGAGGTTTAGGATGGTTCGAAAACCGTTGAATGTATGTACGTGTGTATGTATGTATCATATGGGAGCCTAAACAACTGAACATAAGTTATTAACATTCAAAGGGTTTGTTTAATCTACTTTCAAGATGGTTCGTGTGAAGTTTGGTGTAAATCCATCAACAGGACTCCGCCCCAGATTCTTATGATGGTTTAAAAGCCGATGTACATATGTATGTGTGTATGTATCTTATGGACATTTACCAGCTGAACAGAAGTTATTGAAATTTAGAGAGGTTTATTAACTTAATCTCAGGATGGTCCGTGTGAAGTTATAGTAGGTTCAGATCCATCCATAGGGCTCCGCCCCAGAGCCTTAAGATGTTGGTTCAAAAACCTATGATTATATCTTATGGACGCCGAAACCGATGAACAGAAATTTATGAAATTTAAAGGGATTATTTGCCCTATTCCCAGGATGGGTCGTTTGACGTTTGGTGTCCAATAACAGGACTCCGCCTGATAAACTTGAATTGTTTCAAAAACCAATGTATATATGTATTTGTGTATGTATGTATCTTAAGGACGTCTAAACAGCTGAACAGAATTTAATGAAATTTGGAGGGACTTTTTTAACATACTAATATGTTATTTGAAGTTTGGTGTAGATGCATCTACAACGCTTCACCACGGAGGCTCAGGATATATATATATATATGATGATGATGAATAGTTATAATCTGGAGTACATCCGTTCATTGTGCACTGTGTTTAAGAGCAAGTCAACTGTTGTTGGGTTCGCCTCGTCAATGCTAGATGAGTTTCTAGCGAAACGTCGGAAAAGCGATTTTAAGCACTGCAGAATGAACGGATGTAATCCAGATTATAACAATTCATCAATTTTTCCATCCGTGAAGGAATACGTATCAGATATATATATATATATATATATATATATATATATATATATATATATATATATGTGTGTGTGTGTGTATGTGTGTGTGTGTGTGTGTATGAGTGTGTGCGTGTGTGTGTTTGTGTTAGTTTGTGTATGTATGTATGCATATGTCTTATGAACGCCTAAACCGTTCAACATAAGTTATTAAATTTTGAAAGGAATTGCTGAACATATTTTCAGGAGGCTTCGTGTTGTGTTTATTGTATATCCAACTAATGACCTCCACCCCCTGAGGCTTAGGATTATTCAACACCCGATGTATGTATATATGTGTGTATGTAGAGGCTTATGAACGCTTAAACCGTAGAATATAAGTTAGTGAAATTGGGAATGATCGTTTAACATATTCTCAGGATTGTTCATGTGAGGTTTGGTATAAATCGACCAATATGGCTCCGCTCCAGAGGCTTAGGTTGGTTCAGTGTACAGTCTTCCATAAGTCTAATGTTCTATTGTTTATCCATACGAGCGTTAATTAATTAATTTTAAAAAAATATAAACAATATGTAAGAATAAAAATACTTTAATAATTATTTTAAACTGTTTAACATTTATTTCTAAATTCTATGTACAATCATTGCTATCACATTTATTGATATTAAAAGTAGGATCACCGTTAATATTCTTGCTAAATTTGAATCAACCAAAGCTGTGGAACGGTACCAGACGAACCACAAAATAACTGACACACAACATGATTGAGGCAGAAATTAGAGGTGCGAAATTCAAAGGAGAGATGGTCCTAATTCCATTAATACCGATTATTTCAGCAGATCTACTTGTTGATTTCAAACGACTACAATTTCCTTTGCTACTTGCATTTCCAATAACCATAAACAAGGCAAAAGAACTAAAAATTACCATTGTTTAATTAAATTTGGAACATTGGAGCATTTACTACCGTTAATTATATGTTGTGTTCTCACGTGTTGGAACACCTAAAATTAGTATGTTTATACGCCTAATGAAATGAAGAAAAACATTGTGTATCCTCTAGTATTGCAGTAAATGAAATATAATTATCTAGTTGATGATTTGCTTTTCTTATTGCAAAATTATGATTTCGGGCTCAGCAATGTGATCCGGGTAACGCTAGTATGTTATAAAAGTGCGAAATGGATAGAATAGAAAATATTATTATTGCTCCTTGAAACTAAAATACTTTACAATATAGTCAAAGTACTCTAGAGGATGACGATTACGAAAAACCTTAGAACTATGAAAATATTTTTCCAAACTTTAACAAAACATTTTTTTGATGTAACGTCTTGCTGAATGAACTTTATTTTAAATAAGGAACTTAGAATAAAATGCACAGGGTTTTGTATTTTATTGTTGAGTTTTTTTGTTGATGGAGAATAAGGATAGTTATTATCTTAGGGTACAGTTAGAGCCTTGCTGCATTTATCTAAAATACATTACGGGCATAACATAATGTATACTGTATTATTACCTTATGTTTTTAGAAATGATTAAATATATTTAATTAGAATTAAATGTTTTTGGGGTAGTTAGATTAATACAGGATCTTAAAATCTATATATCAATACATAAACTAATAAACGAGTATATAGTTTACAGACAAACACACACTCACACACACATGCACACACACACACACACACACACACACACACACACACACACACACACACACACACACACACACACACACACACACACACACACACACACACACACACACACACACATACATATATATATATATATATATATATATATATATGCACACCCACGCACATCATTTTGTGAACATTCTTAAGCCTCTGAGGCGAAGTCCTGTAGATGCATCTACACCAAACGTCACATGAACCGACCTGGGAGTATGTTAAAAATATCCCCCCAAATGTCGTTAAATTCTGTTCAGCTGTTTAGACGTCCTTAAGATACATACATACAGAAATACATATACACATTGGTTTTTGAACCACCCTAAGCCTCTGGGGAGGAGCCCTGTTAATGAATCTACATCAAACCTCAATGGACCCATCCTGGAAATATGGCAAACAATCGCTCTAAATTTCATGTTAAACTTATGTTTAACGGTTTATGCTACCATAAGATACATACCTCAATTTTGAACTATCCTAAGCCTCTGGAGCGGAGCCCTGCGGATGGATCTGAATCACACCTCACACGAACCTTCCTGGGAATATGTTAGAAAATCCATACAAAATGTCAATAACTTCTGTTCAGTTGTTTAGACGTCCATAAAATACATACACTAATAAACATATACTTCGATTTCTTAACAATCTTAAGTTTCTGGGGCGGAACCCTGTTCATGGATCTACACCATACCTCGCACGAACCATCCTGGAAATATGTCATACAATCCATCTAAATTCCATTAACTTCTGTTCAACGATTCAAGTGGTCATAAGTTATTACGTACACACTTTTATACATAGTTTGAACCATCCCAAGTGTCTGGGGTGGAGTCCTGTTGTTGGATTCACACCAAACGTCAAACCACCCATTCGGGGAATATGGCAAACAATCCCTCTACATTTTATAAGCTTCTGTTCATTGGTTTAGGCGTCCATAAGATACATACATCAGTTTAATCATATAATTATATATATATATATATATATATATATATATATATATATATAGCGGTTTGTCGTGCATCTGACAAGTTTACACCATATCAACCTTTTTATACTCCTGTAGAAACACACCAATGCATCCCCGTTGGCTATCGTTGACTGCATTAGTCTCTACACTGTCACAAATCCCAAGTTACAATTTTCTAGTGTTTCCATGGGCACATGACTTTTTTACTCCAATTCACCACTTTGCTACTTCAGTATAGCATTACTAATGCGTTCATGATTACTTTTGATGGCATCATTGGGGCCAGAAGGATCGATAATATCCGAGTGAAAATTGTCTAATACTTCTTTGGATTCTAACTTTTTGTACCCCTAATACTCTTTAGCTACTCCCGAAAAATCTTATCCATGCATCCCCGTGGACATTCAATGACGGAGTTTGATTAAGCCCTCTCACAAACCCCCGAGTGATCATTTTTAAGGATTCTTGGCATCTGACATTCCACCCCTCCACCAACTCTCTTAGAGCCATGCCCCTCTTAAAACCATTTACAAGCTATATATCCAAGGAAAATGCCATTGCTAATTAGGTTTGAAAGCATTTTAAATAATGTTTTTTTAATAGTTAATGCATATCCAAACTATTATTCGTACGACATTCTTCTCTACCTATTGTGATTTACAAAAATCTTTTCAAAGTGGTCAATACATAACTTAAAACCTTTTACAAGCAAAATATCCAGTGGTAATGACATTGCTATTAAAATACTTAAAAACATGTGTTTTGAATGAGTAAAGCATAACGATACTATTTTTTACAGGATTATTTTGAACAATGTTTTTCTCATTAAAAAATATTTTTGGAATGATGAATACATAACCTAAAAATATTGTAGAAGCTAAATACCCAATGGTAATGTCATTGTACTTATATTTGAAATTATTTAAAAATGTTTTTGGATTAGTTAATACATAACTTAAAAATATTTTATATGATAAACATTCATTATAAATCTCTGCTACTGGGGTTTGAAAATCTTTTTAAAAATGTTTTTGGGTTGGGTAATATCTAACCTTAAAATAATTTGCATTAAATTTGCTTAAATAAGCATTTGAAATATCTCCTACTTAGGTTTGAAAATAACTTTAAAATGTTTTTGGATTGGGTAATGCATACTAAACCTAAGCTTAAAGATTATTCACACTACTTATAGTGCAGCCAATGAACATTAAATCGTTTATTGTCTCTAAATTCCGTACTTATACATCAATAATCATGAAATTTTGGGGTTAGGCTCTACTTCCCCTTCACTTTAAATTATACCCTAAGTGATGTATACTTATGATATTTAGGGGTGAAAACTACCCTTAGTAAAATTGTAATATCTGTAATAAATAAAAGAACGTGTTAATGCTTTTAATACGTTAATGAAAACTCAAGTGACGATAGTTTTATATTTTGATTCAGTATTTATTTTTTACCACCATGTTCAACCCATAATAGCCACCTTTATATATACAAAATTAAAAAAAAATCGTCCAAATTTTTTAATGTAATTTATATCAATAAAAAATAATGTTTGTATGTACATGTGTACGTATGTTATAGACGCCTAAACCGCTGAACACAAGTTGATGAAATTTGGAGGGTTTGTTTAACATATTCCCAAGATTATACCTGTGGTTTTTGGTGCAAATCCCTCCACAGGGCTCTGCCCCAGATGCTTAGGATGGTTCAAAATTAATATTTTGAGCGCAGCAACGTGAGCCGGGTACGCTAGTACGTTATACAAGTCCGAAATCGATAGAATAAAAAATATTATTATTGTTCGTTGAAAGTAAAATACTTATAAATGACGATTACGAAAAACCTTAGATCTATGAAAATATTTTCCCAAACCTAACAAAACATTTTCTTGATGTAACGTCTTGTTGTATGGACTTTAATATAAAGGAACTTGGAATAAAATGCACAGGGTTTTGTATTTTATTGTTGAGTTTTTTTGGTATTTTTTAGATGGAAAGAGAATGAGCTTTCTCTATTTATCTAAAATAGATTACGGACATGATATAATATATATTAAAACGTTATTTTTTTAGAACTGATTAAATGGTTTTGGGGTAGTTAGATTAATACAGGATCTTAAAAACTATATATCAATATAAAAACTAATAAACGAGTATTTAGTTTACACACACACACACACACACACACACACACACACACACACACACACACACACACACACACACACACACACACACACACACACACACACACACACACACACACACACTCACACACACACACACAAACACACACACACACACATACACACACACACATACACACACACACACACACACACACACACACACACACACACACACACACACACACACACACACACACACACACACACACATACACACACACACACACACACACACACACACACACACACACACACACATACACACACAAACATACACAAACACACACACACACACATACACACACAAACATACACATACACACACACACACACACACACACACACACACACACACACACACACACACACACACACACACACACACACACACACATATTCACAAGTAAATGTTAATGCGTGTGTGATACTGTGTGAGTGTTTGTGTGTGTGTGTGTTTGTGTGTGTTTGTAGCAGAGAAAAAAAGAGAGTTTGTATGTATATAGAGTGTGTAACGATAATTAGATACAGATTATTTATAAATTTGACATTATGAAGTATTTGAATCAACACAAATGTATAACATAATCTACTGTTTCATAATGGTCATCAAATATTGCATTAGGAAATTACAAATAAATGTGATTTATATGTAACATATTTTTATATATGTATTGTATATATATATATATATATATATTGTATATATATTGTATATTTACATATTTATTTTATAATCACAATATTATTATTTATTATATATGTATTTATTATAATATATATATATATATATATATATATATAAATATATATATATATATATATATATATATATATATATATATATATATATATATATATATATATATATATATATATATATATATATAAAGAACTAAGTCAAAATACTAATACAAGAATTAAAAATATAATTCTGTATATAATTTGTATTTTGACTTAGTTCTTTATTAATACACAAGAATACATATTGCGATATATATATATATATATATATATATATATATATATATATATATATTCAAGATTACATAATATACACTAATTACAGGAATAATTTATTGAATAATACACTCAAAGCTTTTTGTTGGTTGACATTACCAAAATCCTCAGGAATTACTCAATCTTCAGTAATTCCTGAGGATGTTGGTAATGTCAACCAACGAAAAGCTTTGTGTGTATTATTGAACAAATTATTCCTGTAATTAGTGTATATTATTTAATCTTGAAAATAATTCTAACAGGAAAACCTATTTGATATTCTACATATATATATATATATATATATATATATATATATATATATATTTATATATATATATACGTATTAAACATTTAAAAATTTGGTTATTTAAAAATATAGTTCCTTTTAAATTAATAATATTCTATAAATGTTTTTGAATTTTTAAAGTTCAGGATCAACGGCCTTTCAAAATAAAATGTTGTGTTCACGACTTAAAAGTTTTGTAGAAAGAATTAATCTTAATTTGTTATTTTTTAGTACCAAAATTAATTCATTTTAAATACACAACATAATATATATTTTTTTAAAGTAGAATAATAAACCTTATCAATTTGGACCTAATGTTTATACAATGTTGGCGTCTGGTAAAGGGAAAAAGAGATCCGCCTAAACGCATGTCTATGTGAACCAAGCTAAAATTCGATCAAGTAGCTAACCTGTATTCTCTGACAAAGTAATTTGTTTTACTCACAAAGCTTAAGAGACATTAAAGGTTATGCAAATATTAATTTTGTTAAAAATAATCCGATGTCAATGTCGGTTAGCAATCTTCAGCGTTACCTCGCTTTTATTTTTTTCAAATATTTTTATTGAAGTGTACCATAGATCATTCTAATACAATGGAAGAGAGCATTCTGCTACATTTTCACGTTTTCTCTATGTAGGTCTAATCGTATACTAATAGTTTAGGCAGTTTAGTATACTAAACGCCTTTAAAGTAAAGTAAGAGAAACCGATTGTAAAATAATTTACGATCATTATTATTGAATAATCATTTTTATTGATAATTCAATTTTTTTACAATAGCGTTTAATATAATTTTAGCATTTGATTACGTATACACAGTATACAAAAAATATTTTTCGAAAGCTTAAAGGATTGACTCCACCACCTCCGTAACCACTACTGTTGTAGGTATTGTTAAATAATATTTAAATTCAAACTACACCATTATTATAGGTAATTAAACACACAAAAGATGTACTCAGCATATTTCATGCAAACTCTATTATAGTGAGTGTCTCAGTGTACATTCATGACAAAAAGTAATTACATAGGGCAATAGAAGAAATCTTATAGGCCTATAGCCTACGGTTTCTAAATAAAAAGCAAAGAAATATATATAAATATATGTATATATATATATATATATATATATATATATATATATATATATACATATATACATATATATATATATATATATATATATATATATATATATTTATGAATAAACATATTATGTATTTTACACACACACACACACACACACTCACACACACACACACACACACATATATATATATGTATATATATAAATAAAAAAACACTAAGGTTATTTAAATACAAGAATTATTTATTAATTAATATTCAAGAATATTATATTAAATTAAAGAATTATATTAAATTAATATATTTTTATATTAAATATAAATTAGTAAATAACTCTTGTATTTGAATAAACGTAGTTGTTTTTGATTATTAAACACGAAAACATATATATAATACGTTTTCTTATTTAATAATTTAAAACAACATAGGTTATTCAAATACAAGATACAATAAATTTTTTAAATAAATTGCTAAGCAAAAAAATTAATTTGGCAATTTGTATAAATTTAGCAACAATTCTATTTCTAATTTAACATATGTTTTAGGCCTATAGCTTACATTATTGTAATTTCCATTCCTGAAGATGTTGGTACTGTTTACCAACGAAAAGCTTTGAATATAAATTAATAAATATTCTTGTATTTGAATTACCTATTTCTTTATATATATATATATATATATATATATATATATATATTTATTTATATATATACATATACAAAGAGTTATAACTTTATAAAACAACTGTGGCGTAATGTTTAACATAAATAAATGAATTCTATAAACCATAAATAACTTTTGTCTTTTATGTGGATGATTGCTATGCAACCGAAATGTACATAAGGTTTTAAATGAAAGAAAAAAGTTATTTGTGGTTTAGAGGTTTCATTTACTTATGATATACAAAGAGTGTGTATTTTCTACAATTATACTGAATGTAAATTCACTATTTACCTATATAGGTAAATAGTAAATGCATAATATTTATAATTTATCCATGTGATCACGAAGTATACAAACCATAATAATTCAATTTATCTCTCATAATACATATGAATTCGTTAAGTATATAAAAAGTCTGCCTCACCTACTGTCTTTATTAATATTGTAGTTAATTACTTTTAGATGTAGGCCACATGACGTAATTTATATGTACGTACGTAATCATATTTGAAGTATATAATAAACCAAATGTAGGTTTTGTCTTTTAAAAGTTTGTATTTTATTTATTGTTTTATTTCCGTAAACAATTTATCTTCCCTTATCTTGAAGGAAAAGAGGAAAATTAAAAAAATACATCTGTTTATTTGAAAAAAAACAGTTTAAAATATAAAGTTTCTTACGATAATGATTTAAAAAAATATTGAAATGTAACTAGAAATTATTTAGAACAATTTGTAAATTCATATAGTTTATAAAAGATACAAAGCTTTTAAACGTATAATAAGTTAGTCTTTGTTGGCTACACTATTGTAATAGTTTAGAATAGAAAGGTAAGTCTCATTGTTGCGGTCCATTGTTAGTCCAAGCGTGACCCTAGCTATCTATTTTCTAAGTCTGAGTTTTAAACCGAAAATTTATAGCGGTGCTGCAGAGGGAAACCGAAACGTTCAGTTTAGCACACCAAAGTTTCTACTTATTTCAACTATTTTTTATACGTTTTTTGCCATAATTAACGTTAATACTGAGAGAGTGTGCACTAAAACAATCTAATATTCATAAGATATGTTACAGCATGAAAATATCCTAATATAAAATATATAAAATATAATAATATAATAATCTGTCTTAAGAAAAGATTCTAATATAAAGTATAATTAATTAAACTTTTTACAAATCCATAAGTGTTATAAATTTAATTCAAATAAATGTAAAAATAACCAGTCAAAAGAAGCCTTACTTGAGTATTTCTGCTATTGGAATATTTATTCCACTGAAATAGAAAACGTTTCACAGCATTCTACCATCTGTATTGTTTCACGATAATTGGATAGGGCAGGTCTCATATCCGAAGCGGTGCAGACTAAACAAATGAAATTACAAATGTGACAGGTAATTACAAAATTTTCAGTGTTGGTGTTTTAATTTTTTATCCACCCCTTGCAATACAGTTTAGTAATACAAAACATATTCAACCATCTTACTCAGGTTGGCAAACCTTTAATCTAATTACGTTGTTTTACTGTTGACAACACAAGTCAATGTATATATAAAATAGTTTTTATGCGCTTGTAGAGATGCTTGTAAGAGTTAGAGCGTTTTTGAAAAAATAAACAAAATTAAAAGTTGAAACCAGTGTAAATATTGTAAAACACAAATTCTATTAGAAAATACCAGAATTAATATATTATTAATAAGAATTAAAATTTTTTGGGATGTCCTGTAGCTATTGAAGATATTTTTCATATATTTTTTTCTTTTATTTATGCTGATATTTACGTCTCTGCTTTAACATGTGTTGTAGTTGTACAGTGGGAGGCCCTGTATCCTGACCTTTAGCAGATACTCAGGAAATAGTTTTATTTTCAGCAGACAATGTTTTCACATTTGAGTTCTAGTTTAACAATTATTATATAATTCATCTAAGTCTTGTGTGTGTGTGTGTGTGTGAATCTATATTTGTAAATGCGTTTGTTAGAATTTATGTTCTAACATGAAAATGCTAGAAATCAAAATGTTTAATCATTTTGAAGATAAAAATTTCATTGTTTGCGTCCTTACACCTCAAGATGATGAATAAAATTGCTGATCCTCATTAAAAAAGCACAGTACAACTAGCAATTAACGAGACAAGCAGTAATATCCTTTTAATGAGATGTAGATGATTGAAAAAGCATGGTAAAATGTAGGTGTCTGAAAAGGTCTGTTTGTGACCGAAATTTGAGGCAGCCTCTATGTTATATATATATATATATATATATATATATATATATATACTTTTAATGAATATATTTATTCAAAGCTTTTCGCCGATAAAATAGTACCAGCATCTTCAGGAAAATAATTATCTAAACTTATCTTAAGTTTAGATAATCATTTTCCTGAAGATGCTGGTACTATTTTATCGGCGAAAAGCTTTGAATAAATATATTCATTAAAAGTATTCTTGTTTTTGAAATATTTTAAATTTATTATTATTATTATTATTATATATATATATATATATTTTATGTATTATATATAAAAAAATTATAAACCCATATATTTCGTATGTTCATGTCTCTTTCTCTATTCTACCTATTTCCCTCCCTCCTCTCTCTATCTCTCCCACCCTCCCCTCTCTCTCTCTTTACACACACACATACACACACACACACGTATATATATATATATATATATATATATATATATATATATATATATATATATGAATATAAAATACGTTTTCTTGTTTAATAATTTAAAGCAACATAGGTTACTCAAATACAAGAATATTTATTAATTTATATTCAAAACCTTTCCCTGTTGGTAAACAGTACCAACATCATCACGAATGAAAATTACAATAATGTAAGCTATGCCTAAAACATATGTTAAATTAGAAATAGAACTGTTGTTATACAAATTGCCAAATTTATTTTGTTGCTGTAACATTATAGACATTGAATATAGTATCAAATTTAGAATATATTTGTATTTGTTCTTTTATTAATTTGTTATTATTATTGTGTTTATATATTTCGAATGCTTCATATATATTCATTCCTAATCATTTAATTATTTCTTCATTCATGGGTATTTTATGCATTCTATATAATAAGTTATATAAAGCAGCCATTTTTTAATTATATGGATGATTAGAAATATTTTGTATAATTTGGTTTGTTAAAGTTGGTTTACGGTGTATCATATACTCATATTTTTTTATTTTTTCTTATTATTGTTAAATCTAGAAATTTTATTTTATTATTTGTTTCAATTTCATAAGTAAATTTGATTTTATTATTAGTTTTATTTATTTTATCCAAAATATTTGTTAAATTTATAATATTATTGTTTGATATATACATTCCATCATCTACATAGCGAACCCAATTTTTATATTTTTATAATTTTATTTTTTTGTGTGTGTGCGTGCGTGTGTGTGTGTGTGTGTGTGTGTGTGTGTGTGTGTGTGTGTGTGTGTGTGTGTGTGTGTGTGTGTGTGTGTGTGTGTGTGTGTGTGTGTGTGTGTATTCATATCGACTTGTGCGGTAAAACATGTTTCACGAAAAAAACCGTAGGATATTTTTGCATATCAAAACATTCTCGAGGCAAAGTGGCTATGTTGTAATTCTCCACAAAGAGCCTATTAAGGGAGGCTTCCTAACCTTGTCGACAATTTGTAGACGTATAAGGTTTAGGTTCCGGCAATTGTAAAGAGAATACGGATGTTCTGAGCAGGAACGCCATTAAGTCGTGGTCATGCTTGAGGGAGCGTAACTACCCGTTAATAGTCCCGAGCAAACCCGTCAACATTTCTTATCACTCTGCAGAGCTTTTAGTTTTGGCTTTGAATAGAGTAATACAGTATAACATAGTGAAATTGTTTCTGTTACAACTAAACTATTTATAATATCAAAATAAGTATAATAGCAAAAATAGAATGATCCTGAATTATAATAATGACATGATAGAAATACATCGTAAAAGTAATTTAATAATATTATAATATATAGTAATTGATAATAATATCAAGTGTATACTATAATTTAAAAAAGGTCAGTTGTCGAAATAAAAGTGGAATAATATTTTAGTGTAGGGTATTTATTAAAAATATCTTAGTTACGATTTAAAAAAGGTTTTTGGTCGAATTAAAAAGTGGAATAATACATTAGTGTAGGGTATTCATTAAAAATATCTTAATTACATTTATTTCTAGTGTTAACACAGACTAACGTTTGTTTATCATGTTATATGCATTCATTTATAGGTTAAGTAACATTTTAGATAAAAATCTATCATTATGCATCGTTATTGTTTAATACTGTTTAAACGAGGTTTTTATTTTCAGTTTTGTTTAACAATTACTTTAATCATTGTCAGGCATTAAAGTAGGTACCAGATTAAAATGGTCCAGCAAAAGTATATTTTTCTGACGAAACGTCAGAGGTAACGTTTTGCATAAATGTTTGTCAGATTCAGACACAGTTTTAGGGAATAGTTTTGGAAACGTTTTTGGAAGTTAGATCTATGAATTAAACCATCTTGCTTGAATAGATCATCTGTATAACAGTTCAAAGAAATGTAGAACAAAATTATATAAGATATTAACGTCAAAATAAACATGCATGTTTTGGAATCGATTTACAAAAGGTTACTTAATTTATTATTTAGGAAAAATTGCTTTTATGAAAACAAATTAGTTACATAGCCTTTAAGTAAGTTTAGACATTTTAAGTGGATATTGTTCAACTTTTAAACTTCAGAATGGTAACTGTATTTGCGAAATTGTTATTAAAGTTTTGTAGCTAATTAATTGTTTTTGTAGCTCACGGGATTTAGTAATTATTACACAAGCCACAGGAAATCTCAGGTTATTTCTGGATTAAGAATAATTTATACAAAAATATCTATTTGTTTATTATATTAGTTTTTAAGGGAGAGTAATTCGAAATGTAAGCGGCTGACCCTCGATTAAGGACCGCTAGCGCTGAAAACTCAATTGGTCTCTTTTGGAAGATGCGAGGCAATTTCGTAAAGACAAGCATCAACAATCGCAATATGGAAGGACGTCCTTTCTTTCGCAACAATAAAAACAAAGCAATTTGTTACAATGGGAGGGCTTCCAAATAAAAACGAACTTTCTAGTTTATTTTTATTTTATTAGACTAAATATCTATTCAGGTGCATTTTTGTTACTACCCACTTCGTACTACTAAATCAAGACATACAGTTTATATGTGTTTTATTGATAACTACGCCACAAAATGTAAATTTATACTAAAAACTTTTATCTATATATAAAATATAATAATGCAATGATTCGAGTTGAAAACATTGTTATTCATATCATAGCTCACACTCTCCTGATGTATATCTTGTAGTAAATTGTATCTCCTTATATATATCTTGTAGTAAATTGTATCTCCTGATATATATCTTGTAGGAAATTGTATCTCTTGATATATATCTTGTAGTAAATTGTATCTCCTGATATATATCTTGTAGTAAATTGTATCTCCTGATGTATATCTTGTAGTAAATTGTATCTCCTGATATATATCTTGTAGTAAATTGTATCTCCTGATATATATCTTGTAGTAAATTGTATCTCCTGATATATGTCTTGTAGTAAATTGTATCTCCTGATATATATCTTGTAGTAAATTGTATCTCCTGATGTATATCTTGTAGTAAATTGTATCTCCTGATATATATCTTGTACAAATTCCTTCTATTAGCTCACACTCTCCTGATATATATCTTGTACGAATTCCTTCTATTAGCTCACACTCTCCTGATATATATGTTGTACAAATTCTCAATAGTTAATTGAATAGGTATTTATTTATACCCATAGTAGATGGCAATTAATGTTAATACAATTTTGTCAAAAACGTATTCATTAATGTAAGTCTTAAAAGCTTGATGTCCCGGCCGAATACGAACTAAGAAACTACATGTTTAAAATCCAGTGGTTTGGCACTGAGCCAACGTTCGCATAGTTAGAAATCAATGACTCAGAGATATGTATGACATTAAAAGAGAAAGGTTCCTTGCAAATAATGAAGCATTACAAGAAGTGGATAGAATTAGAAGTTATAGACTACCATCAGCTTAATAAATTAGAAACGAAGAAAGATAGTGAGTAAATAGTAACAAACAAAAATCATAGTACAACACCATATACCGGATAGAGAGGAAAAGGAAAATTGCAAGGAAATTCTCTTTTCAATTTGTGATTTAATATTGTGAATCCGTAATATGTATATACATATTATTATTAATTGTAATATGAAATAATATGAAACAAATACAATTTGTCTGTGTTGAGTTCAGCAAGAATTGACTTGGAATATTTTTTTTCTTTATTACTGGTTTTATTATTGTAAACAGGTTCTGGGTAGGGTAGTTGAGTAGTGGGTAGGGTAGTCAATTCTTCAAACCTTGGTTGAGGGTAGGTGAATGCCTAATTTACCCCTATCTGTTACCTAGAGGTCATGACACATGATGAAACATAATTCCATCTATCCTTACTCAACCTCTGAGTATAGATACCCTTGTACTACAACAGTGTGGGGCGTTTCTCCTTCAGTTAAGCTATCCGACATAGTGATGCATTAATGCCGTATCTATTCTGCACCAGGGTAAACATTTCCTATACAATAATCCTACATAACTTCCCACCACTCTAGGGGAGAGTACGTATGGTCGTTGCTTGCCCTGAGCCTACAAAATTATCATCTAGATCAATAATTGACAACCTTTGGTAACTGAAGGCAATCTTTTGTCTTATAAAAATAATTATCAATCCATTGACACGTTGTACATTTATATTATCTTGTCCATGTGTGTATTTCCAGTACAGAATGAATCTGATGGAAAATGTAGGCCAACGAATATTAGCGACAAGTCCTCCAGAAATTGCTCACTTCGTTATAAGTTTTGTAATTGGGAAACCGCAATACTTCAGTAAAAAACAAATAATATAATTTTAAAAAGTAAATTCCTATTAAAATAAACAAAGAAAATTTTATTATACTTGCTCTTTATTTTACAATTACAAAAATGGTAAATATGTACATACTTATACCAGAATAACAATATTAAGTGGCAAAATAGAAAACGCTTTTTTGTTATTTTCCATTCTATTTTCTATGTACGGTGTAGTACTATTAGTCTTGTTTGTTACTATTTATACGCTTTCTTTTCTTTCGTCTCCTGCATTGTGTTGTAGTTTCTTTTCACCTTCCTTTCGTGTTGTACGTGTATGAAGAAAGGTCACCGTAAATCCAATTTGTTTGTTTACTTTAATCTCTTCAATTATTTTTAATCCTAGAGCATTATTTATGATATTGTTCGGTAACCGTGGCAACAATTTAAGGCCGTGCAATGGAGGTGTCGACGATAAACAAATAGGGGCAAAAGAAAAATTCATGTAAATCTTTGTGGAATAGATTTCTAGCTATGGGAAAGTTGGCATATTACTAAAGCACTAGACTGCAAACATGAAGTTACACAGTTCGAATCCTAGCCAAACCCTGATTTTTAAAATTTAACTATTGATTAAATATTTTAAAAACTGTACTAACATCAATTGTCATCCACTGTAAGTTTCAATAAATGTATTTGAACTTGATTGGATAGATAAAAAGGTATTCTATTAACGATTGAAAATTGGTACAAGATATATATCAGGAGAGTGCGAGCTAATAGAATGAAATAAATGCAAGGCCAAGAGAGGGTTGAATGTGATAATATTATCGTTATAACTAAGTGGCATTACTAAGATATGGGGGTGCGGTTGGTGGTTATTCCTGTTGGTGTCAAATGTATGGAAGTTTAGTTACAAAGTTTTAGGAAGCCGCAAAATACCTATCACAGGTGTTCTACCCTTGATTTAGATTATATATAGAAAAATTAAAGTATGAGGTAATATTATGTATAACTATTTATAAAGTATGAAATATGATTGTTAAACAATGACGTCATTTCAAATAATAAAAGGAAACTTGAAATAGCTAGAATTGTAACTTGAAAATAAAAAACCCCTGAAGATAATAACGATAGTGGACCAGTACCGAGTGTTTGTAAAGGTTGTGTACTGAAGACTTAGAAACTTCAAAGTGGAAGTGAACTATTTTATTCACGTATTACCATCTGACTTGTACGCCTTAGAGACGAACAAACAGAGCTTTATGAAAATTTCGCATCCTCATGAATGTTTCACTTATACACGTTGATGAGAGGTGTTTGGGGGTTGTATATTCTCCCAGACCTTCTATTCAATGCCACAATTACGGCTCAGAAACTACCTATTCAGTACAGACATCACACAAAGATCCCTTCACTAAGCCCTTTTGCGCTGTCGTTTCTATTTCTGTTTTCAAGTTAAAGTACTCGAAACAAATGTGGGAATATTTATGGACTCCATTAACGAGTACCAAGAAATATGCTCTCTAGAAATTATCAAATACTGTAAAAAATATTTTAAAATTTGAATTAAAAATATGAAATCGTTATAATGGTCTAATTATAGAAGTTTCCCGTTCTGTAGAACTAATGGCCAGAGTCCGGATGCTGTTAGGACACGTTCATAAATATGAAGTGTCAAGGAAAAGCGCATACAGTCGATTTAAATATTATTTGTATAACACGAGAACATGGTTGCAGTTGAAATTAAATTTTAATAAATATTGTAAGCAAAGAGAAAAAACACATAAAGGGGTTAAATATCTTCAAAAAATAAATTTATCGGCTTAGTATAGTATTCATAATATAGGAAAATACATACATTAAAATATGTCTCACCGATATAATATTGAAACCTAAAGAATACATCTCAAAGAGAAATCCAGTGTTAAAGAAACCTTAAAAATGCTGGTCGTAAGTTGACGTATTACAAAGGCATAAAGGTGTATTTACTAAACTGTTTTTTAAATGTATATAAAAGTCTTCTGTAAAGTCAATATAGTTTTATTTAGGTCTTTGATCGCTACATGTGTTCAAAACAGAAAATAAATTTAAACATCAGTTAGCGATCGGAGCTTGTTCTAAATATAACACCTTTTACTGCAAGAGTTCCATACAGCCATCTGTGTTTTGTTTATAGGTTTAAAAACAAAATAAACAGCGATAGGCGCCTGGTAATAGGCAACAGATTCTTGTGTTGTTTACGTTTCTAATCTTAAGTTTAAATGTATTCATTCTCGTTATAAAATATTTTCTGAATTGTTATTTCATGTTCAAAATTAAAATTACGGGTCGATGAATCGATTTTCCATACAATTAATTTTTACCTAAATTAATACCATAACATTGCTACATCTTATTCAGTTCTCAAAGTAATAATTAATTGTTCATCTGTCAAACTTCCTACGTAAATTTATTAGTTTACAATGTGGAAAATATTATACTATTTACTTATTCATGTAGTCTATTAGATACATTCAATGATCAAGGCTTTTCATTTTAAAAGACTTTGAGGAAAATCTTTTACACCGACCGAAATTCAAATTTTTTTTACTCATGAAAGAATTACAAAAAATGTAACACAATTTTGAAATTATACTGAAACATACGAATCAGACAAGCAAAAAAATTCAAAAAAGCACAGCTTACAAGTCAAATATAGTATATTCTGGCCTGAGGTGCGGATTATATACAATATGGAAAGCAATTTCTTATAATATTTCAAAAATATGTATTAAGCTTTTAATTTGTCTCTCTCTCTCTCTTATATATATATATATATATATATATATATATATATATATATATATATATATATAATACTTTTTTTTGTTTATTAATTTAAAAAAACATAGGTTATTCAAATACAAGAATATTTCTTAATTTATATCCAAAGCTTTTCGTTGGTAAACAGTACCAACATCATCAGGAATGAAAATTACAATAATCTTATTGTAATTTTCATTCCTGATGATTTTGGTACTGTTTACCAACGAAAAGCTTTGGATATAAATTAATAAATATTCTTGTATTTGAATAACATATGTTGTTTTAATATATATATATATATATATATATATATATATATATATATATATATAAGTATAGGCTCTCTATATATAATTGTTAATCTACAAGCGCGTAAAGAAAAAGAGTATTTATAAAACAATATGCTCGAAGTACACCATAAATATAAAATATTGGTAATTCAGAAGCTTCGTGCATTGTCAACGTTAGTGAGGGTGGGTGTATTGTTTTAGCTGTTGACAATCTACGAAGCTCATGATGAAATCAATTTGTTACATTGACTTCAACATTCGAGTATATTGTTTTATAAATATTTTTTATTATAGTGTTTGTATATTAATAAATAAGTATTCATCAAAAAAACGTCATATAGGAAATAAATATGATATTGGTACCAAAATAGTCTTTTGAATATGGTCTTGGTACTACACATACCCTATACTACACGCACAGGTGCACAAACGCGCGCGCGCATACACACATACAAACACACTTTAAATAGTGTAAGAACGGAAACACACTAACCTTCATACGTTTTGTAGTTCATACTAATCCAAAATAATTTTATTCTCGCAAATCTTTAGAAGTTAAAGTCTATTTAGTTGAGTAATAAAATAACTCACTGTGTATTGTTTAGTTTAATAAATCTTTGTTACGTTTAGATGTTAGAAGACTCTGTGACGCATATAGTCTCCGAAGGCAATTCATTTTAATTTATTGGAATAAATGTATCAGTTTTAAAAACTATTTTCAAGGTACATTTGTGTATTGTTAGAGTAAATCTAAATCCGGAATATAGACTTCATAGCGCAGTGTAGATCCAACGTTAAGGCTCGGGATGCGGGCGTACTGTACGCCATTAGGCTGCGGCCTTATCGTCATGCTTGAGAGAGCGTAACTACCGCGATAATAGTCCCGCGCAACCCCTACCTTTTTAATCACCGCGGCAAGTTTAATCGTGCATTGTTGTAATAAACGCAGTATAACGGCGATCCCGATATTGGTAGATTAACAAAATCAGAGACATGAAACCAGGGACAAAAAAGATAACGTTTTGTAGAAAAAAATGTTTACGCTGTAAGGCCTAAATGTAATACCAAAACGATAAAAGAATAAAATTAAATGTCGTTATTTTGTAAATACAATACAGAATAAAAACTTATGTTATTAAGATATAAAACCTATCTCGATTTATAAAATAAAGTGTTTATACAATTCTTGAATTTTGTAGGCCATTCGTTCAGTGAAACTTACAAACACACAAAAATACAAAATGTAAACATATTAAAACAAACCCAATACAAATCACACATACTCTTTGATACTATCGAAAACCTGCCTTTAAAACCGCCACTGCTTAACCTAACAACTCCAAGCAGATGACACTATGGAAGAGTACGACGGAGCGATCGAATACGTTCTGTCTCAGTAAGTTTATACAAATTTACAAAATTTAAAGTTCAATCTAAGGAGTAAAATTGAGGTTTTTCATAAAAAGTCTGAAAGAAAATTATTTAAAATATAAGTGATTGTTTACTGAGTTATACATTTTGTAACACATGAGCTTTTTTCCTTGGGGTAAATATATATCAGGGCTTTATTAAAAATTTATGTTAATTACTAATTAACAACTTAATTACCTTACTTACCCAGGGCTCTATCTAGTTCTCCGTTTCCAGCCAGGCATAATAATGTCTTTCTGTAAACGATCTTCCGATATTATTGGAAGGTAGAACTAGGTTACTTGGGAAATGAAAATGTAAAGTTTTAAAATACAATGTTATACAATTTATTAATCAGTGACAAATTACAGTAGAACAAAAGACAGCAATGTGTCGAGTAATTATCTTTTAATTACTGCTAGTTATTCCATACATTTGAATTACTTATTGAACTTTAAAATTTATATATATATATCGACAAGATAGTAACTTAATATTTTCAATTGAGTTTTTAGAAACGAATATTCAAAGGACAATTTCTACCGTTCATGTGTTAACCGTTTATCATTTAAAATTCAACTTAGTTAATATTAAAATACATTTTCTTTATAGCTAAAACGTACCTGGTTGTGCACAATAAAACACTTTAAAACATATTAAAGATTGCCCATGGCTTTCGGAATCACTAAACACTTAACACATCGCTCTTGCAAATCCGCGCACTTAAACAAAAATTATATAAACATTTACTCGTTTGAAAAACATAAATTATCGCTTCTGACTTCTTCTTTTGTTGCGTTAATAAAATTCGGTACCGGCCGTGACATCTTAAATTTTGAATACTGGAAGCCTCTAAATTTCTAAGTTATGTCCGAAGTGCCATACGTCCGTCTCGTTCAAAGACTTTTGGAGAAGTGGGCATTCTGAAGGGACAAGCCAGCGGAACTTTCCCACCCTCGATTATTATTTCGAATATTTTGATTGGTCCGTCAGATCATGCGATATCAGACCATGTTACGTCACATGAGGTGATGTGAGTTTTTTTTTAGTTAAGCTACCAACTCGTACGATATTTTACATTTTTACCCGCTAGGGGTGCTACCATCTATGCTAACTTCACAATGAATTACAATCGTACAAAGAGAACAAAAATTTTCTTTTATATTCGGACGATACAATTATTAAATAAAAATCAAATATATAAATGAATTTATATGTAACACCTTATTTTTAAGAGTGTTACATTTTCTCTTGTCGACCTGAAAAGAAAATTTTTGTTCGACATTACATCTTATTACTACTTCAACATTTTATACATGAGTGTGTGCAGTCCCCTTTTACAATTGAAGAAAACTTACACTATATCGAGCTCTAACGTACTATAGTAAAAGTGTAAACAATCTATTCAATAACGGATGTTTTTGTTTACCTACAGTCTCCACTATGGAATGTTCGCGATTCCCCCTACGGATGTACATCCGCTTCTCACGTAAGCTCTCATGGGCCTACCGTTGACTAACCATATTTACAATATTATTTTGCAAACTCGTTTTACACACTTCACAAACCTTGAATTTCAAGTCCATATCTTTAAACTAACATTCTTAGGTTTCGTTAGCACTTCATTGTTTTAACAACCTTATGTTATTATATTACAACTTTGTACGGCGTATGTTATGAATTTGTATACTTTTGAAATTTTAAGTCCCATATCTTAAAATTCTTTTTCCTTTTTTTTTTACATTTGCACAAAGGATAATCAATAGTAACTCTTGCTTGTAAACGCATACTCAAGTGGTATATTTAGATTGTACACAATTTGGTCAGTCTGTCGTGTAAAGTCTGGATTCCTAGTCGTATTGGAATCGTGTTGTGTTAAATGTAATAGAAGCTATAAGTCAGTCAGCCTCGTGTATTTGTGTGGGCTATATACCATGCGGGCATGACATATATATTGTTGTCGTGTTGTGTATGCAATTGCATATAATCGTATATACCTTTACTTGTATACCCTATGGACATTTTTCCTACCCCTTTCCTTTTTATAAGGAATTTATCTTTCAGTACGTCCCTGTTTCAATTTTAATTGACTTATATGAGCTCTTCTTATATTATTGAGGTTATTACTTTGTTGGATCAGTACAGACACAGGACTAAAAAAATACAATATTTTATACGGACCTTCATATTTCATAGCCAATTTACTTTGAAAATTATCAACCTTTTTCGATAAATAATGGCATCTAACATAAACCTCATCCCCTATTTTAAACGGATGTTTATTTTTCTCTTTAACATATTTTCCGTATCTTTCGTTGCGTTTTGAAGATTTTTTTAAATTTTCAACTGCTCTACCAATCTTTTCTATCCATTCCCCCCTTCGAACACTTGTTCTCTATTATATCATTTAAGCCCCACATGTTGCTTAAAGGATCATTCGGCTTATAGTTAAACAGTAATTCGAATGCGGAATATCCAGTAGATTCATTTAGAGCAGAATTTAAACTCCTCTGCAAAAGGCTTATTCCTTCGTCCCAAGATGTTTGTTTGTTATGGAAGTATGCTCTTAACATGTTTTTAACGTTTTTAATATATCGCTCAGCGCGATTTTCACAAGGCATATAGGGGATAATTTTTGTATGTTTGATACCATTATTGAACATAAAATTTTTAAATTCTGTTGATTTAAAGCACGGACCTTGATCAGAAACAACACATTGTGGTACTCCGAAATTAGCAAAAATAATATCCTGCATTTTGTTGATGACATTTACAGAGGTAGCTCTTCTTAACGGTATAACAAAACAAAATTTTGATAAATCGTCCACACAGATTAACAAATAATTATTACCCTTTTTACTACGAACGAGAGGCCCCAAAATATCAATATACAATTTTTCCATCGGTTTATTGGCTGTCTTACTTATTAATGGTCCATAATACACTCTCGGAGCTTGTTTGGATTTAATACAAATTTCACAGTTTTTCACTTTTTCCAAAATAATGTTCTTTAAATTGGGTCTATAAAAATATTCATTTATTTTTGCGAATGTTCTCACTTGACTTAAATGTCCGAATATAAAAGAAAATTTTTGTTCTCTTTGTACGATTGTAATTCATTGTGAAGTTAGCATAGATGGTAGCACCCCTAGCGGGTAAAAATGTAAAGCAGAGTGCGCATTTGTAACACATGAGCTTTTTTCCTTGGGGTAAATATATATCAGGGCTTTATTAAAAATTTATGTTAATTACTAATTAACAACTTAATTACCTTACTTACCCAGGGCTCTATCTAGTTCTCCGTTTCCAGCCAGGCATAATAATGTCTTTCTGTAAACGATCTTCCGATATTATTGGAAGGTAGAACTAGGTTACTTGGGAAATGAAAATGTAAAGTTTTAAAATACAATGTTATACAATTTATTAATCAGTGACAAATTACAGTAGAACAAAAGACAGCAATGTGTCGAGTAATTATCTTTTAATTACTGCTAGTTATTCCATACATTTGAATTACTTATTGAACTTTAAAATTTATATATATATATCGACAAGATAGTAACTTAATATTTTCAATTGAGTTTTTAGAAACGAATATTCAAAGGACAATTTCTACCGTTCATGTGTTAACCGTTTATCATTTAAAATTCAACTTAGTTAATATTAAAATACATTTTCTTTATAGCTAAAACGTACCTGGTTGTGCACAATAAAACACTTTAAAACATATTAAAGATTGCCCATGGCTTTCGGAATCACTAAACACTTAACACATCGCTCTTGCAAATCCGCGCACTTAAACAAAAATTATATAAACATTTACTCGTTTGAAAAACATAAATTATCGCTTCTGACTTCTTCTTTTGTTGCGTTAATAAAATTCGGTACCGGCCGTGACATCTTAAATTTTGAATACTGGAAGCCTCTAAATTTCTAAGTTATGTCCGAAGTGCCATACGTCCGTCTCGTTCAAAGACTTTTGGAGAAGTGGGCATTCTGAAGGGACAAGCCAGCGGAACTTTCCCACCCTCGATTATTATTTCGAATATTTTGATTGGTCCGTCAGATCATGCGATATCAGACCATGTTACGTCACATGAGGTGATGTGAGTTTTTTTTTAGTTAAGCTACCAACTCGTACGATATTTTACATTTTTACCCGCTAGGGGTGCTACCATCTATGCTAACTTCACAATGAATTATAATCGTACAAAGAGAACAAAAATTTTCTTTTATATTCGGACGATACAATTATTAAATAAAAATCAAATATATAAATGAATTTATATGTAACACCTTATTTTTAAGAGTGTTACAATTTTACTACAGTTTGCTCAGTGTTTAACGTATATTATTGGCCTCTATATTGTTTAAGTTTTAATAACTACTTTACTGTAGAAATACAGTTGGTAACTGTTAATATCATTTATAAAACTTCTTGAAAAACAAAGCTGACATGCTTGTTTGCCAGGGTTGAGTGTTGCTAACGTGTGCTACAAACTTATAGTCCTATAAATACACAATTAAATAACTGTGTATAATAATTTTTTAAATTATATATACAACCTTGAATTTATTATTTAATAGGTTGGTAGTTTTCATTTATAAAAGCCAGCAACATAGAGAGCACAATGCTCTCATATGTTGTGCTCTAAATCGCAATCTTATTGAGAACCTCGCCTACATTAGGTTCACTAAATATTTAATCGATCATTCACCTGTAGTGTCTATTGAGTATAACTCATCACAAAAATAGTGACGATCGTATAGTCAAGATCAGGGATTCCCAACGTCTTAGCTACTGCGTACCAACTGAAGGTTTTTGTAGATTTTGGCGTACCACCATCTCTAGGAGTTTCGGGGCTGTAGATTGGAAGAAAGCCCCCCCCCGATTCTAATTTTTGTTTTTGGAACACATTTTCTGTCAGAAACACTTCAATTATTTATTTTAAGTTTTAATAAATATGTAATACAACTGTATGATTATTCGTCTACTTTTACATTAATTTTGAATAACGATAAGACAATAAAAAAATAAAACAATTAACATTACAGCTATATTTAATACTCATATCAATACAAAAAAATGTTATACGATTGGTACGAAAAAAAGTAGCCAAAAAACTTACAAATCCACAAAAATTTATGAAGGTCAATGTAATTTTGATTATTGCCAAGCTTGTTGCTGTTTGCCTAACAGTAAATAGTCAATTGCAAGAGTAATTGAACTTAATGTTATCCCCAAGTCCTGTTCAACACTTGTTAGTTTGTTTCTATATTGATTTCTTTTATACAATACATTAGAAAAACTACGCTTACACAGATAACTAGTGCGAAATGGTATCAATAACAGCTCAGCTTTCCGGAGAAGCATTGGATACTCGGATTTACACACGATCCAGTCAAATAAGAATTTCTTTGTAAAAACATCTGTTATGGAACTGTCTTCTGTTGAATTATTTCTGCAGTTCCAACTCATTTAATGAGC
>JBAIZL010000010.1:36119091-36129091 GCA_036971475.1 Prosapia bicincta | reverse complement strand
ATAATTAGTAGACGAAACGATGAAAAGACGAAAGAGGAGTAATCTTGCTTCGAGTTACTGCAGTGTAGTGTTATAATAGGTGTACAGAATTAAAGTGCTAATGTTTATCCACCTCTATGGCAGAATTAACGTGCTAATGTTTATCTACCTCTAAGACAAAATTAAAGTGCTAATGTTATTCTACCTCTAAGACAGAATTAACGTGCTAATGTTTATCTACCTCTAAGACAAAATTAAAGTGCTAATGTTATTCTACCTCTAAGACAAAATTAAAGTGTTAATGTTATTCTACCTCTAAGACAGAATTAACGTGCTAATGTTTATCTACCTCTAAGACAAAATTAAAGTGCTAATGTTATTCTACCTCTAAGACAGAATTAACGTGCTAATGTTTATCTACCTCTAAGACAAAATTAAAGTGCTAATGTTATTTTACCTCTAAGACAAAATTAAAGTGCTAATGTTATTCTACCTCTAAGACAAAATTAAAGTGCTAATGTTATTCTACCTCTAAGACAGAATTAACGTGCTAATGTTTATCTACCTCTAAGACAAAATTAAAGTGCTAATGTCATTCTACCTCTAAGACAAAATTAAAGTGCTAATGTTATTCTACCTCTAAGACAAAATTAAAGTGCTAATGTTTATCTATCTATAAGACAAAATTAAATTGCTAATGTTTATCTACCTCTAAAACAAAATTAAAGTGCTAATGTTTATCTATCTATAAGACTGAATTAAAGTCCTAAAGTTTATCTACCTATAAGACTAAATTAAAGTGCTAATGTTCATCTACCTATAAGGCAGATTTAAAATGCTAATGTTTATCTACCTATAAGACAGAATTGAAGTGCTAATGTTTATATACCTATAAGACAAAATTAAAGTGCTAATGTTTATCTACCTATAAGACAGAATTAAAGTGCTAATGTTTATTCACGCCTAAGGCAGAATTGAAGTGCTAAAGTTTATCTACCTATAAGACAGAATTAAAGTGCTAATGTTTATTTACCTCTAAGACAGAATTTAAAAATTCTAATGTTTATCTACCTCTAAAACAAAATTAAAGTGCTAATGTTCGTCTAACTCTAACACAGAATTAAAGTGCTAATATTTACCTACCTCCAAGTCAGAATTAAAGTGCTAATTTTTATTTACCTATAAGACAGAATTAAAGTTCTAATGTTTATCTACCTCTTAAACAGAATTAAAGTGCTAATGTTTATCTACCTCTAAGACAGAATTAAAGTCCTATTGTTTATCTACCTCTAAGACAGAATTAAAATGCTAATGTTTATTGTCTCTAAGACAGAATGAAGTGCTAATGTTTATCTACCTATAAGACAGAATTAAAGTGCTAATGTTTATTCACGCCTAAGGCAGAATTGAAGTGCTAAAGTTTATCTACCTATAAGACAGAATTAAAGTGCTAATGTTTATTTACCTCTAAGACAGAATTTAAAAATTCTAATGTTTATCTACCCCTAAAACAAAATTAAAGTGCTAATGTTCGTCTAACTCTAACACAGAATTAAAGTGCTAATATTTACCTACCTCCAAGTCAGAATTAAAGTGCTAATTTTTATTTACCTATAAGACAGAATTAAAGTTCTAATGTTTATCTACCTCTTAAACAGAATTAAAGTGCTAATGTTTATCTACCTCTAAGACAGAATTAAAGTCCTATTGTTTATCTACCTCTAAGACAGAATTAAAATGCTAATGTTTATTGTCTCTAAGACAGAATGAAGTGCTAATGTTTATCTACCACCAAGACAGTATTAAATTCCGAATGTTTATCTACTTCTAAAATAGAATAAAGTGCTAATGATTATCCACCTCTAAGACAGAATGAACTGCTAATGTTTATCCACCTCTAAGACTGAATGAAGAGCAAATATTTATCCACCTCTAAGACAGAATAAAGTGCTAATATTTATCTACCTCCAAGACAGAATTAAAGTGCTAATGTTTATTGTCTCTAAGACAGAATAAAGTGCTAATGTTTATCTACCTCCAAGACAGAATTAAAATGCTAATGTTTATTGTCTCTAAGACAGAATGAAGTGCTAATCTTTATCTACCACCAAGACAGTATTAAATTCCGAATGTTTATCTACTTCTAAAATAGAATAAAGTGCTAATGTTTATCTACCTCCAAGACAGTATTAAATTCCGAATGTTTATCTACTTCTAAAATAGAATAAAGTGCTAATGATTATCCACCTCTAAGACAGAATGAAGTGCTAATGTTTATCCACCTCTAAGACAGAATGAAGAGCAAATATTTATCCACCTCTAAGACAGAATGAAGTACTAATGTTGTTCTACCTCTAAGACAGAATGAAGAGCAAATATTTATCCACCTCTAAACAGAATGAAGTGCTAATATTTATCTACCTCCAAGACAGAATTAAAATGCTAGTGTTTATTGTCTCTAAGACAGAATGAAGTGTTAATGTTTATCTACCTCCAAGACAGTATTAAATGTCGAATGCTTATCTACTTCTAAAATAGAATAAAGTACTAATGATTATCCACCTCTAAGACAGAATGAAGAGCAAATATTTATCCACCTCTAAGACAGAATGAAGAGCTAATGTTTATCTACCTCTACAGGATTCAACTTCTTTATATAAACTCACTTTAAACAAAAGACCTAACATTATATATGTAAGCTTTAACATGACAAAAAAAGTGCAAACAGATTAAAACAATTATGTTTCTATTGGTAGTATCAAATGTCTTGATTTAAATACTAATTTGCTCATGCTTTCTCTAAAGATCGACAATTCAAACAATTGGGATTGTTTGCCAGCAAATGAGTTATGTATGACGCAATTTTAGAAAAATGGTAAAAGAGTGTGCCTCTGCCTCGAAGCGAAGAAAGAAAATAACAACTCTTTGTTTATCCAACTCGAAAATATTTATCGCTTCGTCTAGGAAACAGTTGAAACCTCGGTCGCAGAAAAAACAATATTATACGCGAGGGGTTGCTCAGCCACCGTAACATTTATTTTATTAATGTTACAGAAACCACGTTAGCACGTATATTTAACTGGTTTTCAAATTGATTCAGGTTTATTTTATTTTACCTACATATTTAGTTTATCTAAACGGTTCTTGTGAATTAGTCTTGTATGATTCAGAACATACGGTCCGTAAGAACTGTATTTATAAAATTACTTGATAAAGAAGACAGCTCTTTCATTATTCTGTAGAATGTAATTTTACACTTTATTTTCAGGTTTAAAGTCATTTATAAAAAATGGAACACTTATTTTGTGTTTGATATAGTAACGTTACATGTAATTCTATGGTTAGAAGTTCTTGTGAATTTTATTAATGTTTAACATTTTTAATAGTGGTAAAAGTATTGCAAAGTTTAAATAAGTTAAACAAATATCAGTATTCTGTAAAAATATTTATTTTGCTGTTTCATCTTGCTCTTATGATTTTATATCCAAGATATAGTAACACCCAATTATGTAGTAAAATTGAATTTTTATTGTATTTTTATGGTGTTTTATAAATTATATTAGAAAATATATATTTTATTTATGGGTTTACATATACTTTATTTAATGAAATAAAAAAAGTTAATATTTATTTAATTTTATATGATTTGTATGTCTAAGAATAATGATAAATATTTTTGTATTGTATAAATATCATGGATTTTCTATACAATATTAGAATACGCAATTGACATCTAAAAAAAAATAATTATGGGACTTTTGAAAATTTATACTACGTCATTTAAATTTTGTTTGATAACTTACACTACTTTCTTTATAACTCGAGCTATTTGAGGATACCTTTTTTTTGAAAGTGGGGGGTGGAGGGGAAGGTTGAATGGATTATACTAGTGTTAAACGAAAACAAATAAATATCGAGTCACTTCGACAATACGTTATTTCTACGCTACGATGTTTTTGTAAATTCGATTAAGGAGTAAAACAATTTAAAATACGCAATTTTAATTTGAAGTTTTAATATAAAAATATCCTTACTCATATTACAACTGTATTTATGGATTTTTAAATGCGAGAATATTATCTATCAAGAAGCAATAATAGGTTATCTAATGAGAAATGCAAATAAAAGAGCATATCATGGTAAGCTTATTGAATGATGTATCGGCTCCATTTGACATCCTTAGATATATAACCTTAGGTGTATGGGAAATTATGCTACTGTAATTAATGAACACAATACTATTGTTTGTGGTGGAACAGACACTTACCCTGTCATAACAAAAAGGCATAATTAATAGATTGGAAAAATGAAAGTTCAAAAACTGGAATGATCAAAAATATAACAATAGATAATCCATAGACAATGTTTCAGTTAAAATATATTTGCATAAACATTCCTCTTATAGCATACACATATAACGTAATGTGTGATATCTGATTTGGAAATCTTTTAAAAAAGTGTTTTCGTAAATGTATGTACAAGAAAACGTAGAAGCCTACTTTGGGGCATCTTTGATCTCAAAAGTTTTAATGCCAAAATTTGACTCAAAAATATGATTTTAAAACAAATTTGTTTTTAAAAAACCAATATAATTTTAATGTTTTTATTGCGTTTAAATTGGTTGGAGGGATAGGAAATATGAGAGGGATTTCGATTCGCAATGACCCCAGGTGATTCAGATTTTATTAATTTTATGTAAAGTAGCTTGTAAAGATGTAATACAAAGATGGATACTATTACCTGAACTAGATATTTACTGCCCCTAACATTAAAAAATTGCAATAAAATATTTTTAAAAAATCAATACTGAGAATTGTGTTATTCAGTAACACTGGACAACGATTCCACATATTGTAAGATTTCCAGTCTAATAGCGCAAACCCATGCATTTTTAAATGTTTGTCTCTCATTTGATACCAAAAGCTATGGAACTGTGAACAGATGAATGTTTTAGAGGGAATAAATCTAGGAGTTTTGAATTGGTAACAAAAGAATGCGAGCGCTACCAGTGGGAGGTTATGGAACTACGCAAGAGCGTGAAATATATGCTTGGCCTTGTCCTTTGAATTCTATTCGTGAATTTATTTTGTATTCTTGAATGTAAAGTACTCTATTGTAAGCCTTGAGCCGTGTTTTAGCCAAGTATACTCTATTCTATTGTGCTCGAAATATTCTTACTCCCTTTTAAAGCTTGGCTTGCATAAAAATATTAAAATTGTATATATGTATATATATATATATACATATAAATATATAATTATTACATTAAAAATATTTCAAAAACAAGAATACTTTTAATGAAAATATTTATTCAAAGCTTTTCGCCGATAAAATACTATCAGCAGCTTCAGGAAAATAATTATCTAATAAAATATTTTTACAAAATTAAATCATATGTGCTACAAACGACCATATGTTTATAAGTATTGCACTTTATGTAAATTTTTCTATAACATCAATGACTTTATAAATAGTTTGGTGCCTTGATCTCACTTGAATTTGTATCATCAATTAATTTGTCTTTAACTTTATGCTTATGAATTTCCAATGTTTTAAATATATTCATTTTTAATTATTCTTATTTTAATTCTTTTATTAATTTCATATTTTCTATTTCCGGAAACTCGTGTCCATTATTAATACAATGCGTAGCTAAATTTGATTTATATATTTTTGGTTTGATATAAGTGTTTAAATGTTCTTTGTATCTTTCTTTTAATTTCTTTTTTGTTTGTCCTACATATAATTTATTACAAGTTTGACATTTTATATTATATACTCCATTTCTTTCGTGCATATTATTTCGATTTTTGTTATTGTTTATTAAATTTTTAATTTTATTATCAGGTTTATATGTAATTTGTAAATTTGTTTCTTTAAATATTCTTGTAATTTTATTTATTTCGTTACCAGTGAATGTAAAAGTTGTCAAAATATTTTCTCTCTTATTAGGTACAAAGTTATTTTCGAGTTTCTGTTTTCTTATTATATTATTATTTAATTTATCTATAGTTTTTCTTTTATATCCATTTTCTAAACCAATATGATATATTATATTTTTCTCTTTTATTTGATCATTTAAGTTCATTGGTATTTTGTGCATTCTTTGTAGTAAATTATAAAGCGCTGCCATTTTTTGGTTGTATGGATGATTTGAATTATTAGGTGTTATTTGATTTGTCTGCGTTGGTTTTCTATATATATTATATTCAAATGATTCTTTATTTCTAGTAATTGTAATATCTAAATAATTTAGTTTATTTTTTGATTCAAATTCATGAGTAAATTTTACATTTTCGTGTATATTATTTATACATTTTAATATTCTGTCAATATTTAAACCATTATTATTTGATATGTATAATCCATCATCTACATATCTAAACCAGAGTCCATTTTAATCATATGTTTTATTAATCTTATCTATTTTAATGTCTATATTTTGTAAAAATATTTCCGATAATATGCTGGACATTGGAGAGCCCATTGTTATCCATCCTTTTGTTTATAAATTTTACTATTATATAAAAAATAATTTTGATTTAATATGATTTTTAATGTATTTATTATTTCTTGTGTTAATGTGTTATTTTTTCCAAATGCATCTACATTATTTTTTATTATTTCAAGTGTTTTCATTATAGGTATGTTATTATACATGTTAGTAACATCAAATGATATTAATTTTGTATTATTATCAATTTTAATATCTTTTAATTTTTCAATAAGCTCAATCGAGTTTTTTATATTATGAGTATTATTTAATTTTACCTTATCTTTAAGTAATAAAGCCAAATATTTTGAAATTTTATAGGAAGGAGCAGTTGTAAAATTAACTAATGGCCTAATTGGTTTATCTTCTTTGTGCAATTTAATTAGTCCAATTAATCTTCGAATTTTAGGATTCTCATTTATGTAATTATTAGTATATTTTTGATTAAATAATTTAGATGATGTTTTTATTATATTTTTTATTTCATTTTGATATTTGTCTGTGGGATCTTTATTTATTTCTGTATATTATAAAATATAAAGGGCTATAATTATTTAAATGTTTATAATATAACAACAATCTTGATAAATTTAAACAGTTATATTATGCCCTGTAACCCGTTATTTATGTATTTCGATTCCCAAAGATACCCAAATGGGTAATCCATTCTTGTTTAAATAACATTAGATAAAACCTAGTACTTTAATATCAGAAACATTGCGGTCTGATTAAACATAATTAGATTATTATTTTCATATTTAGACAAACTGATTAATAAGAAAATGTAAAATTCGTGAATAAAACAATTTTCCAGGAATCGTTTCTGCTGTTGACGTATTAATTGGGATGTTTTACTTCCTTGGGTTGCGCAGAAAATTATAAGATTTCTATCGTTATACAAAGAAAAGTACAGTAAGTCGTCCTATAGACTTCTAAGGCTTTTATTATGCCTATACTCATTTTAAAACTTATTTTCCAATTTTAATTTTACTTGAAACTCTAATTTTATTCGAGTAATATTCATGGTAAAATATTGAAATGAATATATCACGTATAAACGTGAGAAATATATTAAATATGGTGATTTCTTGTAATATAGTTAATAAATTAAATATATGTCAAAAACAAGAATACTTTTAATGAATATATTTATTCAAAGATTTTCACCGATAAAATAGTACCAGCATCTTCAGGAGAATAATTATCTAATCCTTAGATTATTATCTGAAGATAAATTATCTAAACATTAGATAATTATTTTCCTGCAGATGCTGGTACTATTTTATCGGCGAAAAGCTTTGAATAAATATATTCATTAAAAGTATTGATGTTTTAGGAATATTTTTTATTTATTATATATATATATATATATATATATATATATATATATATATATATATATATATATATATATATAGGAATATGTAAACTTGTGTATTAATATATATATATATATATATATATATGTGTGTGTGTGTGTGTGTATAAATATACACATATATCTATATATATATATATATATATATATATATATAAATAAATAAATATATATATATATATATTCTTGATATTTAACGTTATCCATTGTTTTTCCGTTGCACTGACTTTATGAATATATATGACTTTATATATATATATATATATATATATATATATATATATATATATATATATATATATATAGATATAAATATATATATATATATATATATATATATATATATATATATATATATATATATATAGGCCTATATATATTGATTAGTTAATACGCAAATGTAACCGAACACTTGGCCTTGAGAGATCCCACGAGATTTCTCGTGCACTACTACTTCCTAAAACATGTTACGTATTCAGAATGTTCTATACTTCAACAGCCTAATTAATATGTCTACACATATGACGATGAAGCTAATTTATCATCGAATTGATCTAATATCGACCGTCTCATACAAGTCAATGTTTTGACAGTCCTTATCATGTTTATAGGAACGTGTTTTATACTGAGACCATACCTCCCGTCTTGCCTACTGCGATATCTCAAGGCCAAGTGCAGGGTTACGAGATCTGCAATATACATCTGTTCATATTGCAGTGCATAATATCACAGTTCCGACTTTTAGACAGATTATCATCTAGCAATGACGAAGTGAACCTAACAACAGTGGAAGTGCGAAAAATCCATCTGTTGAACTTCAACTGTGTTGGGTTCACTTCGTCTATAATTGTTAAGATTCTAGCAAAACGTTGGAACCGCGATTTTATGCACTGCAAAATAAACAGATGTAGGGTCATCCGGATATTAAATGGTAATCATACTCTTCCATCCGTGGAGGAATATGTATCAACGAACACAGAGATACAGAATATGTAGTGACTTACTGTAGCCATGTATTGTAATTCTTGTTTCGGGATTCGTCCCTGCATCAGTCTTTAGACGTGACGATACTACCAGAGTGGTGTTTCCTCTATTGGTTCTGTGACATAGCTTTCAATCTTTATTATATCTCTAACTCTTTTATTTCTTCGTATGCTGTTAAATCTAGAAACTCTATTAGATCTTTTCAGAGGTTCATTTAATTTAATAGAATTTTCTTTATTTTAGTTTTGTTAATATGGCACACTACTATCCTCCCAACTGCATGTTTTTGTATACAGTGTTGACAAGCGTGGGATTTTAATAGCAGCTGTACGTGGTTCCCATTGGAAATTACAGTAATATGAATGTTTTAAAACATTTTATATAAATTGTGTTTTTTCAGTTTTATTTTCAACATAAAATATTAGTAGTCACAATTAAATGAAAATGTTCTGGTAATTTAGTAATTAAAAAAGCTTACACGGTTTATTCTAGTAAGTTAATTACCTACGAAAGATAATTACCTATGTAAGTTAACTATTATTTGTAAATTATTGAAGTTAAATTATTTTAAGAAAAATTTTTAAATTGTATATATTATTACGATCTTAAATGAATAAAATAATCTCTTATTATATATATATATATATATATATATATATATATATATATATATATATATATACATTTAAATTGGCCTATTTCTAAGATGTGTATTTATAATTCCACACTTATAAAAATAAAACTTTACTAGTGCTATTTTAAAAATAGAAGATGATTGTTACTTGTGTTATTTATTTGTTTAATTACAAAGTGGGCTGGAAGTTGACCTCGGTTTAGAACATCAGGTAATGACTATTCCCACGAGAGCAATGTTTCTCTCCGCCCCTCCCCTCTTAGCTACAGAGGATTTTGTGCTCCCGCTTCTAATATTACCTTGCATGGGCAAGGTATGTAAGGTGAATTTCGGAAATGTCACCCTGGTCATAGCTATATGTTCATAGAAGCTTTAAAAACTTAAAGTAAAATCTTCTATATTATTTATATTTCTTTCTACTTATTTAATTAGAGGTTACTTTGCTGTCCTACACAGTAACAACTGCAATAATAAATTGTAAGAAAAGATAGAAAGCATTCTCGAGTATGCATCGTATTCAACCACGTATATA
>JBAIZL010000010.1:36076591-36111591 GCA_036971475.1 Prosapia bicincta | reverse complement strand
ATTCAAGTAGCAAACAAAACTCATATTAGTACTGAACTAGAAAACTAGTACTAGAACTCAAAATAAAACTAGAACTAGTAGAGGAGTTTCCTCTTTCTTTCTTTTAAAATAACGTGAACTTTCTTCAGGCATAGAATGAACTAGCAATAAAATTTTTTTCCTACTTGAGTCAACAGTGAAAAATTTTATTTTAGTTTCTTTTTTTTTTTATTATTACCAATTATATAAATATGTATATACAAATATAAGAATAACAATATTAAAAGAAAAAAATTGAAAGCGAATTTCCTTGATATTTTTCATTTCCTTTTCTATGTATGGTGTTGGACTATTAGTTTTGGTTGTTACTACTTATATCCTTTTTTTTCTTTCATTGCTTGTATTGAGATGTAGTTTCTTTTCGACTTATTTTTGCATTGTCCAATTTTATAACAAGGTTCGATAACGTTAATCCAGTTTGTTTGTTTATTTTATTCTTTTCATTCATTATTAATCCTAGAGATTTAACAATTATTATATTGTTTGGTAACCATGGCAACAGTTTAAGGTTGTACAATGAAGGTTTCCCCGACAAACAGATGGGGCAAAAGAAAAACGCATAGTCAACTTTGAGAA
This sequence comes from Prosapia bicincta, assembly GCA_036971475.1. Taxonomy (NCBI): domain Eukaryota; kingdom Metazoa; phylum Arthropoda; class Insecta; order Hemiptera; family Cercopidae; genus Prosapia; species Prosapia bicincta. The sequence goes on along the minus strand of JBAIZL010000010.1, from coordinate 36,110,976 downwards.
GTACATTTCAGAGCTATGGGAAAGTTCGTTCAGTGCCAAATCGCCGAACCTCGAATATGAAGATACACAGTTCGAATCCGACCTAGACCTCCAAATTTTTATAATTTAGTTATTGAACTAAATATTTGAAAAACTGTGTTAACATCAATTGTTATCACTACAAATTGAACAAAATGTATTTAAAATTCGCATATATATATATATATATATATATATATATATATATATATATATATATATATATATATATATATAAAGAGAGAGTGTGAGCTAATAGAAAGAATTTTAAAAAAACCTGCACTTTAAACTAATGTATTTAGTTAGGGCTATATTTTGAGGGAATAGATAAATCGAGTTTCTTGAGGCAATGTAACTCATTAAGATATTAAACGTTTTAATTTAAATTTTCAATACTATTAAATCATGTTTGAAGGTCGAATTATAATTCGTTAATTTTTACTTATATTACGTGTTCAACACGTAGCTAAGTTATATTTAAATAATATCGTAGAGTTTCTGTAATAAATCTTTTCACTTCAATCCATGTAAAGGGCGTTCAGGCATCGCATGCTTCAACATCATGAGTTTGCTAAGCACTATAGCATGGTGTGTGCTATTTTTTCAGTGTGTTTTACAAAAATATTTAAAATCTATCATAATAAATAAGTTTTGTGTTTAGTATTTATATTTTATGTTTTATTAAATGTTCAATTAAAATAAGTTTTAGCAATTAAAAATAATTAAATATTTCATAAAAAGTTTTAAAAATCTTTTTATGCCACTAAGCTTGAAAAATAGTATCTTCATGGTGTGTGTAGCTAAATTCTAATTGTAATTATCAAGTTTATACAGGGATGTATGCTTTTTCGATTTCTCAATAACTATATTTGATTTATACAATAATTATATAATAATTAACATAGCTTGGTGTTCTGTTGTGTATAATACAGTTTAGTTCTCTTTGGTTAGACATGGTACAATACGTTTAGGCTAAGTTCCCTTTATTTTAGATTCCGCTTAAGTTTAGATCAGGGTACATGGTCTATGGCATTTAAATAGGTTTAATTATTGTATAATGTGTTTTGTTAAGTTATTATTGTTAATGGTATTTATTTTTTACTATTTGATCAATTGCTACAGCTTTTTTTTTGAAATAAGTTGTATATTTTTGCTTACTTTTTTTAATTTTGATTTTGTTTTATTAAATACTGAATATTTTATATAAATTATGAATATTAAAATACTGTAATATAAGTTCATAACAAACTACAAGACACATTGTCCAAAATTAGTTTATAAAAATTAATTTATAATAAAATTTACTTGTTACAGCTTATTTTCTAATGGACATTGGATTGAATATCACGACCAAAGGTAATGTATAACAGGATACAAGCTTATTTATTCATTTACTTTAAATTTCGCAAGTACTATTTCCTCATTGCTTTAGCTCCTATACAATTTCTTCCATAAGATTCAGTTATGACTTATGAGCATTTGAAGTAATTAGAAAAACCATAGTTTTCTAAAACCAACCCAACTTTGCCCCTCACGCTGGATAAATCCATCTACGATACATAATTATTATTTTCGAAATTCTCTTTAGAATTCTTTAAAATTTACTGATGACAAATGAAAAAATATATACGGATATATATTTTATTACATGAGACTTTTTCTTCGTGGTATTATTTTATTCTATTTTTTCTTCGTTTAATTTTTTTTCAGCTTGTTTCCAATTGTGTTATTTGACGTCATAGTTTGCTTATATGCCTAAAACTAATTCATTGTCTCTTTCTAAAACTATTTTGTAGATAATTTTATAGTTTCATAACGTTTTTGTATGTTCCAAATTAATTGGAAATATTTTTTTAAATTTCTATCAAGTTATGAAAGACCATACTACACAGGCCAATAACTTTAATAGGTAATATAATAAAATGTCAGTAACATTTGCTGATGACGTTTTGAAATAAATTTATTCTCTCTATTAGGCTTATAAGAAACTAATTTTCGTCCGTCCTTGAATAATATTTTACGTTCACTGTCTTTTTAATAATTTTGTGTTTGATTAGTTGATACTTAGCGCAAGTACAATATTTAACATTAACTATGAAATATAAGCAATGCCTAAGTTTTATGTCTCTAAGCGCTGGCTAGAATGAGTTTTAAAAAATAATGTTTTTAAAAATTATACTTGTAAACTGATAATTGACTCTTTTCCTATTTAGTCTCCCATAAAAATTGTAACGGATGTTATTGAATAAAACTAGCAGAGTTGCGCAAATTGTGGCAACGGTTTATAATTTTACAAATTGGATTTTATTTAGTTATAACTCTTAAAACATTTAATATTCACTTCTAGCTTACAGTTGAGGCGTAATGAAACGTCTGTCTGTAACGCAATAGAAGTTTATAAATCCGTTACAGTTAAAGTGTTTTAAAATTCCAAGTTAAACAATTAAAATTAGCAGAATATTCTTGAATTAATACTTAAGGTTTATTTACTTGAAATGCAAGGTATTTGTGCGGTGGTAAAATAATGACATTTAAATTCAATTAAAGCAAATCATAAACTTTATTTTAAAATAGACAGATGAAATAAATTAAAATCATGACACATAAATTTCTTTAACACTCAGTTACAGATTATGAAACCTTTTTTTTTTTTACATTACTTATAAATTTTTAAGGATAGCAATCCTTCAATTAATAAAATTTATCAATGGCTGAAAATGAACATATATTCGAGTTTACTTGCTTTTCTTGTATAATCAAGTTTAATAATTTAATGTGAACATATTAGCACCAAAAGGTGCGTAATTATAATTATGCTTATTAATTAAAAAGTTCAATGTTCATAATTTAGAAATTCTGCTTCGAAATGTTTTAAATTTTGAAATTAAGTTTTAAAAGTTTTAAAATCGCCCACTTAGCTGTGTTAACTTGTCGCAACTTCCCTTCCATCTCGGGGTAAATCTCGGTAAAGCCTGCTCTCATCTTCGTGAATAAACGTCGGGAAAACCATGAATAAGTCTGCAACCCATCTTGTATCTGGTATTGTAAGCCGCCTTCTATGCCATGATTTAAAAAAAGAAATACTTTATATTAATTAAAATAAAAGGAAACTAAATACATCTTCTTGCCATTTGGAGACGTCCTTCCCTGGTTACATCCTGGCCTAATGAGACAGATAAATTGAAAGCAAGCAGCCTTCCTACTTACCGCGCATCCACGGGGCGCATGCATAGCTAGGTTACTTATTATTTTAAATTTTTCTCGATAGATGTCACTATCAGCCAGAGATCTCATTAAAAATATTTATCATACATAACAATTTTTTTACATAGTTATACATTATTACAATTTGGAATTTATTCTCGTTTATTTTCTGAAATTGCAAATTTAATATGTAACACCGTCTAAAGTGTGTTACAAAATGTTTTAAAAAAGTAATTTTTATTCAAGGTAACCTCGTTTCTGCATTCTTAAACACTACAACTTTAAAAAATCTTACACGAAGAGAGGTCACAGATTTGTCTGAAGGGGAATCTGTGACCGGACCTTGTAGCATGTTTGACATAGGGGATGCTGAGAAGCAAGAGTTTTACTCGCCGAACTACCCCAACAACTACCCTAACCATTCCGACTGCACCAGACGATTAGTGGGTGAGTAGGCTTTGCTAGTGTCTGCAGTGACTTGTTATTATTTTAGTAATTATGATGGCATTTGTTATTCAATATACGTTTGCCTTATAATTTTATAAATATATTTAGTTAAGGTACCACTAACATTGTAGAATATTTGTATGTTATAATTAATAATAAACAGCCTCCAAAATGTAAGTACTGTCTTGGAGAAATAGGTCATACTCCAGTAACACGAAAATATTTGGTTTATTGTTCTTCATGCTACACATGTATTTACAATATGAATTATAATACGGACAGAATGTATAGATAAAATGTTCATGCTAGGTGAGATAAAAATTATTTTGGATACTTAATTCAGCTCATAAGTACCTAAATTTGGGATTTGAATTAAAAAATATGTCATTTATAAAGGTATATGTTTAATGTTAAAATTTCACTTATAAATATTAATCTGATTTCTGTTATTCTGGGAAACCTAGAAATTTTGTTTTTGCTGTTATTTAATTAATAGAAAGAGTCACTCATATTTTTATAAATCACATATATACAACCCTTAAAAATATATTTTGTGACAACTGGAAGGAGTTACTTTTAAAATTTTGAAAATTTCAATTCAGTTAATAAATGCCAGTTCTATAATAAGTAGCTACATAGTAAAAGTGCCTTAGTAAGATATAAACATTCGAGCTTTGGCTGTAAAACTGTAAAAAGGACGCAAAAGTGAGAACAGCTTAGTCTTATAATAATACAAAAACCAAATGCAGAATTTGTATTTTTAAAACTGTAAAGATTTTAAAAAGCTCATAATCCCTGATTATATAAATACAGTTATACAATACAGTATGTATACTGTATCCACATGACACAAACACTCTATCATACACAGACTAATCAACATACCTATGGACAATGAAGACAAAATAAACGAAATCAACACAATAAAATACATACTCTATAAAACGTATACAAACACACCTTGATATAAACCTAATGAGCAAAGAACAACATACACTTGACAAAACCAAAACAACAGTAACACACAAACACAAAAATATATACCAATAACATATCACAACAAATCAAACAAAACAAACATAAATGAAAAGTAGCATTTAACACATCCAACACAACTAAGAAACACCTTCACAGTACAAAATCACAACACAGGGTTGGAGAATACAAGATTACATGCAACGACTGCCCCAGCTTTTAAATAGGTCAAACAGGGGAAACTTAAAACCATGATTCAAAGTACACATAAAAAATAAAACACACAACGCAAATGAAACTTCGCCATACATATACAAAACACACTACACTCATACACCACAATATTGACGCTAATCTAAAAAAGTTACAACATGAAAAAATACAACAAACAGAACACTACAGAAAACTAAGAGACATTCAAGCACCAAAAAATTGACCACAACAGATTATAAACGACAAAACACACTCACAATCAAATACTATATTTGAACACATAATCAACAACTACTTTATTAACAATAACACACCACAGACCAATATATCACGCCTGAGCAACAGTCTTGTCCGTTACTCACAGCATTGAACACTGCACTGACTAGTGCGAAATGCGTCTGCTGAAAAATATCAGTAAGTAGTGGTTTTTTGCTAAGTTATAAAGAAGTGTTAATATATAAGAAAAACCTCAAGATGTACAATACAAAAACTGCAAATAAAAAATATTGAAAAAAACTTATAAACACACACGTTATAATAAAAGTAATATAATATTATTAATAACATTAAGAAAAGTATTTGGAGCAAGAGATTTATTAACTATCCACATATTATGTAAGATACTATTAAATTTGTGCTTTTTAAAAATCCCAATACTGGTCACATTCTATTAAATGATAATATTTTTTTACCGCTACCATCTGTTTCAAACTACAAAACAATAGATTCAAATAATTTACAAATTAGATTGACAATGTATTTTATCGTATCACAACTTTTATTTAAAATCATCAATCACATTCAATGGCCAATAATAATCCTAATTTAAATGGAGTGAATTTGCATAATTCGTTTTCAGTGTCGTAACTTTATATTTACATAATGTTGTATAAATAGATGCTTTAGTGAAGGTAGAGTCTTGTAAAATTACAATATACATCTATATTGTCAATGCAGTGTTTAAAACAACCCTGAAATGAAATTTCGTGCATGTCAGAGAAAGTTCCCATCTCTTGAGTAATCTCCCCATAAATCATATTTTTGTCACTTCTCTCTTTCCCCTCAACAACCCATTCTAAATATTAACTTTTTATTATAGAGACTTTCCATGCTATCTCCCTAATAAATGAACGCTGGAGAAAAAAACGACTACTGTCGCTGCGGAATTTTAAAAAGTTTGCTTCAGGTTTTTTTTATTAAATTGTCCTTACAGTCATTTTACAATGAGGGTTGAAAAGTGACGCCACTAACCCCAGAGCTTCCCAATTGTGACGTAGTCTTTTGTGATTTTACATAATGGCGTTACTGTTTATAAATTGCTTTTAAAAGGTAAAATCCTTTCGGACTAAATTGAGTTTCTCCTTTTATTTATGATAAATATTACTAAGATATTCTTTTCACGTTAAGTCCTAAAGTCATCAGAATATAATCAGTTGCGATAATGAACTGTCTAAAAATATTTCATTACTTTATTGCCCGTCCTTTACTAATTACGTATTATTGTTGCTTTATCAATCAGATCATAGTAAGCTAGTTATAATGGTAAATACAAGACTCATTATTTCCAATTACCAGTTTAATACAGCCTAGTTTCGGCGACAACGACGCCAGAATCAGTGATGTGCTTATATAGATGATGAAAACTTTATTGTAGAAACTAGTCCGTTAAGGAAACCCTGTTATTAGTGGTAATGTGGTATGATTTGCTAGCATTTACTTTTGACCATTATATATTCATAAAGAATATTAAAGAGTATCAGTATAAAATAGTTAAATGTTTTATTAAGATCTGCATGTCTGTTAAGGTTTTATTACATGGTCGTTATGACAGAGAAATCATCACTATTGTTCTTCCTTGGTAATAAGGCTTTCTTATTTCATAACCTATTCCGACCTATAATAAACATAAGGCCATAAAAATGAACATTTCTCAATAGCTAGTAGATGCTAAATTCGTCAATGTTATAGAAACGTTTTATAAAATAATTTTTACGTTTAAAAACCTAAAAGTTTCTGTAAGTTAGAAAAAAAATGTAATAAGTTATTAAAAAGTTCCTGAAATTAAAAGAAAGTCAGAAATAATTTATGATCACCCACATTCTTAAAATGTTTTATCAGTAATAAATCAATATAGTGTCCGAAAAAAATAACAATTCAAACGGCATAGGTGCCTAAAAGGTAATAAGCAAAAACGATTTTCTGAAATAATTTGTAGTTTGTCATTGTTTAAACATTATTATTTAATAACAAACAAATGACGTACACAAAACTCACAAATTAATAACGTGTTTACTCAGACGCGTTTCAATTTTAACGTCATCATCATCAGTGAGTGTCATTACTACAAACTTACAACTAACTAATTGACTTTGTCATTGAAAAGGGTCTGAGTAAATAAATGATTAATTCAAAAAGATAAAAGTCAAAATATTGAACTAAAAATCTCACAGAAAATTAGTTTTTAATAAACACACACACACAACAAACTAGTTTCGGCGACAAAATCGCCTTCCTCAGTGCTTGGCTTCTACTAACAAATTGTCAAACTATCGTACAAGTCAAATAAATATTTAATATTATAAATAATGTTATATAATAAAAAATATATTATACATATATAATTTTTTGTGAGATTTTGAGTTCACTATTATGACCTTTTACCTTTTTGAATAGTTCTCACTAGCTAAGCTATAATTAACTAAATGATCAGTTTGTAAGTTTTGCGTACGTCTTTTATTTGCTACATAACCTCACAAGCTAAGCTCAAAGAATAGTTGGTATTATTATTTAAGGTACATATTTAAAGAGTACAATGGAATTTCACTAAACAATAATTTAATAATTCAGACTAGTTTCCGCGACGATGTCATCTTCATTACTACTAGTGTTTGCTAATCACTGATGAGGGCGACATATTCGCCGATGATTGTCTAAGTTGTTAAACTATTGTTTAGTGAGATTTTACTACAGTCTTCTAGTATTTTACTTTTGGTTGGTGGCTCTCACTAGACAAACCCTAATTGGCTATAGACTGTACAGTTATTACAACAAATTAGCTATTTATAATATTTTACATTTGGGACTTGGATATTGTATTCTTTTAAAGGAGGCTAAGTTTACATCACTGATAACCAACAGTGACATCTACGAACGTCAAGAATTATATCCTTTAATCTGATTAATCAATACTAATTGATTAAAACACATTTTTTTAAAAACTAATGATTACCGCAGTTTCAGTGTTACTGAAACATGCTCTGAAGTTATTCTGCTCAAATCCTCAATATTTCAAAAATCAAACTTTTAAATTAACTGACACCAAAATATGTTATTATAGTAAAGTTAATAAAGTGGATTGAAAAATAGGTAAAAGAAATCATGCCTCAAGGTGGGACGAAAAGGCGACAAATACGTAACGAGTGGCTCCGTAACAGCGTGCTAGAGTTATCAAGGACTTGACAGCTCCCCACTAATGGCAGTGATCATTATTTTATCGCAAAGTTCGAACCGTTTTCACCGCATTGGGTTTCCAATTCACGCATATTGCTCAATGTGATGGCATTTGTACTATTTTCTGTCATATGGAAGAGCTTTAGGCATTTTATTGGAAAGTGTAGCGTTTGAAAATGTCTAAGAGATTTATTTTTAACTCAAGTATATTACTGGTAATACGATATTTGAGTGGTACTTGAGATTAAAATGGAAAACAGAGTTGTGATAGTAATAACAATATTCCTTCTAGACCCCATGTTGATCTAGGAGGCCTAAATTGCGTCTTATATTTTTTTAAAAATATGTAAGTACGTTTTTTGGGATTGACATAAGGAGTCTGTAAAAATGTACATGAGTTATTTGCAGTTTTTGTGATGTACATCTTCAGGTTTCTCTATAATTACACTTTTGATACTAACTTGGCCAAAAAAACCACTACTTACTGATATTTACTACCAGACGCGTTTCGCACTAGGTCAGTGCATTATCCAGTGCTGTGAGTCACGAACAAGAATATTGCTCAAATGTGTTGCTAATGCGGGTCTGTGGTGTGCTACTGTCCATAGAGTAGTTGTTTGTAATTACTATTTGATTGTGAGTTTGTTTTGTCGGTCAGCATGTGTTATGGGTAGTATTTGTGGTGTTTGTACATCTCATAGTTTTCTGTTGTGTTTAGGTTGTCTGCTGGAAAATATCAGTAAGTAGTTTTTATGCAAAGTTAATGCCAAAAGAGTAAATACGTATTTCCTAATTTTTCTGCAACATCAATTCCTAGAGATAATGTAAAAGTTAATTAATTTTAGTGTCTTCAATAAGGAACAGATATTCATGTACAGTGTAAAAACTAAATTCAACAATATAAATAAAAATAGTTACTGAATCTGAAAGGATTAATAAACCCCCCTAATTACAGTAATGGAAATATAATTTATATAATAATATAATCTTTACAAATATAATAACATAATAATAATAAAATTATATAGTACATATTTTTTTAAATATAAATAAATCATAACTTATTTAATTAGACAGAGCCCAGCTTTATAACTATATCCCTTCTGTAGGCTTGCTAGTGTTTACACCTAAGTCGCGTATGTCTTACGTTCTTCTGAAATTTGTTTAGCAATGCAGCATAGGCTTCAGATTCTGCAGAAATACTTCCAGCTTGACGAACAATATCAACTCGAGGATAAAATGTTTTTGGCATAAATGTCTCTGACTATCGCCGGGAAAGGAAATAAATTGTTTGTTGTAACAGAACCAAGTAGAAAACAGTTTTTTGTTGAAATGATTCTTCTCTTTTTGTTTTAATCTGATTATGAATATTAAAAAAAAATTAACAAAATGCTTTGTTAGCAGTACACATCTAGTAGTTTTATTTTAATCTTGTTTTTTCAACAGTTTAATAACATTAAAAAGAAACCTTTCAGCTTTGTTTCCGATAGTATTGTTTTAAAAATGTTACATTATTATTTTAATAATGTAATGTTACCATACATTATTGGTTGATACTTCATGAACCTCTTTTATATTTTTACAATATGACAGTTTTATTATTTATATTTTATTTTACATAAACACCGTCTCAATTACTACTAATTATGCGACTTTAATCTATCTGTATGTTTTACTAAAACTCTCTCCAGTTTAAAATAATAAAACTATTCAACATCTTTCTTTCAAGTAAATAGAAATAATTATATTTAGACATCTTTTCATAAATTGAATCTTCATTGTATTTATATTAATATAAAATGTATTTTACTATACATCATGTAGTTACTAAGTATATAACTATTATAAAGTATTGGGCCCAAATTTAAGTGGTATCGTGTTCATAAAAATGAAAAATAAAAGAAGTTTTATTTGTGAAATGTTTGTTTTAGTTATTTAGGTTATATGTGAGTTATTTATTAATTATAGTAGCTATTTAGTGATTAGTTTTTATATTAAAAGTATACCAATCGCATATGCACCGCAAACATACTGATTTATCAAGAGCATATAACAACAAAGCAGTTAAAAGTACATATTTTTATATCTTGTATCGCTCTTCGAGAAGGATTACGTTTCATGTAAGCGTGTTGATCAAATAAATGTATCTATTGTGAGTAAATATTTTACAAATTATACTGAAACGTTATAAATTGTTATACTTGATGTTATTGAAAATCCTCCCCCTGTGATTGTTTACTCTACATATTTTAGTAGAAAGAAATATATTTCAATTTAATTTAGATTTTATGATAAAATAAATATAAATTACTGAGCTTTAAAAACTAAAACGTTAATATTTTTATACGGTAATATACCTTATAATTATAATTTGCTAATAGTTCATGTCTTATTGTGGATGTAATAGAAGTATTAACATTTCATAAACGTGTTTTGAAATAAATGTGATTAGTGTGTTCACAGTCGGATTCGTAAAGACCAAACTCACATGATGCTTAATTAGTGAAACACAAGCATCAAACTTGCAAACTTAATGCTTCCTTGTCAAACTCACACTATGCTTGTTTAGTGAAACACAAACATTAAACTTGCAAACTTGATGCTTACTTGTCAACCTGACACGATGCTTGTTTAGTGAAACGCAAGCATCACATCTGCAAACTTGATGCTTACTTGTCAAACTGACACGGTGCTTGTTTAGTGAAACGCAAGCATCACACTTGCAAACTTGATGTTTGCTTGTCAAACTCACACGATGCTTGTTTAGTGAAATGCAAGCATCACACTTGCAAACTTGTTGCTTGCTTGTCAAACTCACACAATGCTTGTTTAGTGAAACGCAAGCATCACATCTGCAAACTTGATGCTTACTTGTCAAACTGACACGGTGCTTGTTTAGTGAAACGCAAGCATCACACTTGCAAACTTGATGTTTGCTTGTCAAACTCACGCCATGCTTGTTTAGTGAAATGCAAGCATCACACTTGCAAACTTGTTGCTTGCTTGTCAAACTCACACGATGCTTGTTTAGTGAAACGCAAGCATCACACTTGCAAACTTGATGCTTGCTTGTCAAACTCACACGATGCTTGTTTAGTGAAACACAAACATCAAACTTGCAAACTTGATGCTTGCTTGTCAAACTCACACGATGCTTGTTTAGTGAAACGCAAGCATCACACTTGCAAACTTGATGCTTGCTTGTCAAACTCACACGATGCTTGTTTAGTGAAACACAAACATCAAGCTTGCAAACTTGATGCTTGCTTGTCAAACTCACACGATGCTTGTTTAGTGAAACACAAACATCAAACTTGCAAACTTGATGCTTGCTTGTCAAACTCACACGATGCTTGTTTAGTGAAACGCAAGCATCACACTTGCAAACTTGATGCTTGCTTTTCAAACTCACACGATGCTTGTTTAGTGAAACACAAACATCAAACTTGCAAACTTGTTGCTTGCTTGTCAAACTCACACGATGCTTGTTTAGTGAAACGCAAGCATCACACTTGCAAACTTGATGCTTGCTCGTCAATCTCACACGATGCTTGTTTAGTGAAACACAAGCAACAAACTTGCAAACTTGATGCTTGCTTGTCAAACTCACACGATGCTTGTTTAGTGAAACACAAACATCAAACTTGCAAACTTGATCCTTGCTTGTCAAACTCACACGATGCTTGTTTAGTGAAACACAAGCATCAAACTTGCAAACTTGATGCTTGCTTGTCAAACTCACACGATGCTTGTTTAGTGAAACACAAACATCAAACTTGCAAATTTGATGCTTGCTTGTCAAACTCACACGATGCTTGTTTAGTGAAACACAAACATCAAACTTACAAATTTGATGCTTGCTTGTCAAACTCACACGATGCTTGTTTAGTGAAACGCAAGCATCACACTTGCAAACTTGATGCTTGCTTGTCAAACTCACACGATACTTGTTTAGTGAAACACAAAAATCAAACTTGCAAACTTGTTGCTTGCTTGTCAAACTCACACGATGCTTGTTTAGTGAAACGCAAGCATCACATCTGCAAACTTGATGCTTACTTGTCAAACTGACACGGTGCTTGTTTAGTGAAACGCAAGCATCACACTTGCAAACTTGATGTTTGCTTGTCAAACTCACGCCATGCTTGTTTAGTGAAATGCAAGCATCACACTTGCAAACTTGTTGCTTGCTTGTCAAACTCACACGATGCTTGTTTAGTGAAACGCAAGCATCACACTTGCAAACTTGATGCTTGCTTGTCAAACTCACACGATGCTTGTTTAGTGAAACACAAACATCAAACTTACAAATTTGATGCTTGCTTGTCAAACTCACACGATGCTTGTTTAGTGAAACGCAAGCATCACACTTGCAAACTTGATGCTTGCTTGTCAAACTCACACGATACTTGTTTAGTGAAACACAAAAATCAAACTTGCAAACTTGTTGCTTGCTTGTCAAACTCACACGATGCTTGTTTAGTGAAACGCAAGCATCACATCTGCAAACTTGATGCTTACTTGTCAAACTGACACGGTGCTTGTTTAGTGAAACGCAAGCATCACACTTGCAAACTTGATGTTTGCTTGTCAAACTCACGCCATGCTTGTTTAGTGAAATGCAAGCATCACACTTGCAAACTTGTTGCTTGCTTGTCAAACTCACACGATGCTTGTTTAGTGAAACGCAAGCATCACACTTGCAAACTTGATGCTTACTTGTCAAACTGACACGGTGCTTGTTTAGTGAAACGCAAGCATCACACTTGCAAACTTGATGTTTGCTTGTCAAACTCACGCCATGCTTGTTTAGTGAAATGCAAGCATCACACTTGCAAACTTGTTGCTTGCTTGTCAAACTCACACGATGCTTGTTTAGTGAAACGCAAGCATCACACTTGCAAACTTGATGCTTGCTTGTCAAACTCACACGATGCTTGTTTAGTGAAACACAAACATCAAACTTGCAAACTTGATGCTTGCTTGTCAAACTCACACGATGCTTGTTTAGTGAAACGCAAGCATCACACTTGCAAACTTGATGCTTGCTTGTCAAACTCACACGATGCTTGTTTAGTGAAACACAAACATCAAGCTTGCAAACTTGATGCTTGCTTGTCAAACTCACACGATGCTTGTTTAGTGAAACACAAACATCAAACTTGCAAACTTGATGCTTGCTTGTCAAACTCACACGATGCTTGTTTAGTGAAACGCAAGCATCACACTTGCAAACTTGATGCTTGCTTTTCAAACTCACACGATGCTTGTTTAGTGAAACACAAACATCAAACTTGCAAACTTGTTGCTTGCTTGTCAAACTCACACGATGCTTGTTTAGTGAAACGCAAGCATCACACTTGCAAACTTGATGCTTGCTCGTCAATCTCACACGATGCTTGTTTAGTGAAACACAAGCAACAAACTTGCAAACTTGATGCTTGCTTGTCAAACTCACACGATGCTTGTTTAGTGAAACACAAACATCAAACTTGCAAACTTGATCCTTGCTTGTCAAACTCACACGATGCTTGTTTAGTGAAACACAAGCATCAAACTTGCAAACTTGATGCTTGCTTGTCAAACTCACACGATGCTTGTTTAGTGAAACACAAACATCAAACTTGCAAATTTGATGCTTGCTTGTCAAACTCACACGATGCTTGTTTAGTGAAACACAAGCATCACACTTGCAAACTTGATGCTTGCTTGTCAAACTCACACGATGCTTGTTTAGTGAAACACAAACATCAAACTTACAAATTTGATGCTTGCTTGTCAAACTCACACGATGCTTGTTTAGTGAAACGCAAGCATCACACTTGCAAACTTGATGCTTGCTTGTCAAACTCACACGATACTTGTTTAGTGAAACACAAAAATCAAACTTGCAAACTTGTTGCTTGCTTGTCAAACTCACACGATGCTTGTTTAGTGAAACGCAAGCATCACACTTGCAAACTTGATGCTTGCTCGTCAAACTCACACGATGCTTGTTTAGTGAAACACAAGCATCAAACTTGCAAACTTGATGCTTGCTTGTCAAACTCACACGATGCTTGTTTAGTGAAACACAAACATCAAACTTGCAAACTTGATGCTTGCTTGTCAAACTCACACAATGCTTGTTTAGTGAAACACAAACATCAAACTTGCAAATTTGATGATTGCTTGTCAAACTCACACAATGCTTGTTTAGTGAAACACAAGCATCACACTTGCAAACTTGTTGCTTGCTTGTCAAACTCACACGATGCTTGTTTAGTGAAACACAAACATCAAACTTGCAAATTTGATGATTGCTTGTCAAACTCACACGATGCTTGTTTAGTGAAATGCAAGCATCACACTTGCAAACTTGTTGCTTGCTTGTCAAACTCACACGATGCTTGTTTAGTGAAACACAAGCATCAAACTTGCAAACTTGATGCTTGCTTGTCAAACTCACACGATGCTTGTTTAGTGAAACACAAACATCAAACTTGCAAACTTGATGCTTGCTTGTCAAACTCACACGATGCTTGTTTAGTGAAACGCAAGCATCACACTTGCAAACTTGATGCTTGCTTGTCAAACTCACACGATGCTTGTTTAGTGAAACACAAACATCAAACTTGCAAACTTGTTGCTTGCTTGTCAAACTCACACGATGCTTGTTTAGTGAAACGCAAGCATCACACTTGCAAACTTGATGCTTGATCGTCAAACTCACACGATGCTTGTTTAGTGAAACACAAGCATCAAACTTGCAAACTTGATGCTTGCTTGTCAAACTCACACGATGCTTGTTTAGTGAAACACAAGCATCAAACTTGCAAATTTGATGCTTGCTTTTTAAACTCACACAATGCTTGTTTAGTGAAACACAAACATCAAACTTGCAAACTTGATGCTTGCTTGTCAAACTCACACAATGCTTGTTTAGTGAAACACAAACATCAAACTTGCAAATTTGATGATTGCTTGTCAAACTCACACAATGCTTGTTTAGTGAAACACAAGCATCACACTTGCAAACTTGTTGCTTGCTTGTCAAACTCACACGATGCTTGTTTAGTGAAACACAAACATCAAACTTGCAAATTTGATGATTGCTTGTCAAACTCACACGATGCTTGTTTAGTGAAATGCAAGCATCACACTTGCAAACTTGTTGCTTGCTTGTCAAACTCACACGATGCTTGTTTAGTGAAACACAAGCATCAAACTTGCAAACTTGATGCTTGCTTGTCAAACTCACACGATGCTTGTTTAGTGAAACACAAACATCAAACTTGCAAACTTGATGCTTGCTTGTCAAACTCACACGATGCTTGTTTAGTGAAACGCAAGCATCACACTTGCAAACTTGATGCTTGCTTGTCAAACTCACACGATGCTTGTTTAGTGAAACACAAACATCAAACTTGCAAACTTGTTGCTTGCTTGTCAAACTCACACGATGCTTGTTTAGTGAAACGCAAGCATCACACTTGCAAACTTGATGCTTGATCGTCAAACTCACACGATGCTTGTTTAGTGAAACACAAGCATCAAACTTGCAAACTTGATGCTTGCTTGTCAAACTCACACGATGCTTGTTTAGTGAAACACAAGCATCAAACTTGCAAATTTGATGCTTGCTTTTTAAACTCACACAATGCTTGTTTAGTGAAACACAAGCATCAAACTTGCAAATTTGATGCTTGCTTTTTAAACTCACACAATGCTTGTTTAGTGAAACACAAGCATCAAACTTGCAAATTTGATGCTTGCTTGTCAAACTCACACAATGCTTGTTTAGTGAAACACAAGCATCAAACTTGCAAATTTGATGCTTGCTTGTCAAACTCACACGATGCTTGTTTAGTGAAACACAAGCATCAAACTTGCAAACTTGATGCTTGCTTGTCAAACTCACACGATGCTTGTTTAGTGAAACACAAACATCAAACTTGCAAATTTGATGCTTGCTTGTCAAACTCACACAATGCTTGTTTAGTGAAACACAAGCATCAAACTTGCAAATTTGATGCTTGCTTTTTAAACTCACACAATGCTTGTTTAGTGAAACACAAGCATCAAACTTGCAAATTTGATGCTTGCTTTTTAAACTCACACAATGCTTGTTTATTGAAACACACGCATCAAACTTGCAAATTTGATGCTTGCTTGTCAAACTCACACAATGCTTGTTTAGTGAAACACAAGCATCAATCTTGCAAATTTGATGCTTGCTTTTTAAACTCACACAATGCTTGTTTAGTGAAACACAAGCATCAAACTTGCAAATTTGATGCTTGCTTGTCAAACTCACACAATGCTTGTTTAGTGAAACACAAGCATCAAACTTGCAAATTTGATGCTTGCTTGTCAAACTCACAAGTAAAAATATGTAATATTTTCTATAAAATAATTTGATATGAATATAAGAGTAAATTATTGATTCTTGTCCTGTAAAACTGTATTTGTTTTCATTTGCCTAAAATTTGAATATTGTGTACTACCAGCCCGTCCTGGCCACCTGCTTCGATTAGACTTCAGAGACGAATTTCACATAGAACCGAGCGAGGACTGCAGATTCGACTACTTGGAGGTGCGCGACGGGGAACACGGATACTCGCACCTGATAGGGAAGTACTGCGGCAAGAGTTTCCCGCCAATGCTGACGTCATCTGACAGGTATCTGTGGCTGAGGTTCCGTTCGGACGAGAACATAGAGTATTCTGGCTTCAGAGCTGTGTATACAATGGTGCCCAAGCCCACATCATGTAAGTACGCTGAAGGGTGGGAGGGTCCGTACAGTAGAGTAGCATTTAGTAGCATGTGGGAAACTAACTCACATAAGATTAAGATTTTATACTAATGCAAGAAAGTTATAGTAGAGGTTACTCAGCCCTATATATAGGCATGTCAATTGTTCAACTCAACTTAATATACAAGTATACATTTATAAAATACTTAGACACGTGAGCATAAAGGGTGTGAACCCTTTCGGAGATTGTATCCGTTTATAGAATGAGATAATAAACATATAGGTTCCCAGAGCCTTACTATAAAGTTTTAAAAATCTACCAGATTGTTTTTTTTTTTTAAATAGTATCTAATCAAACATGTATTAAGGAATAAATTTACTTTTATTCGCAAAATACATTTTATTATATTTTGCAGAGGGTCTGCAATAAAATATTCTAAATAACCTTTTACATTTGTTAGATATCAAATCTGCAAATTGTTTTTAACAAAGTATATTTTTACGTTAAAGTTTTCCATAGAATTATCTTACAACCCAAATCCTGTCCTCTCTGACACCTAGAATTAACTCGGTTTACCTATATACTTAATTAAATGTGATCCAAATAGCTTTAAAAACTTTACAAATTATAATTGCTAGAAACATATTTATATAATTACGTTTCTTATTTACATAACAAATGGCGTTTCAAAAAACCATAAAATATATTCCTATTAATTTCCATTGAATTGTATTTTTACTGTTCTATTTGTGTTTAGTTTAGGTGATGATATAACTTGTAGTTATTTACTTATTCTAGTTAATACGAAACTTAGGAGTTGGCTCTGAAGATAATTATTCAATAAATTTACGTTTGAAGCGTCGATTAATTACATGATCGAAATTTGTCAAAACTTTTGAAATTATGTGGAATTGAATTATATTTTAAAAGTTAATACAAAATTGTTAGTAGCGATGCCTTTGACTATGCGCGCTTGTAAAGTGGTTGTGATAGTTGTTATAATGAGAACCAATAACTGGAAAATGGTATTATAGGTATACCTTAATAATATACATTGTAAAGAAAGTATTTCCTCTTAACAATCATTATTATTCAAAATTGTAATTGTTTCACTGTAAATTTAAATCCGAATGTTAATGGTTGCAGCTGTTTTCCAACCGGAACTGGAGAAGTGTCGCATGGAGGTGAATGGTACTGAGGGTTACATTGACAGATCAGATATAAATCCCATGATGTCGCAGAGGGCGGTGGAATACAACACGCCATTAGACTGTATGTGGGTGATAACTGTCAGTCAAGGATGGAAGGTAAGGAAACAACGTGAACAGGAGAAAATCCTATTTATATACATATAAAATTAGCCTAAACAATAGGGTTATTAAATATTTAAATAATTATTATACAATTTTCTTCTAAATGTAGAATGAACACACACACACACACACACACACACACACACACACACACACACACACACACACACACACACACACACACACACACACACACACACACACACATACACACACACACACACACACACACACACACACACACACACACACACACACACACACACACACACACACACACACACACATATATATATATATATATATTTGCTGATACGTATTCCTTCTCGTAAAATATGAAGAATAGTTATTATCTGGAGTACATCCGTTCATTCTGCAGTGCATAGAATCGCAGTTCCGACGTTTCGCTAGTATCTCATCTAGCATTGACGAGGTGAATCCAACAACAGTTTAAGAGCGATAGAGAGAGAGAGAGAGAGAGAGAGAGAGAGAGAGAGAGAGAGAGAGAGGGCCGGCAGGATTTATATAGTGTTTGCTCCCACATTTTTATGAAACGCTCTAATATATCGAACAGAGTTCCCGCCCGAACATCTTCCATTGATTTGTACATCGGACGATTATCTACCTGAAGGAAAGGATTGTTTTCCTGAAGCCTATTTTTTGCAATTTACCCTGGCTACATGCAACACGGCGAGTACATGAAGTACATTTTATTTATAACGTCAATACAAATATAACGTTAAACAAATATAAGAAATTACTAGATTTATCTAGTGCTTCATGACGGGTCAAGGAATAATTTTGTCTTATGGAGGACGTCAGCATATTATTACTTTTACATAAAATTATTTTCTCATGTGAACGGAAAAATACTTGTATTTCTAGGCCTTAAGCGCAATGGCTATGGAACAAACGCGGAGAAAGATTTTATTGTCTCAGATAACAAAAGTAAGGGACATAACACTTTTAGTGTTCGCTTTGTTTGCCTCAACTGTTGTTTGGTTTTATTTGAACCACGAGTGTTACAAACGGTTAACTTATGGCTATAAACTTTATAGTTGAATGATTTCACGGCACTAATATCAGTATTCTTCTACTTTATGTCCGACATTGCCAATAAAGTTTTCCTTTATTCATAGATCCAAGGAAATGGTAAATTTAATTAAACGTAAACAAATCCATAGTTATTCTTTGTCAGTCAAGTTAAATATTTAATATTAAAGCTAGAAAAACTCACAAGTTTTATGATTATGAACTCATTTAAATTTTTAATTGGCCTATTTGTACAACGTACTTACGTTGATTCAGAGCGGTACACTTATTTAAGATATATTTTACTTGCTAAGTGAGTTGTAGTGGTCACTGGTGATAACACTGAAACAAGTTTGTTTTACTAAAACTAAATTGGTGAGTTAATGTTTTTAGTGATAAATGTTTTAAAAAGTGTCAAAACCTTTTATGAATGGAAGATATTAAATTAAATATTTTTTTGTAATTATAATTCATTACAATACAAATTACCATTATGTAAAACGAACTTTTACTTTTTTAAAATAAAAATTTACAGTGCAATTTAGTTATGCATCAAAATGATTAAAAACATAATAGCTTGACTCTTTACGCTTAAAACCTGGTTATTTATATTCATAAATATTTTTAGACATAAGTAACAGCGTTTTTCTGAACCGCCTTTGTTCCAAATAATTGTTTTGGTTGAATATGCATGTTTTCATACATTGTTTTTGAAAATGTATTATTTTTTTGTTACCATAGCTTCTTGAGGTAACGAATATTTTCTAAGAAAATACTCAAAAAGATCAAATGTATTCCATGGAAACCATTTTTAAAGCATTATCCACTGCATTTGAATTTGGGATTATTATTAAAATTAAAGAATTAAAGAGTGGTTTGACAACATTTAAAGAAAGAATTATATAAGAAAATTCAACAAAAATATTTGATTTGAAATATGTATGAGTTTATGATTTAATTTTAAATTTTTCAAGTATGCGAAATCATCTGAATTAATTTTGATTTGAAATATTATGCGATTTTTTCTGATTTAATTTTGATTTGTTAATATGAGTTACTTAATTTAAATATTTTAATATGTAAAATTTCATGATTTAATTTCGATTTTTAAATATGTTTGTTTTTTTTGTGTACAATTATGTGTTTTTCAGGATATAAAGTTAAGAGTTTAATTTTATGCTTTTTAGGTTATTTCTATGTATTGAATTATGTGTGTTTCTCTAAAGGGTTAAATGAGAAACTAGATTTTAAAGGTTTAAAATGCAGTTAATTTGTTAAAATCTTGACAAAGGGTAATTTAGAAAATGAGGATATAAATAAGTTTATAAATAATTGCATAATATGCTACATCTGTTTTTTATCTGCGATAAATACGTAAAAGTGTAAAACAGTTAGAGTAAAAAACTCCAAATAACTAACGGGCATATCCAATAAATAGTGGACATTGTATTGTGAACAATTTTATTTACGAACATTCTCATTTAGAGGCACCTGTTCCCGATATAATCCAACTGAAGTCAAGACTGCGGTTATTGCTTATCAAAATCCTTGAAAAAGTGTTCGTAAAAAGTTGGTGTTTGTAACTATTTAACTTAAAAAAATTATAAAAATTAAAAAAATTTAAAGGTAATTGAATCGCGATTCTAGATAAAAGAAACTATCTCAATAGTACCTTGCAAAATATTAATTTATACATTTGAATTTTAATTAGATATCTACTAAATTATTGAGGTCCATACTATTACAGTTGTTTAGGCATTGCTTTGAAACATTTACATTGTTTCAATATAAAGGCTGTAAGGTAAATACGAAATTAAAGGTAGAAACAATATAAAACTTTTTATATACGTCACTTTTTTTGAGGTTTTACTGTACAATGCAAAAAAAGATTAAAAGGAACCCTACATAGTGAAAAAATACAAGAAAAACATTTTTGAAAGTAGTTCGCTGAAATTTCCCTAGAGTGCGTTACCCCGCACATAAAATTAAACAGATTCTATTCCTGGTCCTCCTGCTGGGACTCCAGAAGGAATACATTTCGTTAGGCTCCATCCAGATATAACAGATGTTTTGTTGAGTTTTATGAAAAATAAACAATTTAAAATTTAGATGGTTTTGTTACGTACATAATAGCGTATTTCTAAACCTGATAATTTTGTTATGAAAATGCTTAATTTATTTTTATGCAGTCAAATCTTTAATTGGTTCAAAGCACTGAGAATTTTAGATCATGACTGAAATGGTGTTTATCTATGTTTTTCTAAATTTCAAAACTGAAATTTTGGCTAGAGTTTTAAAGTATATGTTTTATAAGAAATAGTGAAAAGAGTTTATCTAAAAATTATTGAGATAATTTATGTAGTAATGTAATTTGTTTATACAGTATATAGATACACGCACACACACAGACACAGACACACACACACACACACACACACACACACACACACACACACACACACACACACACACACACACACACACACACACACACACACACACACACAAACACACACACACACACAC
This sequence comes from Prosapia bicincta, assembly GCA_036971475.1. Taxonomy (NCBI): domain Eukaryota; kingdom Metazoa; phylum Arthropoda; class Insecta; order Hemiptera; family Cercopidae; genus Prosapia; species Prosapia bicincta. Next base: position 36,089,063 of record JBAIZL010000010.1, on the reverse strand, counting down.
ACACACTAACACACTCACAAACACAAACACACACACACACACAAATACACACACACACACAAACACACATACACACACACAAACACACACACACACACACACACACACACACACACACACACACACACACACACACACACACACACACACACACACACACACACACACACAAATACACACACACACACATACACAAACACACACACAAACACACACACACACACACACACACACACACACACAAATACACACACACACACACACACACACAAACACACACACACACACACACACACACAAACACACACACACACACACACGAGCTAGCATGCTCTAGTGTGTGTGTGTGTGTGTGTATGTGTGTGTGTGTGTGTGTGTGTGTGTGTGTGTGTGTGTGTGTGTGTGTGTGTGTGTGTTTTAAATTGCGATTTTATTCGTAAATATTTATTTATCTATTTTCCAGAGTCTCTTTATAAGGCATCAATCAACCTAATCTTATTTAGGTATGTATACGAAGAACATAGAAGATTTTGGAAATATCAATAACGTTATATGACAAATTGCTTCAGCGCATTATGTTTTTAATATGCTTAATTATGAATAGTGATAGATAAGATCCGTTCTAACATTAAAATATATATAAAAAAAATTAATGTCATATTTATAATCACAGTTCTTACATTGTTAAAAAAACATTTTAAATTACATAGTTTACATTGTTACAGTGCTATATACCACATTTTTAGAATTACTTCATGATTATATATTATTGTTTATTTATTTAATCATATAAGACATGTCTAGCATAATTGTATATATTCTCCGAATAGGAGAAACCTTCATTACATAACTGGTCTCCGTGACAGCTATTGTGTTTGCGTTACAGATTCATCTGCAATTCTTCAAATTCAGTTTAGACCGACCCAATGACTGTGAAAGTAACTTTATCGACATATTCCCCGAGAAAACCGACTTACCGTCGCGTCTGCACAACTTTTGCGGATCGATAGCGGAAATGGTCTCGTCTAAAAGCAACGTACTACACGTTCGTTTCATGGCGGAGCCTAAGGCTATAAATTCCACGTTCAACATTTTATACACAGCCTTCAGAGATAAACCCAAAGACGAACGTAAGTATCCTCCGTCTATTATATATTCGGATATTGGCAAATTTCTCTAAACATGGAAGGTGAGTATACAGCATTGACTGATTAGGTAAACATGGCTGTGTCTTGGTAAACAACTTAAAACGCTGAAAATAGAGTTTGTTTCGCGTTAAGAACAATCTAAGAATTTTAAAAAATAAACTTCAGGCACCTATCTTGTATACCGCTTGGAAGAAAAGTAAATAATGTTTGAAAAACTTAGTTACAGCCTCAGTGTCAACGAAGATAGAAAAAGTGTCTTTCTTTAATTCCTACTTTTAGTTTATATATCCGGTTCAAATTTTCAATCGTTTATGAAATACCTTTCATCCACTAAAGTTCAAATACATTAAAATTCTTAGTATATTTATCTTCATTTCTGTTAGGACCATTTCTATATATTTGAGTACATTTTTCTGCCTTTTCTAACACTACAAAATTTTCCCCAATTGACGCGTTTCGAAATAACCCCCAAATACAATTTTTAAAAATAGAAGTGAGTGACACTTGGCGTTAATACAGTTTTTACAAATAATAATTCTCTAATTGATTTAATTAATTGATTCTAAAAACTAATTTTGCTTTCTATTTTGCCACTTAATATTGTGATTCTGTTATATGTACACACATATTTATATTAATTTTAATTATGTATTAAAAATAACTAAAATAAAATCTATACAATATCAAGAGCACAGTGGTACAATATTACAATGAAAATATTGGAAAAACTGCCAATACTACAAATGTAATCAAACATAACAAATAAAACAAATTAGTTAAGATTAAACCCTTATGCACATTTCGATGACGTTGTCATCATCATCAGAGGGACTTAATCTAAAATTATAATCTAGAAAACAATAAGTTACAAACTAGAGGGATGATCACTAGATTTACATCACTATAGTTTGTAAGTTTTTGTTTGGTTGATTGTAATTTTGTAATAAAACTCTCTGATGATAATGATGACAAGGCCATCGAAATGTACATAAGGGTTAATCTTAACTAACTATTTATATGTTATTTTTGATTATTTATGGGGTATTGGGTTTCTTTTCAATATTTTCATTGTAAAATAAAATTTGTCTTTTAGGAAAATTAATAGGAATGGATCTAATTTTTTTTCATATTTTACTTGTTAATTTTTAGTTTGCTAATTATTCATATATATATATAAGGTTAAAACACTTTCATAAACACGAATTTGCATTTTATTTTTCTTCATACTCGTACATTGAAGCTTTTTACTGATTGGTAATATCAGCGTTATCAAAATTACCTTAGTACCTTACAATTTTATGACTACATCTGCTAGCCCGTTATCTTACCGTTTATCTTTCAACAACAGTATTAGTGCTAACACAAACTTGTTTCTATTTTCGTCGTACAATAACTTCAATAAATAGGTAAAAAACACACAGTGATTTAATATAAAACTTGTAGAAAAATAATTCTAACCAAAATAGTATAAATAAAGTAGACAAATTGAATAAATGTGGGATTAAATTAATTATTATTTAAAACATTGAAAAGCAATGACGAAAATAATGTATGGTAGATGTTCGAATATATATCTTGCTAAAGTGTTAAATATCTGGCTGCCTTTTGGCTAAACGCGAACCAAAGCTACGTGGAAACAATACAGACTCAGGGCTTCTCGATAAACACAGCTTTAATGATGAATGAAACCCTTGCGAAAATAATGTACTGTCCGTAGCCGACTTAATTACCTACCCTTTGTATGAATACATCCAGTGTTTAGTCAAGTTATTATTTGCTACGGTAAACTAATTGCATTCAAATTACACGCCGTTGTAACGTAGGCGAATAACTTTGTTTATATTCCTATATTTTACTTTAATTTGATGCTTTACAAGGCAGAAGGGAAAACATGCAAACATGTTGAATTCGATCTGAACTAATGGCACCAAGATGGAGGTAAACATTGAGTAAATGTTTCTTAATCTCGTCCTCGGGTGGGATTAGCAGCTGTCGCGTGTGTCGTGAAAAGGGATTAGTTTTACGAGCACTTGCCCAGGTCACAAGATGGTAATTGTAATGATCAAGATTATGTGACGTATTGCATATACAGTAGAGTCTGAAAATACCGAGTCTCGATTTTTCGAGTTTACGTTACATTCGAGCCTATTTCTATTTGAGCCTATTTTATTTATTGAAAAGAAAATCATAAGTACGGTTTCCAAGAAATATTCACATCAATATGGCATTCAAAGGAAATGAGTCGGGTTTCAGAGAAATGCTTACATCATTATGGCATTCAAAGGAAATGAGTCGGGTTTCAGAGAAATGCTTACATCAATATGGCATTCAAAGGAAATGAGTCGGGTTTCCAAGAAATATTCACATCAATATGGCATTCAAAGGAAATGAGTCGGGTTTCAGAGAAATGCTTACATCAATATAATATTCAAAGGAAATGAGTCGGGTTTCAGAGAAATGCTTACATCAATATGGCATTCAAAGGAAATGAGTCGGGTTTCCAAGAAATATTCACATCAGTATGGCATTCAAAGGAAATAAGTCGGGTTTCCAAGAAATATTCACATCAATATGACATTCAAAGGAAATGAGTCTGGTTTCCAAGAAATATTCACACCAATGTGGCATTCAAAGGAAATGAGTCGGGTTTCCAAGAAATATTCACATCAATATGGCATTCAAAGGAAATGAGTCTGGTTTCCAAGAAATATTCACATAAATATGGCATTCAAAGGAAATGAGTCGGGTTTCCAAGAAATATTCACATCAGTATGGCATTCAAAGGAAATGAGTCGGGTTTCCAAGAAATATTCACATCAGTATGGCATTCAAAAGAAATGAGTCGGGCTACCAAGAAATGTTTATATCAAAACATTATGCAAAGGATGGATTGTCCACCTCCAGTGGATCCCTAGTCATGTTGGAATCCTTGGTAATGAGAAAGCCGACAAATTAGCGAAGGACGGAGCAAACATGCAACAGCCTATTTCCCTTGTCAGCTTAACATCTGCTAAAAGCCATATAGAAACTGCAGTTTGACAACACAGTAAATCAGTTCACCTGGAGGCAAGTAGAGGAAAGAAGTGGCAAACGTTACTGTTGGATGGGCCTCTCCCCCGAAACCTAAGCAGAACGGCTGCCGTCGCACAATTTCGTACTTATACTGGGCATGATTACCTCCAGGCACATCTTCACCGTCTTGGTCTGGTGGACACTGACATCTGTCCCCTGTGTCTAGGAGAAAGAATGAACGGCGACCATCTGCCAAAGTTCCCCGAACTGGCGAACATAACTCCACAGTTGTCTCGTCTCTACTGGGAGGCTCGACACCGAATGGCTTCTTTGCCAAGGGCAGGCATTGGATAAAGTAAGTAAGTATTATGCAAAGGAAATGAGCCGGGCTGATAAGAAATGTTCATATCAATACGGTATGCAAAGGTAATGAGTCGAGCTTCCAATAAATGTTTTTTTCAATACGTTAAGCAAAGGAAATGAGTCGAGATTCCTAGAAACGTTTATATCAATACGTTATGCAAAGGAAATGTGCCGGGCTGATAAGAAATGTTCATATCAATACTGTATGCAAAGGAAATGAGTCGGGGTTCCTAGAAATGTTCATATCAATACTGCATGCAAAGGAAATGAGTCGGGGTTCCTAGAAATCTTCATATCAATACTGCATGCAAATGAAATGAGTCGGGGTTCATAGAAATGTTCATATCAATACTGCATGCAATGGAAATGAGTCGGGGTTCCTAGAAATGTTCATATCAATACTGCATGCAAAGGAAATGAGTCGGGGTTTCTAGAAATGTTCATATCAATACCGCATGCAAAGGTAATGAGTCGGGATTCCTAGAAATGTTCATATCAATACTGCATGCAAAGGAAATGAGTCGGGGTTCCTAGAAATGTTCATATCAATACTGCATGCAAAGGAAATGAGTCGGGGTTCCTAGAAATGTTCATATCAATACTGCATGCAAAGGAAATGAGTCGGGGTTCCTAGAAATGTTCATATCAATACTGCATGCATAGGAAATCGGTCGGGGTTCCTAGAAATGTTCATATCAATACTGCATGCAAAGGAAATGAGTCGGGGTTTCTAGAAATGTTCATATCAATACCGCATGCAAAGGTAATGAGTCGGGATTCCTAGAAATATTCATATCAATACTGCATGCAAAGGAAATGAGTCGGGGTTCCTAAAAATGTTAATAATAATACAGTATGCAAAGGAAACCAGTCGAGCTTTCATGAAATGTTCATATAAAAAGGAAATGATTTGTGTTCCGAAAAATTTTCATATAAAGTTCTATGAACCTATTTCATTTTTTCTTAATTATACTATTGTGGTTCATTAAAATTTTTATTTTTTACATACACGCACTAAGACTTAGTTGATGGTCGAAATTTAGGACACAATTTGTCCTCAAAATTCTACTTCCAAATATACTAAGTAAGATTGTTGTTCAAGTACAATATAGTGTAGGTGATAAGTGAATATGAGAAAACAGTGTTTCAAAGTTAATACACACACACACACACACACACACACACACACACACACACACACACACACACACACACACACACACACACACACACACACACACACACACACACACACACACACACACACAGACACACACACACACACACACAGACACACAGACACACACACACACACACACACACACACACACACACACACACACACACACACACACACACACACACACACACACACACACACACACACACACACACACACACACACACACACACACACACACACACACACACACACACACACACACACACACACACACACACACACACACACACACACACACACACAGACACACAGACACACACACACACACACACACACACACACACACACACACACACACACACACACACACACACACACACACACACACACATATATATATATATATATATATATATATATATACAATTACATCTTATAAATAATTAAAATTATACATATAAAATTGTGTTTGTATGCATATACATATAAAAGTGTGTCTATATTATATATATATATATATATATATATATATATGTGTGTGTGTGTGTGTATATGTATATATAAATATAAAGAAATAAAGCAATTTACAAATACAATAATAATTTATTTGCATTTACAATTCAAAGCTTTTCGTTGGCAAACAGTAGCAACATCTTCAGGAATACTAGAGACTATATATATATATTTATATCTTTCTTGTATATATAGCTTGGTTTTAAAAAAAATAGTTTTCTGCATTAAATTTGTGTGGAGACAACGGATCAGTTAATGAGTAATATATTAAAAGGTTTCTAAAATAATATTTGTACAAATATATAAATTACTTAAATTGTAAATTTTTGCTCAAGAGGATTTATTTAATAGCGATATATGTACTAAATAATTAAATTATATTTTACTATATTTATTTTTTTGCACCAGTTTTGACTAATAATCGATCATTTATCTACAATAATAATTAAACTTTTAAAGTTCACTAGCAATGTAGAAAACTATTCCCCAATATAAGTAGGCAAAGATTCGTTTTCTTTATTACAACCTGCAGCACATTGATTAATATTGCGTATTAGGTTTAATATGTGAAGGCCAGTCCTTAGCACATTTTGATTGAAATGTATTTTTCTATTCATTTTAAAAGGCAATAATGGTTATATTATGATTGAAAGTTACTTTCATACTTTCAGTTTTATAATTTGAGATAGAGAACACGCTGTAGATTAGAAGTAAAGATCGGTAACAAACAATCTCTGCACCCAGTTCCTTAGGCGACCAGGAGGCAGTGGTGCAGAAGAGATAGTATGAAATCACATTACATACCAATTTTATACAGATTGAAATTCATGCCAGTTCGCTTATATATTATATAAAGAATTGTGTTTTAAATATGAATAATATTACAAAAATATTGATCAAGAGTGTTATTTATTAAAAGTAAAATATTGCGGTACAGTCACTTTAAGTTATTATAGGGCTTTGCGATGTCATGAATATAACTCCAAGAACGGTCTGGGGATAATTCATGTATGGCCCAGATTTTAAAATTTAAAGCATATTTAGAGTTATAACCACAAATATACCTGTCAATATTTTGAATTCACAATAAAAATGGAAATAGTATATTTCTCACAACAGATGTGTTTCAAATTAATGATACCGTTTTATAAATAATCTCGTTCAGGAATCATGCTATTGAATAAGATTAAACAATCACCAGCCTACATGCTATAGTCTTAGCTAAGTTCACTTATAATAATACCTAAATTTTTATTGAAAAGCGTTTGACGAATAGTATTTCATCTGTTCATTTTTTTTGTTTACACAATTTTATTTCCAGCCCTGAATCAAATACTGTGTCCTTGGATACAGGCCTTTTCATTATGTGCTATCATTAACACGCTATAGGTTCTAAATCAGAAATAAACCTACATAATCTCACATAAAAGTGTTATTGCAGTGATCGCGTTTCGACAGTAAATTTGGCTTCATCAATTGATTTAACATACTGCTTAAGCTAACAAGGATATTTTAAACTCAAACCTATATTTTTGAGGTAGGTGGGTCAATGGTTTAAGGCAAATAAAAAGCCTGGTATTGAAATAAAAATCGTTTAAAATGCTATCAAAACCAATTACGCATTCTGTCCTTATCATAAGATATAAGATTATAGATGTATTGACAAGATCATATGACATAATAATTTCAAAAATGATTCACTAACACGAACTGACGCCCTCCTTGTCTGTCTCTGTCTTTCTCTCTTTCTATCTATCTATCTATCTCTGTCTGTCTCACTCTGTCTCTCTTTCTCTGTCTGTCTGTCTCTGTCTTTATCTCTTTCTATCTATCTATCTATCTCTGTCTCTCTGTTTGTCTGCCTCTCTTTCTCTGTCTGTCTGTCTCTCTCTCTGTTGTTCTCTCTCTCTCACACACACACTCTAGAAGAAAACATGACTGGTATGATATATAGCGTAAATATACAAGTAAAGTTTTTGTCTACTCGCATTTAAAAACCTATATCATAAAAACAATATTTTAAACTAACTTAACACCACCTAAAACTACAGTGAAGCTATATATATAACTAGGTTTACTAAATAATAATGCTTGCATAAATAGTACTCGTATGGAATAGTTGAAGAACATTCTGTGATCAAACATTTTATTGCAATAGTGTTTATGTTTATTTTGCTTTCACGTCCTACATATCACTAATCTTAAAGAGACGCAGAAAACGTTAATTCTGGAAAATGTAACTTTATTGTTAAAGGTTAAATATAAGAGCGTGCTTTTAATCAGCCAGTTTAATGATACTGTGCGCACAGTTTTATTATTATTTTAATAAGATTTTCTCTTTCAGCTTGCAGAGAGGATGAGTACGATTGTGAAGATGCCACCTGCATTTCAAAGAAACTGCGCTGTAATGGGCGGACAAATTGTCGTTTTAGGTGGGACGAGGAGGACTGTAAGGTAAGGCAACTTGATTTATATCAGCGGGATTGCCTTGGTGTTTCATTTCCCCTGCGTGTACACATATAAATATAACGATATAGTTTAAAGGTACAATATATATATATATATATATATATATATATATATATATATATATATATATATATATGTATATATAACACTCTATCTATATTATACAGGTAATTAATAAAGGATTAAAAATCAACATGTGAAGAAGCATTAGAAATATATAAATATATATAGTATTGTGGCGAGTATTAAGACTTATAATGTCGAAATGTGAATGTGTTTAAAACTGTTTTAATGTATTTGGGTGTTGAATATGTGTGTAGCGTGTAGTTCGAAATGTTTGTATATATCATATTGTTCGGTTGTGTATCGTTGGTTATTTTGTTTTATTTGTGAAGAATTTGTATTATAACTCACACACACTTTTGGATATCGTAGCTCTTAATACTCACTAAAATACACCCACACCCCAACCTAATAACCCACCCCAACCCTAACCTACAAAAACCTGAGTTTAATTACGGTCTTAGTTGACAATGGGACACGACCGTCCTCAACATATAAAGTAAGTGCTACAGTAAGCAAGTGTATCATATTCACAGGTGTTTTAACTATTGCAGCGTGAATAGAAATTAGGATTCCACGATATTAAACCAATGTTTGTATAATAATAAAAGATTGTAATCTATGTTTCAGAGTGACATGAGCGCGCTGGCCAAAGTCCTGGAGGATGAACATATGATTATAATTCTCATCATATTTTTCCTCATTCTCACGGGAATGTGTTTCACTTTTGTATATAACTGTACTCGGAAGTTGCTAAGAGACCATCAAACCCTAAAGGTGAGTAAAGGTGTATCTTGAAAGCAGGGCTTATTTTAGTGAAGGGAGTTTTTCAAGAGTTACTTTTGTTTGTTTACAAACTTAGATACAGAACTTAGTAAAGAAGCATTCATAACTTCAAATAAATATCTTTTACATTTTAACTCTATTAAATGTAGCTGGTTTAAAATGAAATGAAATTCTCAACAATTATCCTACGAGAAATACATATTTAATTTATTTAATGTATTTAACTAACCAAAGAAGCTCTAACACTAAGCTAATCAGTAAATGGAATTATATAGAATGTTTTAGGGTGTAAAAGTTGCAAGGGGGTTTATTATAACTAGATAGAGAAAACAAAATTAAAATATGTTCCTGAATCTGTAATAAAAGTTGACTAAATTGGCCAATACACTTTCAAGTTACTAACAATATAAAATGAAATAATATATCAGTTGAACCGTCCATTAGCAATAAACTTTTATGTTTGACCATTTTGTAAAATATATTGTAATACTTGCAGTTTATTAAATGCTCGGTTTCTGATAGCAATGGACAAGAAACCCACTAATACTCTAGTTTGTAAAACATAGGGTAATCACGTATTACATCCATTAGATAATGGTCCATGAATGGTAAATGCGATTTAATATTTCTAAAAATATTGAATTTCAGAGACTTCCAATTTTATTGGTAGTTATAGATAAGGTTTAAAACAGATTTAAACATTCTAATGATTTAACAAATTTTATAAAAAGATATTTAAAAATTGGTTTTTACTTATCACTTTTGATCAAGGTTCTGATATGTGGTTTACATGTTTACTTACCACTGGTAAAAATAATTATAAATAATTAATATTATGTATGTTAAAGATTTGATTTCCTTTGAGAAAAATTATGTTTTTGCGAAAGTTCTTGTTGACTTATTAAGTGAATTTGTTTTTAAATATTAGAAGTAATCATGTCAGTAAAGAAAAGCCGCCGACCGCGTGGGGTAAAGAGACCCATACTTACCAAGATTTTTTTTTGTTAATCTCAATAAATCAATAAAAATACTATTTAACAAATCAAAAGTAATACTTTGTTTATACAAAAAATATTGTCAGAAAGATAAGAGGGAATTGAGCATCAAAATATTGACTCCAGACTTCAACAATGCAGTATTTGCAATTTTCCTGCATTTCAACAAAAATCGGTTGTTTCACACACAAATTCCTTAGACAGAAATCATAACTTGAGTTTGTCTTGCCATCTATGGATCAGATTGTCTCATTAGGAGCCCAAGATTAAGTTGTATGTGGTTTTCTATCCCTTTGAAAACTTGAAAATGTCACTTCTACGCACGACAGGAGGTAAAGGAAATTCTTTGCCTGAAAATACGTTTTTAATATATAAAGAACAAAAGTTTCACTATAAATTTTGAAAACTAATACAAAACTTTGAAACTTATACGATTCCTCTTATGTTTATTCACGTTATCGTATGTCAAACACAATGTTGACGATTCTGCAAAATTCGCTCAGATTGAACTGTCAGTTGTACGTAAATGATGTTGTAACTAATCGAACAGTGTATGTTTTGTTAAGCAAGACTTTTTGAGTTTTTCTTTATTAGGGTTGATTTTTTTTAACACTTGTAACCTACCATTCGTTTTTGGATAAATCTATAAATCAATTTATAAACCTATTTTATTTGAGCATTCCAGATACCGTTTGAATAAATGATAAGCCGGTTGAACATCGAATCAAATGTTTATTTATTTTGGGCAAAGTTTCGGCAAATAATTTGTCCCCCTCATGAAGCCTGGAAACAATATTTCATTACATTATAAATACTCGTAAAATACAATTTATTATAAGTATTTATGTATTATATATATATATATATATATATATATATATATATATATATATATATATATATAAGGCATACTTATATGAATTAAAAGCATCCTAGAATTAGTTATTGTTGGTTGTATGTTGAATTCTTATGATGTTTTATGATTTATTTTATTTGGATATTTTTTATGTGTGTATATTGTTATTCCCTCAGTATTTTACCGGTTTAAATTGTATTTTACAATAATTTCTGACTCTCACCATGTAGGTGGTTTATTTTATTAAGTTTGGTATCTTGTTTGGAACTAATAACATCGTTAAATTTTTCTTTAACTTTACGTTTCCTTTTTTTTAGTGTTTGAATTGTTATAACTTTCTTACAATTTACCCCTCTCTGTCTGTTGGAAACTCACACAAATCTTCTATTTCAGTGTCTTTAAGAGACATTTCAATATCTCTTGAGCTGGCAATTATTAATAATAATATCAAAAAGCAATCAAAATTAAAAATAAAATTCAACGTCCACATTAAACGGCGCATATAAAGCGAACTGACGCCAGAGCCTGCGCCGGGTAAAAATCTTCCAAACGTAGTGCAGATCAATTTAGACAAAGACTGCTCACAGAGTAGTATCGATTGCCAAAGTTAGACTGTGATGTCTATTTTTAGAAAGTGTTGTTATTAGTGAGGTTTTATTTACATTCAAAAGTCGTGTGGAGAAAAGTTACCTACGAGGCACTCGCGGGCTAAGCATGTTTCTAAAATTTAAGAAAATTACTTCAACATAACTTCGTAATTAAACAGTGTTATAGAAATCCTACTTCAGTAATACTGGATCCCTAAAAGTGGTTGTAATTTCATTATTACAATAAGAATCATTAGGTCGAAATGTAATACTAAAATTTAATCTAACCTAATATCTAATCTACGAAATTTTGCAGAAAATAATTTTGAAAGACACTTAAAATTTCAATTAAAACAGATTCCGACTGAAAAGTTGTTAAGTACTTTCCTGGGAGCCACGGAGCTTGGATTATTGGGCTTAATGGCTGAGGATTATATTTTAATGGGGTTCCAAAACTCTTTAGGTTATTTATTAAGATCATTTCGTGAAAAAGATCT
>JBAIZL010000010.1:36061591-36071591 GCA_036971475.1 Prosapia bicincta | reverse complement strand
TTTCCTAATGATTTTCTGGTTTCTGACTTTTTTACCCCTAATACTCCTTAACTACTCCCGATAAACTGTATCCGTGCATCCCTGCTGACATTCAGTTACGGAATTTGATTCAGCCCTCTCACAAACCAACGAGTGATAATTTTTTAGAGATTTCTTGGCATTTGACATTCCCGCCCCCCACTCTCTTAGAACCACGCCCCAAAATTTATTTCTACAAATTTTTATTTACAAAATATTATTATAATGCTCAATTTATAACTTTAAAACCCTTTACAAGCTAAATATTCAATGGAAATGCCTAATTAGGTTTAAAAGCATTTTAAATAATGTTTTTGAAATAGTTAATACATAACCGAACTATTATTCGCACGAGATTATTCTCTATATATTGTAAGTTACAAACACCTTTTCAGAATCGTCAATGCATAACTTAAAACCTTTTACAATTAAAATAGCCAGTGGTAATGTTATTGTTATTTAAAGTACTTTACAAATGTGTTTGGAATGTGTAATGCATACCAAAACTATTTTTACTGGATTATTTTGTACATATTTTAATTCACAAAAATATTTGTGGAATGTATAATACTTAGCCTAAAAATATTTTACAAGCTAAATACCCAATGATAATGCCATTGTACTTGGATTTGAAATTATTTTAAAATGTTTTTGGATTGGTTAATACATAACAAAAATATTTTTTTAATGTTAAATATCCATTTTAAATATCTTTGCTACTTAAATTTGAAAATCGTAAAAAAATGTTTTTGGATTGGGTAACACCTAACTTTAAATTATTTTACATGGTAAATATCCATTTTAAATTAATGTCTTTGATACTTGAGTTTAAAATTCTGTATAAAAATGTTTTTGGATTTGTTAACACATAACGTAAGAATAATTTACATGTTAAATGTCTTTGCTACTTTGGCTTAAAATTCTGTTTATAAATGTTTTTGCATTGGGTAATACCTACCTTTAAAATATTTTACGTGGTAAATATCCATTTGAAATGTCTCCGGCTTAGGTTTGAAAATCTTTTAACAATGTTTTTGGATTGGGTAATGCATACCAAACCTAAGCTTTATGATTAATCTCACTACATGTAGCTCAGCCAATGAACGTGAAATCGTTTATTGTCTCTAAATTCCTTTCTTATACATCAATTTTCATGAAATTTTGGGGTTAGGCTCTACTTCCCCTTCACTTCAAAATCTATCCTAAGTCGATGTGCCCTTATGATTTTTAGGGGTGAAAACTACCCTTTATTTTAAATTATTAATTAAATTGTAGCTATTGCTTTTAATACAGTAATGAAACGTGAGGTGATGATAGTTTGATGTTTTGATTCTTTATTTATTTTTATAACAATGTTCAACCCTTAATAACCGCCCCTATTTTTACAAAACTGTTAAAAAACCGTCCTGATATTTTCATGTGATCTATATCTATAAAAATGAATGTTTGCATGTATGTTGTATGTATGTTTGTGAGTGTATGTAATAAACGCCTAAACCTATGAACAGAATTTGATGAAATTTGGAGGGTTTGTTTAACATATTCCCAAGATGGTTCCTATGAATTTTGTTTCAAATCCATCCACAGGGCTCCGCCCCAGTTAGTGGGGTGGACTCCATCCATCAGAGTCCTGTTAGTGGATCTACACCAAACTCCAAACGACCCTTCCTGGGAATATGGCAAACAACCCCCCTCAATTTCATAAACCTCTGTTCAGGGGTTTAGGCGTCCAAAAAATACATACATAAGTTTTTGAACCAACATCGTAAGCCTCTAGGGCGGAGCCCATTGGATGGATCCGAGCCAAACTTCACCATCCTGGAATTATTGTAAAATATCTCTCAAAAGTTCAACTTCTTTTCAGCTGTTAAACGTCCATAAGATACATACATACACACAAACGTATATACATCGGTTTTGGAACAATCCTAAGCCTTTGAGGCGGAGCTCTGAGGATGGATTTACACCAAATTACACTGGAAACCTCTTGGGAATAAGTTATACAAAGTCTCTATAAATTTGATTAACTCATGTTTAGCAGTTTAGATGCCCATATGATACATACGTACACACATACATGCATTCATCAGTTTTTGAACCATCCTAAGTCTCTGAGGCGGAGCTCTGAGGATGGATTTGCACCAAACGTCACAGGAACCCTCTTGGGAATATGTTAAACAAACCTTCCAAATTTCATACACGCACTCACACACATACATACATACATGCAAACATTCATTTTTATAGATATAAATTACATGGAAATAACATGAGAGTTTTTTGAAAAAATTTGTAAACATAGGGGTGGCTATTAAGGGTTGAACGTTGTGGTAAAAAATAAATAATGAATTAAAACATCAAACTATCATCACCTGATGTTTCGTTATCCTATTAGAAGCAATAACTAAAATTTAATAAAGAATTTACAGTAAAGGGTAGTTTTCACCCATAAAAAGTATAAGAGCACATCGACTTGGGGTAGATTTTGAAATAAAGGGGAAGTAGAGCCTAACCCCAGATTTTCATGAAAATTGATGTATAAAAACGAAATTTCTTAGAGACAATAACGATTTTACGTTTGTTCGCTGCACTATAAGCAGTGAGAATAATCATATAAGTTAGGTATTAGCCAATGCAAAACCATTTTTATAAAGATTTTCAAACCTAAGTTGCAGACATTTAAAATTGATATTTAACATGTAAAATATTTTTAAGCTATGTACTAACCATTCCAAAAACATTTAAAAATAATTTCAAATACAAGTACAATGACAATACCATTGGGTATTTAGCTTGTAAAATATTTGTAGGTTATGTAATAAACATTCCAAAAATATTCTTGTGAATTAAAATATGTACAAATTAATCCTGTAAAAAATAGTTTTGTTATGCATCACCAATCCCAAACACATTTGTAAAGAATTTTAAATAATAATATCATTACCACTGGATATTTTGCTTGTAATAGGATTTACAGTTATAAATTGACTATTGTGAATGGTTTTTGTAACTTACAATATGTAGAGAAGAATCTCGTACGAATAATAGTTCGGTTATGTATTAACTATTTCAAAAACATTATTTAAAATAAATGTTTTCAAACCTAAGTAGTATCGGCATTTCCATTGGATATTTAGCTTCTATATCGTTATACAATTATGTATTGAGTATTCTTAAAATATTTTTTCCAAATTAAACTTTGTAGAGATAAATTCTGGGGCATGGATCTAAGTAGGGGGGGGGGGGATGTCTAGTGCCAAAAAATCACTAAAAAATGATCACCTGGGGGTTAGTGAGAGGGCTGAATCAAATTTTGTCATTTAATGTCAACGGGGAGCATTGAAAGGTTTTTCAGGAGTAGCTAAGGCGTATTAGGGGTACAAAATGTCAGAAGCCAAAACATTATTGGGAAATTATCACTGGGAAATTGTCGAAGGTTCTAATCCCAATGATAACATCAAAAGTAAACGGGGACGCACTAGTGATGCTATACTGTAGTAGCAAAGAGGTGAATTGGAGTAAAAATATCATGTGCTCATGAAAACGCTAGAAAATCATCACTCGGGGTTTGTGACAGTGGTGAGTGTAAATGGAATGAGGGAAAAATGTCAGAATTTAATAACCTAGGTAGGAAATGGTCATTGTAGTGTTTGCGCCAGTGCCGAGGTCTTTACAGACATCATATGTCTACTAGAATCCACAATTGTGATTCCACGTGAGTAGCAAAAGGGAGAATGAGGTATAAAAGGTGAGAATTCAATCAATTCTAGTGTTTGTGAGAGTGGCGAGTTCTATGCAGTCATCGAAAGTCAACGAGAAGCCAGAAAGGAATTCTCAAGTGTGGCTCTACGGGAGTACCTATGGAGGTGCATTGAGGTACGAATGTCAAATGTTAGAAACATCGCTAGAGTATAAACATTCTGGGTCTTTGAGATTGCCGATACCAGTGTCGTTTTTGAAAGTCAACTAGAATTCTCATGTGTGGCTCTACGAGAGTACCTAAGGAGGTTCATTGAGGTACGAATGTCAAATGTTAGAAATATCGCTAGAGTATAAACATTCTGGGTCTTTCAGATTGCCAAATCCAATGCCGTTATTGGAAGTAAACTAGAATTCTCAAGTGTGGCTTTACGGGAGTGCCTAAGGAGGTGCATTGAGGTACGAATGTCAAATGCTAGGAACATCGCTAGAGTATAAACATTCTGGGTCTTTGAGATTGCCGAATCCAATGCCGTTATTGAAAGTCAACTAGAATTCTCAAGTGTGGCTCTACGAGAGTACCTAAGGAGGTTCATTGAGGTACGAATGTCAAATGTTAGAAATATCGCTAGAGTATAAACATTATGGGTCTTGGAGATTGCCAAATCCAATGCCGTTATTGAAAGTCAACTAGAATTCTCAAGTGTGGCTCTACGGGAGTGCCTAAGGAGGTGCATTGAGGTACGAATGTCAAATGCTAGGAACATCGCTAGAGTATAAACATTATGGGTCTTGGAGATTGCCAAATCCAATGCCGTTATTGAAAGTCAACTAGAATTCTCAAGTGTGGCTCTACGGGAGTGCCTAAGGAGGTTCATTGAGGTACGAATGTCAAATGCTAGGAACATCGCTAGAGTTAATAATAAACATTATGGGTCTTTGAGATTGCCGATACCAGTGTCGTTTTTGAAAGTCAACGGGAATGCTCAAGTGTGGCTCTACGGGAGTAGCAAACAGGTGATTTGGAGTAATAATGTCAGGTGCCCATAAAACGGTATAAAATGATGATTTGTTCGTTTTTGAGTGGTTTGTGTCACCGTCATCGAAAAATAACGGAGATGCACTGGCGTGATTTAACAGGTGTAGGAATGGAGAAGTTTGTGGTTAATATAATACGGCTTTTGTACATATTGGCGCAACAGGTTTTCTGGTCCCCTGAGATGATGAAACCTTAGCAGGCGATATAGGACAACAAATTCTGTTTGTCTATTATATCTGAAGTTGTACACAAAGTTGACTAGATATAAGGATTACATTTTTTTATAGCTGTAAACATTTATGTTAAGAAAAACTAATATTTTACTAGATCAAACATTTTTAAGGAAATTTACAGAACTGCCATACTGTAAAATAAACGATTATGTACTGAAACCTTCTACATTTTTTTCTACGGTAATTCATTTAATTGCAAGGAAATCATTCTTTTTAGTTTTCACTCATACCTTTTCATAGGAAGGTAGACAGTATTTATGGCGTTTAATTGTATCTGCAACTTCTATACTTGTTATTTTTTTTTTGGTTACAGTTCGTTTTTTCAATTTCTCAAAAATAATATATTTCTCATTTTAATTTATATCAAATTTTCTTATGAACACAAGATATGATATCATAATTTGAAAAGACCTTGAAGGTTTTGGACACGACACTCTAGAGATCCCCAGAGTAAACAATTCCTAGTGACTAGTTCTATTTTCTCGTTTCTACCCGAATGCACCCCTATACCACTCCGTAGAATACCTTCAAAAACAATGACTGACCATTTTCTATCTTTTTGGCATCTCTTAACACCTTTGCTACTCCTTTGAATCCACACCCATGTATCCCCGTTGGACTTGGATTCAAAACCTTCAATAAACCCTGAGTGTTGTCATTTTCTAGCTTTTTTTGGAATCTGAAACGTTTACCTCAATTCACCCATTTCCTACTCCCGTGGAGCAACAGCCATGCATCCCCGTTTGCTCTAGATGACGGGATTGGATTTAGAACCCCCAACAAATCCTGATGAACATTTTCCAGCTTTTCTCTGGCATCTAACATTTGTACCTTAATTCACCAATCTGCTACTGCCGTAGAGCAACAAGCGTGCATCCCTTTTGACTTTTGATGATGGCACTATGCTGAACACTCTCCCTACAAACCTCGAGTGATCTTTCCTAGCGAATGTCTGACTTCTGTCTTTTCTTACCTTTTTCTTACCCCTTAGCTATTGCGTTAAAACACCACCCTTGCATTCCCTTCGACATTTGATGACTGCTTTGTGTTCAGAACCATCAAAAAGCACCGAGTAATCATTTACTAGCAATTTCGTGGCTTCTGGAAATTTTTACCTAGTTTCACACCTTTGTCCCCCACGTAGAACCATACCCGTCCATAACCATTGACGTTAGATGAAAACATTGAACTCAGCATTTCGAGGGACTACCCAATTCGGTTATATACATTCCCCTCCCCCCCAAATTCAACCCGTTGTTAGTCGGGTAGATTCAGAACGATGAGTCATTGTATCCTCGTCGACTTTCAATGAAGGTCTCAGGATTTTCAAAAACCCACGAGTATCCAATTCCGGATGATTTTCTTGACTTTCTAAGCCCTTTCAGAAAAGTTTAAAGTAATTATGCAATTTTAGATGCATATTATACTCCTATTATGCATTTATTGAAAAGGGGCTTGGCCAATCTATGTAAACGTATTTCCTAGAAAAAAATGCAAGAAATCGCGACCCTTAGGAGCTATTTTTGACTTTTTTCTTACTTTTAATTCAAAAATTAATTCGAGGTTTCAATTAGGCGATTTTTTTGAAGTACACTTTTTAAATTTTATATCACCAAAATTGTTTATAAAAAATGTGTTTTCTTTTAATTTTCCAGAAATGTACTCTCAACAAACAATGATCCATTCAAATATATATATTACATAATAAGATTGATATCTATTTGGACACCAGCAATGTTGCCTAATTTGTGGCTGCCATAATGTTACATACTGGTGGAATTAGTACGACTTTCAAATATAATTTCTTATTTCATCATGCTATCAATACGGACAACGTTTAGGTGTTACAAATGAATTCTTATTATTTGAGAACATTGATAGAACTTCAGAATAAGGCATATCTCGAATAAAACTCACCGTTTTACACTTATTGACATGAATATCATTTTGCTTAAGGTAACGGATGTCATATTATCATGGATTAATATGTGGCATCCAAATACGGCTGCCAGAACTACTCGGCCGCAAAAGTATGTTCTTCGTACTGTTAGGAGGTTATAAAATGTATAAAATGCTTTTAAAAGTTACAAGATTGTATCCTACTTAGGTGCCTGAAATGGAATATATATATATATATATATATATATATATATATATATATATATGTGTGTATTCTTTCCCAATGTAATTTAACTAATACTAAAACTGAAGTAACTCCTTGCCACTAAAGAGGCTACTGTCCCACATGGGGTTACCAGAACGTATTTTTCTAAACCAATTTGGAATAGCTAGAAGTAATAATTTAATATCTTTGATTATTGTTCTTTAAAATAAATACAATTCTAAATGTAACGTCTGGAACAGTCAATCATCTATTATATGAAATTATATGTACTGTCCATTATTAATTTTACTCATCGAACAATTTTTTTAAATTGAAACGTACAAAACATTTCATTACGTTGATAATTTTAATTTACAAGCGCAGGGTAGATAATTTACAACAGACATTATCAGCATTTAGTCTCAGAAAGCTCTTCCAGTTTGTAAATCATACACACAAATGGATTTGACGTTCCCCACCAGTACAATCATGATTTATGATCTTTGTCTCTGTGAAGGCTGACATAACCATGCTGGTGTCAAAGTTTGTCATCCACAGTGCTAAGTTAATTAAGGAAAATTATCTGTCAGCCTGATTGAATCAAGCACGAGCAAGAGAACAGATTGCATCTATAGCCAGGGAAAATATTTAATATAAAACAT
The DNA here is from genome assembly GCA_036971475.1 of Prosapia bicincta. Lineage (NCBI taxonomy): Eukaryota > Metazoa > Arthropoda > Insecta > Hemiptera > Cercopidae > Prosapia > Prosapia bicincta. The sequence goes on along the minus strand of JBAIZL010000010.1, from coordinate 36,063,836 downwards.
TTTTTAAACACAACGAGCAAGTGTTTTTTTTTTAAAAATTAATAACTAGATCGAATAATACATTGGTTAATAATTATATTTTTGCAGTTTGTATCTGGTGAGGAATTGGGTCATGTTAACAAGTTCCATATATTACTACAATATTACTTCTCGTCTCCGCTGTTAAGATTTACTAAATGTTTCAATATTTTTACCTTATAAACCTTTACTCTCTGTGTTTATCGATTGACATGTTTATTGACAACGCTTTTACGTATATCTTTCCTAGCTGCAGTGCAGTCATTTATTTTTGTCAGCATCCTCCCCTCACTTTACTCGTTATAACTGTTCTTGGGCCATCCTTGCTTAGGCCTCGTCATTACCATAACCCTCGTCAAACAAAACAGACAAAAATAAGTCTATAATTTTGCCGACTCAGCAAAAGGCCAGGACAAAGACGGCAGCCGAACAGTTGGCTAAGCAAGGGAGGGGAGTGGATGTTGGGATAAAACAACTCAAAGATTTTACGACTAGTCGGGGATGTCCCGAATCGCGTCAAGTGATAATAAAATGTCACAGCTAGCAATTGCAAAATAAGGAAGACACATTGAAGTATTGTTAGTTTAAGTCCGTGTAAATATTTTGTTCTTCGTTGCAAACATTAAAGCGGTTTACTTTATTCAAAATTGTTTAGCTGTAAGATTACTGGAATAGGTGACACGATGTTTGAATTCACACATCTGTTAATATTTAGTACTGTATGCATTTAATTATTTTAATGTTTATACGACATATCATATTTTATTTTCCTCCGGTGTTGAGAATTTTCACTTAGTACCAAATAATAGGTTCTTGGTTCGATTCCGAGTAACGCCAACAAATTTCTGTGAATTTTCAGCTTTCAGCCCGATCATGAGTTTTTGGGTAGATAAAGCGTAGTGCTTTTTATAATAAATTTTTTGGTGTAACACTCTTAAAAATAAGGTGTTACATATAAATTCATTTATATATTTAATTTTTATTTAATAATTATATCGTCCCAATATAAAAGAAAATGTTTGTTTTCTTGGTGCATATTGTGAAGCTAGCATAGATAGTAGCGCCCCTAGCGGGTAAAAATGTAAAATATCGTACGAGCTAGTAACTTGGGGTAATTAACCCACATCACCTCATGTGACGTAAGCATGGTCTGATATCGCCTGATCTGATGGACCAATCAAAAAATTCGAAATAATAACCAAGGGTGGGAAATTCCGTTGGCGTGCCCTTGCAGAAGGCCCACTTGTCCAGAGGTTCTTGAACAGAACAGACGTGATGGCATTTTTGGACGTAACATAGAAATTTATAAGCTTCCAGTATTCAAAATTTAAGATGTCAAGGCCGGTTCCAAATTTTATTAACGAGCTAAAGAAGAAGTCAGAAGTGATTATTTACGTGTTTCAAATAAATAAAAGTTTATATAATTTTTGTGTAAGAGCGCTATGATTCAAGGAGCGATGTGGAGTGAATAGTGATTCCAAAAGCGATGTGCAATAATTAATGATGTATTTAAAGTGTTTTACAAGTAATGTGCACAAACAGGTACGTTTTAGATGATAATAAAGAAAATGTATTTTAATGTTAACTAAGTTGAAGAATTTTTAATTGATAAACGGTTAACACATGAACGGTAGAAATTGTCCTTTGAATATTCATTTCTAAAAATTTAATTGGAAATCTTAAGTTACTACCTTCTCGATATATATAAATTTTAAAGGTTAATAAGTAATTCAAAAGTATGATATAATTAGCAGTAATTAAAAGGTAATTACTCGACACATTGCTGTCTTTTGTTCTATTGTAATTTGTCACTGATTAATAAATTGTATGACTTTGTATTTTAAAACTTTAAATTTTTATTTCACAAGTAACCTAGAACGTTACAAACTTTCAATTTTCATTTCAAGTAACCTAGTTCTATCTTCGAAGATATCAGAAGATCGTTTACAGAAAGACATTATTATGCCTGGCTGAAACGGAGAACTAGGAGCCTCTGGTAAGTAAGGTTAATTAATTTGTTAATTAGTAATTAACACACATTTTTAATAAAGGTAAAACTTACCCCAGGAAAAAGGCTCAACCGTTACATTGGATACCGTATGCCCCAAGCTGTTCCCTCTCTTTCTTACGCTAATGTTCCCTCTCTTCTTAATAGCAAATGTCTTCTTGCTATTAGAAAAGTCAGTATCATTATGAGATATTTACGACCCGGTGGAAAATCTATTTT
>JBAIZL010000010.1:36026591-36056591 GCA_036971475.1 Prosapia bicincta | reverse complement strand
ACACCTGTTAGCTAAGACCAAAAGAGGACGATGAAGGTCCGATTGCATTTCCTGAACCGAAGTAATCAGACGTGGTATTGGGGAAGGAAACGTTCTATTGGTCCCGAGTAATTATGGAAAAAACGGCCTAACCGCAGTGCCTAGATTGAGTTCAACTCGTCCCAGAAGTGGGCTGGTGAAAAGTCTATGGCTTATAGCAAGGTTGTAAAACTCTTGCACACTGATACCAGGGTCATGACTTGGTCCTAGTCATCCGGGTGGGAGTATGGAGTTCGAGGTTGGATCCGTGGAGGTAAAGGTTTCATATAGTGAACAGGAGATACTTCTACACAAAGGATCTATCTCTGAGTTCTTTGCCAAGGAGGGTGAGTCGGAAGACAGGGGCTCTTTGTCACCACCCTCCTCTCTTCAGCATATTGCTTATTCTTTACACTTTCCGCAACACACTGTCACATGCTTATGCTAGAGGCACGCAGAAGTACTAAATTTGAATTGTCTTGATTTATTTAAATACCAAAATTTTAAAAAAGTCTCAATTATGCGCTCACTCAAATTATGCGACCGCCTAGACGAGACGGTTCTGCCCCTACTCTGATCAAAAAGTTGTAATTTTAAAATACATAGGCTTACACTATCAAGAAAGTTATTTTCAGTTTTACAAGGAACTTTATAACCGACACAGTAATTTATTATAATACGTAAGTAAAACATAATATGTCAACAATCCGATATTTTGTTATCAATAATCTAGTTAACTTAGAAAGTGTAGAATTCCACGATAAAACCTTCATAAGTAAAAGATTTAACTTTAAAAATGGATAGCTATAATCTTTTATTTTAATTATATATTTTTTAAATATTTGTCAGTCATATTTATATATACTCCTAAATTATAAACTACGTTGTAAATACTTCTTTAAATGGCTTTGGAAGGTAGAAGTTTTAAAAATATCATTGCACATAGATTCCTATATAAAGTATCAAGAGCACAGTGGTACAATATATTACAATGAAAATATTGGAAACACCCCAATACCACAAAAATACTCAAAATAGCAAACAAAACAAGTTACATAAGACTAAGCCCTTATGTACATTTCGATGACCATGTCATCATCATCAGAGGGTCTTATTACAAAATTACAATCCAGTAAACAAGAAGTTACTACATTTCTGTCTAGTTTGTAACTTCTTGTTTACGAGATTGTAATTTTGTAATAAACCCGCTGATGATGATGACATTGTGTACATTAGTATCTTAACTAACTTGTCTCATTTGTTATTTTTGTTTATTTTTGTGGTATTTGGTTTCTTTCCAATATTTTCATGGCAATAGATTTCTATAATGAGCAAAATTAGAATTTACTGTTTGTAAAATACTTATATTGTGATTTTATAACTACCACACAGAAAATGTATATTTCCAGTTGCCTAACAAAAATATCTGTATTCTTCCAATAACAGTAAAATCGCTGGATTTAGAGGGATCCATGTGCTACAACTGGATCAAATTAATCATCCGGCCAAATTTTGAATTCTGACTGAATGCCACTCTCTTTGTATCCATATTATTTCCCCTTTCTCGAATAAATATGATTTTTAAATTCCGATTCCTGCTCGGAATTCAGAGATAGAAGATTTATTCTTTGGCGGGAGTTTATTCAATTTTTCATGCAATATATTATAGTGTGCTTTATTTTTAACAGCAATATACCTACACGAATAGAATATAGTCTGTATTATTACTAATATCAGAAATACAAATATTATGTCAAAATAATATTGATAATATTCATAAAATATTATATACTTGACTATCAATACGATAGGTTAAGAAATATTATATTTTTTTATTAGAATTAGCATGTTTATTTACCGTGGCATTTAGAAATACACGGTAAATATAGTTTAAGTAAGACAATCAAAACGTTGACTCTTCAAAAACAAATTTTTGTAGAACGATTTCCTTCTAAAAGGAAACCTTTTAAGGGCTGCAAATAAGACGAGCTAATAACTAGATATTTTTTTTCTATTTTAAAATTTTTTGTAATCGAGTAATATACATAAGCATATACATAAGACAAGTTCAAATACATTAAATTATTAATGATTATATTATAAATTATGAGTAATTGCATACATTGTTTGAATGTTTTGATCCGTTCGGTGATGGTTTTAAAGTTAAATAAAATACATTATGTAAAATGTCTTGTACTCGGTAATGTAAAAAGTACCTAAAGGTAACAACTTAAAAGCTTCTTTATATTTTACATTGTATTTTAAAGTACATAAAAATAAAGCTATCAATTTTCTCCACTAGAATACGCTGTGTGTATTCTGCACAAGAAGTTTTTAATTAGCAATATGAGATTCAATCTATGAGCTCTTTTGCCAGGGTTTAATTACTGTTCTGAATGTGTATAACAGCCAACTTGCGGGAAGAGCCACGGATAATTTATTCTACTAATTTTGCTCTACTTGATAGTAAATTTATAATTACAAATTTTATCTATCTTTGAAGCTACAATTTATAAATATTTTCCATTTCATATAATAACTGTTTTTCTATCATTTTATTTTGTACTAAACACTTAAAAAAATACAATATGTAATATTAATTACAAAAGGGAAACAAAAATTGTATACTACATACATTATAACATATTAAAATATAATTTTTAAGAGAAAGAAAAGGTTTACTATAAGTTTTGGTTCTAATTTTAATCTACGTCATCTTTAATTTGAAAAATCCTTAATACTTTAAAAAAAAATATTCAACGAATTCTGTACTTAACAACAAGTCACTCTAAAATTGTTACAGACAGTTTGTCACTTGAATGAGATGTTTTAAGGGGAATAATTAGATTCATTTTTTATTATAGGTTTGCTTATTGCTTTGATTAAATTTTGTGTGTTAGATTCTCTTGAGTTTTAAAACTCATTCAACTCACTTTAATAAATTTTGTTGTTGTTTGAATAAATATTGTGTTTAAGGTTTTTGAGTTTATTCAAACGAAAAAGAAATAATTATAATATTAGGTGAGGTTGTGATTTTATGGTACTATATGAAATATATTTTTAAAGGCGAAACAGGTAGTTTGCACTCTTTCTAAGGATCTAGAGTGCAGCCATACACGAGCACAACCCTTTCCACACAAGCTAGAATAGTGTGATCCTCCACATTCTGTCATTCACGTACTGGTGACCTTCAAGCAAAGAGCTTTGCAGACAAAAGACGATTTGAAAATAAGAACAATTTTCTTGTCAAAAGTTCTTAATGTTGATAAATAAAGGAAAACTTTAGCTAGAAAAATCAAAAACGTTTGTGTTTTTAAACATTCTAATATTTATTTCATATTATCGCCTCTCATTTCATCAGAGGCTCTTTATGAATTTGGAGTTGATACCTAGAACTCTAATTTTTAAATTTGTTTTAAAAAATCTTCAAAGTTTATATTATAATAATTGAATTATGCACATTGAATAGTTACAAAGTTAAATGTTTAGGTGCTTTCATACTTAAATTACCATATTATTTGCTACCATGTGGTAACTACCATAGCTAACTGTCATATGTTAGCACGGATCCCAATGAAACACTAATAATAGGCAATGACAATTTTGGAATGTTATAAAGAAAACGCCTTCGTCAAAACACTAGTATACTTTATAATGGTAGTCCAACAAAGATTAAAATTCTATTATTTACATGCTTCGAACAATAACTAAAACAATTTGTTATTACTTGAAGACACACTGCACATATTCACTAATATCGTTGGTGTCCTAATTAAATTACAAATTGTTGTAAGAGTTTCAGTTAATAAAATAAATAAATATATACATTATTGCACCACGAAATACATTGCCATACATATATAATATAGGAAGTGAATATACTTATAACATATAAACTGTCAAAGACATAGTTTTTTTCGTAATATTCGTTGACGAACACATTGTGACCTCAAATTTAAAGTCAACACTTTCGTGTTCTTTAAACAAAAAAAAGGCAAAAGTTATGTCACTTTTCATATTTATTTAGATCCAGTAGAACTTTGAAATATTAGAAAAATTAAACATATTAGGAATTTATCTTTTACATAATTCAAAGATTACAATTCAACTGTAAACGATCGCAAACAACATCTAATCAGATAATGCAGGTCTTGAGACATCCCAAATGCGGGGGTGAGTGTAGCTTGTCAGGTAGATAAAAGTGTAGGAATTGATGGAGCTCGTAGGCTGTATGTCGAATGTGGGAAAAATCAACCTATCAATCTTTTTCCACCAATCTCTTGAAATTACTCACATCTCGCATCGGGTTCACATATCTCACTTAATTCTAAAAGTTTTATATATATTTTACTTTCAAAGGGTATATTTATTGCAATGTGTTTCTAAATAATACTTTCCAAGTAAATTATAGTGTAACAACTATTTAATTGTGTGATTTCTTTAATACATGAAACAGACTATCAATTTTATTATTTGGGACCTAGTTTATTATTTATTTTAAATCGGAGTAACTTATTCTAAATAGTTACCTAATGAATATGTGCAAGAACTATTTAAATAACTTCATAAAGGTCAAACAACTTCATATTGGTAATATATATATATATATATATATATATATATATGTGTGTGTGTGTGTGTGTGTGTGTGTGTGTGTGTGTGTGTGTGTGTGTGTGTGTATGTGTGTATGTGTGTGTGTGTGTGTGTGTGTGTGTGTGTGTGTGTGTGTGTGTGTGTGTGTGTGTATGTGTGTGTGTGTGTGTGTGTATGTGTGTGTGTGTGTGTGTGTGTGTGTGTGTGTGTGTGTGTGTGTGTGTGTGTGTGTGTGTGTGTGTGTGTGTGTGTGTGTGTGTGTGTTGCAGCGGAGCGCGCCCCGCACGGCCAACATCGCGGCCGCCACCACCCTTACCCCACCGCAAGCTCAGAATTCTGACAGGGCCTATCTTAGCCAAACTAGGATAATGTGCAATGACCCGCCAAAATCTGCCAGAGAACAGGTCACTGGACTTTATTATAAAAAACCTAACTTGCTGAAATTTAACCCTTTGGGTACGTATTTCCCGGGGGAATGAGTTCTTTGATGGCTTTTCTTTTGGCGAAATGACCCTTTGGTTTTAGGAGTGTGTAAGAAATCGGTTTTAAATAAAAACACTTGTTTTGTTGGCAAGTTAGTAAAAATTACATTTGTATTTTACCCTTAATTTTGAAATTACAGCACATTTTGAAATTTTCTTATTTTAACTAGCTCTTTAAAATATTAACAATTCATTTCTGTTTAGAATTACTTTATCTCTTCTTTTATATTCTAAAATATACACATTTCAATGTTAGTGGTTACTCTTTACTCAGTTAACCCCTTTTTTACCCCTTCTATACAAAATTTAAGTAAACGTCTTACTGAATTTATACTAACACCAAAAGTTATAAGAAAAATAATTTTTAGTTATATTAACTGAAAAGTGTAATTTAATTATGTTTATTTAAAACTTCAATATTCAAAACCAAATTTGTTTCATTTTTTAAAATAAAACTGTCTTTATCTTTGACAATACCTTTTTCAAACCTTTGAAATAAACAATCCTTTTATGTGATTTTGCAAATCTTGAACATTTGATTTTACACTCTAGTACATAAAATTAGACAATGGAACTTTTAAAACTTGACTTCATCAACAAATAACTTTAACCCTTTTAATTTGAAAACTGATCCTTTGAATAACATAAGTTATATCAATAAACCATTTTATCCCTTTTAAAACACCATTAAACTTTTCGAAAAACATAAGTTATATCACTAAACAATCTTATCCCATTTAAAACAATTAATATTTTTAAAAAAACATGAGTTATACCAGCCAACAATTTTTTACACTTCTATAACTAATTAAACAAACATATTACATCTTAACTTGAAATTCTTAGCCTAACAATTGATTTACTAGACCCACATAATCTTTGCTGAATATTTACTTTTTATTTTTATTATCTACTTTAAATCAAAGAAATTGTTTCACATTTCAGTTTTGTCCCCTTTTTCCTATTTCACACCCCTTTTATTTTAATTCCAAATAATTTTGTAAACCCTTAAACTCCTTTATATTTTAATTAAATCTGATTTATAAATGTTAATTAATTTTTTATTAATTAATTTTAATTTATTCCCATTAATTAATTTTAACCCTTTCTCATTAACTAATTTTAATTGCTTATTATTAATTAATTTTAATTAATTATCATTCATTAATTTTAACCCTTTCTCATTTAATAATTTTACTTAATTATCAATTAATAATTTTAAAAATTTAACGTTGGTCAAAAATACTAAAAAAAACCTTTTCTTTTGAATCATCTGTCTTATTTGACTTCATTTGCACAAAACTCATAAAAAACATTTCTTAACACCTGTTTATATTTTAATCATTTATCGCTAATGTTTTATATTTAAAAAATCTTTAATTTCTAGCATTTACTTAATTAATTTCTTTCCAAAACAATTTGTAACTTTCTCTATTTAAAAAAGTTTCCAATCTACTAACAATTTAATTCAATTTCATATTTATAAACTTGTTTGGAGGACTCCTCCATTTTGTGGTGGGAAATTTCCCCCACTAACCACTATCCCCTCTAGATCATGAATTAAACAAAGCCATTGTTTGAAATTCTTTACCTCCAAAAAGAAATTTTATTTGAAATTTAATTTTTTAAAATGTCAACTTTCCCCAAAAATTGTTCAATATAGAAAATTTAATCAAATGAAAACGAGAGAAATTAACCTGACCTTAATCGCAGGGTCACTCCTAAATCCTGGTAGATTTTTCTTTCTTCTGCCTCGAGATCGTTTGTTTCTGGGGTGGCCATCTTGGTATGCGATGTCACCGATCTTGACTGTTGGCGTGCCTGCTGCGATGCCGTGATAGAATTTTAATATCCCGATTTTGAAACTTATAAAATTTTGCTCTCCCTCTTTCAGTTATTAAGTTTTTATTGTTCAATTATTTATTTAATTATTTATTTTTCACTGTTCATATATAAAAGGTTGATTTAAAAATTGACATTTAATTAAATTTGGATTTCTTCACGGTTCACGGTTTTATATAAATGTCGAAGCACTGTTCTTTATAAATTACCTTACTGACTCTAATAATTGTTCATATTGTTCACCTCTAACACACACAAACTTCTTAAGAACGCAGCCATATTGATGTTAAACTTTGGAGACCACTTTTGGAGAAAATACCTCCTCCAAAAGGGTTCCAAACCACACGCGACTACATTTTAGCGACGACCAGTCTCGCGCTTAGCACGTCATTTTCATCGTTGTTATATACATATCACAAACTGAAACAAAGGCTTGTGACCTAGAGCAACCGAACCGACGTCCTCCCTCTTTGAAGTCTCGAATAACGCTGTTTATTTTAACCCCGCTGGGCCTTCTCTTTCCCACGAGACGTATCGTACCACGTTTTGTAACCAATGGGCTGGCTTCTAAAATCTACGTCACGACATCATGCGACTTTTTCCTCCGCTAGGCTTCCGCTTTCGCACACAAAGCAAGCTCACTCAAAAATGATCAAAATATTGTAGATTTCTTTATTTTGGGTTTAACTCTTCTATTTGGCGTTTTCCGAATTTTGGTACAGGGCATCTACTTTCCCTCTTGACAAGCCGCGTCTTCTCGAATGCCGATGGTGATTATAGGAGTATTTTGAGGTTTTCTCTCCTTTCCATGTAATGTACTTGCATTTTAAAATATACAAAACCCCTTATCCCTTCTAGTGGCTTTGCTTTCACATTTTTACATTACGAAATTTTAATATTATTGCGACGGTATTTGCTAATCAGAATTCTACCCGTCGCAGTGTGTGTGTGTGTGTGTGTGTGTGTGTGTGTGTGTGTGTGTCTGTGTGTGTGTGTTTGTGTGTGTGTGTGTGTGTGTGTGTGTGTGTGTGTGTGTGTGTGTGTGTGTGTGTGTGTGTGTGTGTGTGTGTGTGTGTGTGTGTGTGTGTGTGTGTGTGTGTGTGTGTGTGTGTGTGTGTGTGTGTGTGTGTGTATAATTTCAAACAAAGCCGATTTAATAGCTTAGATTTTTTAGAACTGACAAATGTAACCTATCTTTGGAAATTACTAATTACAAGTAATTAACGTACTGCTAAAAAAAAAATCATAATAAAATATTAAAACATTAAAAAGTCAGTTCCTACTGGGGTTGTTATTTTTTTTTTAAAGTTTAGTTACTTTTTATTTTATAATTAAAACAATTATAAATATCTATAGGCATGTATGTATTACAAAATCACAATATTAAGTGGCAAAATAGAAAGCGAATTTCCTTTCAATTTTCCATTTCCTCTTTATACATTAGGTCCTACATATTCCAGGAATATTATTTATTTGTTACTGTTTAATCGCTTTTTTTAGTTTCTAAATTATGAAGTTGATGGTCTATGACTCATTTTATCCTGCTCTTGTGATTCTTTACCATTGCAACAAACATTTCTACTGCAATTTCATATATATATATTTTAATAAATAAATATTTGGAAAAAACTTACTAATATCAATTATTATTCACTATAGGTTAAAAGAAATATATTTGACCTTGATTGAATGAATAAAAATTATTTTAATAACGATTGAAAATTTATACGTGATATATATATAAATATATTATAATATAAACGTATTAGACATATAGAATAAATTTAGTTAGCATCCAAATTAATAATCTGTAGAAGTATTAAGAAAGTAATAGCCAAGAACAGTTACTAAAGTACCGACAAAGAGGGCTTAACCATTGTTCTATTTCGATGGTAGTCATAAACCTGTGCTGTGAAAAACCCATTGAATAAAGAGTTCCAAGTGACCAAAATAACCTGGGGGAAAACACTTTTACCGTTACGAAGGCTATTTATAAAAGCTGTGTGGGAATTACCATATAGCTTTTAAATACCTAAGGGGGGAGTTTATGCTGGTGGTTAAAAACTAAAACTCATCGGGAAAAGGAAACTTGAAGGAACTTCAGAAGAGGGTAGACGTATTTTGGAGAGACAAAGTTGGAAACAATGGTTAATAAGAGGTAAATTTGTTTGAAGAATTAAGGGAATTGTTAGTTTTTTTTTTTAGAGCAAATTAACACTGTAATTATTATACTTTATTGTATAAAAAAACCTCTAGCCTCAAGAGTCTACAGTTTTTGTAATTGTAGTATTAGTTAAGGAATCAATCTTTGTCACTGCATCGTATTTAATGTAATTTCGTATAATTTGGTACAATTGGATGTCAGATGGACAAATGCAAGTGATGTTAAATGTTATATGATTGTTTAATTATTTAGAAACCTGAAGGTGTGGCTATAGAAAGGTAAAGTAATTATAATATAACCTAAATGTAAAACTTATATTAAATAAATTGGGTTAGATTATATATATATATATATATATATATATATATATATATATATATATATATATATATGTATGTATGTATATATGTATATATGTAGGCTAAGTATTAGAAGAGTGTGAGATAACAGAATGAATTGAATGAGTTACTCAGAGTTATATCTTTGTTCTTAACTAAGATAGTACATCGACTTTTGAAGTACAGTATTTGAAATAGTAATAAAACTTTTACTAAACAAAAACAGCACCGCATATTAATTATATTATAAACATTTAATAAAAATAGTTACACATCCATTTACCTGTATATTGTAGCAAGATTGTATTTATATCACACATATTTAACAAAATAAGCTGTCATAAAAATTCCAAATTTATTTATCTTAAACATATAAGTTTTCACAACAACACTTATATCAATCATAAAATTCAAGTTTGTAACAGCGTGTCTAGTTTGTTCCTAGCTCACTAAGTCTACATCATTCACGCGTCCAAAAGTTCCGTGCTAGCTGTAGTGTATTGAAGTAAGCCAAAATTAAAACACAGTTACAGTTACGCTGTCATTTTAGTTCAAAGAGTTGCATAGAAATGAAATGAATTAACTTCAAAATCACATTAACGATATGCTTTTAGGTTATTAGATTATTAAATTATCAAACTTTACATTTTCCATTAAAAGTTCATCTAATACAAAAGAATATTTAATTTTATTAATAAAATTCTAATAAAACGGTGCAACTGTTTACACTTGCAGAGATTATATATTGTTGATAAAAGCGGTTGAGTTGCGAGTCAGGTACACATATTTATAACACGCATCAATAACGAGTAAGTTTCCGTCTACAGGCCTACAATACATAGGTACACAGTTAAAAATAACTGCAAAAATATAAATAGTTAATAAATAAAAATTGCTACAATGAAATTTCTTACAATTATAAAACCCTTCATAAACATCTGAAATGGGCAACGACAAATATAAAAGTGTTATAACATTTTATTAACATAACAATTACTGTATTTCATTGAAACAAAAACATGAAAAAGCCTAGGGATTTTTCGTAGAAGAAATTTAATTGTAGCTATGTTTATTTTTGAACTATTTATATTTTTGCTGTTATTTTTTATTGTGTACTTATGTATTGTAGGCTTAAGGACGGTAACGTATCCGTTATTGAAGCGTTGCCTGTGTAAATAGATAGCTACACCTGACTGGCAAGTCAACCTCTTTTAACTAACAATAAACTTTTATTTTATATTGAGTTTATTGTTATTTAGAGTATCATAATTACCTGCCGTACCCAGCGCCGTCACACTCCCTGTTGACGCTTTTCAGAGGTCTCTACTTTTTTGAAGAGTTCATAAAAGGTTCTGACAATGGGAATTCTTCCAAAACGCGTCAGTTAGTAGTGTGACGATGCTGGGAATCGGAGGTAATTATGATACTCTAAATAAGAATATATATACCAGCGGAAAAGTAGAAAATTATCAAAAGTATGAGTTTATTTTCTTCAACAAATCTGCTTTTTCCACACAACGATACTATTATAATATTTTTCCGTTTGGTTGTCGTATTGTTATATTTTATACACTTATGTAATTATAGATTACTCGACTTAATTTAAAAACAAAACTCTTTAAAAGTTTTCAATGAATTATTAGATGTCAGATTTTTCTCTTATTAACCTAAAAAATAACTTATGAATGGTCAATTACGCATATATTTTAAAAATAAAGAAAATTAAAAATAAGGAAAGCAGAATATAATAAAATATATCTTATTTAGATTACTTCATGAAATACATTTTGAGATATGACCAGAATTTTGAATATTTAAAAATTTTACATTAATTTAAAAAAGTATGATATCTACCAACCTGAATCGTCAGCCTGTTTTTATTGCATTTGTGAAATTCCATATATTGCATGAAATATATATTTGCATGAAATTAAATCATTAAGATTTCATCCTATTTTCTTTAAAATACCGCTAAGAAGCCTCAGGTTTTGAATATGATTGATTTTCGTGACGAAAGAAAAATTTTTAAAAAATGTTTTAAAAATATACCTATAGACGTGAGCAAACCCCTCAAGTGATTATAAATACAGTAATGTGTAATATACATTTTATAAAGCTTTGAAGTGCTTATAAATTTGTCATTGTAACGTAATATTATAAGTCCATTTATTTATTTAAAATATTGAACAACTAAAGTCATAAGTACGTTTAAAAGCAGCAATATTTCACAAATTCAAATGAAAATATTTAACACTCACATTTGTCTAAGGCATTTGTTTCACTACTGATATATAGCAAAAAAAATCGTGCTACTAACATTCACTAGGAAGGAAATCAAACTGATATTAACATCAAAGCAACCACAAGAAACCACACTTTCCTGGTGCAGAATCCAGGAGTGCATGTTGTGCAGCTGCTTGTGCAAACTCTTGTGTTTGTTTGTCAGTAGAGCTTGCATTATATCTTCACTTGTTTGCTGTATTTCCCTCTCTACAAGTGTACACAAGACAAGTGATAGAATCATTCCCAATGAAGACAATACAAAACTGATAGTAAATGAAACACCTTTGAAGTGGTTAAAAAGGTGAACAAATAACAAACACTCATATACAAAGTACAAAGCCAGGCTGTCGCTGTAGTAGTCCAGTGCATTACGCAGAGCGTGAAATATCTCATTGTAAACCTTCTTAAGGGTCCTTAACTTTTGTTCCTGTACGTCTTGGTATGATGTTGAAGCAGCACTAGTAGACGCTACTGCAGGCAGTACGTGCAGTATGAAAATGTCTGGTGAATCGTTTTGTAGGTCCCCCTTTAATTCTCTCATAACGTTTCTTGCCTTTTTCATGCGATTACAAACCACTAGGAGAAGAAAGCTGAAACCAAACATTGTTGCCCAAATAGTACCTAATGTAAACAAAAAGTTTACATGAATGGCGTAGGTAACCACAGCATTGTCAAGAAAGGTCACAACGTCAGAGGAAGCTGAGTACGTCACCACTAAAGTGGCGTTTATGACAACAAAAATAATTGCACAAGTTCTGTCTTTGCAATGATCAACGAAGTGTCCAAGATTCGTTAGTCTCTTGTCCACGCTACTCAGAGCCTCAAAGACGCGGAGGTAGAGCGGATAGTTCTTGAAAGTGTTCCACAATGAATAGAAACAACTGACACAAATTGTGAATACTGCAGCCAAGGCAAACCATTTTATTCTGCCTGATACGTGAACCAAAATACTGGGTATGACCACAACGTTTGTCAAGCACAATAAGCAAATCCGTATCAGAGTGTAGATTGCGTAAAGCTCCTTCCGGCACTTTTCCTTGACAGACACGACCGTGATTCCAAAGAAGACTGACATAACCGAAATCGGAGCATAGCTCCATATTAAGTCTGAAGACATTGCACAGCAATACGGTTCTATTAGATTGAGTAATTATGTTATGAGGTGACGCTTTGTTTCTGAACCGTTGCCATAACAACCAAATGTGGGCCATTTGTTTAATTTATCATAGTAGTTTGTTGACGTTTTCATTGACAATTTCTATTTCTTGGATAAACAAGTATCTCAATATAATAAAATAAGTTTGAACAACCTATTATCTAGAATTAGATCCAGCTGCGGCCAGATATACGTAATAACTTTGTGACCTATATTATGTAAAAAGTAGACAAAGTGAAAAAAAATATAACTCTAACGTCCCTTATTCTATTCAGTTTTGGCGATAAGAACTGCCTACGTGGAAAGTACTCTACACAATCTGTAAAATGTTTTCAAGAACTGAAATGAGTAGAAAAGTTAGTCTTTTATTTAAAACCTTGACTTTTCGTAACAGATCAATCTATCTTTCGTAATAAATCCACCTTCAGTTATAACCCTAAAGCGAGCTTTACTGTATCACTTACTTAACTCGCTCTGACACTCATCTTACTCTGCAAACTTGACTGATTATACGTCTCCTAAGATCCCTAAGACTTACCAACTCGTCTTTATGGTCTCTATCTCGAGTCATGACGAGCTTTACACACACTGTCTCTGCGCTACAGTAATTACATTAGGATCACTGCTTAACTCGCTCTGACACTCACCTTACTCTGCGACCTTGACTGATTAAACGTCTCCTAAGATCCCTAAGACTTACCAACTCGTCTTTATGGTCTCTATCTCGAGTCATGACGAGCTTTACACACACTGTCTCTGCGCTACAGTAATTACATTAGGATCACTTACTTAACTCGCTCTGACACTCATCTTACTCTGCGACCTTGACTGATTATAAATCTCCTAAGATCCCTAAGACTTACCAACTCGTCTTTATGGTCTCTATCGCGAGTCACGACGAGCTTTACACACACTGTCTCTGCGCTACAGTAATTACATTAGGATCACTTACTTAACTCGCTCTGACACTCATCTTACTCTGCGACCTTGACTGATTATACGTCTCCTAAGATCCCTAAGACTTACCAACTCGTCTTTAAGGTTTCTATCTCGAGTCATGACTAGCTTTACACACACTGTCTCTGCGCTACAGTAATTACATTAGGATCACTTCTTACCTCGCTCTGACACTCATCTTACTCTGCGACCTTGACTGATTATACGTCTCCTAAGATCCCTAAGACTTACCAACTCGTCTTTATGGTTTCTATCTCGAGTCTTGACGAGCTTTACACACACTGTCTCTGTGCTACAGTAATTACATTAGGATCACTGCTTAACTCGCTCTGACACTCATCTTACTCTGCGACCTTGACTGATTATACATCTCCTAATATCCCTAAGACTTACCAACTCGTTTTTATGGTCTCTATCTCGAGTCTTGACGAGATTTACACACACTGTCTCTGTGCTACAGTAATTACATTAGGATCACTTACTTAACTCGCTCTGACACTCATCTTACTCTGCGACCTTGACTGATTATACATCTCCTAATATCCCTAAGACTTACCAACTCGTCTTTATGGTTTCTATCTCGAGTCTTGACGAGCTTTACACACACTGTCTCTGCGCTACAGTAATTACATTAGGATCACTGCTTAACTCGCTCTGACACTCATCTTACTCTGCAAACTTGACTGATTATACGTCTCCTAAGATCCCCATGACTTACCAACTCGTCTTTATGGTCTCTATCTCGAGTCTTGACGAGCTTTACTGTATCACTTACTTAACTCGCTCTGACACTCATCTTACTCTGCAAACTTGACTGATTATACATCTCCTAAGATCCCCAAGACTTACCAACTCGTCTTTATGGTCTCTATCTCGAGTCTTGACGAGCTTTACTGTATCACTTACTTAACTCGCTCTGACACTCATCTTACTCTGCAAACTTGACTGATTATACATCTCCTAAGATCTCCAAGACTTACCAACTCGTCTTTATGGTCTCTATCTCGAGTCTTGATGAGCTTTACTGTATCACTTACTTAACTCGCTCTGACACTTATCTTACTCTGTAAACTTGACTGATTATACATCTCCTAAGATCCCTAAGACTTACCAACTCGTCTTTATGGTCTCTATCTCGAGTCTTGACGAGCTTTACTGTATCACTTACTTAACTCGCTCTGACACTCATCTTACTCTGCAAACTTGACTGATTATACATCTCCTAAGATCCCCAAGACTTACCAACTCGTCTTTATGGTCTCTATCTCGAGTCTTGACGAGCTTTACTGTATCACTTACTTAACTCGCTCTGACACTCATCTTACTCTGCAAACTTGACTGATTATACGTCTCCTAAGATCCCTAAGACTTACCAACTCGTCTTTATGGTCTCTATCTCGAGTCTTGACGAGCTTTACTGTATCACTTACTTAACTCGCTCTGACACTCATCTTACTCTGCGACCTTGACTGATTATACGTCTCCTAAGATCCCTAAGACTTACCAACTCGTCTTTATGGTCTCTATCTCGAGTCTTGACGAGCTTTACTGTATCACTTACTTAACTCGCTCTGACACTCATCTTACTCTGCAAACTTGACTGATTATACATCTCCTAAGATCCCTAAGACTTACCAACTCCTCTTTATGGTTTCTATCTCGAGTCTTGACGAGCTTTACTGTATCACTTACTTAACTCGCTCTGACACTCATCTTACTCTGCAAACGTGACTGATTATACGTCTCCTAAGATCCCTAAGACTTACCAACTCGTCTTTATGGTCTCTATCTCGAGTCTTGACGAGCTTTACTGTATCACTTACTTAACTCGCTCTGACACTCATCTTACTCTGCGACCTTGACTGATTATACGTCTCCTAAGATCTCTAAGACTTACCAACTCGTCTTTATGGTCTCTATCTCGAGTCTTGACGAGCTTTACTGTATCACTTACTTAACTCGCTCTGACACTCATCTTACTCTGCGACCTTGACTGATTATACGTCTCCTAAGATCCCTAAGACTTACCAACTCGTCTTTATGGTCTCTATCTCGAGTCTTGACGAGCTTTACTGTATCACTTACTTAACTCGCTCTGACACTCATCTTACTCTGCGACCTTGACTGATTATACGTCTCCTAAGATCACTAAGACTTACCAACTCGTCTTTATGGTCTCTATCTCGAGTCTTGACGAGTTTTACACACACTGTCTCTGCGCTACAGTAATTACATTAGGATCACTGCTTAACTCGCTCTGACACTCATCTTACTCTGCGACCTTGACTGATTATACGTCTCCTAAGATCCCTAAGACTTACCAACTCGTCTTTATGGTCTCTATCTCGAGTCTTGACGAGCTTTACTGTATCACTTACTTAACTCGCTCTGACACTCATCTTACTCTGCGACCTTGACTGATTATACGTCTCCTAAGATCCCTAAGACTTACCAACTCGTCTTTATGGTTTCTATCTCGAGTCTTGACGAGTTTTACACACACTGTCTCTGCGCTACAGTAATTACATTAGGATCACTGCTCAACTCGCTCTGACACTCATATTACTCTGCGACCTTGACTGATTATACGTCTCCTAAGATCCCTAAGACTTACCAACTCGTCTTTATGGTTTCTATCTCGAGTCTTGACGAGTTTTACACACACTGTCTCTGCGCTACAGTAATTACATTAGGATCACTGCTTAACTCGCTCTGACACTCATCTTACTCTGCAAACTTGACTGATTATACGTCTCCTAAGATCCCTAAGACTTACCAACTCGTCTTTATGGTCTCTATCTCGAGTCTTGACGAGCTTTACACACACTGTCTCTGCGCTACAGTAATTACATTAGGATCACTGCTTAACTCGCTCTGACACTCGTCTTACTCTGCGACCTTGACTGATTATACGTCTCCTAAGATCCCTAAGACTTACCAACTCGTCTTTATGGTTTCTATCTCGAGTCTTGACGAGTTTTACTGTATCACTTACTTAACTCGCTCTGACACTCATCTTACTCTGCGACCTTGACTGATTATACATCTCCTAAGATCCCTAAGACTTACCAACTCGTCTTTATGGTCTCTATCTCGAGTCTTGACGAGTTTTACACACACTGTCTCTGCGCTACAGTAATTACATTAGGATCACTGCTTAACTCGCTCTGACACTCATCTTACTCTGCGACCTTGACTGATTATACGTCTCCTAAGATCCCTAAGACTTACCAACTCGTCTTTATGGTCTCTATCTCGAGTCTTGACGAGCTTTACTGTATCACTTACTTAACTCTCTCTGACACTCATCTTACTCTGCGACCTTGACTGATTATACGTCTCCTAAGATCTCTAAGACTTACCAACTCGTCTTTATGGTCTCTATCTCGAGTCTTGACGAGCTTTACTGTATCACTTACTTAACTCGCTCTGACACTCATCTTACTCTGCGACCTTGACTGATTATAAATCTCCTAAGATCCCTAAGACTTACCAACTCGTCTTTATGGTCTCTATCGCGAGTCACGACGAGCTTTACACACACTGTCTCTGCGCTACAGTAATTACATTAGGATCACTTACTTAACTCGCTCTGACACTCATCTTACTCTGCGACCTTGACTGATTATACGTCTCCTAAGATCCCTAAGACTTACCAACTCGTCTTTATGGTCTCTATCTCGAGTCTTGACGAGCTTTACTGTATCACTTACTTAACTCTCTCTGACACTCATCTTACTCTGCGACCTTGACTGATTATACGTCTCCTAAGATCCCTAAGACTTACCAACTCGTCTTTATGGTCTCTATCTCGAGTCTTGACGAGCTTTACTGTATCACTTACTTAACTCGCTCTGACACTCATCTTACTCTGCAAACTTGACTGATTATACATCTCCTAAGATCCCTAAGACTTACCAACTCCTCTTTATGGTTTCTATCTCGAGTCTTGACGAGCTTTACTGTATCACTTACTTAACTCGCTCTGACACTCATCTTACTCTGCAAACGTGACTGATTATACGTCTCCTAAGATCCCTAAGACTTACCAACTCGTCTTTATGGTCTCTATCTCGAGTCTTGACGAGCTTTACTGTATCACTTACTTAACTCGCTCTGACACTCATCTTACTCTGCGACCTTGACTGATTATACGTCTCCTAAGATCTCTAAGACTTACCAACTCGTCTTTATGGTCTCTATCTCGAGTCTTGACGAGCTTTACTGTATCACTTACTTAACTCGCTCTGACACTCATCTTACTCTGCGACCTTGACTGATTATACGTCTCCTAAGATCCCTAAGACTTACCAACTCGTCTTTATGGTCTCTATCTCGAGTCTTGACGAGCTTTACTGTATCACTTACTTAACTCGCTCTGACACTCATCTTACTCTGCGACCTTGACTGATTATACGTCTCCTAAGATCACTAAGACTTACCAACTCGTCTTTATGGTCTCTATCTCGAGTCTTGACGAGTTTTACACACACTGTCTCTGCGCTACAGTAATTACATTAGGATCACTGCTTAACTCGCTCTGACACTCATCTTACTCTGCGACCTTGACTGATTATACGTCTCCTAAGATCCCTAAGACTTACCAACTCGTCTTTATGGTCTCTATCTCGAGTCTTGACGAGCTTTACTGTATCACTTACTTAACTCGCTCTGACACTCATCTTACTCTGCGACCTTGACTGATTATACGTCTCCTAAGATCCCTAAGACTTACCAACTCGTCTTTATGGTTTCTATCTCGAGTCTTGACGAGTTTTACACACACTGTCTCTGCGCTACAGTAATTACATTAGGATCACTGCTCAACTCGCTCTGACACTCATATTACTCTGCGACCTTGACTGATTATACGTCTCCTAAGATCCCTAAGACTTACCAACTCGTCTTTATGGTTTCTATCTCGAGTCTTGACGAGTTTTACACACACTGTCTCTGCGCTACAGTAATTACATTAGGATCACTGCTTAACTCGCTCTGACACTCATCTTACTCTGCAAACTTGACTGATTATACGTCTCCTAAGATCCCTAAGACTTACCAACTCGTCTTTATGGTCTCTATCTCGAGTCTTGACGAGCTTTACACACACTGTCTCTGCGCTACAGTAATTACATTAGGATCACTGCTTAACTCGCTCTGACACTCGTCTTACTCTGCGACCTTGACTGATTATACGTCTCCTAAGATCCCTAAGACTTACCAACTCGTCTTTATGGTTTCTATCTCGAGTCTTGACGAGTTTTACTGTATCACTTACTTAACTCGCTCTGACACTCATCTTACTCTGCGACCTTGACTGATTATACATCTCCTAAGATCCCTAAGACTTACCAACTCGTCTTTATGGTCTCTATCTCGAGTCTTGACGAGTTTTACACACACTGTCTCTGCGCTACAGTAATTACATTAGGATCACTGCTTAACTCGCTCTGACACTCATCTTACTCTGCGACCTTGACTGATTATACGTCTCCTAAGATCCCTAAGACTTACCAACTCGTCTTTATGGTCTCTATCTCGAGTCTTGACGAGCTTTACTGTATCACTTACTTAACTCTCTCTGACACTCATCTTACTCTGCGACCTTGACTGATTATACGTCTCCTAAGATCTCTAAGACTTACCAACTCGTCTTTATGGTCTCTATCTCGAGTCTTGACGAGCTTTACTGTATCACTTACTTAACTCGCTCTGACACTCATCTTACTCTGCGACCTTGACTGATTATACGTCTCCTAAGATCCCTAAGACTTACCAACTCGTCTTTATGGTCTCTATCTCGAGTCTTGACGAGCTTTACTGTATCACTTACTTAACTCGCTCTGACACTCATCTTACTCTGCGACCTTGACTGATTATACGTCTCCTAAGATCACTAAGACTTACCAACTCGTCTTTATGGTCTCTATCTCGAGTCTTGACGAGTTTTACTGTATCACTTACTTAACTCGCTCTGACACTCATCTTACTCTGCGACCTTGACTGATTATACGTCTCCTAAGATCACTAAGACTTACCAACTCGTCTTTATGGTCTCTATCTCGAGTCTTGACGAGTTTTACACACACTGTCTCTGCGCTACAGTAATTACATTAGGATCACTGCTTAACTCGCTCTGACACTCATCTTACTCTGCGACCTTGACTGATTATACGTCTCCTAAGATCCCTAAGCCTAACCTTACCAACTCGTCTTTATGGTTTCTATCTCGAGTCTTGACGAGCTTTACTGTATCACTTACTTAACTCGCTCTGACACTCATCTTACTCTGCGACCTTGACTGATTATACGTCTCCTAAGATCCCTAAGACTTACCAACTCGTCTTTATGGTTTCTATCTCGAGTCTTGACGAGTTTTACACACACTGTCTCTGCGCTACAGTAATTACATTAGGATCACTGCTCAACTCGCTCTGACACTCATATTACTCTGCGACCTTGACTGATTATACGTCTCCTAAGATCCCTAAGACTTACCAACTCGTCTTTATGGTTTCTATCTCGAGTCTTGACGAGTTTTACACACACTGTCTCTGCGCTACAGTAATTACATTAGGATCACTGCTTAACTCGCTCTGACACTCATCTTACTCTGCAAACTTGACTGATTATACGTCTCCTAAGATCCCTAAGACTTACCAACTCGTCTTTATGGTCTCTATCTCGAGTCTTGACGAGCTTTACACACACTGTCTCTGCGCTACAGTAATTACATTAGGATCACTGCTTAACTCGCTCTGACACTCGTCTTACTCTGCGACCTTGACTGATTATACGTCTCCTAAGATCCCTAAGACTTACCAACTCGTCTTTATGGTTTCTATCTCGAGTCTTGACGAGTTTTACTGTATCACTTACTTAACTCGCTCTGACACTCATCTTACTCTGCGACCTTGACTGATTATACATCTCCTAAGATCCCTAAGACTTACCAACTCGTCTTTATGGTCTCTATATCGAGTCTTGACGAGTTTTACACACACTGTCTCTGCGCTACAGTAATTACATTAGGATCACTGCTTAACTCGCTCTGACACTCATCTTACTCTGCGACCTTGACTGATTATACGTCTCCTAAGATCCCTAAGACTTACCAACTCGTCTTTATGGTCTCTATCTCGAGTCTTGACGAGCTTTACTGTATCACTTACTTAACTCTCTCTGACACTCATCTTACTCTGCGACCTTGACTGATTATACGTCTCCTAAGATCCCTAAGACTTACCAACTCGTCTTTATGGTTTCTATCTCGAGTCTTGACGAGCTTTACTGTATCACTTACTTAACTCGCTCTGACACTCATCTTACTCTGCGACCTTGACTGATTATACATCTCCTAAGATCCCTAAGACTTACCAACTCGTCTTTATGGTCTCTATCTCGAGTCTTGACGAGCTTTACTGTATCACTTACTTAACTCGCTCTGACACTCATCTTACTCTGCGACCTTGACTGATTATACGTCTCCTAAGATCCCTAAGACTTACCAACTCGTCTTTATGGTTTCTATCTCGAGTCTTGACGAGCTTTACTGTATCACTTACTTAACTCGCTCTGACACTCATCTTACTCTGCGACCTTGACTGATTATACGTCTCCTAAGATCCCTAAGACTTACCAACTCGTCTTTATGGTTTCTATCTCGAGTCTTGACGAGCTTTACTGTATCACTTACTTAACTCGCTCTGACACTCATCTTACTCTGCGACCTTGACTGATTATACATCTCCTAAGATCCCTAAGACTTACCAACTCGTCTTTTTGGTCTCTATCTCGAGTCTTGACGAGTTTTACACACACTGTCTCTGCGCTACAGTAATTACATTAGGATCACTGCTTAACTCGCTCTGACACTCATCTTACTCTGCGACCTTGACTGATTATACGTCTCCTAAGATCCCTAAGACTTACCAACTCGTCTTTATGGTCTCTATCTCGAGTCTTGACGAGCTTTACTGTATCACTTACTTAACTCGCTCTGACACTCATCTTACTCTGCGACCTTGACTGATTATACGTCTCCTAAGATCCCTAAGACTTACCAACTCGTCTTTATGGTTTCTATCTCGAGTCTTGACGAGCTTTACACACACTGTCTCTGTGCTACAGTAATTACATTAGGATCACTGCTTAACTCGCTCTGACACTCATCTTACTCTGCAAACTTGACTGATTATACGTCTCCTAAGATCCCTAAGACTTACCAACTCGTCTTTATGGTTTCTATCTCGAGTCTTGACGAGCTTTACACACACTGTCTCTGCGCTACACTAATTACATTAGGATCACTTCTTAACTCGCTCTGACACTCATCTTACTCTGCGACCTTGACTGATTATACGTCTCCTAAGATCCCTAAGACTTACCAACTCGTCTTTATGGTTTCTATCTCGAGTCTTGACGAGCTTTACACACACTGTCTCTGCGCTACAGTAATTACATTAGGATCACTGCTTAACTCGCTCTGACACTCATCTTACTCTGCAAACTTGACTGATTATACGTCTCCTAAGATCCCTACGACTTACTAACTCGTCTTTATGGTTTCTATCTCGAGTCTTGACGAGCTTTACACACACTGTCTCTGCGCTACAGTAATTACATTAGGATCACTGCTTAACTCGCTCTGACACTCATATTACTCTGCGACCTTGACTGATTATACGTCTCCTAAGATCCCTAAGACTTACCAACTCGTCTTTAAGGTTTCTATCTCGAGTCTTGACGAGCTTTACACACACTGTCTCTGTGCTACAGTAATTACATTAGGATCACTTACTTAACTCTCTCTGACACTCATCTTACTCTGCAAACTTGACTGATTATACGTCTCCTAAGATCCCTACGACTTACTAACTCGTCTTTATGGTTTCTATCTCGAGTCTTGACGAGCTTTACACACACTGTCTCTGTGCTACAGTAATTACATTAGGATCACTGCTTAACTCGCTCTGACACTCACCTTACTCTGCGACCTTGACTGATTATACGTCTCCTAAGATCCCTAAGACTTACCAACTCGTCTTTATGGTTTCTATCTCGAGTCTTGACGAGCTTTACACACACTGTCTCTGCGCTACAGTAATTACATTAGGATCACTGCTTAACTTACAATTGTCGAATTTGATCTCCGTTTCTAGAATATTTCACCAACAATTATATAACATGTTGCGATTGGCTCATCCCCTGCGATCTCTTTTGTAGCAGTTTGTTCTGCATTCTCTGCATTCTTTAGTAACTTCTTCTGGAATCTGGTTCGCAAGTTCCATAGAGCGTCTTTAATCTTTCTCAGGCTTCGCCCTAGATTCGGTAACCCATAGGTGGGAGCTTTTAAGCACAACGGTCACTTGCTGTATATTCTCCAGCACTACGCTCTCTTGATGTATATTCTCCATCACTACGATGACTTCCTCTGCATTCTCTTAACCTACACTCTCTTGCTCTGAATTCTTTAGCACTACGCTCACATGCTCTGTACTGTCCAGAAATTGGCTCTCCTAATCTATATTCTCCAGCCTTACGGCCTCTTGCTCTGTATTCTCTAGCCTTAAACTATCTTGTTCTGAATTTTCAAGCACCCCGCTCTCACCTCTTTATTAACCAGTACTACGCTCTGTTGTTGAGTATTCTCCCGCACTACGGTCTCTTCCTCTTTATTCTCCAACACTAAGTTCTCTTGCTTTGTATTCACCAACACTAAACTCTCTTGGCTTGTATTCTTTAGAACTTCCTTCCCTTGGTGTATATCCTCCAGCACTAAGCTCTTTTGCTCTGTATTCTGCAGAACTTCCTTTACTTGGCTTATAGCATCCAGCACTAAGCTCTCTTGCTCTGTATTCTCTAACACTAAGCTCTCTTGCTCTGTATTCGTCAGCACTTCCATCTCTTGGTGTATATCCTCCATCACTAAGCTCTCTTGATCTGTATTCTCCAACACTAAACTCTGTTGCCCTGTATTATCCAACACTAAGCTATCTTTCTCCGTATTCCTTAGCACTTCCTTCTCTTGCTATATATCCTCCAGTACTACGGTCTCTTGCTCTTTATTCTCCAACACTAGGCTCTCTTGCTGTGTATTCTCCAGCACTACGGCCTCTTGCTCTGTATTCTTTAGCATTTCCTTCTCTTGGTGTATATCCTCCAGCACTAGGTTCTCTTTCTCTGTATTCTCCAACAATAGGCTCTGTTGCTCTGTATTCTCCAACACTAAGCTCTCTTCCTCCGTATTTTTTAGCACTTCCTTCTCTTGGTGTATATCCTCCAGCACTAAGCTCTCTTGCTCTGAATTCTTTAGCACTTCATTCTCTTGGTGTATATCCTCCAGCACTACGGTCTCTTGCTCTGTATTATTTAGCACTTCCTTCTCTTGGTGTATATCCTCCAACATTAAGCTCTCTTGCTCTGTATTCGTTACCACTTCCTTCTCTTGGTGTATATCCTCCAGCACCTAGCTCTCTTACACTGTATTCTCCAACACTAAGGTCTCCTGCTCTTTTTTCTTCTACATTACGCTCTTTTGCCATAAATTCTTAAACAATACGCTCCGAAAATTTGCCATGTGTTTGTGGGAACTAACTCGTACTTGCCAGTATTATATTACGATCTGTTTATATTTGTAATTAACATCGAGATATTTAATAATTAACAACATATCCAACGAAATATTCACTCGGTGGAAATTGATTGTGGCGTCTAATGCCGTCGCCAAATGTCAACTGGTGTACAGTAGTCCTCTATGGGAGTATCAAAGAGTGAATTTTTCTAAAAATGGCAGAAACTAAAACTTCGATAGGAAAAATCACTTGGGAGTTTGGAGAGTTTTGAGTTTTATACCGTCATCAAAAGTCTTGAAGGATGCACGGGCCGGCCCTACTCTAGTAAAAAATGGGAGAATTAGGGTAAATAGTGGCAGAGGCAAAAAACACGCGTAAATGTTATCAGTAGGTGATGTTGTGAGTGCTACGTCCAATGAAGTCGTCGAAAGTCACCGGTGATGCAAGGGTGTGGCTCTACGGGGTTGGCAATAAAATCAGGTAAAAAATGCCAGATGGAACGAAAATAGCTAGTAAAATATCACGGGGCGAGGGTTAAGGTTCTGAGCTCAATCCCGTCATCGTAAGTCCACCGGGATGTATAGGTGTGGCTCTACGCTAACAGTCAAATCGTGAAAGCGGATAAACAAAGACAGAGAAAAAAAACGCTAGAAAATAATTTATTCAGATGTAGTGTTGTATTTTTTTTAAGTGACGGATGGCGGTTGCTATGCACGCCTAAATATAAGTGTTAAATAGGCCTAACCTAACCTAACCTAACCTACAAGAGCAAAAACTGAACTTTAGATACGTTTGGATTGATAAAAATAACTAAACAAAAGTCTTCTTATATTTGCCATTCATAACGTGCTTATAAATTGATGATAAGTAATCAGCGTAGAAAATGCTGATATCAAGTTTCAGCCCTAGTGTACGTGAGTCTATTACCTACATTTGCTCACACAAGTCATTCGGATAATGTATATAAACTGCGAAAGTCGAACATTCATTTTGGTCTGGGCCACATGAGACAGGGAGTAAAGAAAAATGATATAGTGTTTAATAGAGATTTGGTAAATATTGGTCTAACAAGTGTTCTGTCTCCCCATAAATTTTTCATTTATGGTGAATTATTTTATTAAAAGGATTGAATTCTTTTACATTCCACTGTAAAACTTCCTAGGTAGTTAGACAATATTTATTGATTATAATTATTGTTTTAATTTCCGATATTATTATGGTTCGTTAAGTGTAAAGTTCGTTTTTCATTTAACATTTAATATATATAATTTTTCCGTTATATTATATATGTATATATATATATATATATATATATATATATATATATATATATATATATATATTTGCAGTTTTCAGATGTAAAAAAAAATTTCGTATGAACACAAGCTTTCATATCTAGATCTGAACAAAACTATAGTGGTTTTGGACTCGACACTCTAGAAAACACATAAAAGACCAATTCCTAGCAATTGTTTTTGTTTTTTGTTAGCATTTTTTGTACCAATGCATTCCCTTGCAACAACTATAGAGCTGTTCCCGTTCATACTCGTTCATTTTCAATGACGGCGTTGAACTCATCATACTCATGACCCTTGAAGGACCATTTACAAAATAATTTTTTATTCTGGCATTTCCCCCCCAATGTACTACTTTACCACTCTCATTGAGCTACAATAGTGTATCCCCGTTTCTTTGGTATGACGGTATTGTAATAAGAAACTTCAAATACAACCGATTATTTCCGGGCGTTTGTTGACGTTATGTTAGGGTTTTCGCCTACGAGGTTTAACCACGTGGAACTTTTTCCATAGATTACTATTAATGTTAGTTTGTGGTTTTGATCTCGTCACTGAGTGACCATTTTATAGCGATTCATTTGATTCTGGTACAAATACCTCTAAAATCCACTTTGCTACTCCAGTAGAGCGACACTGGAGTTTGTTTTTTATTACGAAATGATACTCAGAGACCTCTAAAACAACCCGCGTCATGATTTGCTAGTGACGTTCAAGTTTCTGACATTTTTACCTCGATTTACCGTACTATTAGCTCCGTAGAGTCACACCCGTGCACCTTGGTTGTTTTTCCATGACCTTTTTGGTACTTCCTTACAGCCACACCCGTGCATCCCCATTAACGTACGGTAACGGCATCGGAATGAGCACTCTCACAATTCCCGAGTGGTCATTTTCTACCGATTGTTTGCCATCTGGTATTTTATTCCTAATTTACATTTTTTCTACTCCTGAAGAATCACACCCGGTGTTCTTTCTCACGAAATTGGACTCAGAACCCTCAAAAACGCCTGAGTGATCATTTACCAGCGATTTCTTGGCTACTGCAGTTTTAACCCCAATTCATCCTTTGCCACTCTTGTAGAACCACGGTATTACACTAATACCCATCAAAACCCTCCGAGTGATCATTTAGAAGAGATTTTGTGTTCTTTTTTTCTCCTCTATTGTGTTTGTATCCATTTTCGTTTCGTTATGGTATAGCTCATTTCTGACCCTTTGAAGCCTCGATATACCGCAGCTTCATCATATATAATCCATTTCCATCGTCGATAGTTTGTTACTATTATTAGCTTTCATAGCATCCAATACTTCTGAAGCGTAGAGTTTAACACTTCGAACAATACCTTTTTACATGCGTTTCTTTCATGATTGACTTTTGCCAAAGAAGATAGTTTAAAGTTTGAGTCACTGCTCTGCCTCTGTTTCATTCTTTCCCTGATTTCATCCTTAATATTGCCTTCCTTATTAAAGACCACCCTAGATATTTGCATCCCTTTGCATGTTTGTACCTCTCTAATTTCGATGCTTTCTCTAAGGTAGGAAATCTCGTCCTGGCCTACTACTAAATATTTACAATTTGGAATGTTTATTGTTACGCTTGCTGCCTCATATTCCTCATAAAGCTCCACCCTTGTTATCATATAACTAAGATCGTGTCTGTCTTCAGATGTCTCGATTTGATAACCCGCGAAGAATAAATGTTTCCCGTATTTGGGATTTTCTACTCCATTTCCCTAAGGATCGTATAGGGAAATGAGGCGGGAGATAATCAACAGCCCTTATCTTAGACAATTTGCCTTTTTGAATGATGTGGTCACTTTGCTACTAATTTTTATTTTAGCATAGTTTTCCTCATAATATCTTTTCGGCCTTGATGAGTATTTCATTTATATTCCAGCTTTGCATATCTTTCCATAGCTGTGAAATCGGTACATTGGTAAAGGGTTTTCCCAGCCTTGCTGTTTGTAACCTAGCCAAATGCAACATCTTGTCCCATTCAATGGGCTAAGTAGAGATGTATACTACTATATGTCTTTATGAAATATGCACAGATTATCAGTTTCATCTATGGAACATATTAGAGGCTGCTATTACGTCATACTTTGACGAAACGTTCCCCTCATGTACTTAACGATATCCAATATTTAACAATGTTCTGAACGTGATTGCTTGTAAAAATTGTAATTTTTCACGTTGCTATGAAAACCTGTGACTAACCATTAATCAGAACAGTTTCATACCTCCCCCGTCTCCTTTTGTGTTTTGGAGGTATTAAAGATAAAATATAACATTAAAGAGTTTTGTTAGGTGTTTTTTAAAATTTTAAACCTATATTTATTGTAAAACTTTGTCTATTGTTTTAACACTTGATTAGTAATTTTTAAAATATAATAATTAATATATTATTAAAAATAATTCAATATTTGAATAACACTCATTCGTTTTTTTGAGTACTTGCCTCAATATACAAGTGGAAACGGAAGATGTACAGAGAGAGTAGTACAATCAATGCAAGCTGTAGATAGTTATAAAACTCAAGTATTTTGTTTAAATACGAGTAGAGCTTTCAATACTCTCTGTCTCTTTTGGAAAGAAGTTGTGCTAATTAAAATAGTGATTTGAGAAGCCTGTAAGAGAAAACCTACCCCTCGTTACAGCATTGTATCAGTAGGAGTAAAACAGTAATATAAGTGGATTGTATAGTATATGATCTTTCTGGTCGGAATTAAAGCATTTTTAACATTTCTACCTAGTATTCGAAAGGAAATATGACGTAATGATAACAAAATAAAT
Organism: Prosapia bicincta; assembly: GCA_036971475.1. Classification (NCBI taxonomy): domain Eukaryota; kingdom Metazoa; phylum Arthropoda; class Insecta; order Hemiptera; family Cercopidae; genus Prosapia; species Prosapia bicincta. The sequence continues at coordinate 36,028,093 of JBAIZL010000010.1, read as the reverse complement.
AGGTGGGTTCAATTTCGCCCGCTAGGAGCGCTCACCACCTACGCTAGCTTCACAATGTGCACCAATAAAACAAAACTTTTTTTTATATTGGGATGATATAATTATTAAATAAAAATAAAATATATAAATGAATTTATATGTAACACCTTATTTTTAAGAGTGTTACAATATAATGAAGTTGTTTTCAGACCTTGTAGAATTTCAACGCAGAGTGAATAACGTTATGATATCAAGTTTTCTCATTGATGTAGAATAATTCTAGGAGTCGTAAATAAGACTGGTTACAACTGGAGATGGCTGTAACTCATTCATGTAGCCAGTGGCACTACATGGCATATTTTCTCCAGTCGTGGTACGAAGAGCTCGGATTACATTATTTGTAAGACGGTTTAAAGTTCTGTTTTCGTAAAATATTTTATCTAATTATTGACAAATCTTAGTTTGGACGACTGTGAAATCTTTAGTGTAAAAATCGTTTTATAGGAATATTTCATGGACCGCAAAGAAGATATAGCTGTATGAAGCAACTGTGGCGTAATGTTTATTTTTAAATAAATAAAACCTCTAAACCACAAATAACCGATTGTATTTTTTAAATACCTCTGGAGATGATTGCTGGGCAATTTAAATGTACATAAGGTTTAAATAAATGTTATTTGTGGTTTAGAGGTTTTATTTAATCACAAAGAAGAGTTTATTTCTAATACAGTATTTATTAGTTACTAGCCATACAATCTACGAAGTTAGGATTTATAATTTAAATTACAAAATACATCCTAAGAAATCAACAGATAGTTAAATTTTATTGTTACATTTCTAAATCAACATGGTCCCTATTTAGACTCGACCATTCCATTTCCAAATCTTTGTCGTATAACTCAAAACTTATCGTGTATATAGCGTCCCTCGACTCTTTTAAAATTGTCATGTTAAACTTAATAAATTAAAAAAACAATTAATAATTGATATTGATTATGGAAGGGCTGTTTTCTCGTAAGAAGCTATGGTAAGCCTAGAACTGGAATAATCTCTGAAATTATACTTTCCCTGTGCATTTCATATGAGACTTGTATACTTTTCAAGGAATTTTGCAATGTTTAGCCTTTAAATCAACATTTTGCGAAATCCTTTCTTAGTGTGCGTCTATGTTATGAACGGAATGTACCCTGAAAACTTCAAGTCTCTACTTTTTATAGTTTCGTGTCTACGTTGATTATGTGAGTCACTCATGACAACACTAGATTAATGACTTATTTATATAGATTAATGCTTAATAAAACCATTTTTTGAATTATCACACAATTTGGAACAGTTACATAATTATTCTAACAAAATACCTTGTATTAAGTAAAACTTGCATAAAGCTTTACTATTCTCAATTATCTGTAGGTAATAATGTGTTAAAAGCTTCATTTTACATTTCTTGAAAATATTTAATGGTAAATATAACCTACAGAGAGTATATATATATTGCTTTCTGTCTCTTTGAATACTGACTTTAC
>JBAIZL010000010.1:35996591-36021591 GCA_036971475.1 Prosapia bicincta | reverse complement strand
TGGTCTAGTGCTAAACGCATTTAGTGAAAATGGTCAGTAATTAGTGGTCTTTTGACCAATGGTATGAATAAGTATATATTAAATAAAATTTTCAAGATGCACAACCTAAAACTGCAAGTTAGGGTTTCTCGATATAAGAGTTCCATATTAACAGCTGACGTAAAACCTTTTCAAGTTACTTATAAATCAATCACGGGAACCGGAAGAAAAATAAGTCACGAGTACGGCTCTAAGAAACTGATACAAAAGAACTGGCTAAAAGCGAGGACAGCTGGGTTCGCAGTTACAACACAGCTAAAACATTAGAATATAATTGTTTTCATTAAAACAAAATAAATATATAATTTTTTATCATATTCATCTAATTAATAGGGAAATTCGTATGACGCACCTGAACTACAAACTGTAAAAATTAAAAATTACTTAAAATAAATATATTTATGCTGTAAAAGCAAAATAACCTTAACGATATGGACAAGACTCAGAACATTTAAAAATGGTTTCCATGCATTGTAATGGTTTAAAGGAAGTCATTGACAATACCCTGTCGTAAATCTAATAATATTGTGATAATATTCTGTTATTTATGCAGTTTATTGTATGTAAATATGTTGTCTCTGCAGCTAAGTGCTGCTAGCTTTGGGAAAAAAAGAAGACAGAATGAGATGTAAAAGGATTTGATTTATTGCCGGACTCCTCTAGAGACAAAACTCGTGCAGAGACGGTGGCGGAAATATTATTTTAGAAACATTGTTTTACACATCACAGTTGTTTTTTTAAAGTTCTACTTCAGAATTCTTTCTTTTACTTCCATAAAATTTCTCCAGAAGCTTAAAGCTTATGACCAAAACCCTATATGAAATATTAATAATGTCGTTTTATATAATAAATTCATTTTTAATAGAACCTTTATAATAAAAAAATATTCTAAATATTGTAACTTTGATAGGAGCAAAAAAATACTGTTTCTAGTTTCAGGCTAAATAATATATATAATGTTTAAATTGTATTTTATTCAATTCATCCAACAACCTATGAATATCTAAGGCTTTTACCATGACTTTAATAAGCATTGTTAGAATTGTGGAATTTCTGAAGAAACAGGCGTAGAAATGTAAAAATATTCTCTATTATTTATCTGTGGAAAGAATTATAAATTTATGAAATGATAATGGTATTAAAACTCGATGGTACTTATACATAGAGAAAGAAGCTATATATATATAAAATACAATAATTTGACATTATTGTAATTTTCATTCCTGATGATGTTGGTACTGTTTGCCAACGAAAAGATTTGGATATAAAATAATAAATATTCTTGTATTTGAATAACCTATGTTGTTTTAATATATATATATATATATATATATATATATATATATATATATATATATATATGGACTAATAGTAATGAAATTAATTTATTTATGTTAGAGAAATGTAGTTATGCTCAGTAGGGAACATTGTAACTGCTTGCTACCATTTTATTGTTATTATTATTATATTATTATTGTTTGTAATTAGATGTTATTGTGTATAATGTTATTATTTATATTATTAGAGCAAAACTTCCGCACTCTTTATACATTGCTACAAAAAATTATTTTCCATATGTAGGGAGGAGTTTCTGTTTTACTTCTGTAGACCAGATAAAGTTGGAAGGTTGAGAAACTAGGTCAATATTAAAGTTCTATACTTTCCTTTTGTAACTTTCAATAACCTAACAAAGGTTTGTGTCTCTTTATATAAGATACTATAAAGTTCATTATAAAAAGTAATGTTTTTCTTTCAGCGTTGCTATACATTTTCATTGTTGTTTCATCTTTTAAAGTACAAATACTATCACATAAAAAATATACTGTACACAAATCACAAAATAAAACATTTTAAATCTGAAAAATAAAATTTAGAAAAATTAAAAGTGGTCATACAATTCATAACACCAAGCCATTAAAATACTAACATTTTATTTGTAACATTTAATTGTGTATAATTTTATTAACAACTTAATGTTATTTGAACTTTTAGTTTAGCAATGTAACCAACTACTTTGGATTTTTTACGTAAGACTTATTTTAAAAATTTGGAATGTGTCCTATCGAGTGCCTCCGTATAAAATATAATTCCTCAGAGCTTTTATAAGTTCAGTATGATTTAAAGAGTCGTACTCATATCCAGTATATATACAGCATACGATATAGGCTACATAAAATTATAGTGTTTTCAATAAATACAAACCATGAGTATAGATACACATGAGAGTTAGATCTAAAGGTGTATCACAAATAGTCTACGCGTCGTAAAAAAATTTTAGGAAGACATTTTCCTATGTAAACTGATGTAATTATATAACTAAATGAAGCAACTGTGGCGTAATGTTTATTTTTAAATAAATAAAACCTCTAAACCACAAATAACATTTTATTTAAACCTTATGTACATTTCGATTGCCCAGCAATCATCTTCAGAGGTATTTAAAAAATACAACACAGAGATTGTATTTTTTAAATACCTCTGAAGATGATTGCTGGGCAATCGAAATGTACATAAGGTTTAAATAAAATGTTATTTGTGGTTTAGAGGTTTTATTTATTTAAAAATGATGTAATTATATGTAACCGATGTAATTATACAAGCACCAGGCGTATATAAATTAAACTCCAACAAGTGCAATAAATTCTACATTGGTAAAACAAAGAATCGAGGAACACAAACAGAACACCAACTCATAAAAGAAACAGTACAAAAATACACAGACATTTATAATAATCTAGGAATCTTACATATCCACAAAAAAGGACCACATCTCAACACACTAAACAATATTAAATTTACAAACACACAAAAGCACGAACTACGAACATATTAAACGAACAAACCCAATACAAATCATACACACCCTTTATGCCAGCCTTTGAACCGTCACCGCCTACCCAACATCTCCAAGCAGAAAACATTGATGATGATCGCCACAGAGCGATCGAAAACGTTCTGTCAGTGAGTTTTTACAAATTTACAAAATTTAAAGTTCCGATAGCCATAATGTATATTTCAAGTGATTAAGTAATTATATTGCATACAAATTATCTGTTCAGATAAATTAACAATTACGTGTTTTCGTACAAATTGTAAAACTCACTAATAATAAATATGTATATATTTGTTGATTCCATCTTCACGTGAGCTACTAGCTATCACTAAACACTTTTAAATGTTTATAAACGTGACTATAGTAGCACTTACTTTGTTTGTTGAGGACGGCCGTTTCGGGAGATTTGTCCCATTGTCAACTCAGACCGTAACTCTGGGTATGAGTTACGTAACTCAGTTACGGTCTGAGTTGAGAATGGGACACATCTCCCGAAACGGCCGTCCTCAACAAACAAAGTAAGTGCTACTATAGGCAAGTTTATTAACATTTAAAATTATTTAGAATTATGTTTAATATCATGGGCATCGTTAAACATTCATCATCATTTATAACTCGTGTTAGACATTATAAATGGATATAACTGTAACAAAAGTTTGTTTTTCATTTTTATCTGTTTCGTTCCCCTAATGAAACACCTGCAAGCAGATTAGTAGTCATACAGAGGTAGGTAGGATAGATAGCATAGTACCTGGTCCCTGCAGAAAGAGTATTTTCCACGGATAATCAGACGACAGTGAAATGAAAGAGAGCAGTGTTGTCAGCTTGAAAACCAAGATGGATCACTTGGAATTAAGTATCATTGATTTCATTGTTGGTTATAATTGTTTTGATTACTTATTACTCATTGATTAGACTAGACAGTGTTCGGCGAATCAATCAAAATATTGTCTGAAATAAAAACAACTACTTCACTCAAGATTTGATTTCTAAAACGTGTTGATTTTACCGTTAATAACTTCAATTATGAATCCATTGAGCAATCACTAAAGTGCAAGAGTAGATCTGACAATGACATCCACGTGTTGCTACTCAGAACGCAAGATAAATTGATTCCTGCTACTTGCTATGATTGCCTGATGACGTATAATCATGAGTAGGATTTGGTTATGACGTCAGTGCATTACAATATTTAGTCTTGGGTTTAAACGAAATATACATAATAAATATAATTAAAAACGAGTTGTGGTAGAAAGATTAATTATATGGTAAAATCCTTTATTTTATATTTACGTTTTCATTTTTAAATATGTAAAAACAAATTATAGTTATTTTAACAAATTTGAATCAAATATTATATTAGTAATTATATTTTACAAAATTTATTTTGTCAAGATCTGTATTTAATTATATTAGTAAAAAAACCATACTATATTCAATTTGGTTTCCATTATAACTGCTAGCTGTGAACTCAGTTTTGTAGTTTTTTGTAATGTTTTCGTACTTTTTCAATTTGTAATGAACTACATCGTATTCACAGATATTTCAAAACTCTTATAAGTATACAGTAATATAATATTATAAATAACACATAACATGGGGGTAAATATTACGTAACAATGAACATTTTTTAATAAACTGATAAAGTATCAAATGATAATGATATTATTGTTGGTTCTAATTATTTTATTTACTTATTACGTATTGCTCCTTATACACAAGAGATCAGGGAATTAATAAAAGTATATCATTTGAAATATAAATAGCCTGCGCCAATCTAAAATTGAAGTAAAATTACCGAAATATATCTTACAATCAATAATATTAAAAAGTCACGAGTACCCAGGTTAGCTACCAGGTAGCGTTGTAGACCTGAATACCATCGCTTTTAAAGGCAAATATTCAGTAGTATGGTCTGATAATAGACACATGTTGTTTGTTCATTTAGTGTGCGTTTTTTTTTGTTTATGCTCTTAATATTCATGTCTGTGCCCTCATTTCCACAAACCACAAACATACTACAGTTGCAATTGTGATTATGTATTAGGATCACTGATGATGATGAAATAGGTCATTGATAAAATAATGAAGCTGATATAATTGCCAGTTCGTGTACAGTTAACTAATAATAGTGTCTTTACAAGGTTAATATATTATGCACAGATCATTTTAATTTTCACCCAAAATATTAGGAATTATGGTAAAGCATACCTTCACCGAGCCACATCTGGAAAACAAATTCTGGTGGGAATTTTTCAAAGTATTTGCTCAATATATGCTTGTGTTTAGTGCGTTACTGTAGGTAATACGTAGAGAATAATTATTTGTATTTTAAATTTAATTACTTTTAATGGGATGCTGCTCAGAATAGTATCTGAAATTAAAAACAAAACATATTTCTGTTGACCTTTTGTAAGCGGTAGGTGCAACATGAACGGTTGTTTGGTATCTTGGACCTTCATCACGTTAATTAAGTATATAATTCAAATAATTTGATGCTATAAATAAACATTTTCCACGTAAGAGTAGCCTAGTGTTTTATAGGACAGTTCCTAATTGAATTTAAGGGTTAATATTTGTACAGTAATATACTCAGGTTTGTTAAGGACAAGTTTTCAACCCTCGCCGGCTTATGAATAATAAATTTGAATAAAGAATCCACTTTAGGAAGAGTTATGAGTCTCAAGTAGGTATTTTAAACAAGATAAATATGACAAAAGTGAAGTTTTAAATAATTTTACTACAATATATATTATTGAAAGGTGATTAGAGATGCTTAAGTATCTATATAATATAAATAAATAATGATTTTTTTAATTCAGGATTTAAACAAAAACCAGTTAGAAACAATATCCCTCGCGGAAAGTAGGTACACGAAGCATACATTTAATTTTATTCACTTTTATAATCGTTTGTTGTATTCTTGAATAATTACTTTTCCTTCATAAGTTACCTGTCTATTTTGACAGTATTATTGTTACGAATTTGTTTGTAAAACAAATGCAGTTTAAACTTTGGGCCCTGAAAACACTCGTTCAATATTACGACTCAATACAATCTACTTTACCCAATTTACAAAATTTTGTTTTAATTTAACTACTTTAAATTTGATGCTGTCAATTTCCTGGTAAAACTTTAGAAACTCTGTACCATAGTAACGTTTAATCAGTGTTTTTAATTTTTGTGTTATAGGCTTTTAAAACTCATAAAGAATTTTCAAAACCCGAAGAAGTATACACCATGGTTTTGGTATTACATAACCTAGAAATGCCATCTTGTTTATTATTTACCTCGACTGGAAATGATTTCCGTATATACCAAATAACCTTTTTAGCTTATCGATCTTAACAAAATAATTTTCTATAAAATCATTAAATTTATTTAAATGTTTTTAAAATTTACAACCAACTTTCGTAAAATATAATTGTGTTGATTAAACGTCAAACCACAAACGCTGTACACTTGTGAAAAGTGATTTATCATTTAACAACCAATTGCATGCGTGGAATGTTGTGACGTAACAAGAGCTGCAATGATTTACTGTACAATCACAGATGTGGCGTCGGTGGTTTCAAATCGACAGAAGGTCTACTCAAAGCTAGAATATGTATAAAGCCTGTATCGGTACTATATTCATTATTTTATTTGAAGTTTTACGTTTTTGGATATTATAACAGACTGTAGCTCTTTATATGGTTTAGGACAATAAGTTTGTAGTTGAAATAAAATTTTACAAAACAATAGTCGTTTTATGAAAAAAATATTAAATTACTTGTTTTCCCAATATTTGTTGGTAATTGTATTAAATGTTTGGTTTAACGACTGTTTACCAATACGCAATGATAGATTAATATGCACATCAGAGATTAAACTCCAATTAGTTTGAATTATTTTTTAATTATTTGTGTTGTATTTAATTCAACGGTGTAATATTCTACGGTCGCTTCACTATGTTTTCGTCACTCTCGTGTTACATATTCTAAATTGGAACATTAATTTATTGTTTCTTGTTGTGTTATTTCATATTACTGGTTTTTTAACTGCAATAAATATAATTTTTATTAAGCGTTTTTCTACTTAAAGCAATGTAAGCGTATTACTATAATAAATACGATGATATATTTCTATCACGGTAAAAATATGTAACTCTAACCTAATACAATATTTACTTCTAAACTATCACAGCTTTTACGTTTTGTAAAATTCCCAGGGATTTATTTGTTTTTGCAGCCTTTACTCCACTAAACAAATTAATTTTGGTTTTCAAGAAGCTTTGCTGGACTCAAGTTAGCATTAAAAATCTGGATAACTGAATGAAATATCAATCTAACTCTAATGTATGTCTGGCAAACCTCCACATAAACTATCTGGCAACATCTGACAAAGTTATTCAAATAAACAACTCTGAAATTGATTTTAAAATAAAATGCCCTAAAAAAATATCAATATGAATTTCTTTGAAAAAAATAATATTTCGAATACAATATGTTTTTAGTGTGAAAGTAGAAAATCTTTCCAGACATATTTAGAATTTACTCTACATCGCAGTTTGTTAGCGCATAGATATTGCGAAAGGTACATCTGTGTATTTTATAGGAGTTACAACATAAACCCGCAAAGTTAAAGAAAAAAGTAAACGCGTAGAGAAGTAAAAATAATGTCATTCACTATGGTAAGTTTATAAATCTGGTTCGGCGAGGGTGACGCAGAGGTTAAAAATAATGTCATTCACTATGGTAAGTATATAAATCTGGTTCGGCGAGGGTGACGCAGAGGTTAAAAATAATGTCATTCACTATGGTAAGTTTATAAATCTGGTTCGGCGAGGGTGACGCAGAGGTTAAAAATAATGTCATTCACTATGGTAAGTATATAAATCTGGTTCGGCGAGGGTGACGCAGAGGTTAAAAATAATGTCATTCACTATGGTAAGTATATAAATCTGGTTCGGCGAGGGTGACGCAGAGGTTAAAAATAATGTCATTCACTATGGTAAGTATATAAATCTGGTTCGGCGAGGGTGACGCAGAGGTTAAAAATAATGTCATTCACTATGGTAAGTTTATAAATCTGGTTCGGCGTGGGTGACGCAGAGGTTAAAAATAATGAGCGAGATTGAACGTAACCACGAGAAATAAGTTTATTGTTAATCATTAAAAACAATTTTAAATACTCTCTCTTCTAATTGCCCATTAGTGAGCCTTACATTTTTTATAAATCTTATAAATGTTTATTCACAAGTCACTCAACGCCTGAAGAACAAATTATATTGCTTAAAAGATTTAAATAATATTTTCAATAGAATGTAGTTACAATATTTTGTCAATGAAAATTATAGTAGCAATCGATTTAATCCTTGATTTAAACTCATTACTTATAAATCGTTAATGATTACGATTTATTCTAGACTAACATACGTAGTTTGAATTTTCTTAATGTTTATACGAGAATGTACAAAGTGCAAATTAGCGTAATACAGCTGCAACACAACATTCATACGTATTCTATTCATCCGGTTAAATATCCATTATTTTATACAACCAGTTAAAGAGGTTATATTCAAGAAAATAAATTTGTTACCTGATTTTGTTGTAGTATTTTAATACTGTATAAGTAATGTTCAAAATTAGATATTTGTAAATGGTAAACAAATAGGCATTGTTTAAACCTATGCATGAAGCAATCTAGCATAGGTAATATAGGCTATTAATTGTAAATCTACACGCTGAATCTACTTGCTGTGCTTTAAAAGTACCGCTAGTCTTGAAAGATAAAGGATAGTTAAAAGTATAGATGTTTATAAACTGGGAATTAAAACAATGAGCTGACATACAGGTAGATTAACGAGAGGCAATAGAAGAGTCGAGCAAGAATGGGTCAGTTTTGTCTATGGAAGTCTGGGAGAGAAGATCGGGGTGCAGGGGAAAGCATTAAATCCGGGAAGCTGGTGTTCATTTAAGTTATGGGAACCATAGAGAGTAACAGTGAAAAGAGCTGAAGAAGAAGTCCAAACCTGGGAGCCGGAGATGTGAGGATAAAGGGAACGTATCCTTGGGTACAAAATGGCTCACGACATCAAGCAAGGAAATTATGATATCGTTCAAGATATGTAGCACGAAATAAGTACGTTATTGAATATTAAAACTTCAATTTTGTAAAAGTAAATTAAAATCCAGCAAGAATTCTCAGGAAACGTACATATTAACGAAATTTATAAAATTACAAGCATAACACAGTAACCTCTAGGTTAGGCCGTTAGGACAATATTACTGTACATTTAAGGCAACTGTTAATTTGTAAAGAGTTCGTCTGGTTTGTTTTACCGGTAATCATACATGTTTATGATTAATAAATTCAAATTACTAGTTAATGTTTTTAGTAAGTGAAGTACAATATACTAAGAAAATTCAGTGAGTATTTGTTGTTTCTTAAAACTAGAAAATCCTTTATTAATCTATTCAAAACACACGTTTATCGTCCGTTATTAAATTTGAATAATAGTAATATTTATCAAATTAATAAATTTATATTATTAATAAAATAATTTTATTTCTCAACATAACAAAAACAGTGGTATTTTATATTTGGTTCTAATAACTAAGCGAGGGAAAATAGTTGTCACAAAATGAAGTAGTTTTATGGTATAATATATTAATAATAATAATATTAACTAGCATTAACACGTATTTAAGTAGTAGGCCTACATACGATAATCAGTTTGGGTACACAAAAAGTTACTTGTTGTTATTTTTATATAGCTTAACGATAACACCAGTCGGTAAAAGTAATATTTCATTTAAATATATTGTTTTGTTGCAAATAATTGCAAACGTGATTATTCGACTAAAAGCATTTATGTAATCACTCTATTTGCATTCAAACAGATTATAAACGGACAAAAACGATTTGGCATTCATTTGTAAGTGGAAGGGGGAGGCGATGGCCATTAGCTTAGACAGATTTTTTTGGGTCCCGTAATTACTGGGGGTTTTTGCAAAAACGCTTTTTGTAAATCCGTTTCGTTGGCTCTTAATGTGTTAGTAATAACAGGAAATAAATAAGGGTAGAGTTTTGCATGATTACTAATATTCAATATTAAATTGAACATAAATTTGCAATAAATATTCCCGTTCATTTGAATGTGTTTCGATATTCGCCATATGCAGTAAATATAAGGAAAATATACATCGTACAATCTATAATCCATAATGTTAGGGATTGGCGAGAGGAATATATTTCAGGGGTTCTTTACACGATACAGTGGCGAGTTACCAAGTCCTTAAGTAAACACTTGATACCAAGAGCCTAAATAAAGGTAATAACACCAGCATTATATAATCAATCGTTACAACAGGTTATTAATAGTAAACAAGATCTAATATAAATTTTAAACGTAATCCCAAAACTACAAATAATTTGGTTCTGCAATCTTACAAAAACCAAAATGTCTAAACTGAATGACTGCACTACGTGATAGTTACATGAATTTTTATGGTTACACCTTTGAGTCTTATTACAAAGTAAAATAGTTTTATTTATATGTATATTAATATGTAAAGGGGATTATAAAAGGGGATTATTTAACATTTAACAAATAAAACAAGAAAAAGCTTTAGATCCAAAATTCTAGATGTATTATACTATTGAATATGTATTATTTTATATATTATTATTGTAAATTATATTATTAAATCCATTGTATAAAAAATGTATTTGCCCTAAATATTGGAGTAGACTAGTTAATAAAACAAAAATATTTTTAATTGATTTACCATAAAGCTTACAATTTGTCAAACTAAACTTGTTTAGACTAAGCTCTTAGTAGAATAAACGTTTTATAAAACTTATTCTATGTCTTCAACATTTAAAATATATTTTCTCCCAAGCAATACTGGGATTGTTGTTCATTTTTGTATACTACAAATTATTATATTATATTATTTATATTATTATATTAATTATATTCTTTCATTTTAAATAATAAAAGACACTTCAGTTCTAATTTGATTATTTCTATTGTTGTATACACACTCACACACACACACACACACACACACACACACACACACACACACACACACACACACACACACACACACACACACACACACACACACACACACACACACACATACATACATACACACACACACACACACTCACACACACACACACACACACACACACACACACACACACACACACACACACACACACACACACACACACACACACACACACACACACACACACACACACATACACACACACACACACACACACACACACACACACACACACACACACACACACACACACACACACACACACACACACACACATACACACACACACACACACACACACACACACACACACACACACACACACACACATACACACACGCATTCACACACACACACACTCATATATATATATATATATATATATATATATATATATATATATAACTGCTAATGTATATTATTCTTGAAGTCAAATTTAGCTTGTTAGTTTTATCGTTATACAGTTGTTAATTCATTCAATACTGTTATTTTGCCTCAAACTAAAAGAAGTTATTCTCTCGAAGTTTACTATCGGATTGCTAGCGTAAAATGACTGGCGATAAAGCTTGTTGCCAGAAAATTTAACGGCGCAGTATTTCTTCTTGGCATCACCTGAATGAAACACAAAACCTTATTTACTTATTGGATTAGGAAAGTACGTATATAAATTTTACTTGAAAGATTTTCTACGGAAATTAAATGCTTTTATAATGATTGTAATTGAAATTATAGTAATAACGCTACTAAAACGAGTAAATAAACAATAAATTCATTGTAACTAACATATGGTTTTTACGATGAGACTTTGATGCGGGGTTAAAAGAATGTTTTCATTTCTATGTCCTTGTTATTTCTAGATAATGTTTGAATTTTTATTTGGAAATGATGTAGGAATGCAGGAAGTGAAAGTATTGACTCGCAAAAGAAGATTTGTAACAAGATTTTATATACAACAGATTTTATGTAATTATATACATTTATAAATATTTATTTGATTCTTTTTTATATGACCATAGCATTTATTTATAGTGTAAAGGGTAGAGGGGCGCGGGAGGAATACATTTCAAGGGGAGGGGGCGTGCGTGGTACCAAAAGGTTTAGGAACCCCTGGTATAAATGGTTATAAAGGGCATGAATCACCCTTTATTATCGATGGAACCTAACTATATTTATCTGCATTTGGACTATCGCCGAAGAACTGACCAAATTTACAACCGTAACTCTGTTGCTAGAGCACACTCTATCCAACATGTCATACTCAATGTGGTAATTTCCAGGCATTACACAAATACAAAGCTTATTGTTTACAGAATACTTTCATTCCGCATTTGTTAGCACAACACCTATTTAACATAAGATTCGGATGAGCCAATTTCTAACTAAATAGAATCTTCGTTAAACGTGTAAACATGTAGTAAGGTTTATCAGGTGTGACGTTTCACCCATTTTCGAGATTAACAAGTAGCACCAGCACAAATGGTTACAGTAGACGAAGTAAAGAGCTTCTACGGACTCCTCAACTGTTTTGATTTATTTCATACAAAGTAATTCCATGCATTTACTCTCAAGTGTTTCACCGCCTACTTTGAATATCTTTTTATATTTATGTATCGAATCTTTAAAGCAATCTAAAGAAATACATAGGCTATTATATTTCCTTGTTGTCTAAATGTATACGTTGTTCTCTATTTGTATTATCTCTTAGGACTGATTACACTTTTGCTTTACTTGTGACCAGACTTTTTGTTAACTAAAAGTTGTTAAATTGTTAACTTACACTTAGAGGAAACGTTTTCGTCTTACGACTTGCGGAAATTATAAACGAGAACGTTTCCTCCAAGTGTAAGTTAACAATTTAACAACTTTTAGTTATCAAAAAGTCTGGTCGCAAGTAAAGCAAAAGTGTAATAAGTAATTAACAACGCTCGTCATGAACAGCAACAAGATCATGATATTTTTTATGTTTTACATAAATGCAATGCTGTCAAGATTGACGTTATTGTAATAAATTAGGTTTCAAATACGACCTACTTCTAAGGAAATTAATTTGCTCTGAAGTAACACACCGAATGTTAATACGAAGCAAGCAAATGTTGCGCAATATAATATTAATGCTATAATAAAATGTCAATGTGGATGAAACAAGAGTTTCTCTCTACCTATTACTCTACTTCCCTCCCCCCCCCCCCCCTCTCTCTCTCTCTTTCTATATATATATATATATATATATATATATATATATATATATATGCACACTATATTGCATTTTATTTTAAACATTCTGTACTTCCTAACTAATATATTACAAGATTTACTTTATGTATTATGATTTGTAACATTCCGTCCATGTTTGTTTTAGTTTAGTAAATGTATGACCAAAACTGTTTATCTAGGTATTTTCTTTTAGATACATCAGTATTGTGGTAATAAAAGGAAGTAATAGATTATAGATAATTACATTTGCAGAAAAAGTGCCTGCAAACGGTTTTTTCAATATTTTAAATCTTTTTATGGGACTATAATACTTTTGCTAAGAATATTTTTATTTCATAATAATTACGTTTTTGTTTTTGAGTATTCGGTGAAGACTTCCGAAAACTAACAATTCCGTGTTTTGAAACTTCATTCAGTATTTTTTAAATTTAATGATTATGCGGTATTTTGGGATGGGTTTTGCATTAAAATAGGATTATTTTTAATAAAAATGTAATGTATAATTAGAAGGCTAGTGAATTACAACGTTATGGAAGAAAAATAAATATAAAACAAATTGCGATCCAAACATATGTTTCTAGACAACCTTATTTATAGACTAAAGCGATTTCGTTTTGCAATCTGTATATTGTTTGGCAATCGCCCATATTGCGGGCATTTCTTGTTACCTCGCTCAATCAAATTCATTGCTTCCCATTTGGGAAACGACAGAGATTTTCTCAATGGGCTTTGTAAGGTTTGTATTTGTCAGACAAGTCTTCCTATACCTTCCAATCTTTATGTGTTTTGTCTTCTCTTCACTTCGTCGTGTATATGCCCAGAGGAAAGATTCACAACCTAATTAAAACTAAGGATGTTACAACCAGGTAAATTTATCCTAAAACGCAACTACAGTTCCTAAACCCTAAGCCAGGCGCGCTGGTTGCCTTAGGGAACTGCTCGGTATTAATATTTCATTACCTTTACAAGTAAAACCTTGATGGACTGACGTCATCAGTACCTTTTCCTCTTTCATTGTTGTTGATTTAGTAGTAATATGAGCGATAGTTCCGACCACAATTATGTAGCTATTTAATATAAATACAAAAGCAAATTAATCCGTTACATACTCGCGCCCGAATATGTAAGTAAAGAGACAAAATACACTTTAGATCTGTTTGAATTTATATTTTTGTATAATTTCTAATTAAATGTATTATTAGATGGGTCAGTATATCAATGATGTGGAAATTTGAAAATATTATAACAATTTTCAAATGTTTAAAAGAAAATATTTTATATAACATTGATAATTAGTTTTTTCGGTGATGAAAAAGAAGTGGTTAACTATTCAGATGCAGAACACAATAGCTACAGTGACCATTGCAATTAGTTATTATTTACATTATATAAAGAGAACTTAAAATGAAGTAAACACTACAAAATAGTTTTGCTTAAATCGATGAAGTCACAAAGGGCTGTGCAGAATCATATGCAATACTGTAATATTTCAGTATTAGATCCTATTTGTGTTTTATTACATTTGTATGAATTTCATGATATATAAAAATATTACAAAAAAGAATCAATACTCACTAAACATAATAAAGCAATCATAAACTAATATATTTTATAACAATAAAAAGGAAATTATATATTTTTTACTACACAAATATCAATATACTAAGTACATGTCATACATAATCAGGGGAAAAATAATACTAAAAAATGGATATATACAAATATACGAATATATAATCTAACTTAATGTACGTTTCAGATACAAAGTAGCCATTATCAGGGGCATGACACACAATGAGTATAGTTTCTCATGACTCTGGTCGGTTACAAGGTAACAGAAATGAGCATAAATTTCGATTATTTATATTTGTTTTTAGAACTTTTGGACTACTATTTAATAATATTTAACAACAGAAAATTATTGCAAAACAATATTAATGATAAATAAATGTTATTGCAATGGCCATATATCAAACATTACTTAAATGTCCATTATGTTTTTAAAACACCTTATAAATAGCTTCACATTTACCTATATAGTTATAATGAGTAGCCTTATCTATTCATTTAATAATGATTATTGGTTAAACAAAGTGATTTGATTTTAATTATCTTTTACAAACACCCAATTAACTAATTTTGTGTAACATGTAATTAATCACCAATAAAATCACCGGCCATGTTTATCAGTCCGTTACCGTGCAATATAATCCTCGCTGATGAAGGTATATTAATGTAAGTTAATTGCGTGATAATAATTTGATGTATTAACTAATCTAGCGTTAATTTAAGCGCCTCATCTGTCCGTTCGTCACGCGGGCCTCGTTGCCTAATTTGCATGGCGATATAACTTCAGCAAGAATTTAGTCAGTTTTAAAGCCTAAACAAAATATCATTTGGTGTTTATTTTATGTATGTCTGCGCCTACAGCAGAGCTGTAATAAAAGAGGCTCGTATTTGTAACAAATTGCCTAAATATAATGATAGCACAATAATATATTTCACAGTTAATAGGATAAATAAAAAGTTTTAAAATTGATCTCATTCCTAATATTTTTTGAGCAAAAATAATATTTGTGGAATCTAATATATAAATTGAAAAACATATTCCACAACATTTAGAGCCCAATACAGTCTCCATATAGTTTCACATATTTTATAAAACGGGAATATATATTTTAAAATACAAGAGAACCACCCAACAAACTTTATAACAACTACTTTTTTATCGAGGATATTTACAATTATTAAACAAACTCCCACTAATATTTTTTAAATGTAAACATTTAATAAAACCTAATCTCACAAGTCAGATTTCGTATTGAAATGAAATTATAGATTTTATTGCCAAATACCAATAAACAAATCAAAAATTTTAGTAAGTTGAAACATGAAAACGTAGGGACAGTCATTACAAAGATTATTTTGGACAATGGACTCAACATAAAACAACAGCAAATATAAATCATATTGTGAACATATTTTCGGTTTTACATTTAGAACCTATTGTTTCTATAAATGGAGTGATGTAAAGCATAATATTGAGATGTGATCTACTTTTAAAGACACCTAATTCTGCGTTCTTATAATGAATTTTCTGTTATATTTGTTCACAATAAATTACATATTTTGTTTTACTAGATTGTCACTTTAGACGATGAACGAATATTTGCGCGATACTTTTACAAAAATAAAACATAATAGCGTTTTTAAATAATAATTTAAAACACAGAATATGTTAAAATCGGGCCCTATAAAAATTTCGGCAAAACAAAATCTGTTGCGCCCTGTTAAAATATTCAGTTGATAGTTCCAATACGACATGTTTGAGACAGATATAGTTTCCTGAGCAATATTTCAGATTAATTTTTAACCTATATATATATATTTAAAATTAAAAAAAAAATACTTGAAATTTTCAAAAATTACCTTATTAGAGCTGGTTTCAATCAAGTCTAAATGATGAAAATTTAGTTCTATACTTAAGGTATTCTATAGCTTAAATTGAAGTAGGTAAGAGATAGTTTATTTTGAAATAAATATATCTATATATGTCAATGATTAGTTTATGGCCCACTGGGCTCGTTTTAAGGGATACTAACCATAAATATATCTATATATGTCAATGATTAGTTTATGGCCCACTGGGCTCGTTTTAAGGGATGCTAACCATAAATATATCTATATATGTCAATGGTTAGTTTATGGCCCACTGGGCTCGTTTTAAGGGATGCTAACTATAAATATATCTATATATGTCAATGGTTAGTTTATGGCCCACTGGGCTCGTTTTAAGGGATGCTAACCATATAATATATTTTTTTAACCAAAACCCCTTAGAAACGTATAAATATAGTAAAATTCGTTGTGTTTTGTCACATAGTAGGCTAGCAGAAGGTGAACTGTTCAAACACATTGTGTAGCAATGGGAGAATGTATATAAATAATCACATCTACTTTAAGTGGCTCATAAAGCGATAAAAGTTGTACAAAATGTGCTCAAGCAGAAATATGGTGTTGGTGAGAGAAAGGCAATGCCACAAATAATAAATTCTTAAATTCTCAAATTAATAATTATATTACATACAATCTATATCCAATATATATATATATATTGGTTTAAGGTATTCGTTATACAACTAAGCTCAATGTATACGAATTACCTTTGTAGCACTAAAAATATATTTAAAGCCTGTAGAAAATATTTCATTTTTCTATACTCAACAGTAGGAATGTATCGAAAGGTATTTCAAAAGTATTTCAGATTTTTTAATTAAAATAATTCACAGCCTCTAATTATAAAAGTTTCTAAAAACAAAACAATTTGCTGGAGGAGAATAATTTCGTAATAATATTGCGCGAGAAAATAAAAGTTTGAAGAGCAAAAAATTACTCTTCATAATTTAGCCCGCTAAAGTGAAAAACGGCGTGCAAATGGTGTTTTCATTCTTTTAACCTTCGAGGAGGCGCATATATTTTCAAACGGGATAGGGCGCTTGTGGAGGTTTATTCCGCCCCAAAATCGTTTAAATCTAAACTTTATAATTAATTACTATATAAATACATTGTAAACAATTTCAGAAATCGTTGTTGTACAATTTTAATTTTCTAAACGTCGTATTTCTAAAAATATATTGAATTGTTAAAACGTGTAAGCAATGTGTACTAGACCATTGTTTTCATTACGGGGGAGGCATTAGCGGGTTATTTTTCTGTAATAAAGTAACTAAACGTCTTAACATAAATATATCTAATCGTGATAGTACATATATAAATATGAAAGTAATTATAATATTTAGCGAAAATAAGGATAATTTTACTTCAGATATACAACTCTGCAAAATACTGGATGAAAAGATATTGCTTTTATAACAAAACAGGTTCTACAGTAAAATAAAACTAGCAGAAACTTAGTCTTTCTGGTGTAAACAACTCATAATACTTCATTTCTAAGCTCAATAGTCACAACTAGTTTAGCGTGAACATGACCTACCCTCGTTAGAATTATGTTTCTTCTTGCTGTCCTCCATTGCCTTACTGGTTTAGTATACCAAAGAACTTTTCAGATTTTATAAAAAAATGCATTTCTCCCATAGTCAAACTGCACTGTTATTGCTTCCTTCCGGATAGTAGGTGGAATATTCTCTATAAAGTCAACATTGAAAGATTTTCAATAAATTGGAGACCTTTGCCATTTTCACATTCATCTATTATGTCTTCATTTGTTTCTTTTTCATTTTCACTGTCTTCTTCGTCAAGTTCATCATCTGGAAGGGTCTCGTTTTCATCAGAATTATCAAAAAATCTGTCTAACAAAATTTCCGGTATGCTGTATTTCTTGAGTTTATTCTTTTTCGACACGACTCAGTATTTAAGAGAATGATAATATTTTCGCTAAGAATATTTTTATTTTATACTTTTATTACGTTATCGTTTTTGAGTATTCTGTGAAATTCCAAAAACCGACAATAGGTATTCTGTGAAATTCCAAAAACCGACAATATATATTCTGTGAAATTCCAAAAACCTACAATAGGTATTCTGTGAAATTCCAAAAACTGATAATAGGTATTCTGTGAAATTCCAAAAACCGACAATAGGTATTCTGTGAAATTCCAAAAACCGACAATAGGTATTCTGTGAAATTCCAAAAACCGACAATATATATTCTGTGAAATTCCAAAAACCGACAATAGGTATTCTGTGAAATTCCAAAAACCGACAATAGGTATTCTGTGAAATTCCAAAAACCGACAATAGGTATTCTGTGATATTCCAAAAACCGACAATAGGTATTCTGTGAAATTCCAAAAACCGACAATATATATTCTGAGAAATTCCAAAAACCTACAATAGGTATTCTGTGAAATTCGAAAAACTGACAATAGGTATTCTGTGAAATTCCAAAAACCGACAATAGGTATTCTGTGAAATTCCAAAAACCGACAATAGGTATTCTGTGAAATTCCAAAAACCGACAATAGGTATTCTGTGAAATTCCAAAAACCGACAATAGGTATTCTGTGAAATTCCAAAAACCGACAATAAGTATTCTGTGAAATTCCAAAAACCGACAATAGGTATTCTGTGAAATTCCAAAAACCGACAATAGGTATTCTGTGAAATTCCAAAAACCGACAATAGGTATTCTGTGAAATTCCAAAAACCGACAATAGGTATTCTGTGAAATTCCAAAAACCGACAATAGGTATTCTGTGAAATTCCAAAAACCGACAATAGGTATTCTGTGAAATTCCAAAAACCGACAATAGGTATTCTTGAAATTTCATTTAGTACTTCCTATATACAATAAGTATTTTTGGGATCGGTTTTGGAGTAAAATGATATCATTTTAAATAAATATGATAATATGTGAACATATTTTATTACAACTGCTACAGGAGAAAGCTGGTGAATTAGTGTAAAACTGTGACAAAATGTGCTTTGTATTTGGGGGGGGGGGTACTATAGATTTAGAAAGTAGGATCTTCTATAGGTTTGTATATATACTCGTATATCTATCTATCTATCTATATATATATATATATATATATATATATATATATATAAACGTTTGCAAAATATGTTGCTTAAACATTTATAAACATATATCGGGAGCCGTTTATTACAATATTGAGAAATTAGTGGAAAAACTCTACATTACACAATTACCTGAAAAATTGCAAAAGTAATATCTTAACAATCTTGGAATGTTTGAAGTCATGTAAAAATTAATTTTGTAGGCAATAGAATTAACTTTTAATATAATTTTAATAAAAAAAAAATAGAATCGAATTGTTTCTAGATCTGAAGCTAGCCAGAATACCACTCCCATACAGCCGCTGATCATCAATAATTAAAAGCTATTTTCTAGGGTGATAGGAAGTATAAGGCAACCAAATCTTCGAATAATCCTGAGCCAAAACAGACAAGCTGTAATGAATAGAAACATAGAGGAAACTTTAAAATATGTGAAGGAATAAATCTATAGATTATTAGAATATAGAGCAGCTATTGTATAATAAGTGGGGGTTTTGTGGCAAGAATATTTTACAACTATTTTAAGTCGTGCATAAAAGGCTCTATATATTCGCTAGGTTTCAATTTGTTTATGTTTCTTTCAGTTTTTTAATTCTCCGCCACTACACATCAACAATACTGGTGTTATGAAATTCATTCTCATTGCAATACTACATAACAATCTACCACATAACAATTGATATGATTTTAAAGTGTGTTACAGTAAGCCACTCAAACCTTAGGTTTATAGGAGTCAGAAATATGAATATGTAATCTTACCCCTACCAATATAACGGTAGCACGATGATGTTGGATATATAATGATGATGTTGGATATATAATGATGATGTTGGATATATAATGATGATGTTGGATATATAATGATGATGTTGGATATATAATGATGATGTTGGATATATAATGATGATGTTGGATATATAATGATGAAGTTGGATATATAATGATGATGTTGGATATATTACGATGTGTCAACCAATAACTTGATAATTAGCTAAATTTATCAAACTAAACATATTTGCTTAGTTTAGAAAGACACCTCTCAACCTTTATGAATGAAATTGAGGTACTTGTTAACTGTACTCTATTTGGACTTAGTGTTGATTAACACTACTATAATATTCCTTACTAAATACGATCACGAGTCCTGGATGAGTGTTTTGCTTCTCATAGTCTACAGTAGACACTCGTGAGTGAAACTTACCCATTACTAGTAAGAGTGGTGTGCCAAGTTAGCGGGCCTCCCCAGACCCCATGTTGGATCCAGGACCACAACTGCAAAAAATAATCATTTACCCCAATAATCGAAATTGCTGAAGAATGACTGGATAGACCTGCAGAAATTTCTATTAAATTTGAAGAAAAAGTGGACGCAATACTCGTGAAAAAATCTTCGTCGATAATTTTAAATTTCAAAAAATACAACATCTCTCTTTAAAAGTTTGTTCTGCGGAAAAACAACAGCTTACTGTGTCGTATATATATATATATATATATATATATATTTACAAAAATGTTACTGAAATACGCGACGTAAAAATAATCTATTACTATGCATTTGTATATTTAAAGGTGGTTATTTTAATAAGAGTTATGCCTATTTCCGTAGGCGGGTAATAGGCCCATTTATATTTCCGTAGGCGGGTAGTAGGCACATCTATATTTACCAACCCAGGCCTACTTTCTCAAGGAACGCCATGAATACAGTCTTTGGTTACCAGTAGCGTGAAAGAACCTGGCCAACTTATCCTCTAAAAATTTCTACCTAGACTGTATTGCGAGCTAAAACTGGTGTTTGAATGTCCAGTATTATTTTCTTTTTTTAGAGTATTATATATATATATATTGACATATACCTGTCATATACAATCTTATTTGTCGGGGAAGTATTGTATTATATTCAGTTACAATTAAACACACATTTCTTAGACGACAGCATTCCTTTACGCTTTAAAGAGAAGGTCAATAGAGATGTACTTTAATAAAAATATCCATCTGATCTCCACAGATATTTTATAGACAGATGGGGCTCTCCTAAATTGTTCACTTCTAGACGGTTTCATCTAACTCAGTGGGTTCGAACATAAATCTCATTTATTGTTATTCGGAGATTTCGAGTTGCTCAGAAGAGAAGATTTAGTTTTTTTATATATTCTCAAGTACTAAAATATTTGCTAACATTGAAAACATTTGTTCAGTACATTTATAAATTGAAAATGTCATACTATGTTGATAGGTTATTTCCCTGTACGAGATGTTTGCCCTTTATTGTGAGAAGTACATATCACAGTGGTAAGGAATAGTTGCAGTGGGTCGGTAGTCTTTATATTGAGTAATTGTAGATCTTTGCATTTATAATGATATGTCCAATCTAATAGTTTACTTTTTTATATTTAATCATAGTTTTCATTTTAACCAGAGCAAAGTTTATTTTATTTCATTTACCATGAGTGATCTTTTGTCTTGTCAAATGTATCGGCTACCACCAATGCAATGGAGCAATGAGCTATATCTACCAACTCTAAGAGCTATTACTTCATTTTCAGGTTTGCACAAGAATTTTATGTTATTTGGCAAATTTCTCTAATATATATTATTTAAATATATGTTTATTACGTATTTAAGTATTTAAATATTCAAACACTCACATTTATTTTGTTACCAACATGAACCGTGCATCATTAGAGTTTTATGTTACTTGATTTTAACAAAATGACACTTTAAACCAATAAAATCATAAGCTTGCATCCAAAACACGTAATTATTCAATAATCATACAGTTTGTGCATAAACTAAATCGGATTGGGAAATGTAATGGGACTTAGAACAGAGAATCGGTAACAAGCTTGTAGCATCGTATTAAACAAATACTGAAATCCTCGGAAATAAATCAGATTATTTGGGAAAGTGGTTTCGTGGACAACTATAACTGGTGGTTACTATTGAAATTCCTATTAGTGATGTAATTGTATTAATATAATAATCCTTGTACAGCATTGGTTTATCTCTTGAATACAAAATTTGACAAAGTGAATTCTTAGATTGTTTACGCGCTTTGTGTTTTATACCATGTTAATAATTAGGTAAAAAATTATTTTATTCTAAAATATTGTCATTCATAATTTAATATGTAGGAAATATTCATCATCAAATAACACGAAACGCTTTTAAATTACTAAAACAAAGGGAGTATCCCTAAATCCAATAAACTCAATTTAACGTTTGAGACGTTGAAACTTTCCTAACACGACGACAGGCAACATCGTAAACTTTTATAGAGTGCGAGGTGCTTAGGTCTGGCCAAGGTCGGACATTTTAAACTCTATCGACGTTTCCAAATGTTCAAGCAATAGTTTTTATTTTAATCATTCACATTTACATTGTCTTTCCATAGATTTATTATTATATAAGATAATATTATTATACATTCTATATTTAAATATATATATTAAATAACTATATTATTGAATAATGCTACACCAAATTCTTATTGATCCTTTTTAGCGATTAAGTATTCGATAGTAAATTCGTTCTTTAAATTTACAGACATATTATTTGGTATAGTTTGACATTATAAACCCGTATGCTCCTTGCATTATACAATAAAAACATTGGTATTTATCTTTGCCTTGCAAAATTTAATCGATTAGAAGTATCTGTAAAAAAGGAAAGCAGTACATTTTCAAAATAAATGTAGTCAATCAATTTCTCACTCTTAGATATTACTTTTAGTAAAGTGAAATAATTACAGTGTCTGGTATCAGTACATTTTGTTGGTTAGATATAACTCTCAAGATAAAAAAAAAAATTAAAAACAATTTGTTACTTCAGAAGATAATTTTAATCCTTGCAAATAATAAATCAGAGACACGATATTAACGCATATAATGAATATTAATAGTGCGACATATCTCAACAATGTACATCTTATTATTCCAAAATATGCAAACATTATTTAAAGGAAGAAGAAAATTATTGTAGCACAAAACCACGAAAAAATGTGTAGTTAATAGTTTAATAAAAACTCATGTAAATGAAAAATGGTATAAGAATAGACAGATACACATTGTTTTGAAGTTAGCTTCTTTAATGATAAATGTATAACATTAGGAATTATGTAACGAAAAGACAAATGTAAATATAATTAATATACAAAAACAAAAATAAATCTCATATAAAAAAATTAGAAATTATAAAATTAAGAAACCAATGAATGGAAAAACCGTAAACAAATAACATAAATTTCACCATAAAACTAGTAATTTTTCTAATACTAATTTTATAAACACAGGTAAATAGTGTCGAATGATATTGTTAATATTTTCAAGAATAGAGCTATATAGTTCTTATTTTAAATTATGTGACATCAAAATTGTCAATATAGTATTATAAAATTTTCACCACTTGATATAAGATATATTTTTACGTATATTTATTTAAAAACCAACTTTGAACTAATATAAACTAATTTAAATTAGCACCAAGAACATAAAAAATACTACTGGGAATAAAATAATATTCATCTAATATTATTTTTTAGTAATAATGCTAAATTGTATAAACTGGTTCACGGTCTAGATAGCGGTTATATATGACAAGTGTTTATGAAAGCTTTATTTCTAGAACAATCCCAGTTAGTTTTAAAATCAAGTTTATAAACATTACTATAAAAATTACTTTGAAATAATACTAGCAATAGGAATTCGAACTTTAAGGACATTATTTTATTAAAAATAAAAGACTGATTTTCTTGGAACACTGAAGGGAGGCTGTATAGAGTTAGGCAACTCATGTCTGTTACAAACTTAGTTTCATCCCCTAAACAAACCCTAAAAGTAAATAGAATCCAATTCACCGAATAGTGTCCTAACGCTGCAAAGAAGAATTTTTTATTATTTTATCGTTAGGAAAGACTAGGGAACAAAGCAGTAAACATAAACTCTCATGGATGTAAATTACAGTCGAGTTTCGATAATTCGAGGTAGATGGGACCGACACCCCCTCGGATTATCCCGAAACTGGAATTACAAGAAAATACGTTCCTGTACATTAGAAAGAAAGGGGTTTTAATGAACTATAATACTATAAATAAAAATCCACACAATACGTTTTAAAACTTATTATAAATATTTATTGGAAGCCCGACTCATTTCCTTTGCATACCGTATCGATATAAATATTTATTGGAAGCCCGACTCATTTCCTTTGCATACCGTATTGATATAAACATTTCTTGAGAGCAAGACTCATTTCGTTTGCATACCGTGTTGATTTGAATATACCTTGGAAGACTAGCTCTTTTCCGTCGCAT
>JBAIZL010000010.1:35986591-35991591 GCA_036971475.1 Prosapia bicincta | reverse complement strand
TGAAATACTGTAGTTTTTATTCCTAATAGACTGATAAATTAACTTTTTCACTGCCTCTCATATAGCTTAAAATAAATTGGATTTCATGTAGACAAAACTACATCAGAAGTCATGAAAGTTGTCCTTGGCTCTGTAGGTTGATATTGCAATGCAACCATTGTGTATAATCTATGTATATCTTACTGATATTAATATATCCACCATAAAAACATTGAGAACAATAAATAATATGAAGTGTACCATAAAGGAGTAATTATATGTAATAATAAATATTTTTTATATCCTTAAGGAATACAACTATAATAACTAGATAACGTTTGCAATATAATGTTTCGTCGATATAGTTCCTGTAATGCTTAGGAATTGCTATAAAGCCAAACATATGGGAAAGGAATTGGAATACATTACTCAGTACAGATACGACACTGATAGTTTGGGTGCTACTTTCTAGATTTGCTGCAGTTTGATACAACGCAACACTGTAAAAATAAGAATGCAGACAATGTTTTATGAAATAACGCCTTGTTAACTGTCAGTGTTGTTCTGAGGTACTAGTTTGCATCCGATGTATTTGTGTCAACATTTAGAGAGAAACTGTATATACGCGACTAAATGTCTGTCAACCTCATTTTCCTATGCTATGAAATTACTAAGAGCAACTCAGTGACAATACTGCCGTTAGTGTTTACTTTTATAAATAAGTATAATATATGATATGGCAGTATCCTCAAGTAATTGATATTTATAAATACGTTTTATATAATATTGCCTATCAATACCGGTTAAAACCTATTATATATAAATTATACCTATTTTCTAAGCCTTAAAATACTGAAAAATGATCAAATTTGGTATCTCTTCCCGTTTTATTTTTTGTTACTGCTTAATGATGAGGATATTATTATAATACCGAATAGTTTATTCCCCCTTATACTTATTCACAATGAGGCCTATTAGAAGTGGCATATAGACCCCTACACTCAATCAGCCACTTAAAACAAGAGAAAATATGAAGGGAAGGGATTGCAAAATAAAATCAGCTTTCGTTGTGAGAATGAAAAAAACCTACTATAAACAATTTCCCATTTCTACGACCTCTAGCTACAGAGGGTGAGTCTTGCTTCTTGAAAGAAATAATTTCCTTAGCTTAGAATAAAATATTATACAAAAATTATATGTATATATATATATATATATATATATATATATATATATACATATATATATATATATATATATATATACGTGTATGTGTGTTTGTGTGTGTGTGTGTGTTTGTATGTGTGTGTGTGTGTGTGTGTGAGTGTGTTTGTGTGTGTGGGTGTGTGTGAGCCCGTTTGTGTTTGTGTGTGTGTGTGTGTGTGTGTGTGTGTATGGGCGTGTGTGGCTGTGTGTGTTTGTGCATGTGTGTATGTGTGTTTGTTTGTGTGTGTGTGTGTGTGTGTGTGTATGTGTGTATGTGTGTGTGTGTGTGTGTATGTGTGTTTGTGTGTGTGTGTGTGTGTTTTTGTGTGTGTAGGTGTGTGTGAATGTGTGTGTGTATGTGTGAGTGTGTGTGGGTTTGTGTGTGTGTGTGCGTGTGTGTCTGTGTGTGTTTGTATGTTTGTGTGTGTGTGTGTTTGTGTGTGTGTGTGTTTGTGTGTGGGGGTTTGTTTGTGTTTGTGTGTGTGTGTGTGTTTGTGTGTGTGAGTGTGTGTGTTTTTGTGTGTGTGGGTACGTGTGTGTGTGTATGTGTGAGTGTGTGTGCGCGTATTTGTGTGTGTGCGTGTGTGTCTGTGTGTGTTTGTATGTGTGTGTGTGTGTGTGTGTTTGTTTGTGTGTGTTGTGTGTGTGTGTGTGTTTGTGTGTGGGGTTTGTGTGTGTGTGTGTGTGTTTGTGTGTGTGTGTGTGTGTGTGTGTGTGTGTTAGTGTGTGTGTGTGTGTGTGTGTGTGTGTGTGTGTGTGTGTGTGTGTAGTATAATTGTACCAATCCTATACAAGTATCAGAGGTCGGTGCTACTTATATTTCCCAGGTGTTTTAATTAATTCCACTGAATTATAGCAAGATTCATATAGACTTAGTTAACAAACACGAACATGACACTAGGTCCGTCAGATATCAGTCTCTGTGTGTTAACTCACCCTTAATTAAAGGCAGTTCTAAGGGAAGGTAAGCCATGGCCGGAGCTAGTAGGCAGTTAATTTTTCTTTCAGCTGTAGTTAACATTGACAAAGCAGTTTTAACTTGAGTTATATGCATGCTTTTTTTTACCCTGTTGTTTTTAATGATAATTCTATTGTCTTTTATTTTTAACAAAATGTTTGTCACTTTTTTCCTTTCATATCTTTTAACTTTGACTCCATCATAACTATTTTAAAACACATGTATTTTTCCACAATTAATGGAAATAGGTTTATAATAATTAACATAACTCTATGGACTATCAATGATACTATTTCAATTTGAAGAAATTGATGAGTTTACGAATTGTGTAAAGTTAAAAGTAAATAAATAAATACGTATATACTGTAAAAAGTTCTAAATAAAAAAAGTACGTTTGAGCTTCATGGGGGTAAAGCTAGGTCTCACATAAAATAATTTTGGCATATTTTGCAAAATATTTTAAAAACATGTTTAGTTTTTAATAACGCTTTAAATGGCTGCTCTAAAGTTAAATTCTATGCATTTTAACTAAAACTTATATAGTGAGAAGAGTTGCAATGAATTACATCTTACATAATTAAGTTTTTAAATTAAAAGATTGTCAATTAGTTTACCTGAATATAGTAAAGGTGTGATTTAAACAGGCCAAGGTCTGTAAAACATTTCGCTCGAGGTTTGGGAACCAATCCGCCAGCCGAGAAAATTAAAAGGTAATTTAGATTGTTCTAGTAAAAATAATATTAACAAACTAAGCTACTACAACAAGTAAGACTCGGTATACGTACAAAGGGGAATCGTTGCTTGTATCCAATTACTATGATATATGAATCTCACTCTAAATTACAGTCTCAAACGCAATGCAGCTCTACCCACCCTTGAAGTTGCTCTTACTGTTGAATATAATGAGAACTTTATTGTGCCGTTAGAATTAAATAGGATTTATAAAACATACTGTAATATAGTAGGCGGTTTACAGCATGGATTTTAAGGTAAGATTAAATTTTAAAAATAAATCTTTTTACATTTAATATGCTGTTATAACTTACTCTACATGCCCTTCTGTTTTAGTATCGACTTTATAGTAAAAGATGCAAGAGATGTAATTTTATTTACTTTAAACTAAATTTAAACTACTTCACTAAATGAATACGTAATCGCTTACTTGCTGACGCGTTTCAAAACGATCGTACCTTTTACGAAGCTAACCCTCCACTAGCGCCTTTTGGCTCTTTGTCATACCGTTTGTAAAGTTAAGTAGTTTAAATTTAGTTTAATCGAAGAATTCAAGATCATTACATCAAGAAACCTCTTGTTTACTTTTTGTTTATAATGAATGTTTCATAACAGGTATTTCAATGTGAAATCTATCTAGCGGGATGTTAGGTTTTGCGTGTTGTAAGATAACAAAGTATTAACGGTAAATAGATGTAAGATAGTGTCTGCGGAATATCGCCATCGTGTGGGGAAAGTGGGTACTAAATGGAATATTTTGTGTAACTATATTTCTCATATTAACTGTTAAGTAATTTAAAAAAAGGTTACAACTTATTTCTATATGTTTTCTGGACTAAATTAAAATTAAACTGAATACAAATTCCAGTTTTAAAGAAATCATTTAAAACCCCAATAAAAAATTAGTGTAGAGAAGTAGATATATAACGAAAATATTTTAAACGCATTGCCAATACACACACACACACACACACACACACACACACACGCACACACACACACACACACACGTCTACTTAGTGATGTACCTAAATAAGCCCATTTCAGTCTAGACGTCAGTTTTCTTGCTTGTAACAAAACAACAAGGTGTCATGACAATTAGCCTTCACCTGGTTGACTTGACACTTCAAGGGTGTGAGCTGTCTGGCTTCGGCTTAATTAAAACAGTTTTCAATCACAATTTAACTAGAGTACCTACTATCACTCGAAATCAAACCTCACATTTTCCCTTTTCCCTAACATTATATATATATATATATATATATATATATATATATATATATATATATATATATATATATATATATGAAAAGGTTTATTAAAATACATTTGAAACTCAAATTTAATCTTTTCATTAAATACGTAAATTATATTTTTTTAAATTAAAAAAAAATTTTTTGAAACATATTTTGGTTAAACTGAAAATACCATATGTTTTGTAAGTACTTTTGTTGCTTCTACAAAAATGAATTTTAATAATTTTACTCTCCTAATTACTAAGCCAAATATTACTTCCAGATTCCTTTTTCTTATTTTAACGTAGGAAAATTCATTCAAATAATATTTTCGAACCTTTTGTAACCACATGGACATAGCTTAAAATAATTGCGAATCCCTTCATATTATTGCCGCTAATCGTTCTCTCTCCCCCCCCCCCGTGAGATAAAGCATCAAAACTTTACCAGGTTGTAATTTGTTCCTCACTTTTCTCTGTAACATATATATTCATTTATGACGTTTGTCTGTTATATTGTGTTCTCGTGTAACTAAAATTATACGTAAAGTTTTAAATATAAATATAAATACATAATACAAATCAAATATGCATATATATATATATATATATATATATATATATATATATATATATATATATAATGTGTATATGTATGTATATATGTGTATGTATATGTATATATGTTTGTATGTATGTATATATGTCTATGTTTATGTATATAATATGTAAATCAATAGTATATGTATAATAGAAACAAGAGTAAACTGAAGAATATACAATACACTATCTATAGGACATTATATACAATAATTTAATTCCAATGTTAATAATAGCAAATTATAAGCGGTTATTATTTTTTCAATATATTGTAATATTACACAATAGGAA